>VDFB02086081.1:189916696-190591464 GCA_007258455.2 Sequoia sempervirens | reverse complement strand
AACAAACATATCCAGTTCCCAAATCCGACCAGTGGAACCAATCCCATCATATCTTTCAATCCAATCCTAATTTTGAGCACTCATTCACTCATTCTTAGTAATCGTTCGTCTATTTCGAATCTTCTTCCCCTTGTTCTGAGAGCCATTCATCTGTTCCGAGCACCCGTTTTCCCATCATCAACACCTTTTCTAAGTTATCGTTTCATCACCAAAATTGCATAAGTGCTACTTAGAACATCATTAGAGTCCATATTCATCATCAAATCATCCATCCCAATCACCTAGACTTTGTTTTGAGAGTTTTGATTTTTATGTCGAAACTTCCGGAGGCCATAACTTTTGACTCAAGTGTCTGTTTGGGCTGAAATTTTACGAGTGGTTGCATCATAAGGTGGCATGTGGATTCTCCACAAACTTTGAGTTGGTTGGACCTCGTTTCGCCACATTTTTGGGGCCTCAAACTTTCATCTTGACCCTCAAAATTGCAATTTTAGTGTTTTTGGTTTTGGTACCACGGCTAATAACCTTTAATGTAATGTCTCAAATTTGGAAATTCATCCTATCTTATTTTTGGGCATTTTTGGGGAAAATTGAAATCTCAAAAGTATGTCCGTGAAGTTTCTTAAAATGGCAAAATTTGACAATTTTTGAAAATTGCCAAATCTGGAAAATTTTGATTGTCCGCACCTTACATTCTTTAAACCCCAAAACTTGGTGTAGAATCAATCCCATCACATCATCTAATCATCCTAATTTGAGCTTTAATCTAATCCCAATCTAAGCGTGAAGTTTCTTAAAATGGCAAAATTTGACAATTTTTGAAAATTGCCAAATCTGGAAAATTTTGATTGTCCGCACCTTACATTCTTTAAACCCCAAAACTTGGTGTAGAATCAATCCCATCACATCATCTAATCATCCTAATTTGAGCTTTAATCTAATCCCAATCTAAGCTTTGGTCCATCTGCATTTTTCTGAGTTCATTCGTTCATCATCTAAATCGTATCGATACATCATCCTCAAGCATCTCTAGGTTACACATCCCTTATCGTTTCCCCATCCAAATCCCTTGAACTTTGTTTCAGGTTATTATCCAAATTGACCTAGGTTTCTAAATTGATCATCATCATCAACATCTGCTTAGTATTTTCATCCATCCTAAGTTAATCATCAACGTCGGCCCAATCAATTCACCTTCAATCTCAAGGTGGATTTGGTGCTGTAATCATCCATTTATCCTTTAATCTGATCAATTAGTATCCCAAGTCACCTAGGGTAATCTCTAAACTTGGTTTAGCATCATGTTTGTCATCCTATCTTATCCATCAGTCGATCTTATCCAATCCAATCTAGTCACATCTCTATCCAATCACCTTCGACCCAATCAATCTACTTCCATCTTAAGGTAGATTCAGTGTCATAGTCATCCTTTAATAATCAAATCAGAATCAATCCCATTGCATCATCCAATCATCGTAATCTAATCTTTAATCCAATCCTGATCTAAGCATCACCTTAATCCCGACTTGAGCTTTAGTCCATTTCCATCTCAAATCTTTGACCTTCCCTCTTTATCCTTTCATCATCATGAATCCTTATCCTCCATCAATAGTATTCAAGGGAAACCCTAATTATGTCGATGATGATAAATAAAGTCTTGTCGATCAAGAAGTATATGAAATAGATCCCCTTGACGCTATCATCACTAGTAAGCTTTCTCCACCCACTTTCCACAATCCAATCACCCCTTCAAACTATCCTATTATGTCTTCACCCATGCCTAATCATGCTCCTTATGCTACCTTTGACAAGAGATATCCAGTATCCTCCTCATCCACATATCCATCATATCCTTCATCAGCACCTTCCTCTTATCCGACACCTACATCCTCTTATCCTAATCTACCCTCCCAATACTCTTATCATAATCCTGCACCCATGTCACACTATCCTAATCCTCCATACCAATCAACCCCATCAACATACCCTAATCCAACATTCACATCTCTCTATCTTGATCCAACATCCATGTCTTCACATCTTAATCTGCCATACCAATACCCTTACTAAAATCTACCAGCTACATCCTCTTGTCTTAATTCACCATCCACATATCTTAATTCACCATACAATATCCCTACTTTAACCCTCCATCTAATCCTAATCCCCCATCTACTCCTAGTCTTACATCCAATCCCATTCCTCCATCTCACCCTAGGCCACCAATCCATAATCCTAGTCCTCCACCAATCCCTAATCCTCCATCTATTCATATCATGCCATCTCAACCTAGAGTATGCAAGTTTCTCACTCTAGAAGTTCTCCAAGGACTTATAACAAAGAAGACATCCCCCACTCCACCACTTGAAATTGTGGAACAATTCCATCCCAATCTATCCTCCATGGTCACTAATGATGAGACCCCTCTCCATCCCACAACTATCATTGATGCTATCATCCCTAACCCACTCAAACCATCAAAACCATCACATCCTCCGAACCCATTGAGCCACCATCTCCTACTCTGAGATCTACTAAGCCCATCAAAAATAACCAAATCCAATCCACTCCGACACCTAGACCCTCCCAAACCATTATAGATCCGCAAATCCAATCCACTCCTCCCACTCCTAGTATTATCGAAAGCCCCTCTGATGAACTTCATGAATCCCCCATCCTTCCACCTCACCTACTTGAAGAGCCCATCCAACATGCCTCCATTGTCATGCCTCCTACACACAATGAGTCATGCCAAGAGTTTGGTTGAAAGCATATCATATCCCCTCTTCTACATCAAGAACTGGCCATCCCAACTATTCCACCTCAAGATCATAATCCCTCATCCACTACAGTCCATAATCCCCTTGTCACTCAAGATTCCACAGCTCCATCTCCATCTCATGAGCCCTTATCACTCGCTACCACAAATCTAGATCCTATCATGTCACCTAATCCCTCTCTTGATCTCTCACCAACTCCATGTCCTGATCAAGAAGCCGCTACTCCCTCATCTCCATCTGATGATCCTCCACCATCGCCTAAACCTATT
This sequence comes from Sequoia sempervirens, assembly GCA_007258455.2. Classification (NCBI taxonomy): domain Eukaryota; kingdom Viridiplantae; phylum Streptophyta; class Pinopsida; order Cupressales; family Cupressaceae; genus Sequoia; species Sequoia sempervirens. The sequence goes on along the minus strand of VDFB02086081.1, from coordinate 190,588,415 downwards.
ATCCCAACACCACTTGTATATCCCCTTGGTACTCTCACATTCTTCCATGGTGGTCTCCTTGCATAAGAAGAACAAAACATATACACCACCTATCCTCCTCCACCTAATAATGGACTCACATCATTCTTCCAGAATAATAAAAATCTTGTCCTAGATTGAATGCTCAAGAGAATGAACTATCAAGGAAAAGGTTTAGGCCTTCATGAGCAAGGTATTTTAGAGGCCATCCACGCTAAAAAACAAATCTGTATGCGAGGTCTTGGACCTGTTTACCAACACTCGCAATCTAATGATGTTGGTACAACCTCTAGACGTCCTCAACGAGCCTCTTCCAAAAGAAATATAGGCTCTTCCCATCGCTCCACCAGATCATATGCTGCCATTCCTCCTCCATTGTATCACCTCAAAACAACCATCCATATTCCTCCATCATCTGACCCATCCATTTTGGGTCCTTACATCCCTCCATCTACCATCTCCCATCCTTCATATAATCCATCCATCTTGGGTCCTTATATCCCAAAATCACGTCCTCCATCTCGTCCTATTCATCCTTTCACCCATCCACTACCTATCCATGTTGCCCATCATAAACATCCACCCACTGTGTCTGTTTTGGGCCCTTATATCCCAAAATCACATCCTCCATCTCGTCATATTCATCCTTTCACCCATCCACTACCTATCCATGCCGCCCATCATAAACATCCCACTCTCATGTCTCCTAATCAGGATCAACAAAGGCATGTACCCACACATCCTCCCTCTACACATAATTCCCTTAATCCTTCTCCTTACACCATCCCATTGCTATTAAAAGCACTTTGGATGCCAAAATAAAAATGTATCAATCTAAACATCCACATGAATCTCAATCTTCTCATGTCCCCTCTAAACAACATAGTGATGAAAAGAAAAATCAAATCCAACATCCAACTCAAATCCATAGGTCGCAAAGGCCCACCAAAGCAAAAATCAAAACCATGTGGATCCCAACTAAAAAAGATGTAAGGCCTTCAAATGGAAAATTTGTAACAACATCCAAAGTTGCTAATCTGAAAGCCAATCATACACTTCCTCCATCTCCTAAATCTATTTTGGGTTCTTATTTCCCAATATTCACTATCATGTCTCCTCCATTATCCCTGCATTCTCCATCCATTAATCCTCATATCCTTTCACATCCACCACCTCATGTGCCAATGTTGGTCCTAAACTCACCACCCCATCACACACCTACCCCATCATTCTATCCATACCCTTTCCAGCCCCTCATCCATTATCCCACATACCTCCCCCATCAAATCCCTCTGATTCATCCTATTGCATAATCCATTTATCCTAATAAGATTGTACCAACATCCAATAGTCACCTCACACATGGGCTCTTACTACCTTGTATGGAACTTAATGCTTGATTCCTTCATCCATATCCTTCTCACATATCCACTTATCCATATCACTATCCTTATCCATCTCCTTCTGCATGCTATCCAAAAAGTCAAAAAAATCCAAAAAAAATAGAAAAATCAGAAAAAGAAAAAAAATGGTCAATAAAATAAAATAAAATAGTAAAGAGAAATCCTTCGTCCAATGGTGAAAACTTGGAAAACAAGCGCCTTGGATAAGTACCATGATGAAAACCTGGTAAACATGCATCATGCATAAATCCCCATCCATCCTTTTCCACACTTGGGGGCAACTTCCTGATATGCATTCCCTCCATCCGCTATGCTTCCAACTATGCACCTGTCTTACTGCTATATGTCCTCTTCATTCATCCCCTCCATCCCACATCTTTTGTATCCTACTATCATATCCCATTTATTTCCCATCCCTCCATCCTTCTTGCGATCTTGATCAAAACAGGGGCACCTATCTATGCATGCTTTGGACACCTCTTGGTATACATTCCCTCCATCCATGCTCTATTGTATTCCTTAGTCACCCATCCTATCCTCCTCTAGTTATCTCCTTTATCTTCCCATCCACTCGTCTTCCATCCCTCATGCCTCATCATCCATGACATATCTAGAATGGGGGCATGTACTTCCTTTGTAACATAGTCCTTGGAGACATCATCTATCATAACATCCCTTCATCTTCCTATCCATATGCCACAACATCCCTTCCATATCCCATCCTTATCTTCCTATCCATCCAAACAATCCCTTCCATCCCCCATCCCTATCTCTCTATCCATTCTTTCATATTCATCCTCATACCATCTCACAATCCCTTGTCATTGGTGTTTGGCTATAGGCCTCCCTCCATGCAACCCAATGCCATTTATCTCATCACCATCACTTCTACTTCTTTTACACATCTTTTCAATCTCCTATCCTTTCTCATCATTCATCTCTCTATCATATCATCCTCCCAATTCATTTTGATGATTTGGGCCACTATCCCATTCTTGAGCTTCATGTGCTCACCATCATCTTATCCAATCCAATAGGTCTATCATATCTCATCGTATCAGTCCCATCATTTTATCCCCTTATCAGTGATCATCTTGCCATCCTTTATCCATCGTTTATCTTTGGTCTTTTGTCAAACTACATTGTCCCTGCACTTTCACATAGGAAAGGTCAATCACTTGATCCACCCCCAGGGCTCCTCTATCATCTAGCTTTAGTCTATCTGCTTTTGTATGTTTTGTCTTGGTCATCCATCAAGGTCTCCATCATCCTCTTTCTAATTTTATCCATGGGTAGTCATCATCCTTTTATCAAACTATGAGGGCTCTACGCTTTCACGTAGGGAAGGCTAATCTTTGATCAGTCCTCGAGCCCCTAGATCTTTAGGGTGTGTCAGTCTCATGTCTTTTCTTCCTTGCATTGTGTCATCAAGCTATGCCTTTATCTAGTTGGTTCTTAACAAACAAGATCCACTTGTATCATGAGATCCAATCAATTTTGAATACCCTACGTCATATTGATCTTTTAGTTTAGTAACCATCATCGGTCTCAATAGGATGCATCCCTCCTAACATACCACATCAATCCCATCCATCCCCTTTATCCTATGGCAAAGGACATTTGAAATTGATTGCTATCTTTTGATACTTTTGGATTTTGTTTATCATTTGAGCTCCCTATCATCACTTGTCAAGGCCGCCATGATCCATCATATTATGGCATGTTTTGATTGGTCCACATAGGGGCATATCTTTATCTTTTGTTTGTTTGTGTCTTCTCGGTTATCCCATGTAGTACCCACCAAGATCCTTGTGGTCTTGTGTTACACTGGGGAATCCTCGTGTGCTTGTGGTTATTCCAATACCTAGCCCAACCAAAGTCATGGTGACTTTGGGGTGTTGGGATAGCTTTCTTGTTTGTTTTGTTTGTTTTATGCATTAGACATGAATCGGCCTTGGTTCTTCATACCCTGGCATCTTGTGTCTTGTGCTATAGCAAAACTTAGTGCTCTGAAGATGGAAAATTGCATTAGGATTGCATTTAATTTTCCATTCTATCATCTTGCATGTATCCCCCATCCTCTCATCTATCAAAATCCCCCCATCCATTCATCCTTCATCCTTATCTCACATCTCTATCTAATCCCCATCCATTCCATTTAGCCTGAATCATCTAATCTCATCCTTGGTCTTGTCCCCAGCCTTGTTACAATCCTTGATCCAATCATCCTCATCATTGGGATGTATTCTTCCCTATCCTTTGGTGTTGTTTTGGGATGTATCCTTCCCTCATCAACAACCCTTTTTATCGAGACGTATCCTTACCTATCCTCATTTTGTTTTGGGATGTATTCTTCCCTCATCAACACTCATTGGAATGTATCCTTCCCTATCCTCGTGTTGTTTCGAGATATATCATTCCCTCATTGACAACATTCGATCCTTCATCCACCCATTCTCGCTTGTAGCTTGACTAGGGCAGCATCACCTTCGTCCTTGCATCCATTTGTGCTTCCCAATCTCTTGTCACATTTTCATCCTTTCATATCCATCCCTTTGCATCATTTTCCTCATCTCCCATTTCATCATCTCATTCATTTCGAGAGCACACCCGCGTTCTCTTAAACCTGCATGTCCTCTCGAGGGGGCATCCTTATCCCTAATCTTCATCTTCACCCCCATCATATTTATTCCCTTTGATGACTAGGGCATCTTTCCTAATCTAACCATCTTCTTTTGGGTTCTATATTTTAATATTCTTTGAAATGATGCTACTTCTAACACCATCTCAAAGAGGGGAAAAATGTAGACACTTAATTTATCCAAATTTATCCCCCTTCATCTAAACATCCTATTATTTGCACTAATTAAGTAATATTACTATTATTTAATTAATATCCTTAATTCTTCCAAATCCCTAAGGTATTTAATTAAATACCTTACCCTCCTTAATGCCCTTTTCATCAAATGAATTAAATAAATATTACATTTATTTAATGCCTCACATGTCATTTTAATCTAATCCTAATCCATCTCCTAATCTCTTCATTAAGGATGTGCACATGCCTAATCCTTGATTAGGATGTGTCACATCCTCCAACTTTTGTAAGTTGGCTTCTAATCCTCATTAACAACTAATTATCCTCTAATTACTGATTAGTTAAGCCTAATCAGTACCTTGGTCAACTCTCCCCATCCCCCAAGAAATTTTTAATTTCTTTTTTATTCATCCAAGGCTCCTCTCTTCCCCATGTGAATTTTTAATTCACTTTTATTCCTCCTAGAATCCCCTTTTTCCCATGCATCTTCTAGAATCTTTGACTTGTCACATCAAGTCACATGTGACAAACTCCCACCTTTTTGGAGACCCTCTCTTATCCACTAGATTCTCCCAGGCATGTGAATTTTTAATTCACATTTATTGCTCCAAGGAATCTTCTCATCTCCCAATGTACTTTTAAGGTACATGTCCTTCTTACACATCACTTGTCCTTATTCCACCCCACTTCCACATCATCTCACCCTTAGCCACTTCACATTCCACATGTCAAAATGTGAGGGCTTGTGAGTCCTCAACTCACCTTAGCTCTTCATCTTGGCCTTGTTGGAAAAATATCAACCATTAAATTCTCTAGAGAATTCAAATTCCTCTATAAATACCCTCTCCTCTAAGGCATTTGGGAACACTTAGTCATTTTGCAACTAAATGTTGTCATTTTGTGCACTCATCTAGCCATCCATTTTATCTATTTGCATTTGCATCCAACCATATAGCTAAATCTTGCATTTAACCACATCAAGATCCATCCAAGGAGCACACAAAGCAATCAAAATCAAGGGCCAACCAAGGAGTTTCAGCAGCAAAGAAGGTATAATCATCTAATAATCTTCATTTTATTTTTATTTCTTTGCTTTATTATTCCTTAGGCTAATCTTGAGGTGTCCCTTTGTGTTTTTCCTCATTGCATTTTAGTTATTTTGCATATTTAGAACTGGACTAACATTTAGGATCACAATAACTATCATCTTTCTCACCTTATTCAGTCCAATAATATATTTTCTAACTCCTTTACCAAAAAACAAATTTTAAAATTATTAAGATCTTGAATTGGGATTTCTCTTTCCCACTTATTTTTTTTTAATTTCTTATGATTTTTGATATCTTCAAAAAATCTATAATACATTACAATATTCTAGGATCCTACTAAAATTATTGGGTTCAATGAGAATAACCCACTATCATTGTAAAATATTGATTTTTTATGATATTATTTCTTTTTCTTTCTCCTATCATTTTCTTTTATTTTTATATATTGCACTATTTTCTTAACACCTTTGGATTATACATATTTTAAATTTTGATTTTCACATACTCTAGGACAGTGATTAATATACTTCTCTTCTCTTTAATTTAATTTGTTTTGAGTTATTTTTAGTCCTAGATGTACATAGATATGTATATAGGATAGGAGAAAACACATAAATATATTTTCTTAAATCATTTGATTATTAAAGGAGATCAAAAGACCAATCTAGGTTATTGATCATTTTGGAAAGATCCAAAGTAATCACCAACCCTTTTCTTGTCACAACTTAGAGGAACACTTTAATTATTAGTTTACAATGTAATTTCCAAGATCTTTATTTCTAGTGATATATATTTCATTCGCTACACTTGAATTTATTTCTCATTTGATAGTCACATATACATAGACTTTTTATTATTATTATTATATTTCTAGAACATTCCTAGAGTTAATTGTATTATACACTATAGTTGTGGGTGTAATATATTTTAGGTTCTCCTCAAAAACATCATTTTTTTATTTTTTCTAGAGAAAAAAAATAGAATCTAGACTACAAAAAAAATATTACATCATAATCTGAAAGAGATCTTTTTTTAAAATATATTTTCTATATCAAATAAAAAAAATATTGGAACAAGAATCCCTCTTGAAGATGGTAAGGATGCCTTCATTACAAATGCTAAATTATCCATAAGATGTAAATTATTGGAGTAACTAGGAAATCACTTGATAATTAATTAATCATTACTTAATTATTAGGCCCCTTATTACTATATTCAATTAAGCTAAACTTAGGAGTGATTTTTTATTTTTGAGTTATTTATAGGTTAAGTTGTATCATTGTATAATATTAGGACACTTGTCACAATCTAATAAAATCCTCATCTAGGGTTTTCTTTTTCCTTTTATAAGAATTCATTATTATATTTTGTAATCATCCATCTTTCCATTCTATTCAATTGTAATTATAGGTGTTGACACTTTATCCCACCAATCCTTTTTTGTATGATCCATCACAAAAAGCTGATCTGAGATATTCAAATGGTCCATCATGCCCCCAAAGGACCTATGATAGTTTTTTTCCCTCTTTTCCAAGCTACATTGAAATACCCATTTGCAAAAGATATCCCAAGGATGGATTTTCCCTTCTCTTTTCATTTTTCTTCCCATCTAGGTTCTTTTGCAAAGTGGAAACACATTTTTCCTTCACAATGCATTTTCACTTCCCCATCACAAAGAAAGAATGTGTTGAGCGATGGAGGCAATAAATGATGGATGCATGTCATTTTATTAAAGCAGTGCATATCCTCTTCACAATGCATTCCTTTACTCCTAGTGCATAGAAAAAAATGTATCAAGTAGTATCTATAAGATGGGGCTACATGTCATCATTTTATTACAGCATAAGGCTTCTTTAGATTGCAATTTCATGAATTGAGCGCAAAGCGAGAATGCACTAAGGAATTTTTGGATGAGATGATGATAGGTGGTATCTTCCCATTCTAATGCATACCCTCTTTAGAGTGAATTTTTATGATTTGAGTCCAAAGTGAGAATGTGCTAAGGCATTTGTGCATGAGATGATGATAGGTGGTGTCTTCCCATTATAGTGCATACCCTTTGTGGAGCGTATTTTCATGAACTGAGTGCAAAGAGAGAATGTGTTAAGGCATTCATGGATGAATCGATGCATGCATGTTGGCTCTATATTTCAATGCTAAGCATCTTTGCAACAGAAATTCATTTCCCCAACATAAAAAAAAAATGAATTCAATGGTATAAGGCCAAGGGTGGTGGATAGGTGGTGGCTTCTCATTTCAACACATTCTCATAAGGTGAATATTCTCCCCAAAGGGAACTAATATAGGGGTGGATGAAAAGTAAGGGTTACATGCTCACTTATTGGAGAACATGTTCCCTTCACACTGTATTTTCTCCATATGCCAATGTTTAATATTTTGCATTGGTCTTCAGGAATGCATTGACCATCTGATGATACATCCTCTAGATTGATTAACAAGATTTAAACCTCTAGTGAGAGCCAGCATGATCATTGATTTTGGATGATCTACGACCCAAATTTAAATTTTTCAAAGGCTAAGCATACCATTCATGGGAGCACTTGTAGTAATGATTGACATTTTCAGCTACCAAGATTGGATTTTCTCATTTTAGGGCTTATTCTTCATAGATTTCCATACCATTTACAATGAAAAAGTGATGCCCATGCTCCTTTATGTATGGAAGAGACATCCTTTCTATTGCAGGCTAGATTTCATAGTGGGTTCCATGGGAGTTCTTCATCTTTGTTCTAAAGAGAATTCAATGTAGAGGTATGGTGCTCATGTCAGGGCTATCCAAGCCTATCTTCAACTTAGGATTTGATGGCCCTATCATCCATATTTGATCAAATCAAATTTATTTTGGCTACTAACCCTAGTTAGGTTAGGGTTTAATCTAAAGCATCTAAGTTATGCCTAAACTATAAAGGCAAGCATTGTATACATTTAAGGGTTCTTCCTTTGGCTCCAAAATTTTTCTCTAGGAGACACTACACTCTACATTTTGCAACTGTAAAAATTGGCTTTCATGTATTTTTGTTAATAAAACCATTGTTTTTACCTCTTCTATATGATTGTACGTTGTGTAATGTTTGATACCTCTATACATCTATAAGATTTATCATTTTTATAGGTTGTATGATTGTGCCAACTTGGTGTAAGTGTTGATTATGGGTAATCTCTACCCCTTTTGATCTTCCAGACCCAAGCCTTCATGCTTTCTTATAAAACTAATGAAATAGGTAATTATGTAAGCTTCTTCATATGGTTTTTTTGATACTCTGTACAATTACATGTAGGAAGAAACATATTATATCTTGGTGTATCACCTCCCCTTTCCCTTTTATGCATTATTTATATCCCTTTTCCTTAAGAATTGTTAGAATAGGGTATTGGTAGAATTTCATGTGTTGGGTTGGAAGAACACATCTACACTTTGATTAGAAAAGGAATCTAACCTTCTCAAAAGACTTCACCTCAACTTGCAAGGTCCCACACCTTGAGTTCATTTCAATTGTGATATTAGAAAGTTGAGTCTATGTTCACTAGGGTGCAATTTTATGTGACAACAATAGGTTAATCTCAATTCTCATGTGATACTTGTGTGGATTCAATAATTCTCTCTTGGTTGCATCAAAAATATTTTTTTTGATCTCTCATTTTCTATAGGCATTTTGGTTGTAGGTGATTTTTGGGAGCTATGGGGTTTATCCATCCACTCCAAAATGGTATTAAAGAACCCGATCTATCACTTCCCATATAAATTCTAAGAGGTCTAGTATTGAGGGAAAAATCAGCTCATCTAAGAGTAAAATGGACATCATCATTGAGTCTAAAAGAGCCAAAAACCCTAAGATCGCCTATCCATTTATCAAATTTGGAGTAGTTCCAAAAAAAGAAAAGAAATTATAGTAGGGACCACTATACAAAATCCATAAAACCATATGGATTTTTATGGCCCTACTACATTAATTATTGTGTAGTGATTTTATATGTTTCATTTGGGTGAGAAAAAAAAAATTACTTTTTGCAAAAATAAAAAAATATAAAGAAAATTTCAAAAAAATCAAAACATAGGTCATTGTTGATTTTACAACCTTGGCTAGGACTAGGTTCACATCACCCCATTTTGAACCCTACTACTCCATCGATGTCTTTACAATTCGATTAATAACAATTTCAACCCAACAGTGCTCAACCAATCAGTCAAGTAAATTTGTTTGATGATAATGCTAAATGTATACGTCTAAAAATGGTCATGATTAAGCTTGTTAATTAATTAAATATGAATTATTTAATTAATCTCCTAAAGTCATCTACATATAAATAAATTTAATTATTTATTTATATTGTTCATTTTCTAATTCTTCTACCTTAATTAAATAAATAATTTTATTTAATTATTGACATTTCCCACATTCCTCTTAATTAAATTAAATAAATACGATTATTTATTTTAATTATCATATCATTCTAAAGTTTGAATATTTGAATATTCAAATAGTGGAATATTCTCTTCATCCCATAATCAAATTAAATATTAAATATTTAATTTAATATTTTCATCTCACTCTAAATTCACTTCTAAAACATAATTAAATATAACTTATTTAATTATGCGAGTTTCTAAATCCATCTTCACATATAATTAAATAAATTAATTTATTTAATTATGAAACTCATTTCAACTCATTCTTCAAAACAGCAACCTTCCTTTGGATCTGAATGACAAAAATTGAAGGAAAAGGGAAACCTTCTATCCCTCTCACTCGACTTTCGAAAATATTTTACTGTTCATCTTACTAGACTAAATATCAACCGTTGATCTTTGCCAACTAAGCTTTTGCCTTCAAAAATCTATAAATCAAACCTTTCACAAGCCATTTGAATCGAATCTTCATCTAGTATCTTCACTCTGTCAAAATCAATCTTCAATCTTCCATCCATCTTCATCTATCACTTTCGTTGCATCGTTATGTTGCAGAATTGAGCAACCAACATTCCTTCAATAATCACCCTTCAAAATCTTGCATCTTAGTATAGCATGCATTTCATTTATATATCATTCTTCAGTTGTCCATTTTGTTGAGCTTGATCGACTGATCTAAGAGCTATTGGAAACAACAAAACATTGGAGTTAGATAGAGATAAGACGATTTCGGGGAAGCTGCGGTAACAGTTTGCTTATTCTATTTTCTTTTTCAGTTTTTCCTGATTTAATGTCTTATTGATGTGTTTGAATTTCATTTAGATTGATCACATTTTCACACACACACTAACAATAATATCCAATGCTCAACTAAGATCTTCAGTGCCCATAATAATTGAGGAAATATTCCATCTAAATAATTATATTCTAACACTGGTGACCGTAGTATAGGAGAAATTACTAGATGGAATCTAAAATATTCTAACAGAATTATATTTTAGGGGACAAAATCATTTTCCAGGTGTAAAGAATATTCTAAGAATGTTCATTGACATCATGTTGATGTTAGCATGACATTAGTTGTACAGCCAATTCCCTTACCCCCCTCCTAGCCCTAACTTTCCATAAAGGATTTATACTTTTTTTTGTTTTGAGATAACATGGGCATACTATGTTGAAATTGGGAAAATGGGATATTGTTGGAAAGCTATTTCCGAGAACTTTCTAGTTGTGTAGGTCTCATGATCAATTTTTTCTTATAGTTTATATTACACTCACTCAAAGTCAAATATTCATTTTGTGCTTCCAAGATCATAATTTTTTTCTTGTATTCCCAATTTTTGTGATTCCAATGACATTGGAAAAGTATTTTAGAGCTCTTCAAATCCATTCATGCACTTTTCCAAGATCTTCCCTAGGTACATTTTATTCATTTTTTGTGATTTCATATTTTTTTAATTACTTAGATGTCTTGACACCTTGAAAGGATTTTTGCATTAGATTGCTTTGTTTTGATTTTCTTTGAATGCACTCAAGTTTTTTTTTTTCATTTGAGGAAGTATCATGGGTTTTTATTCATCCTTTTGTGGTCATCCTAGAAAAAGATAACTATGAGTCTTGGCGATAGCACATCCTAACCATATTAAGTGTCTTTATCCTTTTCTTTATATTTATGGAATCATACCTACTCCAGACACACTAAAGGGTTATTCAACATTGGGTATTATCAATGATCATGTTGTAGGAGTGATTTTTTCTAGTGTTAATCTTAGCATTATGTGTGTTGTATTAGACATTGATTGTCCCCACACACTTTGTACCAAACTTTGGGAGATCCATGGAGATCATCATATATCTCCATTCCCAAAGGATCTTGCTATATATTGTCTCATTCCTCATGCATTTGTAGATTGCACACCCTTTAATGATGATACTTTAGAGGAGCTTGATTATATCACAAGTCTTGCATGTTATGATGGTTTATAGACTTGTCTTCATGTTTCGACTCTTCAAATAGATACTACATCACTATCTTATGTTTTTATTGATCAATTTGACATCACCACATCCTTGGTCCCTATTGATTTAGTGCAACAAGACATCCATCTTTTTCCAAACATAGTTATGTGGGATTCATGTCTTGCAAACACATCATCCTTGTTTGTAGAGTCTTGGATTGTAGATTTGGAGGATTACATTGAGGATATTCATCTCCTATTTCTTGACAAACACATCATCACTATTAGCCCACCATCATCTTCATTATCTTTGGAGATTTTCTACATCAATCTTCATAGGTTTTTGGATTTACATCATCCCTTTCTAACATGTAGATACATGAGTAGTTCTCAAAGGCACACATCATTTGGATTTGGATTCATGATTCTTCCCTCTTTTAGGAATGGAATCTCTAAAAACTAATGGATATATTTCTTAATAAAATGAGAATGGATGTTTGTAGGAAATTAATTATGTTCTATGTTCAAGCATTCATCATTAGCATATGAGCTTTTTCTTTATGGGGGATTCATATCCTCATTTTATCTCTCCTATTGGGGTGAAATTTATTGTACTTGTGTTCTAGAATTATTCCTTTAAGGGTCACATTAGGTATTTCTTCTATCCTTCTTTCACTAGTGTAATTTAATTTTCTCTCCTTTGGAGAGTATTTTTACCTATGTGATTTTATACTTTTAACTGGTTATGAGATTTCATTTATTTATACATGGGTACCTTATCAATCCTGCTAGTTGATACCCATCCACTCATCTATCATTATATTCTTCATCAGGGTTTTTAGCTTCTCCCTAAGTTGATCTTAAGGGGGGGTATTGGAGTAATTAGGACATCACTTGATAATTAATTAATCAATTGTTAATTATTAGGTCCCTTATTACTTTATTCACTTAAGATAAACTTAGGAGTTATTTTTTATTATTATGTTGGGTTATTTATAGGTTAAGTTGTCCCATTCCCTGAGATTAAGACACTTGTCATGCAATCTAATCAAATCCTCATCTAGGGTTTACTTTTTTCCTTTTATAACTATTCATTATTGCATTTTGTAATCATCCATAATTTAATTAAATACAATTATAGTTACAAGTTAATCTCAATATCAAATGCTTGTGCAATACTTGTGTGAATTTAATCATTATCTTTTGGTTGGATAGAGAATTAGTTGCTTTGATCTCTCATTTTTTATTGGTTTTTTAGATGTGGGTGATTTTTGGGAGATATGGGGTTATCTATCCACTCCAACAAAAAAATTATACATATTTGAGAAATTTTAGATATTTTTAGTAAATTATAAATTATAATATATATGAAAGACACAAATAAATTCCCCAAGTAGTAAATAGACATTGAATGTGATACACATAAATAATATCGTAGAAAATACATGAAATTTATCAAGTATGAGAACAAAATTTGAGAAACCACATGAATATAGGAATATCAATATTTAAATTGGACATACTCATAACAAAATATTAGAAATACAAAGGTAAAATCTAACAAATGTGTTTTTATCCAACATAAGAAATTATATGTGTAAGTATTAGTCTATAAATCATGTAGGAAAAATAAACAATCAAGAAATCTCCCTATTAAAAAATGTTTCAATCCTTAGATAGAGAAGAAAATGAAGTTCAAAATAAAGAAAGAAAGAAAGCATTGATTTATGCAAAATTAATATGAACTCTATTTTTTAGTGTGATTTTCTCTAATGATTGATTTGCTATATGTGTGTTCTTGCTCAAAAGGAACTTTTTTATATAAGATTTAGTTAGCAAAAAAAATGGATGAAATGGATGAGATTTTTCCTAAAGTTATATATTTTTTGGAGAGGCAATTAATGGTGGAGATATGATGGGAATATTAATAGTGGAAGATGAATGAGAGGACTTACATAAGATTAAGGAAGAAATAGATGGTTATGATGAATTTTTTTGGAATGTGAAGGGATAGAATGCACTTACCAAAATAGTAAGTAGTTACAAACATGTGGGATGTAGGGGACAACTGTACTTAGGACCCCTTTATTCTTGGAAGTTGGTGGAGAGAATATGGAAGACATGAGGGATGTGAGGGATAAGTGTCATTTGGATCACTTTAGTATTTGAATTTAGTTGAGAGGATATATCCATAATTAAATAATAATATTATTTAATTAGTGTAGACATGTAAAAATGGCTTAACGCATATCACACATCTTAAGACTTCATGTTTCCATTATTGGCATCATTAATCCCCTTTTAACTTCATTTGCATCATTAACCCTGTTTTCCTCTATTAATTAAATAATCTTGAATTGTGTAATTAATTTTTCTATGTCATCACTGATTTAACCTTATTCCTCTTGATTAATTAAATAAACATTAGTTATTTAATTATGTCTCTAAAATTACTTATTCTTCTAATTTAATTAAATTTAGTTATCATTAATTATTTAATTAATCTACTTTCCCTCTTCCAAATTAAACAATTAAATCAATTATTCAATTTCCTAAAATTCACTCAACATGGTCTATTAATAAATAAACTTTTATTTATTAAATCGATTTCATCTTGCACATTCCTCTCAAGATTATTTAATTAATTAATCATCAGCATATATTTTGATTGATCATATCATATTTACTAATTACTCAATATAATTTGATAATTCCACCAATTACTCCAATCCCATTAATTATTCAATCCAATCCCACTAATTATCCAATCAATTCCCTTAATTGGATTAATCAGGTTAATTAAATACTCAATCTATTTCCTCTCAACACACCTCAACCATTGATCCTAATCTTTCATCTATACATCCAAATCATTCATCTAAAATAAGAAAATATATAAAACAACCCTCATCCCTTTCATAATTCATTTAGATTTTTGTTGGAAAGGTCATGTCAATGTGATTCTTGAACAAATTGAGAAAACATTCTTGCATTGTAGTTCATCATCATTGGCATTATCAAGATTTTTCAAGCCATGGAGGCTTTGTGTTGAAAAGAAATCCAACATACCAAGATCAACACAAATACACTTCGACATGGGATGGTACTATTTTGTATTTTGAATTCATTTGTGTTCCAATTCGATTGTGCTAACCTTGTTTGTTGAATTCATAGCTATGGAAATTGCATGTCATGAGTAGGTTGGGTTTTATCCTTTTTATTTCATTTGATTAATTTCATTGATACTAATCTTGATCCATAAGTCCCCCTTACATATTTTGGCATGCCCGGTGGGACTTGATGTCCTAGATCTAATCATTTCATCAATTTTTTATCAAGTTGCAAGTTTATAGAGTCAGTCATCTTTTACAAGGGTCATTGTTGTCAATTGGTTTGTTGTCATTTTGGAATCTAGGTGGGTTTGTCCTATTTTCAGGTCACTATTGCAGGAATCTAGTCATGGTTGTACTATGAAATAGAATGTTTTTAATCTTGTAGGTTACAGAGCCACTACCATCTTAGAAGGAAGGTCACTATTGTTAAAATGTGCCACGATTGTCCTAATTTTGGGTTGCTATTGTTAAGAAAAGAGTCGCTACTATCTAGAAATTAAGACTTTTATACCCTATCTTCAAATGGTCATATATTGGTCATACGGAAGCATTTTTCAATTCTTTCTTTAAATGGGATAGAATTTTGTGATCTTTACAATGGTATAGGTGGTTTTTAGTTTTTTTATAGTTAAATTTTCCCTTGGTGCAGCTAAAGTTAACTCACATTGCAATTTGGTCTAGGTTGTAGGGTTTTGATGCTTAATCAATTATCTAACCCTAACATCTTTTTTTCTTGATTTCATCCACCATTTGCAGTATGAAGAATCTGAAAAGTGTTTATTAACACTCATTTGGATGAATGGACAAAGACATCAAAAGCTCAAACTTATAACAATTTTCTTACAACACCTTATTCAAAGATCAATTTATTTTTAAGCATTTGAATGGGTGTTTGAAGTCTCTAACATTTGAATTTGTTGCTTTAAAACATGAATTTCTATCTATAACATTTCATTTGGGCTTAAAAATCTAATTTTGATGGAAAAAAATTGGATTGCAGCATTTGTATGTGTGTTTAAAGTCTCTAAAATTTGAATTTGGTGCTTTAAAACATGAATTTCTATCTATAACACTTCATTTGGGCTTAAAATATAATTGCGATAAATTTTATATCGTGTCTTCCGTGATTGGCAACACAAGTGTGTATACTCCCCCCTTGCATCTTTTTGATAATTTTGGGTGACAAGAAACACTTTGAGCTTTTTTCATTTTTTTGTTGGTCATCCCTTTATTAAGATATGGGATTGCTTATGAGACACATCCCACAATTGAGAATTCATAGGAAACCTTAAAAGCATGCTTACCAATAGGCTATATAAAGTGTAGAAAGTGAAAGCAAGTAGTGTGAATCTAAGGCATGAATGCAATAACATGTCAATCCTTATGTGAACGTAATTAGTTGCACAGGATAGGCTAGAGACTTAAGTGGCTCACATATTTGATGCATAGCTCTAGTGTTCACAGTTATCATTACACACCTTGTATCTAGAAACCAATCAATGTCTTTTTGAAATGTTCTTTAAAGAAGTGCTTGGGAATAGCATCATTCCTAGAAGTTACTTATCACATCCAGTTTATATTTGAGGCATAAGGCTTAAGAGTTTATTCTCTTTTACAAAGCTAGAAGTAAGATGGTACATTTCCTTGATATGTCCTATTTGACCCTTTAGAGATTCGGATTCATCACTCTTTCGGGGGTGAGGTAAGCTTATGATAAAGAATGTACCTTTATTCCTTAGGGGGTAATTTCACTGATATTCTTTAAGCTCTACTAATGGATCTTAATAGAAGAAGGAACACAAAATATCCCCCTCTACCATTGAGTTATTTATTGCGATAATTTCTATTTGTTGTATTCATCACTTGCTATCAAACACATCTCCTAAAACATCAAACTTCAAACATTCAAACTTGCAAACTTATCAAAAAGTGTCATCAAATTGGAAACTATCAAATAGAGTCGCTACTGTGCATTTCTACCACTAATGCCTTAGAATATTATCACTATCATTCTAGCATATTATCCTAATCAACCTAACATTTAATCACTACAGTCTAAAATTTTCCTGCTATTGTGCATTTGTTTTCTATTCCTATCACTGCATGTATGCCAGTCATTATCATAATAGAACTGCTCTTGTCAAGACTACCACAGTCATTTCTTAAACAAAACCACTATTGTCATAATTTTTGCTGCTATCATCCTACTTTCTAGCACATCTCAAAAAATTTCAAAGACTGGATTCAAAAACATTTGCCTAATACCTTATGCATTTGTCAGAAAACACTATCATCATTGGACCTATACATTCATCTATACACAATCCAACATCACCACCCTACATTTCAAACTTGGTTTACCTAGGTTTTGTAACAATCACCTTTTGAAAAGAACATAAAAAACAAACTTGCATCATATCCTATCAACATCCTTCATATCACCATCAACAATCAAACATTAACCTATTCTTAGACACATATCAAACATAGAAAATCAAACCATCATCTTGCTATTATTTTCATCACATCACCATATTCACTAGTAGTCTTGTAGATTTAGTGGATATTAGCACCTCCCTAAGTTTCTAGGCTATTAGCATCAACCTTTACTTGCAACCTCACAACTAGTTCAAGTAGAGAAATCAACATATCCTCCACCATAATCCTTGAGAAATAGAAAAAATATCAATCCAAATCTTGTGCATCTTATGTCCTAGAATAGCATCATATCAAAACATCAAATATCCACTCATACTCTTATCCTATGGTTTGGTCATCTAACATCATAATGCCATTTCTGGAAAAACTTCATGGGCCTGATACTATGGCCACAAACTACTTTGAGAAGAACTGGAACAATGGTGAAATTATCCTCTTTGGGAGAAAGGTGAAGCTAGATGAGAAAATTATAGGGGAGGTGACTGGAATGTCCACTGAGGGTGTGAATTTTTATCATGATAGAAGGTATTTTGACGAGGCGATAATCAAATTCCCTAAGAAGGAAAAGGAGAAAATGAAACTAGTCAAAATTTCCAATAGCTATTTCAAAATTTACACCATCAAGGTGCTATGGAGAAAGGTACTTCGTGTTATAATGGAGTATATTACCTTGGACAGGAGGTTCACCAGATTTTATGGTCATCACTTTGCTATTCTTAACCACTTCCGCCATAAGGTACGGATTTCTCTACCTGATTATCTATTCTATTCGTTGAGTAATAGCCTTGAGGATCATAAGAAAAATCCCAAGAGATACCCTATTCTCCATCCTGGTCTTATTAGGCTAATATATGAACACTATCAAAGCCTATCAACTTTATCCAAACCTGTTGCCTCCAAGGCATCTAAGCAATATGACACAGACAGTGGGGGTTCGTAGAATCAACTTTTCTAGGAGAGAATTGTTGAATCCCACTCGTCCTCTAAGTTGTTTGGTAAGAAAACCCAGCCTAGAAAACCCTAGCTCACTAAAGTTAACCTTGAGACCTACCTCGACTGCCCAATCCCATTAAAGAATCCCACTCTCAAGGGCTCCCTTGCCAATAAGTTGGTTTCCTACTTTGCGGACTCTCTGGAGGACAAAGCTGAGAACCCTAAAGTTCGTAGAAACTATGTGCCCTCCCTTCCTGCCTCTTTTAGAGTTGATGGTACCAAATTTCCTAGCTCCCCTAACCTAGATGATGTTAACCTCATTTTAGACCGGGTTCAGTCAGGCAACATTCTTGCCTCTGCAAGAAATGGCATTGGTGACTTTTTTAGGGATTTGAAATAGGCCTACAAAAAAATTAATGATCTTAATCAAAGAAATAGGGCTCTGAATAGAAAGTTGGAGGAACTAGAACTGAAGTTGGCTGCTCTTAGCAACAAAGAAGAAAATGGAAAAAGAACAGTACTGGAACGGGAGAATGTGACACTGAGGAAAAGTATAAGACTCTGGAAGCTGAAATTGTCAAAATAAAAAATAACATGAAAATTGTTGTGGAACAAAACCATAAAATGGTTAGGCACAATCCCATCATCATCAATGCAATGTCTAAAAGTTGGATAAGTCTCAACAGGGCTCACTGGTTGTTGACCTGGAAGAGGACAAGGATAAAAGCAAGAACAAGGACCAAGGTATATTGAAAAGGACCTAAGCCAACCTTAAAAGGAAAGTGCCTCCTACTACTCAGATGGTTCAGATTTTAAAGAGGGGGGTTCAGGATATGAACGATTTCGAAGCTGAGACTGCATAAACATTAAAGGCCCAAATTTAGTTGTTGTTGGCATTTTGTCTGGTTTTTTGGTTATGTGGCCTTTGCTAGCTTTTTTGGTGGTTGTGGCTTTGTCTTTTTGTTTTTACAGCCTTTCTACTTATGGTGTCTTTGATGTTCTTATATTTTTTTTGTAAACTTTGTGGTTTCGGGTCCCTGTAAAACCCATTTTTTCCTCTTTCAAAAACATCATAATGTCATTCATCAAACAACATCCAAAATCAGCTCATCTCCTCATCATAGGTTTGCATAGCAAAATTTTGTCATACTATAACATCAAACTTGATAATCCAACTATCCAAACATCAATTCATATCAAACAACCAACATCCTTTGTCCAAAAGGTTTACACACATCCCCTTTGTATGTCATTTTTCCAAACCAAATCTCAAATCAAAACACCATCCCATTGCCATAACTTGTCATTTCAAACTCACCAAGGTCTATTGTGCACATTTATTACAACCACATGATCACAACATACAACATCTAATCTTGAAATCAGCAAATACATGTCAACATTAATTTATTACTCAAATCTAGTTCCACATTATACACCCATAGGGACATCATACCTTACCAATTTCAATGATATATCAAATATGCATTCTCCTAATAAAATTTTTGGAGCATCTTGTCACATGGCAGATTTCAATCAAGGTCAAAACATACAATTCTATGATCAAATCATGAATCTTCCTCAATCCAACATCATATTGCCAAATCAATACATCACAAACACAAACATGTCAAATAATCACATAGTGAATTATGGGATATATTTGTTCACACTTCAACAAAGTCAAATGCCACATGAAAATCAAATCCATCAACAATATCAACCCCCAAATCAGCAATATCTACATCAAAGTCATCAAAACATGGATTCATATCATCAACACAATGTTCAATGTCAAGACATTGCACATCAACAACAATTATTTACATACCATAACACCACTAAACATGAATACACTCCTTTAGGGGAGCCAATTGAGGTGATGTTAAACACGTTAGTCCATGATAAACTTATCACACTTCTAAAATCATTATGTAATTAAGAACCTCAATTCAAAACTCTAGGGTACGATGACAAGGCTTATTGTGAATATCATAGAACAAAAGTTCATGACGCATCAAACTGTATTAAACTCAAAAATTTCATCCAAGACCTTATCGATCAAGGAGAAATAATTATTGAAGAAAACATCCAAGGTTCAATCACCACTGATAACATTGACAATATCTCTACCTCAAATGTTGAAGAAAATGATCAAGATTCATCTACCAAATACCACATTGAAGATCTCTTTACCTCAAATAATGAGTTAGAAGATAGATATTTTTTCAAAAAATGATCAAGTTAATCCATCAGTGTCTAATAATGATAAAATTCAAGAAATCTTAACATCCTTTGATCTCATGGTTGAAAACATTGAAAAAATCTCTACCTCAATTGTTGAGGATAACACCCAAGATCCATCTACTAATGGTCGCATTGGCAATATCTCAATACCATCTAATGAGCAAGATGACATATCTCAATAATTTATCCCCAATCATGATCAAAATGCTTCACCAAAGTCTAGAAATGGTCCTTTCCAAGACATATTGACATCATTTGACCTCATGGTTGCTGATATTGAAGAAATCCTTAATTCAATACTTGATCTAAATTCATTTGAAGATCAAGATAATCTTAAACCAATACTCATGCCTAAGGAAAACATTCAAGAAAACCTTGCAAACAATCCATCCTATGAAATTGACCCATGTCAAGAGCTTGATCCAAAGTATATCAAAAGAAATTATCAAATCAATCAAGATCAAGGATCCATGTCTTCTCAAGATATAATAGGTCTATTCCAATCTGATATGGAAGATAACTCTGATAAAGGCTCAAATCAAAGATCCACATCTCCAAGGTACTACAATGATTTAATGGGTATCTTCCAATCCATACAAGATTTTACAAACAATGATCATATCCATATATCACACATGCCTATATCTACCCATGAGATGTTTACTCCTAAAGTACATATAGATGATCTTCATCTAAAACAAGAGTCTCATAATTTTGACATCATTACCAAGGAACAAGAGCCTCTTACTCTCAACTTCATTAAGAATAAACAAGAGTCTCCTACTCTTAACCTCTTTACACATGATCAACGCATAGAAAAATCCATAGACATATTAGAAATTGATAATGAAGAAGACTTCTACATGAATGGTGAATTAGAAACTGTTGTCACAAAGTATTGTACCCAGATGCTAAGATTGGAGGCTCAGCAATCCCATGAAACATGGAAACATCTTTGAGCCTATGGATTTCTCATGATGAAGATGAATCTCTAGATTATGGGTTGGTTCCCCTTTAGATCTCCTAGAAACTAATGAATTTTGTGGGAAAAAGGAAGAAGGATAGTTGATAAAAGGGAAAAGCTAACTCTAGGAGGTGACGCACCAAAATGTAACTAACATATAACTTGATTCACAACTATTTCTCAAATGATATGTTTACATAGCTCAATTTGGGAAATCTAATCACATAAATACTTCATAAAAAGGCCTGATAAATCTATCTTCTTTGAAGGAAAACAATGTTTTCACAACCTAGAAGATAAGACAAATCAATGGCACAACCTATGACCTGTGATGATTCATAGATTTTATATACATGCAACCATGAATGAGACAAAAATTTAAAAGGTTTTGATACTAATACACATCAAATTTTCATTAAAATTATTTGTAAGAGACACAACACTTGAAATAGAGAAGGTAAACACCTGATTTTATTGAATAATAGAAGGAATCTCTACAATAGATGAAAAATAAGATAAAAGATCTACTGTTGTATTAAAATTTTAAAAAATAAGTTAAGTTACAAAACTCTAAGTCTCTCTACAATGTGTAGAGAGGACAAAAAGCAAGAACTAAGAAAAAATCATAAGCTTTCCCTCCTATAGTACATAATCAGCCTCAAAATTCCAAGAGGAGTCAATTGCACTCCAAAATATCCCTCTCAAGATGTTGCATGAGAAAAATAGAAAAGCCTAAAAAAGAGGGCTCATAACTACTCCAATTTGAACTAATTTAGCTCCAAACTCCCCCTCTCAAGCTATTTGATCAAAGAGAACTCCAAAAATACTTGAGTTTGACTTGAAGTCAAAGATAGAACTCCAAATGCATGCATAACACCTCAGTTAAACTAATTCTGACTCAACTCTCCTTTTTCACATATTTAGAGGGAATCTATTAGTCTATTTTAACAAGTATGAAAGGTAACACTAATAGTTACTTATCTTAATAAATGTTAAAACATCCTAATATCACATTTTTTCTAACAAGTACTAATGTAATTAATTGATCATTGCCTTAATAAGTGTTAAAATAAACTAATACATGCCTTGTGAGTATGAAAGGAAGGAGAATATTCTATTGTTGGGTGCCAAAATTTGAAGAAAGACCATAATTGTGATATTAAGGTAAATACTCTACTAGGAAAATGTCAAGAAAGGTCTTGACCATGGCCTAAGTATTAACCATCATGTAAATTTTATGAAATAAAAGTGAAATAAAGCACTTTGGTCAGCCAAAGTTAGGGTTTCGTTGTGAAACTCAAAAGATGCTCTTAACCCTAGTCACAAGCTCATTTTGCATCCATTTTCATTAATAATGTTTTCATCTTCTGCTACTACCACCAAGGGTTTTAAGCTTTTGAGTATTCACTGCATATTTTTGAATCTATCCCCCTTGTTGGTAAGCCACTCTCTGTTAATGGAAATGATAAGATTTTTTTAATATTCTCCAAGAAAGAAAAGATGAAAAACCCTCCATTCTTTATGTTTCTTGGTCCTTCTACTCCTCTTTGAGTATAGCAAGATCTTTGTTGTGCATATGGCCATTATCCCCTTCAATTACTTCAAGTCATGGAACTTTGACAACTATTGTTGTATGTTGTGATCCACTTTTTCCTTAACACTATCAACTGTCCTACACATTTGACCATATGTGATCATATATTAAAACTCAAGACTAAAACTCTTTAACCTGTAACCTCGATCATTTGCACCAACACTCAATACACCACCTGTTATCTTTCCAATCATCTCTTAATGCCTTCTAAGAACTTGATCCCTTATGTGTCTTTGTTGTTGGTCATGAGTTTGTTTTCATTACTATATGCATGTTACCAAAAAACTCATATTTCTCCTCACATGTATTAAGAATCTGATTTTTGATATGCATTAAGTTGATCTGAAGGATCAATATAATGCAAAGAATCTGGTAGTCATGGATTCCCATTTGAAGCTTTGAAAACTATTGCCACCATGAAGGTATATATGAGCACAATGTGCTTTGAATAAGAAAATCCAAAAAGAGACCCATTTGGACTTTGAATTTTGAAAAGATTTAACATAGAAAGCTAAAAAATTCTTATCCAAGAATCTTCCCTTTGAAACCCTTGATGAAATGGTTGAGTAGTAACACTCGTTTTAGGTTCTGATTGAAGACATGTCTAGCCATTAGAATGTGTATTATCAAACTTGTCAATAACAAATTTCTATTAATATCAGTAGATTTCCATTGACAAATTTTATGAATGTACTCTTTCTAGGATCATGACACATTGTTTTTATCATTATCAGTTCTCTTTGAAATGGTCACTGTCATTTCTTTGACTAATGGTCTGAAAAAATTTCTATCATGCTTTTAAGATTGTCAAAAATGTTAATGACTATTTCTTACTATGTCATTTTGAGGTTATAACCTTTGAACTTGAAGTGAATGTGTTGCCCCTTTTCTCTATCCTTTATCATGGGCATACTTTGACTGTACTCTTTTGTTGTTCCATGAACTTCCACTCACTCAATGAAGCTCCTTGCTTTAGTCAAAATAGTCTTCTCGTGGCATAATGGCTATCATCTTTTGTCATTTCTTTAACTCTGATCCTTTGAAGTGATTGTACTCTTTTGATTTGGCAGATATATTATCATTGATTTTCCTTCCCATTTTTCCCTTTATGATAGTATAGTGGCACTTTATCACCTTTTTGATGTGTGACTATGTTGGAATATCAATTCAAGATTTTATCATTTCCCTTTTTAATACCACTGTCTTTGATTTAATCTTTCCACCATCTTGCAAAACCACCTTTTAATATTCACAATCATAAATCCATGATTGTGACTGATTCAATATGAATATCCTCTAACCATTTGGTCATTGATTGTTCCTAGATACCCTATTTTGTATCTCAATGAAAACAAATTCGATCTTTATTGCATACCTTGCCTCATTGTGATTGTCATGGTACCTTAATTTGGTTGTGCTTATACATGAACTCTTCCTGTGTAACTTGCACTATCACCATTCCTCTAATCACTGTCTTTTACCACCTTCATAGAGTCTATTTTCTTCATGCTTTTAGACTGTCCTTAATAGAAAATACTACCCTTGCATTTTTCCTCCCTAAGAAAGCACCATGAAAATAACTATCTTCTTCTTGTGATTGTGCTTGAAATGATTCTATACTATCTTCTTTTCTTATTGTCTATAACCTAACAGAGGATAGATTATTGTTAAAAAGTGGCAATATTGCTAAGGTACACTATCATAATGATTGCCATACATCCATATTAACTGCTCCAAGATTTTGACTTTTCCCTTCATTATATGCACAAATTGTTGAAGGTGATAGGCAACCTGGAAGGTTGTTGAGCTTATTCAGACCAATTGATATGTCATCCATAAACAATTTCTTCATTGAAATAACTTCACCTGTTGTGACCTTCCTTTTTTTTTCCCCTGGTTCTACTATGAAATGCTTGCTACTACCATCTCATCTATTGTGTGTGATTGTGCCTTGGAAGGTGATTTTCCATTGTTCATCTCAAACTTATAATCATTCAAAGATAAATGTCCATCATTCTACAAAGGATTTCCCTTGCCCTTAAAGGACCGCTCTTTATTTTGTATACATTCAAGATTATCTTCATAAGGTTCCCATGCTATGAATTCTCTATTGATTTGTATGATAAGATTATACCTGTACCTGCACAATTAATAAATAAGTTAAGAAAAATAAGAAGCCTAGAGCTTCTCATGATGATTAGATGCTCTTTACTTTTCTTTGATCTTCATGATAACTATGTATCTAATCTTTAGACACCTTTAACTCTCTAATTTGATGCTTAAAAAGAGATAGGTTGTATATCTGATGGTTTGAAATATAAGAGACATGGAATCTTGAGATCTAACATCATTTTCTTTGTCCCTTGCAAACACTTTTGGAGCTATCAACAAAGGAATTGAAGATGCAGATGATCAACGATTGGGTTTGTTATTTAGGCAATGATGGATCTCTTTTCTCTTACATGTCTTCTTTTACTTCTAGATGTACACTTTATCTTTTATTGCATCTTATTCAATTATTCCCATGGCTTATGTGGGAAACTTAAAAGCATATTTCTTGTAATGAATTTAAACAACTACTTTATGCAAAATTTTGTGTACTATTCCTTCTTTCTATAAAGCAATTGCATAACAAAAATTGAAAATTCATTTCATGTCACTATTTGCATGGTTATAATTAACTTTAGCATAATCTTTTATGTACCTTTCTCCTTTTTCAAGTAGAAAAAATTAGTGTTTTCCGAACCTAACCTGATTGGGCTGAAAAGCACAATTAGGTAACATTTTTGGTGACTTCAGCTATATGCTTTCCTACTAAGTATCTTAAACCAGTAGCATAAACCTATCCATTGGGCATAGGAGTCCATTCATATCCTTTGCAAGTTAGAAAATCCTTTGTAACTCAACCATTAGAATTTGAACAGCAACAAAACAAAACTTGAAAGAAAACTACAATGTCTCTTAACAGGGCCAACAAACTATGCAACAACACTTCCTTGAAAATGAAAAATAGAACTGAAATAGATGTGCAATCAACACTTATTAACTAAAAACTCTACTCAACTATGGTACATTTTCAAACTTTTTCTCTTCAAAAACAAAATTTTAGGCGAATCCCATTGACTACGATAGGAAACACTTATCCATTCAGATTTGAAAGTTGAAAAGCATTATGCTTCTTGCATTTAGTAATCACATAAGGGCCATCCCACATGGCATCAAACTTGGTATGCTTACCAAGTCTACTTTTAAGCTCATCCCAATTCAAAACAAGACCACCCTCCTTGAACACTCTTGGGACTGCCTTCCTATCAAAATTCATTTTCATTTGAGCCTGACGAATCTCCAAATTCCTTGGTCCTTCCTTTCTTATCTCTTTTAACTCCATCAGTTGTGCAAGCCTGATTTCCATAGGCTCTTCTTCTAACATTTCCAACTCTTTAATCAAGTTCAAGGTTGGCAATTCAACTAAAATTGGAATCTTGGCTTCTTTTCCATAAGTAAGAACATATGGTGAATTACATGTAGCTCTTTTAGGAGTAATCCTATTAGTCCACATGGATAGCTTCAGCTTGTCATGCCAAGTCCTTTGATTATCCTCAATTATCTTCTTGATAATTCTAATCAAATTCTTATTAGTAGACTCAACTTGTCCATTACCCTGAGGGTAATAATTGGATGAAGTATTAAGAAATATATTATTTTTGATAGACCAATCAGATACTTTCAAGCCAAAAAATGTCAATGCATTATTAGAAATAATGGAATCAGTAGTACCAAACCTTGCAACTAGGTCCTGATAGAATTTTAAAACAATGATCTCATTGGCCTCCTTCAATGCCACAACTTCTGACCACTTAGTAAAATAATCAATTGCAGTCAATATCCATTTGTGACCTATACTTTAAGGTGGGTTAATAGGCCCAATAAAATCAAGGCCCCACTTAGCAAAGGGTTGTTATACCTGAATTGGATGCAATGGTAAGGTTGCTAACCTTTGTTTTCCTACAAATAAAGAGCATTTATTGTATTTTCTAACCCATGCATGTGCATATTTAAACAAATAAAGCCAAAAATAAACATCTCTCATAATCTTAAGAGTTGTTGTTCTAGGTGCAAAATGACCTCCAGAATGTCCATCATGAAACTCCTTCAAAACTTTATCAATCTAATTTGGTTCAACACATCTTAACAAAACTCCATGAAAGTCCTTCCTATATAAAACTCCATCTATGACAGCATAAGGAATGGCTTGAAGTCTAAAATACCTTATTTTGTCATTGTCCAAACCTTCAAGATAGTCACTAGTGTGAAGGTAATGTATCATTTATTGGATCTTGTATATGCATAAAAATGGTCATGTCTAATTAATCCTGGCATTTAATTAAATATTTATTATTTAATTAATTAATTTCTTAATTCCTCTACATAAAAATAAATTTAATTTATTTATTTATATCGTTCACCTACTTTATTCTTCCACTTTAATTAAATAAATATCATTGTTTATTTAAATTAATTATCACATTTAAGTTTAATTAAATCTTTTATTTAATTTAATTTAATTCCCTTTCTTCTAAAATTAGTTAAATATTCTTATTTAATTAATTCCACATGTCACTTTCCAAATCCTAATTAAATATTTTATTTAATTAAGAATCTTTCATTTTCTCCAAATCTTAATTAAATATTTAATTTAATTAAGAAAATATTTCATGTCACCAATAAATGAATAATGAATTCAATAAATTCATTATTTATCTTCAAAATCTTTTCTCAAATCTCACAAAAAGATGATTTTTACAATTCATCCTTATCATCTCTCATGAAAGAGGAAACAAATCTTGTTTTCTATTTTTCTCTCTAGTCTTCTTCATCTTTGACCATTCGATCTACCAGAATTATCACAATCGTCGATCACATCAACCAATTAGAAGCTTTTGAAAACTCTATAAATACCCTTGTGAATCCAAGCATTGGTTACACACAGAGATAGATAAATACATGCATTAGAGACAAAAGATAAACATTTTAGCATTATTATTATCAGTTTTAACATTCATATCATTTAGTAATTCTAGAAATCATGTTTAGCTTAAGCATGTTAATCATATCTTAGCATAGCATGCATTCATCTTTAATCTCGTTCTCTAGGAAGACTATTTGTTGACCCTGGCATACAATCTAAGAGCAAGCTGGAATCAATAAAAACACTTGAGATAGAGGACAATAAGACGACATCAAGGATTATAAGGACAATAACACTTGATTTATTATTTTTAAGAGTTATGAGAAAAACTCGCAGTTTAGCGCATACGAGGACTGTTTTAGCGCATCTGGCAACTTTTTTAGCATATTTGGCACTTCTTTTAGCACATCTGGCACTGTTTTAGCACATCTGGCACTTCTTTTAGCGCATACAAGGACTGTTTTAGCGCATATGGCCTCTGTTTTAGCACTTTTATAGTCAATCTTAAAATGGCCATATCTTGGTCATATTTTTGTCTTTTTCAGAGCTTTTTTTTAAATGGGTTAGAATTTCATAAGCTATCCAATGGTGTAGGTGTTTATCAACTTTGATAAAGTTAAAATTTTCAAATTCTTACATATTATAAAGTTAATCTACATATAAATAAATTTAATTATTTATTTATATCGTTCACTTTCTAATTCTTCTAATTTAATTAAATAAATAAGTTTATTTAATTATTACCATCTTCTGTATTCCTCTTAATTAATTAAATAAATTATATAATTTATTTATATTAATTATCATAAGTTTGAATTTTAAATTCAAATGATATTCCTCTAAATTCCTTTTTCACATTTAATTAAATATTATGAATATTTAATTAAACACTTTCTAATTCTTTTTTCACATTCAATTAAATATTCTAAATATTTAATTAGAAACTTTCCTCGCTCTTCATATAATTAAATATTCTTAAATATTTAATTAGAAACTTTCTTCACTTCATATTTAATTAAGTATTTATATATTTAATTAAACACTTTTCTATCATCTTCTCACACATAATTAGATATTAAATATTTAATTATGGAAACTTCTAAATTCATTGTCACATGTAATTAAATAAATTTATTTAATTAATTATGAGATTTATCTTCAACTATCAACTAACTCCTCAAATGGCAACTTTCCTTCAATTTTGAGTGGAAAAGATTGTGTAGGAGGAAACATCTTCCATTATTCTCTCAACCTTCCATCTTTTTCTCAACTTCTAGAATCTCTCACCATTCATCTTGATAGGATTATTTTCGACCGTTGATCTTTTCCAACTAGATTATTACCTCCAAAACCCTATAAATATAGCCTCTTTATGAGTTGAAAAGGATCCTGGATTTGATGAATTTAGTGTGATTCCTATAGTTGCATTCTAATCAGCATTTACCAATCTTTTCAGGCATTTTAATTTCAATTTCATAACATCTTAGTTTTCATATCATAGCTTAAATCATTTAGCAAATAGACATGCATTTTGCATAAGCTCGTTCTCTGAAGTTGTCATTCTAAACAAGTTGTTGCTTACACCAACTGAGGGCCAGTACTTGCAACGAATCCTTGGAGATAGAGCACAATAAGATGCTTTCGAAGGAGCTATTGTTTTAAGAGTTTGCTTTACTTTTCAATTAGTTTCCTTTGATTTAATGTCTTATTGGTGTGTTGGTTTATATTTCTTTAGTTAATCCACATAATCGAACACACATTTTTGGCACCCACCGTGGGGCTCTTGCCCCATTTTTTTTTTATTTCAAGTTTTCTGGCAGGTTACAAAAAAAACTCGTGGTTTACCGCATACGAGGATTGTTTTAGTGCATATGGCCTCTGTTTTAGTGCTTTATAGTCAATCTTAAAATGGCCATATCTTGGTCATATTTTGGCCTTTTTTGGAGTTTTTTTTTTAAATGGTGTATAATTTCATAAGCTATCCAATGGTGTAGGTGTTTATCAACTTTGATAGAGTTAAAATTTTCCAATTCTCACATATTCTCCAGTGCATATGACTTTTGTTCTAATGCATTTGTAATTTCTATAATTTACTCTCTAGATCCAATGGTTTTATTGCTGCTTTTGGATTAAAATAAATCAATCCTAGGGTAGCCATTTGGATTAAAATGAACCAATCCTAGGGTAGTCATTCAAATTTAAAATAAACCAATCCTAGGGTAGTCACCAAACAATTGATATATCTTAGATAAAATGAATCCCATTCTTGTTGTGAAGCAATATCTTCACTTAGTGTAGAAAATTATCATTTGGGATTTAAAACTGAACAAATTATTTGTTGTGATTGTCGGGTAATAGGCTTATGCTCTCCCCTTAACTAGGTGACCAAAAAGCCAAACTTACCTTTTCATTTTATGCAATTTTAATGCTTTATTACATCCTTTAGAGGGCTTGCTCTTGTGGGAAAAGGTACTCACCTAAGAGGAACGACCTAAGTGGGAACAACTAAAGCCAAGTTTTCCAACCCACTATAATCAAAAGCGAATTCGGGGAAAGTCCACAATTCGATGGTAGTGTACAAGATAACCATCCCCAAAGCCTTTGTTCTAAAGGTTGGGAGGTCTCCTAAGGGATTTTATTATTGCCACACCAAACGGAAACCCTTACTAAGAACCTAGAATAGTAGTCAACAGTGTCAGTTTTTGAACATCCTAATAATCATAGTGTAAGGGGAGGGAAGAATCTACCCCCAAGACACTCATGATATAACTTCCAATGACCATTTGCTTAGGGGATCTGGTATCCACTTCCATCACACTGAGTACGCACTTGAAAAAGACAAAAAAACAAGCACCCCTTTGGGGGTGACACGACTATGTGAGTTGACACAGTTCTAAGATGTGGGTTGTTGATTATTATGATGACCTACTTAAGCACTAAGAGTGAGTCTGCCTGAATTTTATGTTTTGTGCAAAACCTGTGAAAACACTTTTTGAAAAAAAAATTGAACATACACTCATTGTTTAGATTCTAAAAATTTAAGAACAATTGTCTTCCTATTGCATGCTTTGTTTTCAAAACATTAATTTAGATAAGATCATCCAGAAAACAAAAGAAGTTGACAAATAAAACCATGACATTTATGTTAAGGGATTGGAAATCAACAATAGAGAAAAACTTGGAAACATTAGGCTTTTGCAAATTCCTTATTTTCTCAAACTAAGATCAAAACATCGCAAAGTGCATCATCACATCCATTTCTAATTTCTAGTTTAATTCCCATAACAGGATCACCATCCTTCAATCCAAGGAATCACAAACTGAAAATTAGAAATTCCTTAGTCATATCAATAGAATCCACCATTCTATTTTGATTAAGGTATCTAACAAATTGCACTCTCCCATTTGTGATCAAAGTTAGTAAAAATTTGGTATAAGCATATGCATGTTGTCACAAGGTCCCAAAAATGCAAAGAAGAAGACAAAAGAAGAGATCCACTTTACAACATGGGTGATAGGGAAGAAAATCCTTTTCATAGGTTTCGTACTGGGAATAGTTCAAATGATGAAATAACTGATGAAATGATTCAAGAAGCTAAACAAGATCCATAGTTTCACATAATTTTAGACAAGATCTTAGAGAAAAATAAAGAAGGCTACTTTCTTTTATTGGAAAACCAAGGTGCCAAATTGCCCTCTGACTACGATATGGAGAAAATTAAGGAAGATCCTAAAAATACTGAAACTCCCTTAAATGATCTTAGTACTCTCACCCAACAAATAAGAGCACTCCAAAGGAAAATCAAGGAAATACAAGGGGGCACAACTAAGAAGTCCTTTTATGGAAATATGAATGTAACCTCTTCTCCTCCAAAAACATCATCCAAATTCAATGTTTTTGAATTTTTGCAAAGGTTAAATGAGAAGCCCAAATCCAAGTCATCAAATAAAATTGGCCAATCCTATCATGTCATTCATTTATCTTCATCCCCCATAATTCAAAATGAACCTCATGATTCTTTCACCCAAGATAACAATTCCATTCAATCACCTTCTTCTATCATATCCTCTACATCAAATGATTCATTTCAATCTACACATCTCAATCAAAACATTCTTTCCACTCCATCTCATGATACCAAAATTCTACAAACCCTTCCTGTCTTTGATCAAGATCCCATCTCTCAAAAACCATATGATGATCCCCTCCTTTCATTATTCACCCATGATAATCCTCTTCCATCTCAAGAACATAATTTTCTTCCAAGTTCTCTGTCCACCCCATTCAATGAATCCATAATCTCTTATGATTCTATTCCATCCCAAGAGCAAAACAATTCTTCCATCCTATCCAAAGATTCCCTTCCACCTGATGATCAATCTACTCCATCTCCTTCATCTAACAATTCTTCTCCTAGTCAAGATCAAAGTATCCCATTATCCTCATGTCAAGAGCCTCTCACACCTCTTCAAGGTATCCATGAACCTCACATCTATGAATTGGGATCCTCCACCTTTATCCACTCCAGATTACTTCCAACACTTATCCTTTCATCCATATCATATCCTCCTCAAAATGGATTCACATCTTTTTTCACAAACAATGCATATCCCATGGGTAAATGAATGTGCAAAATTATGAATTACAAAGGAAAAGGCTTAGGCCTTCATGAGCAAGGTGTCCTAGAACCCCTTTCTGTCCAAGCACATCCATATCCTCATGCTCAACCTAGGTATCCTAGTCCATCAATCTCTCCATCTATCCTAGGTCCTTATCCTAGTCCATCAAACACTCCATCTATCATAGGTCCTTATCCTAGTTCATCAAACCTTCCATCTATCCTTGGTCCTTATCATCCCAACCCTAGCTCATCAAACCTTCCATCCATATTAGGGTCCCACATTTCTCCATCTCCTATTCTTCAAGAACAACAAAGGCGCACATCCTTGATCCAATTTCAAAATTCTTCCTACATTAACTCATCCTTCATACCTCCATATCAGTCATCTCAATACACTCCTCGCATTGCTTTTGGAAGAAATTTGGGTGCCAAATGTCAAAACCTTCAATATAAAAATCCACATGTATCAAAGGATCAATATGTCTCCTCGAAGAGTCATGCAAAAATAAAAGAAAATTTGATCCAAAAATCAAAATAAAAATTCAAAAGGCCACAAAGGCCCATCAAAGCAAAAGAAAAATTCAAAAGGCCACAAAGGCCCATCAATTCAAAAGAAAAATTTCAAAGACCACAAAGGTCCATAAATCAAAGAGAAAAACCTCAAAGGCCACAAAGGCCCATAAAGAAAATATCAAAATCAAAAGTCATGTGGATTCCTAAAAGTCTCATAGAAGCAATAAAATCAAAATTGGCATCCAAATTTGCTAATCCGAAAGCTTCTCCCCATCTCCCATCTAAAAGCATATCACCTTCCAAATCCATTTTTCCTCCATCACTCCATCACCTTTCAAGGTGTGTGCTAATGTTAATCTTGCCATCCTTTCCATCTATCCATCAGCAAGCCTTCCAACCTCCTATCCATTATCCAACATCCAATCCCCATTCTCCTCCTTTAATTCAAAGCTTTGAATAAGGCCTCAGCTTGTACTATCATGCCAACATTTATAAGTCTAATTCCCATTCCCATGGTCTATTAGAGCACATAGTTGAGGGATATTAGTCATGAAACTTGATGCCTAAACCATTCCTCCATTCCCCTATCATGCAAATATTATCTTTCATATCCATCTCCCTATCCATATAATATCTTTCATTTTCCTCTTATCATTCATGGTCATTATCCTCATTTTCACCTTTGTCTTGACAAGGTTAAGGATCTTCTTGAAAATCATGCATCTTATCCTAATTCACTTCATCAAAATATTCCATACCATACCCTTTGTCATGCATCTTCTCTTATATTGTGGGGAATCTTGTTTCTTCAATTGGTCATCCCATTCTACCTTAAATGTCCTTGAAAAATCCAAAAAAATCAAAACAACATCAAAATCAAAAAAAAAAAAATCAAAAAACATCAAAATCAAAAATCAAAATATTTCCAAAATCCAAAAAAAATTCAATAAATCATATGCTTTCATCAATAAAATGGTCACGTCTCTCATCCTAGACTGGGGGAAAATTCTTGAACTCACTGGGGGCAACTTGTTTTGAGCTTAAATCAATGGACAAGCAACAACAAGACAACCTACTAAAAACATCAATCATCCTAAACATCAAGTTGAACATCAATCATAATCAATCAAACAACCGACCATCCAAATCAACATCCAAAAAAAAAAAAACAAATGAACTTTCATTGGATGATCTCTTCTGAATCATGGTTTGATCACTTTAACACTTATGTTCAATTTTTTTATCTTGATTGTTGTTATCATTTATCTGGAGTACCTCAAAGATGTCTGGAACTAGAGGGGCTAGGAAGGAGAATGATATTTTCTTTGTCTACTCTCTATGAGTTAATCAGTATTACTATACAAATTGTCACGAGACATGCTCTACAAAGTATTATTGATGACATTTCGAATTTGCATAGGAAAATGATTAATTCTTGCTTGCTTATGCAAGAGATGCTCAAGTCATATCTGTCTCATTATACCTAGATGCTTGTGCTATCTTGCACTATCAAATCTCAATGGAAGTTGTATGGAAGTTGTACTCAGGTCATCATGGTCTACATTATACCATCGATGCTTGTACTAACTTTCAACATATCAAAAGGCTCAATGATGATAAATAAGCATAAAGTTGGCTCACAGAATGACAATGGTGTGTAGTTCATTTTGCATAGTTAAAATCTGCATGGTTAATATAGATGACATCCATATTAGTTTTTTCATGAGCTTTATCATATCCATCACATCTCATCTACATTATCTCAATCAATCCATCCAATCATTTCTTCCAATCTCAATCAATTCATCCAATCCTTTCTTCCAATCTCATTTAATCAATCCATTCAATCTAGCACAAATCATTTAATCATACTTTTGGTCTTGTTCCTAGCCTTACTGCAAGCCTTGATCATTACCATCATCATCAGGATGTATCCTTCCCTATCCTTGTGTTGTTTCGGGATATATCCTTCCCTCATCAACAACACTCTCATCATCATCATCATCGGGATGTATCCTTCCCTATCCTTGTGTTGTTTCGGGATGTATCCTTCCCTTATCAACAACACTCTCATCATCATCATCATCATCATCATTGGTATGTATCCTTCCCTCATCAACAACACTATCATCATCATCATCAATCCATCTTGGCTTGTAGTTTGACTAGGGCATCTTTTAATCAATTACCGGGAGCCAAATCACTACATCCCTCTCATTATTTGAATTTCATCATCGACTCAACATTTTTCTCATCAATAGTGATTTACCTCCCAAGCGGGCATCATCAATATCAGCCGCATTTGTTTTCAATTAGAAACATATCATATTCAAATCAAAAGGCATATCAGGTACTTTTTTTTAATCAGGGGAATATTAGTTAAAAATTTTCGACCAGGGGAAAAATCAAATGCGGTAGATTTCAAAAGTAGGAATATTTTCTTTGAAGCAATGTGTTTCACACATCGCTTCAAAGAGGGGAAAAATGTACATGCATAAAAATGGTCATGTCTAATTAATCCTGGCATTTAATTAAATATTTTTTATTTAATTAATTTCTTTCTTAATTCCTCTACATATAAATAAATTTAATTTATTTATTTATATCGTTCACCTACTTTATTCTTCCACTTTAATTAAATAAATTCATTTTATTACCACTTTCTTAAGTCCACTTAATTAATTAAATAAATATCATTGTTTATTTAAATTAATTCACATTTAAGTTTACTTAAATCTTTGATTTAATTGAATTTAATTCCCTTTCTTCTAAAATTAGTTAAATATGCTTATTTAATTAATTCCACATGTCACTTTACAAATCCTAATTAAATATTTTATTTAATTAAGAATCTTTAATTTTCTCCAAATCTTAATTAAATATTTAATTTAATTAAGAAAATCTTCCATGTTACCAATAAATGAATAATGAATTCAATAAATTCATTATTTATCTTCAAAATCTTTTCTCAAATCTCACAAAAAGATGATTTTTACAATTCATCTTTATCATCTCTCATGAAAGAGGAAACAAATCCTACTTTTTGTTTTTCTTATATTTTTCTCTCCAGTCTTCTCCATCTTCAACCGTTCGATCTGCCAGAATTATCACAGTCGTTGATCACATCATCCAATCAGAAGCTTTTGAAAACTCTATAAATACCCTTGTGAATCCAAGCATTGGTTACACACAGAGATAGATACATACATGCATTAGAGACAAAAGATCAACATTTTAGCATTATTATTATCAGTTTTAGCATTCATATGATTTAGTAATTCTAGCAATCATGTTTAGCTTAAGCATGTTAATCATATATTAGCATAGCATGCATTCATCTTTAATCTCATTCTCTAGGAAGACTATTTGTTGAGCCTAGCATACAATCTGAGAGCAAGCTAGAATCAATAAAAAAACTGGAGATAGAGGATGATAAGACAACATCAACGACATAAGACTAAGTTTGCATTCCTTATAATTGATTTTTTTTTTGATATAATGTCTTATTGGTGTGTTTGATTTATTATTTTTAATCTACATATTGTTACACTTAAAATCAATCACACAGATCCATTTTGAAGAAGAAGTTGCAACAACAATTTGTTCCTCATTATTGAGCACTAGGATAGCTTGCTCATCAAGTTCTCTTTTGTCCACTACATCTCCATTCAGTTGTTCACATAAGCCTTTTCCCCTAACCAACTTTGTAACCTTGATATTGACATCATATTCCATTACCTTAGTTATCCAACCTACCCTCTTATCATTGATATCCTTGCTCAATAAGAAATATTTAATAGTAGGGTGGGAAACCAGCAACTGAATCTTGTTGTTAGAAAGAATATACCTAATTTGTTTAAGACTTATAATCACATTTATGAAATGCTTCTCAACAAAGTAATACATCACTTCATAATCTTGTAGAACTTGGCTAAAGAACACAACAGGTTGCTCTAGTTTGTCTTCATTTTGTTGGCACAACATGGTTGAGATAGTATGAACACTCCTGAATGCATAAAGGAATAATCCATATCAAAATTAGGATTTATGAGTGTTGGAGATGTTGCAATGGCCTCCTTTATCTCCTAAAAAATCATCTTTCCTTCTTTAGTCCACTTGAAGGTGATGTCCTCCTTAAGCATAGAAGTTAGAGGCTTCAAAAGGGATGTAATATTAGGAATGAACCTCCTTAAAAAATTAATCCTACCTAGAACACTTTGCAAGCATTTCTTGTGATTTGGTAGGGGTAATGCCAGAATAGTTGTAATCCTTTCTGGATCTATTGAAATACCATGCTTGGAAACAATATGCTCAAGAAGTTACCTTCATGGATAGAAAAAATACATTTTTTGGATTAATTGAAACCCCATATTCTCTACATCTCTCAAAAAAAATTCTCAAATGAATTAGATGATCATTAGCATTGCTTGAAAAAATATTGATGTCATCTAAATAAACCATAACAAACTTGTTCATCAAACCATGGAAATCCATGTCCATGGCTCTTTGAAAAGTTACTCCTACATTTGACAACCCAAAAGACATCTTTCTATATGCCATGGTTCAACACTTTGTTGTACAGGTGGTCTTAAACTAATCCTCTTCTTTCACCAAGATTTGTTTGTAACCTAAAAAACCATCTAGCAAAGAGAAACTGTTAAATCTAGATACAACCTGCAAAATCTACTCCATATAGGGAAGTGAATAGTGATTCTTAAGAGAAGCTTTGTTAAGGTCCCTAAAATCAATGTACAGAGTATGATTTCCCCATTTTCCTTCCTCACAGAGACAAGATTAGATACCCATGAAGTATGTTTGATTGGAAAAATGATATTACTTTCAATTAGCTTGCTTAACTTAGCATTCATGAGATGTTCCAATTTTGGATTCAAAGGCCTTTGCTTTTGTATTATAAGCTTTTCTTTAGATTCCAAATCTATATTATGTTGAGCCAACTCAGGTTCAAAACCCTTCAAATCATGGTATTCCCAAGAAAACACATCAGCAAACTCTTGACAAAGTAAAAAAATGCGCGTTTTTCCTCTAAAGTGCATACCTTGCCAAGCTTCAAAAGCTTGCTCTTGAAGATTTCAATGGGTCTATAATGATCCTATTTGATGGACAAACCAAATTTCTCTTTTCTAACTTGATCATCTGAATTTAAAATTGATTCAAGAGTTACCAAACCTTTTGGAAACTTGTTCGTCTTAAGTTGAAGAATTTGATCTTCATACTACTGAGACAACTTTTGTTGATTAGGAGCTAGAAATTTAGCCTCTTTAATCAAGAAGTTAATCATTTGCTCGTCACTATTAAATACCTACCAATAAATGTTATTATCTATAATAGCAGGCCTAACAACAACTTTTACATAGTGTTGAGCATCAACATTCTTCACCTCAGCTGGAATATCAAACTCAACTCTCATGGCATCCAATTTATCAGCTTGTTTATTCTAATTCCTTGGTATGGACATCAAGTTAAATGCATTAAAATTTTCAATCATATCTCAAACTCTATTTTTATACAGTTTCAACAAGTCATTTTTAGAGGCATTGATATTCCTTGATTGACCACTAATTCACTATCCCCAAACACTTGAAGGCTCTTTACATTTATCTTTCTATCCCATTATAAACCATCAACAAGTGCCTCCTACTCAGAAATGTTATTAGAATAACTAAAAGAAAAATGAAAGGTTGAATAATACCTCTCACCACTTGGAGAAACTACCTTTCAAGAATAAGTAGAAATGGATCATGAAAAATACTTCTACAGAGATTGTGAATCAAACAAATTCTTTCAAGATCAAGCCAAAGATATAAATCAGGAAGTTATCCCACATATTGAAGATCCTATCACTTATAAACTTTGATCACTTGGCTTTATTAGAGCAAGCTATCTCTCTAATGAAGAACCTAACACCTTTGAAGATCCACAATAGAGCAAAAAATGATTAGCACCTTGTTTCCAAGATAAATCATATCTTATTGCAAATAAAATTTGTCACAAATGCATTATCAAGGAAGAAGATTAGACCTACATGAACAAGGTATCCTAAAACTAGTGCAGATTATTGACAGTCCTAAGCATCAAGGTCTTGGTTATTCAACAATTAAAGAATCTAAACATATCAGCGATACCTCTATAATAACAAAGGCAACTTTTTCTAACGTAAACATCAACAAAGAGAGCACAAAGAGTCCTTATAATGAAACCTCTACCAATGCTACAACTAGCCACATCATGAATTTTCATCCATGGATATTTCAACCCTCTAATTGGGACCAACAACAAGAAAAAAAGTTATATCAAAGAACATAACAAGTCATTAAAGAAAAATAATTTGTAAAACAAAAATGGAAAAATCAAATACAAATGGATACCAAAGAAAAAGCAATAAAATCATCCCTATCAAACTCCATTTGTCAAAGAAAATATGGGGAAAAATAAAAAAGGGAAGTTCATCCATCAAAAATGTCCAATGATACAAAAGAAAGCTTCAAGAGCAACCTAAAAAGTATATGAAGAATTTGGTCCTGATCAAATCTCCATATTCACCCATCATTGCACATCATCCCAAGTTTGGAAAGTAAAAAATTCCAAAATTTCAACCAATTCATCTGAATCTCATATCCCCCAACGCATTTCGCCATTCACTTCGACATCCATGATATCCAAATCGTACATTTACCGTGTCTTGGCAACAAATTTTTATCATAAGGACTCTAAGGGAACCCTATCGTGATGTGCGTGTCTAAGTAAGGTTAACTCTAATATCAACAAAGAAGATAAGAACTATCAGGGGTTACATTCAAGCGCCTGTATCTTAGCAAAAAAATCCTCTAAGAAGGATATCATTGGCACATTGTGATAGAAACACCTATATTAGCACTAGAAACATCAACATTAGCACCACTAGGCGGTTCAACATGAGCATAAAATCTTTCAAAAAATAAAAAAAAATTGTCTCCGTGACGAAAATTTGATAAACAAGCATCTTGTGTGACATCAATATATATATATATAGTCAAGAGAAAAATTATCCTCCAGTGAAAACCACTATGGTGGCACTTTGGACAAGTACCATGATGAAAACCTAGAAAATAGACATCATGTGTAGAATTGAACATCTACATGTGTCAATTTAGGTGGAAGCATCTCAACCTATCCATAACAAAATCCAACATTTCATCCATAATCCATCCATCTTATTTGTAATAAATCCATGAATAATTCATTCAACCCATTTTTCATCCAAATCCAACTTATCTTGATCTTCGAAAAGGTTTGGTGTACACTTCTCACTTGCTTATGGTAAACATCTTGAAATGGGTCACTATCATATATCCTATTCTATCCAACATTATTTGAGCCATGAAGGCATTGTCCAAAGGGGCATACTCTATCTAAACATGTTATCCTATCACAAGATAATCCTTGGCATCCTTTACATATCCATTCATCCATTCATTTATCCATGCATCCACACATTGCATTCCCTACATTGCTAGACATTGGGGGATATGTACTTACATCTTGCTTCAAAATAAATATTTATTTGTCTTCTAGCTCAAATTATGATCTAGGAATCATCCAAACACTTTAAACAATCCATATTAGTTGCATCTTGCTAATGCTTCAATGTGGTATCAAAAAATTCAACAATCTTGTTCCTAGTTGTAGTGTAGAAAATGTATCCCTTTACATTTTCACACTTCTTTGGGCCCTCCCCACTAAAGTTGGGCTTCTTTATGCCTTATTTTCTCCTATTTTTGCATCCACAAGCCTTATTTAATGCATCTTTCCAAGGATAATCCTAACATGTATCTAATGACCAATCATAATTTAGTGATTTTGGATAGTATGTCCTAGATTCAATGATTTAGGACTCACACGCCACGTTGGGCATATGGGTCCCACCTAAATTTCAGGGCCTAATCCTAAATTTTTCATATAACTTAGCATTTCTTAAAATTTGTGTCCCAAGCCTAGTCTACTAGGATTCATATTCCC
Organism: Sequoia sempervirens; assembly: GCA_007258455.2. Taxonomy (NCBI): domain Eukaryota; kingdom Viridiplantae; phylum Streptophyta; class Pinopsida; order Cupressales; family Cupressaceae; genus Sequoia; species Sequoia sempervirens. The sequence goes on along the minus strand of VDFB02086081.1, from coordinate 190,547,330 downwards.
CAACTGTTGTATGAGTCCCACTTAACTTGGACCTATGTTGAATTCAAATTCCTAGCAAGATTTTATTCTCCTAGATCTGATGTTGGCTTGTAGTTGTTAGCATATTGTTTTCATTGATGTCAAAAGGGGATCAGGGGTGAGATGGAACTGATCTTGTATGAAGGGTGTACTAGCATTTATGTCAAAATGTTGTCATTGTTGTCTAAGTGAGATATGGTATGTTGAGGATCTAGTCCTAGAAGATGGAGTGTAAGCTACAAAAGTTGCTCAGAATGTTGCAATGTTGTCATGCATTGTTGTCATAAAATTGTAGAGTACTCTTCCATAAATCTGAAGTGAAATCAAAGGCCAAATTTGACATGGATTTTTAAGATCATCTCATAAATATAAGTTGTAGGTCCAGAGGTTGAGGGTTGAGCTCAGAAAGGAATTGTTTGTGCTCTCGAACAGTTTTAGGGTTTATCAATTAAACCCTAGGTGTTTGCAATTGTGGTGCTCTAACATATTTTCTACTATGTTGTTGGTTGCTTGTTGGAGGTTTCAAGTCACATAAGTTATAACTTATGTCTTTGAAATCATTTTGTGATTGGCCTCTTCACCTAGTTATTACTAGGCAGACAAAAATTTAGGTACTATAATATTTCCCAAGTCACAAATGAAATATTTGTCTATGTGTTAGTATCAAAAAAGATGTCAACATGTCGAGAGGAGTCACTTTAGACTCCCTTCAATATAGCAATGAAGCTTGATCAACGGTGGAGATCAGGCCTTGAAGATCTGATGGCTATCACTAAGGTCACGTGCATCATAGAATTTCTTTGCACGAAATTTATAGTTCAGAGATGTGCAATGGAGGTTAATCAATGATGATGATCAAAAAGATTTGACGGTGCCTGCTATCCCATGACACTTGTGGTGGGACCATTTCCATACCTCACAGGGGCATGGGGAATGGTGGAGATCAAACAAACTTTTGATTGAATGGTGCAAAAAGTAAGTAGTGGGTTCTGATGATGCAAGCAAGCTAGGTGGCAGAATATCATTGTATCGATGGGTGTTAGTGCATTGCACTTATACATCTTCAAAACATGAAGCCATCAGTGATGAGTGATGAATGTAAGAAGGATGTGGAAGGTGATGTTAAGATGGATAGATGGTACTTGTATGCCAATCCACTAAGATTTTGTGGGCCTATTCTTTCAGCCAATGGTATAGCGAGGGATGGTGTAGATTGGTTGGTGACTAATCCAATGGTAATCGTTGAATGTCTTCACATCGCAAAAATAAAAGGAGAATTCTCAAGTGAAGCCACAATGTGTGATTACCATAAGATGAATGAGATCAAAGGTTCATATTCAATGGAGGAAAATCAAGTGGTGGTCACTGCATCAATTCACATCATTGTTATGAATTGAATGATTGGTGAAGTGTAGCGATATGCAATAGTTGAAAAAGAAAAGATCACCGATGGAGATTTAAATACTGTTTATTTGACGATTAGGTCTTAAAGGTAAGATGATGAAAAAAGGATGTTGGATCATCATGCAAAGATAGGTGATTGATAGCCCAGATTTGAGCGTGAAGATCACAAATGGCTAAGCCCATGTAAATAGGTTTTTTCCTTTGAACCGACATAGAGGTGAAAATAAAATATTCTACCTACATCAATGACAAATGTAATGTAGATTTGATGCACAAAGCAGTGGCATAGATTCCTACAGGGTTTGGGATTGAGATCAAATCTGATAATCAAAAGGATGCATTAAATGCATATCTGATCCTAGGGTTTGATAGGGAGAGAATGAGGGAAAATTCTCTACACCAGAACTTAATGTTGTGTAGCTCAATTCTTAGGTATGATAGTGAAGAAGATATCCTACAACCCTAATAGAAGATCTAATTATAGTGGAAAATTCTAAGGCAATCATCATTGGTTAGCAACTACACAAAATAGATGATGAGAATAGCCTCTTAGGTGTGCAACTATGTGAGATGAGAGAAGAATAGAGAGTGCATAGTGCAAAAGGTGTGTGAGGATGCATTAAGGTGGATAGAGAATACATTGAAAAGAAAAGTGAGAGCTATAGAAGGTGTGTGGGGATGCATTGAGGTGGAGATAGAATGCACTAAAGAAAAAGAAGAAGAACAGAGCAAGAACAGAGGGGTGTAGAGCAGTGAAGAGAGTTTTTTTGGAAGCAACTAAAACTTGAGCAGCTACAAAGTTGTAACATTGAATTGTGTTCTTAATGAAAAAATTGTGATAATCATTTATGCTGCAAATATAATAGATTGGTGCCATCAGATAATTGAGTTGGTGCTCAATTTAGCAGATTGGTGTCTCCTTAGGGTTGGTTCCCTTAAGAGTAGTAACAAAAGGTTTATTTGTTAGGTTGGATTAGGACAATAGCTCCTAGTAGTGTTTTCTCATCGTGGTTTCTCCCATCTTGGGTTTTCCATGTGCATCATGTGTTATGAGTTGTTAGATTGTGTGCTTGTTTAATTTTTTGTATTTCATGTTTCATTCTGCACACTAAGTGTTTAAAGAGTTAATCTTCTCTAAAGGTTGAAGAGTTAAAATTTTCATATCTACTAATTCACCCCCCTCTCAGTAGATTGTTGTTTTCCAAAAATTGGTATCAAAGCACTAGGTTCCCTAGGAGAAGCTTAACCAGCTTGGGTAGATTCTTGGATTTGTGAACACAATGGCCAATCAAGAAATTTCTTCCACAAAAAACTATCCCGGTTCAATGGAAAAGATTATACTTTTTGGAGTTCATTGATGAAGAGATACTTGGGATCTTTAAGGTTTTATGTGTGGATGTCTATTGTGAATGGATACATACCACCAGCCACACCCCCACTAATGTTGTAGGAAAAAGAGATTATGAGAACAATAAAAAAGCATGGTTTGCTATTACAAATAGCTTGTCTAGATTTGTGCATAGCAAAGTTATATATTGTAAGAATGCACAATGAATCTGGGATACATTGAAGAAGATCTATGAAGGAGATGACAAGGTAAAATTTTCCAAGATTCAAGTATTGAGGGCCATATTTGAAGGCCTAAAGATGACAATAGAAGAGAAGACTGTAGACTATCTTCAGAGAGTAAATGATATAGTAAACTCCATTAGAGGATATGGAGAATAAGTAAAAGAATAAGTTGTACAAAAATTTCTTAGGTCAATGACTTACAAGTATGACTCTAAGATCTCAACAATAAGGGAAGGAAGATAAATAGACAAACTTACTCTTAATCAGCTGCATGGTATATTCACCGCATATGAGATGAGGATGTGAGATGTAGAACCATCCTGAAAAGAAGCTACCTTCAAGGTTGCCAACGAAGTAAAGGATGAAGCACCCAAGAAAGATAAAGTTGAAACCACCACATCTAAACAAGGAGATACTAATGAGGAATAAGCAAACTTCATTAGAAGATTAAGGAGAGGATTTGGAAAGTATAAAGGTAAGTTACCATTCAAAACTTTTGATTTGGTAAAATAGGACATTTTGCTTCTAAATTCCCCTACAAGAAGGATAACCCTAAACAAGAAGAAGATATTAAGATTTAGAAAACCTATTATCCTAAAAAGAAAAGTTTTGGAAAGAAATAGAAGAGCCTGTATATTCAAGAGGGAAGTGATTCATCTGATGCTAATGATAGTTTAAATGATGATTTTGATCATGATATTGTAATGAAAGAATAAAAGGAAGAATTTCTCTTGATGGCCAATGACTCAATGAAATAGAAGTATGGTATGGGAAAACATCTTGGTGAAGAAGCTAAAATTGATCTGGAAGAACTTATTTCTACCATAGAAGATCTTGACATTCTGAGAGGTGACGATAAAGGATTGAAAAAGGAGAATAAAAATCTATCAAAAGAGCTTGAGGAATTGAATTGGATGGTAGTAAGTTTGAAACTTCAAGTGGACGCAGCCAAAAGAATGGAAGAGGTGATGAAATCCAAAATAGGATCTGAAATAGATAGTTGATTGAAGCTTGAGGCAGAAGTAGTTGCCTTAAGAAGATTTAGAGAAAGATAAAGAGCAAGTTGAAAAAGGGTTGAAGATAAAAGGTGGATCAAATTTTTTGGATGAGCTATTGATTACTCAAAAACCCTCTAAAAAGATAAATTTTGTTTAGGGTCGGAGAAAGGAAAGATTTCCTTCATTCACGAGTCTGCAAAACTTTACGAAAGATTTAGAGTAGAAGAAAATTCAAGTTCAAATGGAGAGAAACCATGTGAGTAAGGTGTTGTTGGAGAAGAGAAGAATACTATTGAGATGAAGAAATTAGATGAAGTAGAGAAGTCAGTTATAGTCAAGAAGAAGCAGAACATGACAAGAACAATTGATGATGGTTTTACAAGAGTAAATGATTCAAGGAGGCCAAGAAAAAGAAGACCACCTCATACAACTCAAGTAAATGCTATGACCAGGTATTCATCATACTTTCATGGATATTGTTATACTTGTAATCAATTTGGTCATAGGGCTAGAGAATGTAGAGTCACTCCTAAGAAGAATACAAATTTTGTAAGCAAAAATCCATTTGCTTCCTTAGTTGATCTATGAATGTAATTTGTTACAACTGCAACAATTTTGGTCATATAGCTAGAAACTATAGGAAAAAATTTATAAGACCAAATGTTCAGTCAAAGAAGAAGAAAAACACACTCCCCAAAATGAAAAGGGAATCTAAGGTTCCTAAGGAAGAAGGAGATAAGTTTGGAAAGAAATATAAGAAAGTGTGGCAAGAAAAAGAGTAGAGTTCCAATCAATCTATGATTGCCCAAACTGCACTACATGCAAAGAAATAAAATTTGTGGATAATTAATAGAAGTTGCTGCAAGCATATGACTAGAGATAAAATAAATTTCATTGAAGTCAACAAGTGTAAAGAAGGATCAGTAAGCTTATGTGGTAATATAGCTGTCAATATTTGTGGTAAAGGAATCTTGAGTCTAGACAGAAAGAATAAGACAAAAACATGTCCTTTATGTTGAAGGGTTGAAACATAAGCTTCTAAGTGTTAGCTAGATATGTGACAAAGGTTACAAAGTGGTATTTAATTATGATGGTTGCAAGATAAGAAAGAATGGTAAGACAATTGCACAAGGAGTAAGGACTGATAGCAATCTCTACAATTTTTGTGAAGTGAAAGGCCAAAATTGTCTAATAAGTCAAGTAGATGAGAGTTGGCTATGGCATAGAAGATTGGGGCATGTTAATTTTGAAAATTTCATAAAAAAAGATCAAAAGGGCTAGTAAGAAACTTGTCAAGAATAACCAAGCCTGCAAACACTACTTGCAAAGGATGCTAGCAAGGAAAGAAAACACGGGTTAAGTTTCCAACAAATGATTATTCAACCACAAAACCCTTGAAAATTGTTCATACTAATCTATTTGGTCCCACAAGGACAAGAGGGATACAAGGTGAGAGGTATTTCATGCTAGTAATTGACGATCATAATAGAATAGCATGGGTAATGTTTCTAAAGGAGAAGGTTGAGGCATTTGAGAAGTTTAAGATATTCAAGAAGCTTGTTGAGAAGGAAACTGATAGGAGAATCAAGTGCTTAATATTAGATAGAAGAGGAGAATTCACATCAAGTGAATTCAGTAAGTATGGTGAATACCATGGAATCAAGAGGTGATACTTTACACTAATAAATCCACAACAAAATGGAGTGGTTGAAAGAAGGAACCAAATAGTTAAAGATATGGCTAGAGAAATTTTGAGTGAGGTCAAGTTGAAAAACACTTTTTGGAAGGAAGCAATTCACACTACAGTATACATTCATAATAGAGTGGTTCTAAGAGAAAACAGTGGCGAGACTCCATATGAACTATGGTATGGAAAACCTGCATCTATCAAGTATTTCAAAGTATTTGGTAGAAAATGCTACATAAAAAGAGAAGATGAAAATTTGGGGAGCTTTGATTCAAGGTGTGATGAAGGAATAATTTTTAGGATATTCCACCCAAAGAAAAGCTTACAAGTGTTACAACAAGAGGCTACACAAGATGGTCGAAAGCATCAATGTCAAGATTGATGAGGATATAAAATAGGTTAATCCCAACACACCAACCTTGATATTGAATTAGAAGATGAAGAAAATGTTGTTTTTGGGTATGTGCAGGATCATGATGGGCCAAAAAGTGGTGATATGATGGGTATGTGGCTGACGACTTTTTTTAACCCAAAATTGATGAAACGAAAAGGGTTTTTAAAGGATATTCTCAACTTTCCACCAATATAAATTATGTTTTACTTTGAATTTAATAAATAATTATTATTCATTTTCAATTTGAATTATGACTAAAGTCTTAATTGATAGGCTGATTGAAAAACATATATAGCTTTCAAATGGTATCACATTTTTTGAATCTGAAACATGTGTCACATTTTATGCTTCACTTACATAGGATTAAAAAAAATGAATTTTATGAAGTTTTGACCAAGTTAAGGTGGTCGGACATACGAGTTTTTATATTTTTTAAAAGTTGTAATAAAAAATTATAATTAATTATTTACTTGGAAAAAAATTACAAAAAAAATATGCATCACATCAGGACATGAGTCCTCTACTTATATCTAAAATATTATAAAAAACTATAATCATTTTCTTGTGGTTAGGGTGGTAAAACAAACACCTACTTATTTTTTCCCTAAAATTTAAGTATTACTACATTGAAATTTCAAATTTTCACCAAATAGATTTTTTTTTTAAATAAACCTAGTAGTTTAGAAACTACATTCAATTTTCTATAGATCCTATTATTACATATTTTTGAAATAATATAGATAACTTATTCAAATTTTTATGCCAAGTTTCCTAACTCTATTTTTTAGCACTTAAGGGCCTATTTTTTCCATGATGATCTTGCACATACCTTGTTGATGGAAAAATGAGGAAGAAGTATGTGAACCAAAGATTGAATGAGCACTTGCAAAGTATGTATAGAAGGATCATCCAACAAATCAAATAATTGGTGACAAAAATGAAGGGGTTTTGACCAAGAGAAAACTTGCAAAGAATAAGGAACGAGTAATTTTTTCTCTCCTGTCACAGATTGAGCCAAAAAGCTTCTCTAAATCTAGTAAGGATGAGATTTGGATAAAGGCCATACAGGAAGAGTTAAATCAGATTGAGAAGAATAAAACATGAGAATTGGTTCCTAGACCCCCAAGAAAAAATGTCATTGGCACAAAATGGGTGTTTAGAAACAAGTTGAATGAAGATGGAGTTGTAGTAAGAAATAAGGTAATATTAGTGTGCAAGAGGTATGCACAAGTTGAAGGAATTGATTTTGAAGAAAAATATACATTTGTGGCAAGATTAGAAGCAATAAGAATGTTTCTTGCATTTTTTCATTTTACAAGGGATTCAAAGTATATCAGATGAATGTCAAATTTTAATTCTTGAATGGAAACCTAGAAGATGATTATGTGTGTAGATTAAGGAAAGCATTGTATGGTCTTAAGCAAACACCTAGAGCATGGTATTCAAGATTAGACTAGTACCAACAACAACAAGGGTTCAAAAGGGATGTGCAGAAAATAATTTGTACTTTAAATCACAAGGTGAGCATACGATTATTGTTGTTGTATATGTAGATGACATCATTTTTGGAGGTAGCAATGATAAAATGTGTAAAATATTTTCTATGCATATGCAACATGAATTTGAGATGTCAATGTTAAGGGAGTTATCATTTTTCCTTGGCTAAAAAATTATACAAACTGGAAATGAGATATTCATATCTCAAACTAAGTATGCTAAGGAAATACTCAAGAATTTTGGAATGGAGGATAGTAGACCAGTCAGTAACACCATGATAACTAGCTACAAGTTGAGTAAATCAGATGAATCCCCAGAGGAAAACTAGATAATGTATAGGTCAATGGTAGGTAGCTTAGTGTATTTAACTGCATCAAGGATAGATATTATGCAAGCAGTATGTTTGGTTGCAAGGTTTCAGGACACACCAAAAGAATCTCATGTCAACGTAGTGAAAATAATTTTTAAATATATCAAAAGCACTATTGATTATGGGATGTGGTATCAAAAGAGCAAGGATTTTTCCTTAAGAGAATATACAAATGTAGATTGAGCAGGAAGTATAGATGACAAGAAAAGCACAAGTGGAGGAGCATTCCTCTTGGGAAACAAGTTAGTTTCTTGGATGAGCAAGAAGCAAGAATCAGTCACTTTATCCATTGTAGAAGCCGAATATGTAGTAGCAAAAGTTTTTTGTACTCAAGTCCTATAGATGAAGTAGACTCTTAAGGACATCGAGGTAGAGTACAATGAACCTATCTCTATTCTTTGTAACAATTCAAGTGTCATAAACATATCAAAGAATCTACTTATGCACTCTAGAAAAAAACACATATCTCTCAAGTATCACTTCATCAGAGAGAAGGTTGCAAATAAGGAGGTCAACATGGAGTATGTTCCCACTAAAGAAAACGTAGTTGAAATTTTTACCAAGCCTCTTCCCAAGGAACAATTTGAATATCTGAGGTAGAAAATGGGGGTGGTTTCTCCCACATCATATCACTAGACACTAGTGATAGGACATGAGTCCATGGGGAGCTTCATTTATACGTCATTCATCCCTAGAAATGGAAAGGATAGATCAAGTCAAGTAATAGTGGTTTTACAAATTTCTAATGACTTGATGGTTTTATAATCAAAGATTCCCACTTTCTCTTTGAATTTCTTGTAAAGGGGAACATATTTTCAAGGGTAGTCTGCCCTTTTCCATTGATGTAAAAGGGGGATAAATGTGAAAAAATGCTCAAAATAGGAGCATCGTGAGCAAGGTAGAGATGCATGTCAAAGGAGGAGTAATTTTTTGTGTAAATGGTTTAATTGATATAGAGCTTTAATGTTATAGACTTCAATTGGTATTAGACCATTTCATTAATTGGTATGAGCATTTAGTTCTTCCAGCAATGACAAAGGGGGAGATTGTTAACATCATATTATCATTGATGTTAAAAGGGGATCGAGTGTGAGATGGAACTGATCCTATTTGAAGGGTGTGCTAGCATTGATGTCAAAATGTTGTCATTGATGTCTAAGTGAGATATGGTATGTTGAGGATCTGGTTCTGGAAGATGGAGTGTAAGCTAAAAATTTTGCTCAAAATGTTGTAATGTTGTCATGCATTGTTATAAAATTGCAAAGTACTCTTCTAGGCATCTAAAGTGAAATCAAAGGCCAAATTTGACATGGGTTTTCTGAGTGCTTCTTAGAAATATAAGTTGCAGGTCTAGAGGCTAAATGTTGAGCTCAGAATGGAATTGTTTGTGCTCTCAAATAGTTTTAGGGTTTATCAGTTAAACCCTAGTTATTTGCAATCATGGAACTCTAATAGATTTTCTATTTTGTTGTTGACTGCTTGTTGGAGGTTGTAGGTCACATAATTTATAACTTATTCCATTGAAATCATTTCATGACTGGCCCCTTCACCTAGTTATTATTGGCCAGAACAAAATTTATCTATTGTAATATTTCCTAAGTTCCAAATGAAATATTTGTCCATGTGTTCATATTGAAGAGATGTCAACATGTCAGGAGGAGTCACTTTAGAGCCCCTTTGACATAGCAATGAAGCTTGATGCTTGATCAACAGTGGAGATCAGGCCTTGAAGATCTGACGGCTATCGCTAAGGTCACGTGCATCACAAAAAGTTCTTTGAAGTCATCATATAGTTCAATGATGTGCGATGGAGGTTAATCAACACAATGATCAAAAAGACCTAACAGCGCCCACTAGACCTTGGAACCTATGGTTAGACACCATCCATACCTCATGAGGGTGCAAGGAATGGTAGAGATCAAACAAGGTTTTGATCAGACGGTGCACAAAGTAGTGGGTCCTGATGATGCAAGCAAGCTAGGTGGCATAATATCATTGTATCACTAGGTGTTAGTGCATCACGCTTATACATCTTCGAGACATGAAGTCATCAACGATGAGTGATGAACATAAGAAGGATTTGGAAAGTGATGTCAAGGTCGAAAGATGGAAGTTTCCCACCAGCTCGCTAAGATTTTTTGGGCCCACGCTTTCAGCCAGTGGTATAGTGGGGGACAGTGTAGATTGGTTGGAAACTAATCCAACGGTGATCATTGAATATCTTCACATCATAGAAATAAAAGGAGAAGTCTTAAGTGAAGCCACAATGTGTGATGACCATAAAATGAATGAGATCAAAGGTTCAAATTCAATGGAGGAAGATCGAATGGTGTTCAGTACATCAATTGACGCCGTTGTTGTGAATTGAACGACTGGTGAAGTGTAGCGAGATGTGATGGTCATAAAAGACAAGATCAAGGATGGATATTTAAAGAATTTTTATTTGATGGTTAGGTTTTTGTTAGAATCCAAGATCACCTGCATCTAGCTGTAGGTCTGGAGCTCTGATACCATGTTAGAATCCAAGATCACATGCATGCAAGATGGATACCTGTCACATGCAAAAGATATGAAGAACCAAAAGGATGCTCTATAAAACCTCTCAGTAAAAATGCATTAAGAGAATCGATTATTACAAAGTGATCAATCCTTATGAAGGAGATCAAGAAACCGTAAAAGGGAAACCCTAAATGAAACCCTAGTGTGCACACTTAATAATTAATAATTAATTATTAATGTGCCTAAGTTTAGCTTAAGTAATAAAGAGGAATAAGTGACTTAATTAATTAATCAATATGATGTAATTAATTAAGCATAATAACTTATTACTCTAACAGTTTTAAAGGTAAGATGATGAATGAAGGATGTTGGATCATGGCATGAAGATAGGCGATCGATGGCCCAAATTTGAATGTGAAGATCACAAACAGCTAAGCTTGTGTAAATAGTGTTTCGCCTATAAATCAACATTGAGGTGACAATTAAATGTTCTACCTACATCAATGACAAATGTAATGTAGATTTGATGCATACAAAGGTGGCATAGATTGATACATAGGTTGGGATTGAGATAAAATCAGATAATTAGAAGGATGCATTAAATGCATATCTGATCCTAGGGTTTGACAAAAAGGGAATGAGGGAAAATTATATGCACCGAAACTTAATGTTGTGTGGCTCAATGCAAAGGTATGATAGTGAAGAAGATATCCTTGAACCCAAATAGAAGATATAATTATGGTGGATAATTCTGAGGCAATCATCATCGATTAGCAACTACACAAAATAGATTATGAGAATATCATCTTAGGTGGGAAACTCTGTGAGATGAGAGAAGAATAGATAGTTCATAGTGCAGAAGGTGTGTGAGGATGCATTAAGGAAACAAAGAATACATTGAAAAGAAAAGTGAGAGCTGCAGAAGGTGTGAGAGGTTGCATTAAGGTAGATAGAGAATGAACTAAAGAAAAAGAAGAAAATAGTAGAATAGAGGGGTGCAAAGAAGTGAAGAGTGTTATTGTGGAAGAAATTGAAACTTGAGCAGTTACAGAGTAAGTTGTGACATTTAATTGTGTTCTTAATGAAAAAATTGTAATAATCATTTATGTTGTAAATCTGATAGGTTGGTGCCATCAGATAACTAATTTGGTGCTTAGTTTAGCGGATTGGTGTCTCCTTAGGGTTGGTTCCCTTAAAATTTGTAATAGAAGGTTTCTTTGTGAGGCTAGATTAGGATAGTAGCTCCTAGCAGTATTTTCTCATTGTGGTTTTTCCCATATTGGGTTTTCCACATACATCTTGTGTTATGAGTTGTTAGATTGTGTGCTTGTTTAAAAAAATTTATTGCATGTTTCAATCTACACACTAAGTGTTTAAAGAGTTAGTCTACTCTAAAGGTTGAAGAGTTAAAATTTTAATATCTATTGATTCACCCCCCTCTTAGTAGATTGTTCTATTCCAACAGTAGCATTGTAATTTCAAGAAATTTGGCATAAACAAGTATAAATACAATGTTATTTCACATAATTTCTCCTAGCAATTTAAGTGATCTTATGACCATTCAAGTGGGAGAATTATAGAGCATTTAAGAGAATTCAAGAGCATTCAAGAGCTAATTATCAATAATTTTGGAGCCACATTCAAGGATCAAGCATCATGTCAAAGTCATCATGCATCATGTTTGTTTTTGAGCTAACATTTGTGATGTATGTTTTATTGACGACAATTTCACTTGCAGAAAATAGGTCAAATAAAATCTTCACAAACAAGACTGCAAAGAGCCTATCCTTCTTGAAAGATATGGAACAAAGACAACCTAAGGGGGGGTTCTGCATTATAGGACAAATATTGGCTTTCGTTCAATCCCAAGTCTCTAATAACTAGGTCATGGTTGCACTAGGGTTGCTCTCTAATAATGATGTGATATTGTTGTTAATCTCAAAGGGACTATGCTTGTTCCTTGAATATTTTAGATAAACATTCCAAATTGAAAAGATAAGCTTAAACATCATGAAACCAAAAAAAATTCCATAACATTTCATGAGTATCACAAATTCTTTGCTATCACTTAAGTAGATTTAGCATTAAGCATTCAACAAATTTATGGAAAACAAAAGATTTTCAACAAAATTCCTTCCATTCATTTAAATTTTTGGAACATTTTCAAATATTTAAACATCTATTCTAAAAAAAAGTATTAAAAAATACTAAAAAATAAAAGTTTCTCCCAGTTATTCTCCATGGATGCCCCAAAGAATTAATTAAAACTGAGAAAACTGCTTTATACTTCACCAGATTGCTTCACAGCTACATATAAAATGGTGCAATCTTTTAAAGAGAGGGTTTTGTTTATCGACACCAAGTAGGTTTTGTATGCACCCTTAAATGGTGCAACATACAGTCTTGTTTGACCGAACTGACAAAACCAGCTACAAAAGATACTAAGATAGGTAGCTATCTAATAAGCTTTTATATTAATTAGTGTCTACTTGCATACAAATGTTTACGCTGAAATGGTTCAGAAAAGAGGAAAAAAGAACAAAACTTAAAAAAAAAATTCTACTCCTCCAACATCCACAAATTTTGAACTTAAAATAAAAATGAAGCATCCTCTGGCCTTTTATAGAACACAAGGCTCAAACAAGATAATACAATTACATGAGAGGAAATCTAAGGGACCAATCTCATCAAGGAATGTGGAATATAGTGACCAATAGGAGAATTGCAATTGAATTCAATGAAAGTCAACTCCAATTACTCATTGAAGCTCTTCAGGTTCTACTTTTTCATCTGGAATCTTCACCAGGATGATACTTTGAATCAGCATAATATGTAGGGGCTTCCCATATATTCAGAATGATAAGGTGAAATTTTTTCCCCCTACACTTCGCTTGACTCTAGTTTTGTCACTCTCGAGAATGGCTTCTCCCAAAAATTGGCATTTTCTCACAATGCATGTGAAATATTGAGATCCCCAGCGTTCTGGTGGACTCAAAGTTGTCTGCATCATCACCTCCTAGAGTGATCAAATTAGACTAAAAATTATTCCATGCATGATTCAAGTTTTCCTGACCGTCCATACCCGAGCTTTGCATCACAATCGATATCTCCTGTAATCACAAATTCCACATATTAAATCCCTTTTAAAAAAAAAACCATTTATAACATCTCATGTAAATAAAACCATTATTCAAATATTAATACAAAAATCCCATAATTAACATGCCTTTTAAAAGCATATCATGAATCCTCATACATATACTGGATCACCGAGATCATTAGACAAATTTCAAATTTCACATTTTATTTCACATTGCAACTTGGTACCCAGTAACCGATATTCAGTACTTTCCCATACCTCAATTATACCAAAACTCCACTATACTAGACTCCTTCTTACCGGACCACTTCTTATCAAACTGCTTCTTATCGGACCAGAGTATTTCACTTGAACTTTACATTACCTTTCACCTTTTCCATGTTTCCAGTACCAGGTATCCGGTGCATGAAACACTTACAACATGATGTACATTTTTATATATATCAAATATTTCTCTTCCTTTCTTCACTTCTGGTGATCTTCTAATTATCTAGCTCCTGCCATAAGAGTTATATTTTTCACTTGGGTCCCCAAGTCTTTTTAGTCTTGGGGTGTGTTGTGAGACCACACAACATGTTCTCATGATTTAAGCAAGTATTCAAGTCAAGATTCATAACATACAATCAAGAGTCAAGATCTACATTCATGCTAGCCATTTCATACAAGATTGCAACCTTTTTTTCAAGGGTTTTGTGATTTTCAACATTACATATTGTTCATTCATCATTCCTTCATTCAATTTTATTTCATTTCAAGATTTGACTACCAAAATGGGGTTTGACCAAGGAAAATCCCTATCCACTAACAAAACAACATTTTTCCCTCTCTTTGATGTATGATTTGTAGATTTAGGTTGAAGATCCATTGAAGAGCAAGATTGGAGAAAGTTGTCAAAGTTGTCACCTTTCTTGCAAGATTATGAGAAGTCACATACAGGTCAGAATTCAGAGTTTCAAACTCAAAGATTGAAAAGGAGAGAAGCTACAGAAGATAACTAGAGGATACCAAAGTTTCATAACCCTCATACTATGAATAAATTTCCCAAATTGGCATATGAGTCATAGTATACTAGTTTTCAGAATTTTTCTATAGATCCTGGTTTCAATTGTAGACTCTGGTTTCGACCCAAAACCCTAAACTGGGACTAAATCACCCCAACTGGCATATGAGTCCTAGTGTGCTTCAAAAATCAAAATTTTGGGATTACAAATATTTCTTCAAGAATCTTCAATTGTCTAGGTGCACCTTTGTTTATCTCTAGTTTTCTATTTTGATTTGAGTTCATTTTCTAGGTCATATAGTTAGGTTTTGCATGTTACTTTCATTTATTGTCTTTCTAAGCCTTTTCTTAGTGGTGAACCCCCATTTTTTTCTTTAATCTCACCCTAGGAAACCTCCTAGTGGCCCTTCCCTCAATTGAGTCACGTGATTGAGGGATATCTAGGGTTTCCTTCAATGAAATAGAGCAAATAGGTATCCACCTTGTCTGTGTCCATCTCCTAAAAGGCATGCACACCTGTTTTTCTTTATTTCACTAGCCTAACTACAAATCTCGATCAATCATTATCTAATCAATCAATCATCATACTGGGATGTATCCTTCCCAATCCTTGTGGCGTTCCTATCTTGACAACACTATCCTTTCATTGTTGTGTATCCTCAATAATGTTATCATTATTGACAATTACTCATTCAGATCAATCGAGTTTATCCTGGCTCTCAACAGGATCTAAAAAGAGTATCGATATCCATACATACTAATATATCTTTATCATTCATCCATATGATCATTATCATGAAAAATCCAAAAATAGTTGAAAACCATCAAAATCCAAAACAAGGTTGTAAAACATCAAAATCCCAAAAATATTGTAGATTGGCTCCATATGAGCCACATTGAGTCAAAATAATCAAACTACCTTATATTTGTGTGTAGAACATAGTCAAGGCCATCATTGATGAGCCCCCAAGACATAAGGTTAGTCCCTTTAGGTGTCCCTCTTGGTCTTTAAACTTGCTCAAAAATCCAAAAACATTCAAATCTCCTATCAAAAATCTAAAAACATTCAAATATCCTATCAAAATCCAAAGACATTACAATATCCTATCAAAATCCAACAACATTCATAAAGATCCACATATACTCCAAAAATAGTGTCAATCATGGTCAGTCAAACTATGTCATCTCTAGACATATGTAGGCAAGGCCATCATTGATGATCCCTCAAGGCGTTAGGTATGTCTCCTTAGGTTCCCCTCTTGATCTCTAAATCTCTTGAAAACACAAAAAAAAAAATCTGAATATCCTAAAAATGTCAAAATCAACATCAAATAACCTCAAAAGCATAAAAACATTCAAGAGAACTCAAAAATCTTATCTCTATTATCACCTATATTTGTAATAAACTTTCCATCCATAATAATCAATCATCACCTTCAACCTTTGACAATGTAATCAGCAAGCAAAGGAAACATTGAAATCCAAAACTTCCAAGCAAAGAATCGAAATGATTGGAGAATCGTTAGACTAAAAAAATGCCTAAGTGTTAACTACACTACCTTTTGAAAATCATCGTCAACATCCTAACATGTGTCTTAACAGAAAAATCATTCCTACAATAGACATCATCAATGGATAACATCATGAAACATCAAAACTTCTTTGGCAAGTGATACAACAAAATTTTTTCATCTTTTGTGATCTTATCTTTTGATTTATCTTAATGTCTCATTCCTAGGATCTCTCAAGGATGTCCATAAGGATTTAAAGAAGAAGGAATGGGGTCATTGATCATCAATTTCATTTGCTTTGTTTTTTGGATATTTTTGTAATACTATCATGGAAAATACTTGCTTTGTTCTATGTGTGGAAGTTATTTTGGGGAAATTCATGTAGTGGTTTTATGTTAGGTACTCCATACCTCTCTGTGTAACTGGTCCAAAATGTTTTGAAACTTCTCACCCATACACTGTAATAGGGTTTCCGTATGCATGGTATGAGCAAGAATACTCCTTGTTTGCAGAGTCAAAGATCACACAATAGATATAGAGTTGCCTTGGTCATTAATACCTTGGTGCATCATGTATCTTTGCTACATTAATAAGGATTTCTAAGCATTACTTAGTCTCCATGAATCAAAATCAAACTCATCATGTTTTACATATCAATCATCCAATTTATTCTATCCTCTGATCCTACTAACATTTCTTCTGGATAACATCTCCATCTTGCATCACAGTATCATTAGAACTTTTTTCATGAGCCCGACCTAAAAAAGTAATTTTTTCGGCCAACCTCTTGATGGGGCAACCCAACATCTTACCATCCTTCCACTGATCGTCGGGGCACAATAGGGCATCATTAAAAAATTCAAATCTTGATCTAAACATCAAATTCTTTGAAACAACAAATCAAGTATATTGTGTCAAAGAGGGGCAAAATGTAGACATGTAAAAGTGGCTTAATGTATCACACATCCTAAAATTGTATATTTCCATTATTGGCATCATTAATCCCCTTTTAACATCATTTTCATCATTAACCCTATTTTCCTCTATTAATTAAATAATATTGAATTGTTTAATTAATTTCACCATGTCATCATTGATTTAACCTTATTCCTCCTGATTAATTAAATAAACATTAGTTATTAAATTATGTCTCTAACGTTACTTATTCTTTTAATTTAATTAAATAGTTATCATTAATCATTTAATTAATCTACTTTCACACTTCCAAATTAAATAATTAAATCAATTATTCAATTTCCCAAAATTCACTCAAAATAGTCTATTAATAAATAAACTTTTATTTTTTAAATCGATTTCATCTTGCACGTTCCTCTTAATATTAATTAATTTTTGAATTAATTAATCATCCACACATATTTTGATTGATCAAATCACATCCACTGATTACTCAATCTAATTTTCCAATTCCATAGATTACTCCAATCCCACTAATTATTCAATCCAATCCCACTAATTATCCAATCAATTCCCTTAATTGGATTAATCAGGCCAGTTAACTCCTCAATCTATTTCCTCTCAATGGACCTCAACCGTTGATCCTGATCTTTCATTTATGCATCTAGATTGTTCATTTGAAATAAGAAATCTATGAAACAATCCTCATCCCTCTTATAATTCATTTGGATTTTTGATGGAAAGGTCATGTCATTGTGATTCTTGAACAAATTGAGCAAGCATTCTTGCATTCTAGGTCATCATTGTCATTATCAAGCTTTTACAAACCATGCAGGCTTTGTGTTGAAAAGAAATACAACATACCAAGATAAGCACAAATACACTTTGACATGGGATGGTAAGATTGTGTAGATTGAATTCATTTGTGTTTCAATTCAATTGTGCTAACCTTTTTTGTTGAATTCATAGCTATGGAAATTGAATTTCATGAGTAGGTTGGGTTTTATCCTTTTATTTTGATTTCATTTGATTGATTTCATTGATACTAATCCTAATCCATAATTCCCCCTTACACAATTAGTTTAGTCATGTGTGAGGTGGAAAATAGCTGTAAAAAAAATAGTGTTATTTTAATTGTGTACATAACATGGACTAATTTAACAATAGGATTATTTAATTAGATAGAGGACATTAGATGAAGGGTATTTGACTAGGTGATGCAATTATTTGGTCAATTGGGACAAGGGTTTAGTAGGGAAAATTTTAGTGTTGATGGTACTAGGGATGATTATATGATTAATCAAGGGGGGGAAAGAATATGAGGTGGAGATTTGTTGGCCAAAAAAGGATTTGAAGAATGAAGGATGAATATTATTAGGGACTTGAGATTCATGTAGGATCCAATTTAAGATACCTTTATGAATGGTGGATGTTTGAAGGAGCTCAAAGATATAAATTTTAGTTGAATCTCACTCAATATGTTTGAGGAGGTCATATCATATTAGGGTGTTAAAATTGGATGGAATAGGACCTTGGATTGTTACTTTTTCAAATGAGGTTTATAAAACATAATCAATTGTTTATATTTTAATGATATGAACTCATTCATTAGGTTACTAAATATGTCCAACAATAGAGTCATAGGTTTAAGGACTTGTGTGGTGATGGACAATGTTTGTATGGGAGTCCCATCCTTGAGGTGTTTGTTTATTATTCTTAGGGAATAAATTTTGATATATACCCAAATTATAATTAGAAAAGGTGTTTGATAGTCCTCAAATTTTAATTTTATCTCTATCTATAAGCTCTTGGATGTACTATTTCAATTTCATAAATTTTCTTATGGCATGACCTTTTATTTGATGATAATTTTAATATTCATATTACTTATACCAGGAAGGTTTTGGTTGATTATCATCAAATTGTTTTGTAAGTGGAAAGGACACCATGTTAGCCTTGACAAAATACCACCTCAATATGTTCCCATATGGGTATAAATTTTCTCCTTTTTCACTAAGTTTTAGGAGTTTGGATTGAATGTTTCAAATATGCTTTGAATTAGTGGCCCCATCTCTAAATATATTATTATTATTGCTAAATAAAATAGTTTTATCATTAGAAATTTTTAATTTATCATTTCAGTTTTGATCCTTATAATATTTGTTTATAACCACTTTAACAATGAGGGATATTTAAATTTGAATTCCTCTTTCAATGAGCTTATTAAAAAAAGTGACACATTGGACTTGTAGATGAAATTCTAATTCCAAATTGGGATTTTTGAAAAAGATGTCTACTAGTTATTTTTCTACTATTGGACTTGAAAACCTACCAGCTAAAGCTCTCATATGTTAAAGGCATGATAAAAAAAAATCCCTCTATTTTTATTTGGTATTACATAAGTCCATCATGGTTAGCTCATGATCCATATTAAAGGAAAAGTGTTTGAAAAAAAATTTCTACTAGATTTATAAAGGAATTGATGGACCCCTTAGGTTTATACAAGAACCATTCAAGTGCTTATCTATATAGGATATAAGGGGAAAAAATAGTAGGCATGATATTCATGTGCCACCTATGGGTTGGCCATGAAGAATAATTTTACATGCTCCATAAGATCCCCCTTCCAGTTTTATTTTCATGCTTAGGAATTTCAAAAGAGGTAAGGAATGGGTCTTGTGATATGGATTGATCAAAGGGATATAGAAATAACACATTACAATTATATCATTTCTTATGGCGAATTTCTCCTTGGGTTCCTCTACAAAAATATTTCATGGATTTCCACTCTTGATCAAAACATAAACTAGGTAGCAATGGAGGTAAGGAATCATATTGATGATTATGTTGTGTGTTTTAATTCTAACAAGGAATGGGGTTTTGGTGGTGGGTGATATTACTCATGGAGTTGAGGTTAACCTTAGCTAGAGGCCCAAATTTTTGAATGTTCATAATGGAGTCATGGATGTGGGAGGTATTCAAATTTTTCCATATGCAAAGTTTTTAGTTTAGTTCCAAGTTGAGTTTTTATTATGGATGAGACTTGACTAGCGGATAAAGGAATTTTGAAAGGATCTGTATATATTAGGTGAGATAGTCTCTTGATATAGGGGTTACCCTAATGGAAATGGATGTTTTCCTTGAGGATTATTGTGGTAAAATGAGGGTTGTTGTGGGCATTAATGAAATTAACATCATAAGTTTTGTTGGGATATTTTTTTGGGCATGATCATGATCCAAGGGATCAAGATGGACTATGTGATCAAGGTGGGAGAGTTCATAACTAGGATATATTTTTTCTCCCAATTCTATGACTTGTCTAAGGATTGGGTCTTTGTTTATTTTGATGAATCTCTCCATGAAATAATGTCCTTACTCAAACTTGAGGATGGAATTGGGATTAATATAATTATTAGGTTTGTTGAGGTTTTCATTATTAATATTACTACCATCATTTTGGGGTTAATAAGGTTATCCTAGGAGAGGAATATTTTTATAAGAGATGATTATGAAAGGGATTTTCTTTAGAAATTTCACATCTAGTTGGTTATATTGTATTAGGATACACTATTCTTGGTTTAGGATATGATTAGTAGAATAGGACTTGTATCAAATGAGTGATAAAAGAGGAAAACTTAGGACTAAAAATATTAGACTTGTGGTTACTATGCAAAGAATATTTAACCTTGATCCTTCTTGTAGAGAAGGGGGATTCGTCACCCCCATGACTCTCAGGTCATAGAAGAGACTAAGGGAACAAACTACCCTAAACTACCTCAAACTACCTAATAAGTTAAAGAAGAAAGGATAGGCTAAAAAGGAAGGGAAAAAAAAATTCCCTTCAAATTATGACATGTTTTTTTCATAATCGAGTGAGTAGACTACATAGGTCTCAAACTGTGAACTAGACAACTCTCTATCTAGGGATGGCATCATGAGAATCCGACTTTAGCACACCATGCTAGAGTCTCATATATGCATTGGAATCCTATACAAATAGAGGGTCGGGTGATAGCCAACAACTCATAGAGTCTACTAATGACCCAAATATTATAGTTTTATAGTTTGACAGAAAAGTAAAGGAATGTGATGTACAACAAGAAGAATACTATAAAAAACCCTCTAATAGTGAATTAACAAAGAAAGAAGAAGAATTCCAAGTTACATATGGTCCAATTCTCTAGCTAGTTAAAAGAAAATGAACAACGCCTACATGTTGGAATATGTTGTGATTGATGTCAAAAGGGGATCAGAGGAGAAGTGTGTTGATCCTATATAAAAGAGCCAGTTTTGCATAGTTGACAAAATGTGTCATCTCTCTACAATAGTTGCTTCTAAGTATTTGATGGTAAATCAGGTACCAAATTCAACATGGGTTTCTCGAGAGCTTTACAGAAAGGTATTGTGTAGGTCAAGAAAGTGAAGGATGTGCCCAAAAATGTATTATTTCTTCTCTCAAGTGTTAGGGTTTATCAGTTAAATTGTTAGGATACTTGCAGTTATGGCATTCAGAATAGATTTATATTTTGTTGTTGACCTAGGATCAACGATTGTTGGCTGCATTAGTTGCAACTTATGTCTATCATCCCATAGGGGTGACTGGTGTTGGACACTAGGAACACTGAGAGGGGGGGTGAATCAGTGTTCCACAATATTTGATTTTCAAATCAGATCTTAAATCATCAACAACAATATTTAAACCCTCAATAGCATTCACAACATATAAACAGAAGGAAGCATGCATACACATTAAAGAACACCATAACACCAGGATTTTTACATGGAAACCTTGTTAGGGGAAAAACTACGGTGGAGACTAATCCACAAAGTATACTCTGTTAAAAGTATGATGAAAGGGGAATGCACTTGCATTCAGGCACACTGCCTAGAGCTCACTACTCAAAAGAGAAGGCTCACTGCCTTACAAAGTATAATTGAAATTACAAAAAAAAATTGAACTAAGAATACAACATCTACAAATGCCTGGATTCAGTTCCAATGAAGCTCATAATCCGATTCCAGATCTTTTGACCAGATCGCACTTCTGCTCTACTCTACTCTCCTACAAAAACCCTTTTGTAGCATAAACAAAATTCGCTCAACAGATCTTTTGAGATTAACCCATATAGTCGCTCTGCACTTTTTAACACAAACTCACTTCACACTACTACTCAAAATGATGTTTTGATTTACTTTATATATCTGCTAACAAGAATTTTTATTATATGTCAACTTCAAAACAAAATATAATATTCTTGCTCATGTCAGCTCAAATCACTAATTAAAATTGATGTGTACCCTCATAAGTTGGCTAGACTATAGTAGGGACCCAAGTCAAAATTCCAAACATAAGAAATAGTTAAACTCATACTCCTTATACATATGTGACACACCATATGCAACAGGTCGGCTAGAATGAGAAAATAAACAATAAATCATTCTTTTGAATCTCTTAACTTGTACTCTGACTAATGCAACACCACAAAAATTTCCAATAGCATAGAATAAATGTTAAAAAATATTCCTTGGAGATCCAAACCACAAAATAGTGATTTGGTGAAGTGATCATATCAGCTTATCAACTGGATGTTCTGCTCTTCATTCTTTCTGTTGGTAGATTACAGAATCTTACTTCCCTTGCTACTAGGAGCAGCTACAACATTGCAGACCATAATGTTGACTCCAGTTGCCATCAATGACAACACAAGAAGCCAAAAACAATCTCTTTAAGCCATATTCCAACAATCTACCCCTCTGGCATTGATGGCAACACTTAGCAAAAAATGACTAAGTGTCAAAACTCAAAAACCAAAATTATTGCTCCTCCTTAGGATGTCAAGGAATTTTTCATTGCATTCTCTCCCCCTATAAATCAATGACAAAGCTTATACTACATTCACTACACTTCTTTCCTTCAAAATTCTTCTATTCTCTCCCCTTTAGAAAAACTAGAGAGTTCGATCAAAATTTGGAAAACTGCTGCATAAATCAGAACATTATTTTATACTTAACTTCCATTTCTAGAATGTTGAGATGATGGATTGCACAGCCCCTGAAGCTCTGAAATCTTCAATGAAAGACTTTAGAAATGAAAGATAATCAACCACAAAGAGAAGTGTTGCAACAATGGAATGTTGATTAAAGATTTTATTGATAATATGATTGATATGATATTGATATGATATTTTACAAATGAACAAGATGCCTGATTAAATAGGCAAGAGGTAAACCCTAATATGCATGAGATGTTGCCAAGTGTCTTGATCAAACAACATGTGACAACAAGAGAACCCTATCTAGATGATCATTAAATGATGAGATAAGTTCTAGAAGGAATCTTATCCCACCAAACAAGGAAGGGAATATTATCCCATTTATTAAATGATGCAACCTAGGACTAAATGATTTGTGACCTAAGTTAACTTATGCTAGTGTAATAATTAACTAATTAATTAATTACACCAACACCCCCCCCCCATAAGTGTAACTTAGAGAGGAAAAATGCAATCATTATGTAGATATGATGATGGGTCCCGGCTACGAGGCCATGTTAGGTACCCATGTATATGATAGATGCAGAAAATCTCCCACAACCAGAGAAGAGGGGAAAACCCAGTGGGAACAAAACCCCTCTCCAAAAAGGAGATGAAAATGCAGAAATGTGAGATAGGATGGGAAGGATGGAGGACTCCCAAATACCCCCCAAGTACACCATCCATCACATGGATACAATAGAGAGACTATATAGCCCTCCCAGAAGATGTGATCACCTACAAAACTAGTAAGTGTCTAAAGACAAAACATGATCCAAAGCTAACAAACAACTTGTCTCCCTTTTAGAAGAAACAAAACCAAATGCAAGTGCAGAGATGCTTCCCATTCCAAATAGGAATTGAAGGAAGGAAGGATGAAGGTGGATGCTAAGGATGTCTTTGAACTCTACTCAAATGTCTCCTTGCCTGATGAAGATGCCACAATCAATGAAGAGGGTGACAAACCAGGACGATGCAAAAACTGATGCTGAACAATATCCAAAGACAGTGATAGAATGGATGTGATGGAGACTTGATAGCCCCCCCTGAATGAAGTGTCCTCAAAACCACTGAAGGAAGTCTGAAGCAAATCCAATGGTAGATGCTGAGGAAACTTCAAATCCTGAAAGGATTTATAGGGAAGAAGTCTCGGATATGAAATCTCTGAAGAGAAACCAAGTGCCTCCAAGATGGTCTTTGAATTCCCAATCAAGGTTGAGACAAAGAAATGAGGAGAATCAAAACAACTCTCCAAATCCAAATCTGAATAGAGGAGTGATATCCCCTCAAGAATTTCCTCCAAACTTGTAGAGGGAGCCAAGTCAGTGAAACCTGAAACAAAGCCATCATGTGATATCAAGTATGGAAAATGGAATGTGTCCTGATGAATGATGATGGTGGAAGTCTCAATCAATGATTTTGGACAAGGAAGCACTGAATGTGAAGGGATACCAACTATCTTTGATGAAGAAGAAACACTGAAAGGAACCTTGTCAACTTCTTTAGAAAGATCAAGGTAATCAACTTCCTGCACAACAATAGCATCATGGGGTACTTGATCTAAAAAATGACATTTTGAAGCATGATCATGAGGGAATGGTGGAGTGTTTGAATCTCCATATATCTCCCAAAGCTTAATCCAAAGAAGGTGAGGAAAATCACAATGATCAATAGCATTCAAAACATCAGAATCAACTTGCATCTCAAGAATCTCTAAAACAGTGTACCGGCTACAACTCCAAGCAAGTTCATGAATACCTTCACTTGGATTAGGAACTATACCAAATAGATGTGGCAACAAATCAAGTGAATGAAGATGGTGGCAGATCCCATCTTTCCATTGTTGATAGTTACCCTTGTGCAACATAACCAAAGAAGGAGAGTAATATGCAAGCCCCATAATGAAAATTTCTCCAAGAAAAACAAAGACAATGACCTTCAATGACAAATAGAAGACTTCCAGATAGATATGCAACTGAGAATATGCCTCTGAGATCAAGAAATTATTCTTCAAGATTTAGGATGTATCAGGAATAAAAAAATCAATAAAAGATACTTGGATCTAAAACCAACGAAGATGACTAGACTGATGAAAAAATGCACTGAAATATCTCTCGAATGCCGCTGGAATCTCCAAAATCTGACAATCTAATGCGAAGATATGCGCTTCTGAGTCCAAAATGGAGGGTTTACTTCAGTTGAATTTAGAAATTTATAGCAGAAAAATCCTACAAAATAGATGGCACCACTGGATAGTGCTCTGAATTCTCTTTCCGTTGATATCTCGTTTGCAAATTTTTGATATCGTGGCGCAAAGATATGGCCCTCGGAAAAAAAAATTGCAATTTAAATCAAACTTGCTAACTAGGCACAAAAATATAGCACCTGGGGCTAAAAAAATAAGCCCTTGGTCGGTGATAGGACCGTGAGCTGAGCGCTCACAGTGAAAAAAAAGTCACCACCCCACAGGCGGCATCAGAGCAGTGGGTTGGTAGCGGAGTTGGTGGCTCGTCGGTGGCGTGGCCGGAAGGATGCATGACAATGGAGGTCAACGGAGCAGTGGTTGGAGTCTTTGACAGCGAATAGAGAATGTTGGTCGGCGTGATGTCTATAGTCACTGGGAGTAGACTTCGGTCAGACACAGAGGCTAGTAGTCGGCAGGAGGTTGGCGGTGACAGTCGGCCGGTAAGTCTGCAGAGGTGACACGGATGTGACAGCGGCCGATGGGACAAGGCCGACCAACCTACGGAGGTCGGCGAAAAAACTGACAAAAATTTGAATAATGCAATTTTATTGCAATTCAAATTTGATAAAAAAAAAGCCAATAAGAATGCCGATGGAGAAATAGACTTTAGCCTGCAAAAAAAAAAAATTATGCCGACAACCAATTTAATTGCAAGTCAAACTCTACATAGGATTGATTTTTTCGATAACTATAGAAAAAATTGCCCAATAATAGCCAGAATTTTTTTATTTTTCTAAAAAAAATTTTGCCTTGATGGAGGACAGAGAGGGAAGATTTTTTTCTGCAAAACTATACAGATAGTACAAAAAATTGCAAACCCTAGATAATACCTCACAGGCTCTAGGTTGATATGTCTCCAATTTTGATGAATGAGCAGATGATCTATGGGTTTTGAGGCCTTCTGGACGCAATGGAGAGGTCGGAGAGGTCCTGATCTACACCAGAAATCAGCTTGGCTCCCGGGTAGAGCCAACTAGCCTGCAACATAAAACTCCAAGCCTGCTTGAATCTTGCACTCCAAACTTCCTAGATCTAAGGTTGATGTTTCAATGGACTAGCTCTAATACCATGTTGAGATGATGGATTGCACAGCCCCTGAAGCTCCAGAATCTTCAATGAAGGACTTTAGCCATGAAAGATAATCAACCACAAAGAGAAGTGTTGCAACAATGGAATGTTGATTAAAGATTCTATTGATAATATGAATGATATGATATTGATATGATATTTTACAAATGAACAAGATGCCTGATTAAATAGGCAAGAGGTAAACCCTAATATGCATGAGATGTTGCCAAGTGTCTTGATCAAACAACATGTGACAACAAGAGAACCCTATCTAGATGATCATTAAATGATGAGATAAGTTCTAGAAGGAATCTTATCCCATCAAACAAGGAAGGTAATATTATCCCATTGATTAAATGATGCAACCTAGGACTAAATGATTTATGACCTAAGTTAACTTATGCTAGTGTAATAATTAACTAATTAATTAATTACACCAACACAGAAGAGATTTCTTCCAAGAGTCCACTGCAATCCCAATATCTATAATTAGTTGTTATTCTCTGATATCCTATTGATAATCTGGACAAGGGATTCAGGAATGGTGATGGCATCATTCAACTTTTCTCCTTTCTTTATAATTTCAATCATTTGCTCTAGCCTACATTCGGTATGATCTTTTACTTTCCAGAAAGCGTCCATAAGAGTATTTTTGGCAGAGTAAACCTTTGCATGCTCAACTTGTAGAACATGAATTTTATTCTTAACTTCACTGTCCTAATCCAAAAACATATTGTAGTCTTGCTCAATTCTGACAAGCTCATTCTCAATTTCTTACAACTTGTCCTTGTATTTTCCAACCACATGAGGCCGCCTAAGACAATAATTAAAGATCTTATTGGCCAAATCAATGCACTGTCTTAGCAAATTCATTTTATTCTTTATTTTAGCAAGAGATAGTCTAAATTGCATCTTCAAATGAGAAATTATTTCCTCCTCTTTTTTGTCCAGAGGCACAGAGTCCATAGCCTCCTTGATACATTGAATTAGCTCATCTAGAAGTACATTTTGCAGACTCTCCAATTCAATTTTTTTTTCAACACAGTATCTTCCTAGGGTGTCCTCAATGACATTCTTCTCATAAGATGGTCCATTTAACCATATATCAGTTATCTTTTTCATTCTATCCTCATCCTAAATAATTTGTGATATATTTTCTTTAAACAGAGCACCTTCTTCATCACTCTCTTCTACAAATTCCACAACCGGTTCAACTAGTTTTGGTTCTTCTTTTGGAGTATATTCCTCAAATTCTTCATTGACTATATCCACAACCATCTGTTATTTTCCTTTAGCCTCAACTTTTGTTGTCTTGGGTGCTGGAGGAATGACACCAACTAATTCTATTTCTCTCTTCTGCCTTATCGGAGGATGATCCGACTTCAACTATTTTTACCAGAAGAGGAATAACACTTGCACCAAACCTTTCTAACAAATTCCTAAAGAAGTTTTCATAAACTCTTTTACCATTTTCAAAAGATTTGAAATGTTCAAAAATTTTCTTACAAACTAGTATATTTTCTTTCCACACCTTATTGTCATTCAGAGGCAAACAATTTAGGAAATACATCATAATGCATATATCTAGGGTACCAAACCTGAAAGAGTAGCTTATGTCCTTGGTCAATTGTACATTCTCCAACAATTGATCCTTCATCAAACAACATAGGTCAAAGTATTCATCTTCAATTATCATTTTGTGAGCGATATACACTGCACCTGTTGAGGTTGATCCTTCTCTATTTCTGAAGATCTTGTATGAGATTCCATGTGCAACATACCTTGTCAACGGATCTTTAATTGTAGCAATTATTAGAGCCCTTTGATCTCCTGTTATTCTAGTTAGGGCTTCGACCTCAACATTTTGAATCAATTTCTTTTTCAAAACATTACCAACATTTCACAGACCAGTTAGATTCTTGGTTGCATCCTTACATATTTGATAGGGTTTATCCAGAGTAAATATTTCACTGTCCAATCTGTTGAGTTCACCACTAAATTGACCTTTCGCACCTTTGGAATTTTGTTGAAAAGGTTCTCCAATTATTCCCTTTTAATGCACAATGACGAATTAGGGTTCCAAATTCCCTTTATAACTTCACATACTTAACTTCCTGCCGCATTAAATGCATTGCCCGAGAAGTTCTGATTACTCTACAAACTCAAACAATAAGCAAAGAATCCAACTTCGGACTTTCAATAGTTCATCCAACACAACAAATGATTACAAATACATTTGTCAAAGAATAACACAACTGCTGATGGCATCCAACGATTCAGAGCCAACTATACACAGGGGGACAAAGGATTTTTCATGAGAAACTCCCCCTATGCCTCTGGCCTGAAGTCAATTGCCGGAAGAATTATCGGAGGGAGCTTCCGATACAACCTTATTGCCTTCATTAGATTCACTTTTCTTTACCCATGTCTTCTTCATCTAATCTCTTATCTCTTCTGCAGATGCTTTTTCCTTTCCTTTTTTGTCTTTCTGTGAATTTCTCCTTTGATAAACCAGACCTTTTTTATTCATGTTTTGGTTCCTGCAAAATCTTGCAATGTGCCCAAGTTTGTTGCAATTGTAGCATACCAGATTTTTCTATCTATACCATCCATTCCACTTATTTTCTCTTGATCTACATTCATTAGCAACATGTCCAAATCTTCCATAGGTATAGCAATTAATGTTACTTGCAATGACATACATAATTTTGCACTCTAATGACTTATGACCAAACTTCTTGCATTTAAAACACTAACTAGAAAATGATGGGGTGCTAAAGTTTATCTTTCTTCTACACTAAGAAGCCATATGTCCAAATTTATTACAAACAAAGAAATATCCATTAAATGTTTGAGCATTGGGTTGCCTTACCAGATGTCTTGTGCCTTTGTTCTTCTTTTTAGGGTTCTACTGTTTCTGATCTAGAGCTCTCTCCCTTCTCATAGCCAAGACCTCGCTTATCATTTGTCTCCTTTTGTCCCTTAGTTATCTCATCAAGCTTAGTAGAACTTATCCTAAACTTCTCCTTGAATTCATTTGTAGTAGTAAGCTCATTTATGAGAATAACTGTAGATGCATAAAAATGTCCTCTTAATCATTTTTATCCATTGCATAATCATATCTCTATAAAACCATTAAAATATTATAAGCATTTATAAGCATTTAGTCATAACCATAATCCATTTACATAATCATTTAGTCATTTATCCATTATTTATCCAAATGCATATTTCATTAATTCATTTCATAAATATTTATCATTTCATTAATCATTAACATATTCATAAATCATTTCATATTCATCCATTTACATAAATCATTTCACTTTGACTATTTGCATGATTATTCATTTGCATTAATCATTAAAATGCATCCATATTTCATTAAATAATTTATAATTTATAAACAAATTCCATGAAATTAGCTTTAAATTGTACAAATCAAATTCCATGGAATTAGCTCAAAATTGCATAATTTAAGCTTCCAAACATGAATCATGGCATAAATCACTCCACTCATTTCTCATTTCTCATTTTCAAATTATGCATTCATCTATAAAAACCTCCTCCTTCTCAATTTTCGAGGATACACATTTTGATACACATTTTGAGACACATTTTTATTTCAAAATTTCATTTCAATCTTTCTTCCACTCATCACAGCTTCTTGTTGCACTTGTGCTCATAAAAACATGAGAGCATCAAATGCATAGATGAAGAATCATGGTGAAATAGGAAAACAATGGAGCTAATTTTCCTTTGAATACATTTATTTTAGTTTTGCATAGTTTAGTTTGCATTTTTCATTTGTATTCATTTGGAAAGGCTTTATTGATGATATGCTGAAATTGTGATTTGAATTTATAGATTAAATCATTTTGGCTTTTTTTTAGTTTTCAGCATAAACAAATGGTGAACCCAACGTGAACGACTGGATGAATTTATTTTTTTCACATTTTGCATGCACACTGATCTGCAAGAAAATTGAAAGACAAATCTGATATGATCTACATTTTGCAGAGCAGCAATTTCTTGACATCTACATCATATCGACTTCTTCACATCTGAATATGATATATATTTTGCAGGATCAACAATTCCATATTTGATATAATATACACTGTCTCATTTTGTAGTTGAAAGGAAAAATATGATATCAATTTCTTTGCAGCAAGTTACATTGTGAAAGCATTTCAAAATACAATAAAAACTTTAAGTCACCAAAAAACAAAAAAAATCATTTGCATAATTTCAAAATGCATCAGTTTTTAGCAATTTATGAGCCTGTAGCACAAATCCTTGATTTGCATATGTGAATAATGAATAGCATCCCATAGCATTTTATCCTGCAATTTAATTTTGAGTGTTAGATTTTAGTTTTAACATTTAAATTAGATTTTTAGTTTTTAACATTTAAATTAGATTTTTAGTTTTTAGCTTTTAAATTAGATTTTTTAGCTTTTAACTTTTAATGTAGAGTTAGCTTTTAATTTTTTAAATTAGATTTAGCTTTTGTATTTAGCATTTAACTTTTAATAGATTTTTCTAAATTAGATTTTGCTTTTTTTAATTTAGATCTTTTTAAATTTAGTTTTATTTTAGAATGTAGATTTAATATAGATTTATTTCAGATTTAATTTAATTTAATCTAGTTTAGATTAATTTTTTATTTAGATTAATTTTTTGAACTAGATTAGTTTTAATTAACTTAGACTAAATTTTAATTTAGTTTAGAGTTTTAGTTTCTAATTTAATTTAGATTTTTAATTTTTAGATTTACTATTTAATTTAGATTCTTAGCCTCTTAATTTAGATTTAATTTAGTCTCTAATTTCTCATTTAGTTAGATTTTTTTTTTATTTAGTCTAGATTTTTAGTTACTCATTTAATTTAGTTTAATTTTTACTAATATAGTTTAGATTTTAGTTTTAGATTTATTTTCTTTTAGTGTGAATTTTAAAGTTAGAATTAAATTAAACTTAGATTTTAATTTAATTTAGTTAAATTAATTTTGTTAGGATTTATGTTAGTTTTCATTTTGGTTTTATGACTAATTTTGTTAATCTGGTTTCTTTTGCTAGGTTCGTTTGGCAAAGAATTGAAAATCAAAACATACGCTTATCAAAGAAAGGAGGCATGAAACTACTAATGAGATTTTGATGCAGGGCGTTCCTCGAAGACATGATTTTGAAACCAATTGTATTTTAGATTATAAAACACTTCTTTTGGTGCATTAAAATGAACATGTGCTTGATTTTATCTGACTGTGCTTGAAGGTGGTAGGTGATTATGCTCTCACCTTGTAAAAACTAGGTGATCAAAAAACTAGACCCACCTTATTTTTTGTCACCTTCACGACTTAATAATCAAAGTATCCTCTCCCCTTGCACTTTCGAGTGATCCTAGGTGTAAGAGAAATGGTTATTATTTCTAGAAATGGGCCTGCCTTAAGGGAAAAAGTACTCACCTTAAGGGACGACCTGACCAGTAACAGGCTAAAGCCAAGCCACTTCCAGCGGGGATATAAAATGGGTGCTTGAGGAAAGTTCAAGTACCACGAGTGCGGATGTGTCACACGGACGGAGTAGTACTCCCATAAACCCTATTGAGTGTAACCTCTTCAGGCTGGAGTGCCACCTAATTGGTGATTAATCTCTCGCCCCATGTGTGGCCACTCGAACGGATGCCCTAACTAAACACCTATTGTTTTAGAAGCCAACCATTTTCAGCCGTTGCTTGGTATAGTGCAAGGTACAGTATCATGCCTGAAGATACTCACTACTGACTCCCTTGAGTAAAGATAGCAGTTCTTGGGAAGTGATGACCCAAGAATTCAAAGTTGGTGTGCTCGAATAATGTTAATGAGTCGTGGAGGGGAGCCAATGCCACCAAACTTCTAAGCTATCCGCTCTCGAGAAGGAAAGGTGTTTAGCACCAATCTGGGGTATATCGGTGGGCTATATCAAATACACAAACCCTTGGCCTATTAGGGTTGTGCTTGTATCATGTGCGTTTGCATACACCAAAACATCATGCTTGTCAAGTGTTTTCTAGATTTTTAAACAATATTCACCACATTCACAAATTTGAACACAAACAATATACCTCAAACACACATCACACCTTAAAACATTCCAAAAACTCTCAAAACCAAACATGTCTAACCACTATCCTCCATATTCATCGACGACCTATAAACGAAACCAAAGGATTGAATATCTTGACCATCATTTGAAAGAGCTTGAAAAACAACATGAATCCCAACATTTGAATGAAGTGATGCAATCATCTCATAATCCTTTATCCTCACCCAAAACTACATCATCTAAGTTCAATGTCCATGAATTTCTACAAAGGCTAAATGAGAAACCTAAATCTATGCCCTTAAACACAAATAATATTGAGCAATCATACCATGTCATGCACCTATCTTCATCTCCCATAAGTCAACATAAACCTCATGAGTCTTTCACCCAAGTTAATGAATCTATCCAACCATCCTCTCTCATCATACCATCTCCATCCAATGAGTCAGGTCAATCTATTAGTCCAAAGCATGCTAGCATAGACTCCCCTACAAATCAAGATCAAAGTATTCTTTCCATTCCATCCAATGATACCAAAAATATCCAATGCTCTCCAATCTTTTACCAAGATCCCATCTCTCAAGAACCTCATGATGATCCCCTTATCTCTTTTTGTTTCATCCAAGATGATCCCCTTCCATCTCAAGAGAAAAGTATCTTTCCAAATCCTCCTTCCACCTCATCTAATGAATCCATACCATCTCATGATTCCATCATATCCAATGATCAAGATATGCTTTCCACAAAATATCAGGATTCCCTTCCTCATCAAGATCAAGATATACCTCCATTCAAGGATACCCTTTCATTCCATGATGATGTTCATCCTTCTCATGATCGAGACATGCCTTTCATACCACTTCATGATGATTCCATACCTAATAAAGAGCAAGCTACTCCATCTCCTACAGCTCTTGATCCTTTTCCAAGTCAAGATCAAAGTACCCCCTCATCCCCATATCAAGATCCTATCAACCATCTTAATTCCCCTCATGATCACAATCTTCCACAAGAGTCTATCACCCCTATTCAAGCTATCCATGAACCTCTTACCTATCAAATGGGTTCTCTCACTTTTATCCAAGGTGGTCTACTCGAAGATCTTGTTATTCCTTCCATATCACATCCACCTCATGATAGACTTGCATCTTGTTCCATAAATAATACATATCCTGTTGGCAAACGAATATGTCAAAGTATGAACTATAAAGGAAAAGGATTAGGAATTAATGAACAAGGTATCCTAGAACCCCTTTATACCAAGAAAATACATATTATCATGGCCTTGGTTATACACCTCACACTCAAGACATTGATACCCATCATAAGTCCACAATCCATCAAACTAAACCTAAGTATCCTAGTCCATCAAACCTTCCATCCATCCTAGGTCCTTATCCTAGTCCATCAAACCTTCCATCTATCCTAGGTCTTTATCCTAGTCCATCAAACCTTCCATCTATCCTTGGTCTTTATCATCCAAACCCTAGTTCATCAACCCTTCCATCCATATTGGGGCCCTACATCCCTCCATCTCATATTTATCAAGAACAACAAAGGTACACATCCTTGATGCCCTCGCAAAATTATACCTACATTAACCCATCCATAATACCTCCATATCATTCATCTCCATCCACCCATCCCATTGCTCTTGGAAGCAATTTGGGTGCCAAATGTCAAAAGCTTCCATATCAAAATTCGCATATATCAAAGGATCAACATGTCTCCTCGAAGAGACATGCAAAAATAAAAGAAAATTTGATCCCAAGTCAAAATAAAAATCCAAAAGGCCACAAAGGCCCATCAAGTCAAAAGAAAAAAATTCAAAGGCCACAAAGGCCCATAAATAAAAAATAAAAAATTCAAAGGCCACAAAGGTCCATAAATCAAAAAGGAAAATTTCAAAGGCTACAAAGGCCCATAAAGAAAAAAGAAGAATCTCAAAGGCCACAAAGGCCCATGAATCAAAAATCAAATTCAAAAGCTATGTGGATTCCTAAAAGTCTCATAGAAGCAATAAAATCTAAATTGGCATCCAAATTTGCTAATCCAAAAGCTTCCTCCAATCGTCCATCTAAAAACCTATCACCGTCAAACTCCATTTTTCCTTCATCACTCCACCACCCTTCAAGGTGTGTGCCAATGTTGATCTTTCCATCCTTTTCATATAACCATCAACAAGCATTCCAACCTCCTATCCATTATCCAACATTCACCCCCCATTACTCTCCTTTAGTCCAAACCTTTGCATGAGTCCTTAGCTTCTCCCAACATACCATTAAAATACCTATGTTTATGAGTCTAATCCCCATTGCCATGGTTTCTTAGAGCACATATTCAAGGGATATTAGCTATGAAACTTGATGCTTGATTCCTCCCTCCATCTTCCTATCATGCATATATTACCTTCCATTTTCATTTATCCCTATCCATATCATATCTTCCATATTCCTCTTGCACTCTACACTTGGGGGCAAGTTTCATCCATCTTGTCATTCATATCCATTATCCTCTTTACATTCATCCTTTACCTTTCCACCTTTGATCTTGACAAGGTTAAGTATTTTCATGAACGCCATACATCTTATCCTATATACTTTATCCATATCTTCCATGCCATATCCTTCACTTCATCCATATTCCACCATTCTATCTAAATGCATCCTTTCTTCCCTTCCTTGGTCTTGATGAGGAATAGGGGAAAAATACTGAGGAATTTTGTCCATATCTTATCAATCTTGATCATCCTATTCATTATCCTTATCATTTCTTTCTTCCATTCCATATCTCCTAGGTTATCAAAATCCATGTCCCATTCCCTTCCTTTGTTCTTGATGAGATTAGGGGAAAAATTACGAATGCATGCTTTGGATTTCCTTTCATATCCTTATGTGCTACCATTCCATCATAGTTCACATCCTTATGATTTATCCATGATTAAATTTCCTCCAATGTTGGTCATCATGTCCCTTTGCAACCTTGAATCTTATCATGTGAATCATATTTGAGCCTAGTAGTAAAACATTATCCAATCCTCATATTTTTTGTCAGTCAATCATCAACAATCATCAATCTTATCATACTTAGAGTAATCAGTGATCCTAAGTACTTACCATCATCATGCCTTATGGAATCAATCATTCCTGGCATCCAATCAACCAACCATTATCATCTTTTGACAAAGGATATGTTGCTTGTGTGACATGTTTTGTAGTGAATCTTTCATTTTGATCTATCGTTTATCCATGGTTGCACTACCTCTAGTGTGGGGCATCTAGTTTCTTCAATCATCATATCACATTTCATCTCACTCCATCTTTAAAACTTCAAAAAATCCCAAAAAAAATCATAAAATATCCTAAAAAAATCTCAAAAAAAAAAATCGTAAAATGTCCTAAAAAAAACCAAAAAAATTTTGTAAAATGTCCAAAAAACCAAAAATGTAAAATATCCCTAAAAACCGAAAAAAAAATTGTGAAATGTCCTTAAAAAATCCAAAAAAAAATCCTAAAATGTCCTGAAGAAATCCAAAAAAATCAAATATTCCAAAAATCCCAAAAAAATAAAAAAATCCAAAAAATAGTGACACTTTTAGATAATCACACCGATGTGCACTTCAACAAAATCAAAACATGCCAAGATTGAAAATCAAGCAAACATTATAACAAACCTGTCAATCCATCTTTCAAATCCAACCAAACACATAAACTATAACAAGAATCAGTTCTACATCGAAGCGGGACCCCTGTTTGTTTGTTGATCTTTTCTTATTTTATGGTTTTATCTTTGGTGACATGTCTTTTAGCTTCTCCAACATGTTTTGGACTAGAGAAGTGAGGATGGGGCATGTTCACTTGTTTTTTTTGTCTGTGGATTGTTTCTTATTCACAGGATGACTCGTCTTAGGACATGGTTGTCTAAAACCATTGAGGACCTATGAGTCTAATGTGGATGAGAGCATTCCTTGTCTGATAGTGTCTCCTATGCAATAAGTATTTAGGTCATCTAAGGTTCTTATACCTAGATGCTTATACTTCATTACTAAATAAAAATGCAAATAGTATTCAAGTCGTCTGGATGTTCATGTTATCTAGACACATACTAATTTGTGACATAATAAGCTCAATGATGATAAAATCACTTAAAAGGCACAAGAGGCTTCATCACCTTCATTCTCTTCCATCTTGCATTTCATTTTCTTCATCTTTCTTGTCACAGAGAAATCAATCAATTGCTTAACTCACTGATGTATGTCTCTTGAATCAAATCTCAAATCAATCAACCTGCTTCTCAAAATTTCATGCCCCCTTAATCAATCAGTCAATCCATCATTGCAACACCTTGTCTTGTGTAAGCATCATTCTAAATCAGCTTAATCAACTCAATCAGCTTCATTAGCTCATCAACTTGGCTATACTGATCATTTCCATCAATTGTTCAGTTATGCCCATCAACTGTGCATTTTCATCAAATGTACATCACCGCTTTATCACTTGCACAATATCAGGTATCTAATCATTTTCTAGACATCTATCAAGAGATTAATCTTTTACAATTTGTTCAATCAATCTCTCGAGGGGGCATATCATCCTTATCATCATCCTTACTAGGATATCCTTGGGGCATGTATCAGTTAATCAATCTTTTTTCTTTGAAACAACGCGACAGGTTGCATTGTCTCAAAGAGGGGAAAAATGTAGATGCATAAAAATGTCCTCTTAATCATTTTTATCCATTGCATAATCATATCTCCATAAAACCATTAAAATATTATAAGCATTTATAAGCATTTAGTCATAACCATAATCCATTTACATAATCATTTAGTCATTTATCCATTATTTATCCAAATGCATATTTCATTAATTCATTTCATAAATATTTATCATTTCATTAATCATTAACATATTCATAAATCATTTCATATTCATCCATTTACATAAATCATTTCACTTTGACTATTTGCATGATTATTCATTTGCATTAATCATTAAAATGCATCCATATTTCATTAAATAATTTAAAATTTATAAATCAAATTCCATGAAATTAGCTTAAAATTGTACAAATCAAATTCCATGGAATTAGCTCAAAATTGCATAATTTAAGCTTCTAAACATGAATCATGGCATAAATCACTCCACTCATTTCTCATTTCTCATTTTCAAATTATGCATTCATCTATAAAAACCTCCTCCTCAATTTTCGAGGATACACGTTTTGATACACATTTTGAGACACATTTTTATTTCAAATTTTCATTTCAATCTTTCTTCCACTCATCACAGCTTCTTGTTGCACTTGTGCTCATAAAAATCTGAGAGCATCAAATGCATAGATCAAGAATCATGGTGAAATAGGAAAACAATGGAGCTGATTTTCCTTTGAATACATTTATTTTAGTTTTGCATAGTTTAGTTTTCATTTTTCATTTGTATTCATTTGGAAAGGCTTTATTGATGATATACTGAAACTGTGATTTGAATTTATAGATTAAATCATTTTGACTTTTTTTCAGTTTTCAGCATAAACAAAAACTACTTTTCTCTCAAGTTTTTATTCATTGTTTCTAGATTGTTGTAGTTCAATTTCCAGCTGAATGAATCCATAATTAATTATGTTGCATTCTTTAGATTTTTCTTTCAAGGACTGGGTCAGATTCTCCTCTTTCTTCTTTCTTTCTTCAGTCTCTTTGGTTAACTTTATTGCCACATATTCCATTTCAAGCTTTAGAGTAATATTGTCTTTAGCAAAATTTTCACATTCTTCTATTATTTCTCTTAGGGTTTGATTCAGATGGACATCATCTAGACCTTTGCTTTATTTTTGCTTCAACTGGTCACATAGTTCCTTCATATTTTCCCTTGACTCATTTATTTTATCCTTCAGTGATTGAATGAATTATTCAGCAGCCACAAGATTTTCTTTTAGTTCCATGACCTTTGCTTTAGATTGATCAAGATCATCAGGTGCCACTATAAGCTATTGTTGAAGACCATCAGTGTCCATTGTAATTCAAGATCCACCTGAAGTTGTTAAACTTTAGAAGAGGAACCTACTCTGATACCAATTGTTGGGCACTAAGAACACTGAGAGGGGGGGGTGAATCAGTGTTTCACAATATTTGATTTTCAAATTAGATCTTAAACCATCAACAACAATATTTAAACCCTCAATATCATTCACAACATATAAATAGAAGAAATCATGCATACACATTAAAGAACACCATAACACTAGGATTTTTATGGGGAAACCTTGATAGGGGAAAAACCACTGTGGAGATTAATCCACAAAGTATACTTTGTTAAAAGTATGATGAAAGGGGAATGCACTTGCATTCAGGCACACTACCTAGAGCTCACTACTCAAAAGAGAAGGCTCACTGCCTTACAAAGTATAATTGAAATTACAACAAAATTTTGAACTAAGAATACAACATCTACAAATGCCTGGATTCAGTTCCAATGAAGCTCATAATCATATTCTAGATCTTTTGACCAGATCGCACTTCTTCTCTACTATGCTCTGCTCTCCTACAGAAACCCTTCTGTAGCATAAACAAAATTTGCTCAACAGATATTCTGAGATTAACCCATATAGCTACTCTGCACTTTTTCACACTAACTCACTTCACACTACTACTCAAAATGATTTTCCAATCTACTTTATATATCCGCTAACAAGAATTTTTATTATATGTCCACTTCAAAACAAAATATAATATTCTTGCTCAGGTCAGCTCAAATCACTAATTAAAATTGATGTGTACCCTCACAAGTCGGCTAGACTATAGTAATGACCCAAATAAAAATTCCAAACATAAGAAATAGTTAAACTCGTACTCCTTATACATCCATGACACACCATATGCAACAGGTTGGCTAGAATGAGAAAATAAACAATAAATCATTCTTTGGAATCTCTTAACCCATAGTCCGACTAATGCAACACCACAAAACTTTCCAATAGGATAGCATACATGCTAAACAAGCTTCCTTGGGGATCCACACCACAAAATAGTGATCCGGTGAAGTGATCAGATTAGCTTATCAACCAGATGTTCTTCTCTTCATTCTTTCTGCCGATAGATTATAGAATCTTACTTCCCTTGCCAGTAGGAGCAACTACAACACTGTGGACCATACTGCTCACTCTAGTTGCCATCAATGACAACACAAGAAGCCAAAAACAATCTCTCCAATCCATATGTCAAAAACAGGCCCTTCTGCCTGGCACTTCAAGGTTACAAATATCCAACAGGTCGGGGTGAGAGTTCAATATTGGCAGGAGTCAAGCAAGAGTTCCTCTGATGGCTCAATGGTCACTTTTTTGGTGTGACAATGCATTCTTGGCAAGAGAATGGGAGATGTCTCCTCGATGGTTCAATATTCTTCATGTGAGAATGATAGTGTGTGGTCGATGAGAGAATGGGCTATGTCTCTTTGACATAGAGATGGTGGCACTATGGAGATTTATCGATGAGACACCAGTGTATCAGTGAGAGTCTAGGAGAAGTATCCTCGATCGAGTGATAAGGAGTAAGGAGAACTTTATTGGAGTGACAGTGTGTGATCGGTGAAAGAATGGGGGATTTATCTTTTGATGTGGTGATGTAGACAGCAGATTAAGTTTTCATTAGCATGATGAGTGCTTATCGGCGGGAGTCAAGTTGGTGTCTCTCTGACAACCCAATATCTTTATGTTGGTATGTTGTAGGTTTTCATAACTTTCTAACCTCTGACAAAAGGTTCTAAAGTTTTGTTTTTTGGAAAATTAGCGATGGAGCAATAAGGAGTGTGGAATGTTATCGTCAAGACTAGATGACATCAGTGAGACCTTTGTTGATGTCTCTCTGACATGGTGACATGAAGGCTATGCTTGAGTGGGACCCATTCATATTGATGTCGGTGAAAAAGATGACAAATCAGATGCATGGTGTGACAAGATTGGATGAACTATAATCCACATCCTTGTTGTGGATTACAATGCAGTGACATGACGATGAGGGGGACAGATGAGGTCATCAAGTTTCTTCATCGGTGTGACTAAAGGTCGTCGGTAGGAATTTGAAGGATTTCTCCTTGACAAACCAATGACTCTTTCATCAGTGAGACATAGGTGTATTTCTAGGACTTTGAATAAAGTCTCTTCGACAAGGTGATGGGAGTATGATGCCGATTGTGGGACCCAGTAAGGTGGACATGGCAGTGAGACTTGGTATGGTGAAGATGACATAAGTCCATGTTACATTCAAAAAAAAAAAAAGAGGATGACATGTAGTTGTTGTGTGGTCTCACAACATCCCATTTTGCTACTTGGAAAAATGTGGACCCCTCTTTTACTTTTTTTTTCCTCCTTTTCATTTTTTTCTTTGGTGTTGCTCTGCGGTTTGGTCAAATGCAGGCTTCATTTTCAATTTGCTTAGTCTTTGTGTTATCCTTATTCTTTCCCAGATTCGGTCTTTCGGTATTTTCTCATGGAATTTAATATTTTCCTAGAAACTAGAATCCCAGAGTTATGCAGTTGTATCAAGTGAGTTGTATCTATAGTTGGTCCTAGCCCATCTGGTAAGTCATTAATCGAAAGTATCAATCTTGGTACAAGACCATCTTCTTTGTATCAGAGTCTAGTAAATTTTATTTCATTTCCTTTATTCAAAACCCTGAAATCAAATATTTTGTTTTGAAATGTATTAATCATTTTTATTCTTTTTGATCTTTCTTGAACTCGGTTCCCGATCTTTTCTTTTATTTTGATTTTCTCTCAAGCTTGGAGGTAAGTGCCCCGGTTCTGGGTATTTCACCTCAAAGGTTGGCATCGGAAGTTTTAATCTCGGTGATCACAAATTGATCACATATCTTAGTGCCTTATGCCTCACAAAAATCAAAGTGACACTAGAGTACCACGTAAGATCATCGCGCCATCTTTCTCCTCTAGTAGCGAGCCCATGCAAAAATCTAGTCATTCATAATTTGAACCCTAATTCATAATGATTGCACCTTTATTTGAGAAATTAATGCATTATAACAAATAATAAATGAAGGTGGCTAACTACTCACGTACTTGGCACCACCTTAAGCATGCAATTACTTTCATAGCACTTCACTTCATGTCATGCTAAAAATTTGCAAAGGACATTGAACAAATGAAATAATACTAGAGTGCAAGGAGAGGTAAATTTCAAGAAACTGAGAACACAACTACCAAGGGTTTTGAAGCTCCATTCTGAAAAATATTGTCATAGTCAACCAGAACCAAGTATGTTTTGGATAACTGATATTTTTTTACTCATTTTCACGCATGGAAATCTCAAAAATGGTATTCCCCTTTTGAAACTGAAGTGTTGATTAGATTTTTTATTTTAATTTAGCCAAAAAGTAAATTGAAAGTTATGAAATTGTAAGAAATTTGGTTAAATTTAACCCTAACTCACACACAAGACACACATTTGAAAATGTAGAACACACCAGCAAAAATGAGTACTTTTGACACAAGAGTAGAAGAGGAATTTAAATATTGCAGTTCATAGGCCATACCAATTGGCATGGTAGCTATAAATACTCATATGGGGTGGTCTTCAAATATTGAAATTCACACTTAGTTACAGTAGGAAAATGCTTCTCAGTGTATTAGAGATGTTATAGCAAATGGGTTACTTTTAGTAGGAGGGTTTTCACCAACAATGGAGGGCCCTGAATTGGTCATGGAATGTATGAATCATTACAACCCAGATAAAACAATCATTGAGGAGTTAAGAACTTATGTAGATCTCTCCCAGAAAGGAATTATATACACATTTAGGCTTCCTATTTTCACCCAGATGTATAATATTGATATGAGGGAAAAATCCAAAACTTATCCAAGTGTCAAAGGGTGCAACAGAGAAATTATGAATACCCAATGGTGCCAGGAGCCAATTATAGCATAGAAAAAAGCAATTCTAAGGACTATGTTCAAGAAAGATATTCAAAATGTTATAATCATGCTGAGCAGGATAGTTGGGTTGTGAGATGCCAGTTAATTTGAACCCTGGATGTTTATGATAATATCTAGACTGATGAGTAATCCTATGCAAATGCATTGGGAAAAGTTTATTAGTGATAGATTACATGAACAGATAACTACATTTCCCAAAACTAGATGTTTCTATATGTCTTCATATATGATCTATTCTTGTGCCTTGAGGGAAAATAAATAAGGCTTGAAGAAAATTGGTACTCTAGGCAAAGAAGTAGGAAAGAGTTTAATATATGCTCATTTACCCTAAATCACTATCCACGAATACAAAGAGCATTATAGAAGGGTTAA
The DNA here is from genome assembly GCA_007258455.2 of Sequoia sempervirens. Taxonomy (NCBI): domain Eukaryota; kingdom Viridiplantae; phylum Streptophyta; class Pinopsida; order Cupressales; family Cupressaceae; genus Sequoia; species Sequoia sempervirens. Next base: position 190,504,620 of record VDFB02086081.1, on the reverse strand, counting down.
TGATGTGTTCTCTATGAATCTAGTCAGAACGATAGAAGGTGACAGCCAAAAAGACTGTCATTGGAGGCACAAAGTGTTATCAAACTGATGGGAGGTTGGTATATTCAGTTCCCCACTTTCTCCTACATTCACGTGGAAGGGTTTGATGGATGAAGGGTTTGATGGACATCCTTTCATGCTACCCAGGTATCCTACAGACAAAATTATGTCATTAGAATTGGTGATACAATTAAAACCATCTCAGGCTCTTTATAGAAAGGCTTGTAAGAAGCCTTACTTCAAATTTCCTATTGTGATAGGGAATTATAAATGTAATATGATCAAGGCAGTCAACTTGTGTGAAGAAGAACTAAAAACATATAACTTTGAATATTTTCCACTTCAAAGAATGTATTATGATATTATAGGGAATATTTCCAAGAACATAGTTGGTTACCATGCTCATGTCCAACACCTAGAAGATTATTGGCTTAATTGTGAAGATGAGCACATAGTAAGGAAAATAAAATATGAAAGATTATCCTTAATATATGTTTGGATTCTTATGCTTCATGATATTCCAGATCAATTAGAAGAGGGTGATGGAGAAGTGTTGAATAGAGCTTATAATGAAGACAAAGTGTATGATGAACCCATCCCAGACCCGAATTATGAGGGTGAAGAAATGACATCAATTGATGAGTTCTCTGCACCAGTTTTGTTACACACTCAACATCGGATAAATGATTTTTGTAAATATTTAAGAGAGGAACAAATTGAACCCACATTATCACAAGATAAAATAAGAAAACAAGCAAATGAAACTACATTTGAGAGTGGGGAACCTGCTAAGAAGAAAAGGAAAACTAGTAAAGTAGCTCCTGGTATAAGAATTGAAGAGAAAACCCTGAGGCTTCAAATCAAGGAGTTTCATTAAAGCCAGTTGATAAGCAGAAAGATGCAAAATCAAGTAAAGATAAATCAAAAGTAAGACCTAAAGGTGCATCTTCCTCTATAGCAAAGCCAAAGACTAAACCTACCATTGATGAAGAGGTAGAAGTAACAAAAAATGTTGGTGCACAGACAAGATATGCTTCTTAGAGAGTTGCAACATTATTTAGTTCTCCTTCCTCTGTTAGTATGGCCAATGTGAAACAAGCACTAGGAGGAACTTCTATCGTTTTGGATGAAATTTTTGAGGCAAATGAAGCCAAAATTAAAGAACGCATTGATAGATGGGGTGCCATGTGGGAAAAGGTAAAAGAAAAGAAGTTTAAAGATAAACCCATGGTACAACCAGTGGTAGAAGAAATTCCAGATATAGGGTCCACTCCTACAAATACTGAAGAAGAAGAATTTGTACAAGGAACACTGGCTTCAGAAGTGGGGAATCCTTATATTCTTAAGATGGAAGCAGGGGAGACTACAGGGCAGGATCCTATTGAAGAAATGGTTATTGAAGATACTTTTGATTCCCAGCCTTCACTTGGGAATAATCCAAATGATAATGAACAACCGTAGGTCTTTGAATAATCAGATAAGGACCGTGTTGAAATTGCAGTTGAGAAAGGAGAAGCTACACAGGTTTCAGGCGATGAAGTTCGAAATGAAGAAAATCTTGGTGTAGCAAAATACAAAGAAAGTGACATCCTGAATCAAGTGGAAACTAGGAACAAATTAATGTTGTAGAGGTATAGTGTGATAAGGATGCACCTGATTGGTTAATCGAGGAATTGGCTTCCCCAATGGAAGTAGAAATCCTGCCTTTGGATCTTAACAGCTTTATACAAGACATAGATACTCCTAAACCTACCCAGAGAGCTAAAGAAAAGCATTTCATACAGAAAAATGTAGATGGAGATAGAACAATCCATATAGCTACTCCAATAGCTGAAAAAAATAGACATGAGATAATGCCTAAGGATTACAATATAACAATTATTAATCATGGACACTCATCTTGGAGTCAAGAGTTGGAAGAAATAAAGATGAATCTAGATGCTACTATTGCTATAGTACAAAAGTATAAAATGAAGAAAAGAGAATTGAAGGAACAAGTTGCTACCTTGAAACATTTTATAAAATCACTAACCCTATGTGGTCAAGCATAGATTGAATTTCCCCAACATCCAGTACTAATGTCACAAGAACAAGTGGATGCAATTGCAACAGTTCATCATAAAATGAATGTATTTGAAGAATGGATTGAGTATTGGGTGAGGCAAGGAGAAGAATTCATTAAAGATGCAATATGAAAGTATAAGGAAGCATACCATTGGTATGATAAATCCAAAAGATTTGAAAGTGAATGCAGGGTTCACCAAGAACAAATTGATGCTGAAAGGAAAAATGTTGAAATCCTCATACAAATGGATGTCCAAGAATTAATACAAGGAAATGTAATTTCAGAACAAGAAGTTCCACTTCTAGGAAAATGGAAGAAAAAATTAGAATGGGTAGGTGACATGTTGATACATGTATAGAAGGATTTAAAAAGGTCACCGTGGAATGTAGAAAATTGCTTGATAAAGATCAAGACTTTATTGAAATGTTGGAGTCAAGGTTGTGATCCTGAAACACTAGGACAGGAGAGTAAAGAAGCTAAAGCCTTCAAGGAATGGATTGAAAGGATAAATAGAGACCCTATTCAGTTGTTAACTCGGGAGGTTATTGATGATATTATATAGAGCAGGAATGCCATAGTTAGATATGAAACAAACAAAGTGCAAAGGAATGCTAGTATACTCCAGGTATTAGAAGAATACACTAGGCTTAAGCTCACTTGGAAGGAAATTCAAGGGATTTTAAAATAATATATGCATCAAATATTGAATGATTTTTGAGAATATCAATTGAAGAAAGGTGAAAAAAAGATCCCAGAGCCCAAGCCCTAAATGATGAAAGGAAATACTGGATATCAAATACCGAAGGTGTCCCAGAAATATTTTTTGTTACATTTGAGTTTCGTAGGTTGTTACCAGTTCTGGTAGATGTTTCCTATCTGGTATTCTAAAGGGTGACAATATCCTTGATTCATGTGAAGTATTGCATACCAAAGTTATAAAGAGAAAAGTGTTGCTACTGAGGAAGTCAAAGCTTTGACTTCATCTAGAATATTCTAATGACAGGTGGCTTATGCCACATGCCACATTTTGATTTGCTATTTTTGATTTGTTGGATAAACTTTCAGTTTGAAATATTGAGGCCTTGTTCCTATAAGAGGCCATTTACTACTTTATTTTTATTTTAAGTTCAAAATTTGTGGATACCGAAAGAGCCAAAACTTCTCTAAGTTTTGTTCTTTTTTCCTATTTTTTGAATCATTTCGGTCTAAAAACTTGTATGCACATAGATATTAATGAATATTGAAGCCAATTTGATAAATACCTATCTCATGAATCTTTGTAGCTTGTTTTTTTAGTTTAACCAAACAAGGCTATGTGTTGTGTCATTTAAGGGTGCATGCAGAACCTACTCGGTGTCCAAACTAAAACCCCTCTCTTTAAAAGCTTGCATCATTTTATATGTAGCTGTGAATAATTTTGGTGAAGTATAAAGTGGTTTGCTTCGATTTGGTTAATTCTTTGGCACATGCATGGAGAATAACTAGGAGAAATTTTATTTTTTAGTATTTTTTATGCTTTCTTTTAGAATAGATGTTTAAATTTTGGAAAATGTTTCAAAAAAATAGATGAATGAATGGAAATTTATTGAAAATGTTTCATTTCCTATGAAATTGTTGAATGCTTAAAGCTAAATCTACTTAAGTGATAGCAAAAATTGTTGATATTCATGAAGTATTATTTCAAATATTTTGATTTCATGATGCTATTCTATGATTGAATTGAAAATATTGTGTGAAACATTTATGATTCTTAAGGAAACTAGAAACAACCATATTCCCTTTTAGATTAACAGCAATATCACATCATACCTAAAGTGGACCTAGTACTATCAAGACCTGACTATCGAACCTTGGGATTGAACTAATCCAACCTTTGTCCTATCATATGGATCCCCTGGGGTTGTCTTTGGTTAAATCTTTCAAGAAGGATAGGCTCTTCGTGGTTTGTTTGTGAAGAATTTATTTGCCCTGTTGCTGCGAGTAACATCGCAATCAACAGTAGTGACACAATGGAATGGGAACCACTTGTCTACAACAACAAGAGTATCGACATATCAACACCATATCAGTGAGAGTGGAGTTGATGTCTCTCTGATAGCTCGATGGCTATCACATCGGTGTGACACTGGTGTATCGGTAGGAGACTGGAAGATGTCTCTTCGATGGAGCGATAAGGCGAAAGGCTAAGTGGGACCTGATAAGATGGTTACATCAGAGGTGTACACATGGAAATAGCCCACATACCTCATCAAGAATTATGTGGGGAAAAAACAAGATCCAAGGGGCTCGCGAGGAATGGTGAAGACTGATCAATGTTGATCAGATGATGTTGGTGAAAAGATGCTTCATCAGTGTGAAATTTGAGTATTGCTAGGACTATGAATCTAGTCTCTAAGATATGGTGATGAGTTTATGTCAGTGTGACAATTGCATTTCAGTGGGAGCCATTTGGATGTCCCTCTAACATAGTGATACATGAAGATCATTTGGCGCACCCACTAGGATGGTGATCATGACAGATTGTGATGGAGAAGAACAAGTGGTGAAGAGTGATTGCTCAATATGCTAATTCACATCATTTTTGCACATTAGGTGGTGATGACATGGATGACATGTAGGTTTTGAGCCTGATCAGATAACATTGCAAGCATATCGGTGTGACCTACTTGTTTTAGAAAAAGTTGGTAAAGTGTCCCAGTGACAAAGCAATATGATTAATCAATGGTGGAGATCAAGCGATGAAGATTGGATGGCCATAAGTGATTGGCATGAGATGAGAATGAATGGTGATAGTCAAACTGAGGCTAATCAAATGGTGGTGATTTAAAGGTATTGAGATGAATGAAAATCATAGGTTGATGGTATAGAATCTGTAGATCATTAACCCAAATTTCAATACAATAATCACAAATGACTAACTCCATGTGAACAAGGGCTCTTTACTGGTAACCAATTCAAGAAAAGGAAATTATTGGTCCAACTGCATGCAACGACCAATGTAAATTAGATTTGATTGGCTAGGCAGAGGAAAAAATTGGAGAAGTGATCAAGATTGAATATGATCTTACTGGAAAGAGAATACATTTTATGCGTATCAGATTCTAGTGTCAACAAAGAGCTAATTTAGGTAATTTCTCTATAACTGAATTAAATGTGGAATCAGCTCGATGTCGAGGTAGAGTGACAATGAAGATATCTGATAGAACCTATCAGATGATTTAATTATGAGCTGGAAAGTGGTGTGTGGCTCGAGGGAAAAGGTAGCTTGCTAGTGAAGTTTGCAAGTGAAGGAAACCCTAGCAGAAGATTTAAGGAGATCTGAATGTTGGTGAGAATCTCGAGGAAGAGATTGTAGATCGGTGTAGTTAAGGAAAAAGGAAGACAATCTAAGAATTTTCTAAGTTGTATTTGTTGTGTGTGTGTGAAGTTTGCTAGTGCACAGAGAGCTAAATAGAAGTATGTATTGTTGAGTGTGCAGTAGTGGCATAGAGGGAGAGTGTGTAGCATAGGAAGATAGAACTGAAAATGTTCTAAGTGTAGAAGAGGAAAAGAGGGAGTAGTAGAGCAGATAGAGAATGCATTTTGTGAAGTCCTAGACTATAATACAGAACATTCTCTAGGTGTTTGAATTCATGGTGAAGAGAGTGTGAAGTGCAACAAGATAGAATAGTGATTGTTCTATGTGAAGAGAGATTGCAAAGCAAGGGTTTTTTGTTGAGAGTGCATCTTCAACAGCATAGTGTGAGTTGTATTAAGTGAAATAATGTATTGAATGTAATGATGCATTATAGCTTTTGCAGAACCAAGTCTATGCATATTTGAAACTATTATCATTGTACTGAGTTGTGGCTCAGATTAGGGTGTTTTTGTATCCTTGAAGTGGTTGCTTCTATATTAGGTAGTTGATGCTTTCTTTGGATGTATCCCTAAAACATTGTAACAGAGATTTGGATTGTGATGTTGGATTTGAGTAGTAGAATCAAGTAGTCTTAGCCACCGTGGTTATTCCCATATTGGGTTTTCCACATATATCTGGTGTTATGTGATTTTTTTGTGTACATGCATATTTTTGTATCACATAATTAATATATGCACATTAAGGATTAAAGAAATTAGTCTACACAAAAGGTTTTAAGAGCTAAAATTTTAATATCTATTGATTCACCCCCCTCTCGGTAGATCATTGTGTTCCAACACTACACACACAATGACAAGGAAAATTTTGGGGTAATGTTTTTGAACTTTCCTCAAGAAATTCCTTGTTTTAGTGTTCCCACCTCCATGGATAGCCATATATGCAATAATATAGATAAAGTGATAGAGAAGAGAATAGAAATGACACAATAAAGTAAAGAGAAATGACAACTTGAATGCTACTCTACAAGAATGATAATGCAAGCAAGTAAAAGACACAATATGACCTTCCTTTCTGTAAGTTCTCAAGGATGAGAGAGGAAGAAGAAAATAGATGGCACCACATCAAAGGGATAGAGCTTTTTGAACCTACAATGACAATGATGTTTGATCAAGAAGACACTATAGGAGCCAAGTAAGAAGCTAGTAGCAGCAAGAAAGAGTGAGAATGAACCAAGAATGATCAAGAAGTATTGCAAAAATGAGAGATAAGTTGCATGAGATTGATAGATATTGAAAGAATGAAGTTTCGAATGGGTAAATGGAGGAAAATAGTCAATTTTCATCAGGCAAGAGTTAGCAAGAAATGTTACATTCATAAGCATCTAGGAATCGTAACGCTTTTGTACATTCTAGATGCAAGATTTTTTGTCTAGATGGTAGTGTGGTGTGCAGATGTTTATATAGTGCACACGCATCCCCGACAAAAATTCCCTCACTGACATAAAACGACAAGGACATGTGTGAAAAGTAGGATAAAAATGGTAGGTCAGGGATAACTTTATTGGTGAATCTTCACCAATTGGTGAATATTAGATATCAACCAAGTCAAAATTAGAAAATTAATCACACCCAATAGGGTGGCCAAATCACCCTAATTTTATGAATTATCGATTCAATACATGACCATTCACCATCAATTTATTTTAAGAGGAATATTTAATAATCAATTCACCATAACAAACTACATGTTTCAAATGGACCAATTAATATTTTTGCTTGGAATCTCGGAAGCATGTAATAAATCACCTACATATTTGCAAATACTATTAAAACAACATTGTGTATTAGGACCCATTTCGCCAATTAAAGTTTACAAATAGTTGCTTATGAGGACCCATTTCACTAATTAAAATTTACAAATAGTTGCTTATGAGGACCCATTTCACCAATAATATTAAAAAACAATTACATTTGAGGACACATTTCGCCAATTGTTGTGACACCTCCATGCTAATCGTAGGGCCATAATCACCTTGAAAATTACAAGTATCATTGTATAATAACACGAGATTTTTCAAATTTTTAATATACCATTTAAAAATATCGTGGAATTTTCTGAATATGGATTGATATAAATACAACTGAAACTATCATTTATTCTTACAAATTTTGTTTAGTTTTGAACTTGTGAGCTCTTGATTCAGAAGTTTGCATTGGAACCTTGAAGTTAATCATAGGAAAGTTACAAACTTACAACACATGAATTCCTACATTAACTAATAGCAAGTTAGTGAAAACCTAAACTTAAAGGTGAGTGATCATTTCTTCATAGTGTTATAAGATTTCCTTATCTCTTTTTCATTCTTGCTTCAATATTAAAGATATTATTCAGTAGGGAATGGGATCTATATTCTCTATCATTCTTAAATAAGAAGACATATTTTCCAACTTTTGTTTGAAGTGAGAGATAAATACTCCTCAGGGTGGTGGAGGGACTATGAGGCCATCAAAATTCCCAAAACGTAGAGTTACCATACAGTCTTACTTTGGAATTGGAAATGCTTTTGATCCATCAGATCATGATGGACCTACATCATTAACACTTCCGCCAATTATTAATGAAGAAGGCATTCATAATACATCACCACCACCGAAAGGTCAAGGTGAGATTGTCACTGAGTTAAATGAGTCAAATGAGGATGGCAATACCACAGAAGATGTTCCAAGAGATACCCTAGTTATCCAAAATGAGATAATTGACTTAGATGATGTTGGTAGCAAGGAAAGAAAAGAAAAATTAAAAGTGAGGTGTGAGTGGGAAATCACAAGGAATTTTCAACTTGATTTGGTGTCAAAGTACCCATTCATTGTACAAATGGAGAAAGCAAACAAAGATGAAACTCCAACAGAATGCAAGTGTTTGATTTGTAGTTAGAAATGTAAAATAGACAAGAAGTCAACAAAAACTAGTAGATAACCAACTGACCAGTTGACATCAATGACAACACTTTCATTCCTCTTTCCATTCTTGCAACAATATCCTCCTTTGTCATTGATGGCAACACATGATGTGAAAAACCATCAAAGACACCATAATAGTTCTAGAAATACTTCTCAAGATTTTTCTTTTTGCTTCTCCCCCTTAGAAGATCATCTTCCTCATTACCTACTTTCTCTTATCAGCTTTCTCTCATTTTCACATGCTTTCTCTCCCCTTTGACATCAATGGAAAAGGAAAAAGATATGTTCATTGAATCTTCCTTTAACATGAAAAACACATAATGACCACACTTGAAAACTACCTGCTCCCCCTAAGAGGTATCCACCAAAAAATTAGTCCAAAAAGATAGAACCATGAATCCACCAAACTAATGCACCTCCAAATGCATCTTAGTTTATGAAAGGAGGGGAAATAACCCCTAAATTCTCCCAAAGATACTCAAAAGTATCTTTAGGAAGAGCCTTTGTAAATATATCTGCAATCTAATCCTTCATTGGAACATACTCAAGCTTGACTTCATTCTCCGTGACCTTCTCTCTCAAGAAATGATTCCTGATAGATATATGTTTTGTTCTCAACTACATCACAGGATTCTTCAAAATATTAATTGCACTTGTATTATCACATAAGATAGAAATAAAATCATCATATAGCACTATGATATCCTTCAATGCCTATTTAATCCATAACACGTGTGTACAGCAAGATGCAGCATCAATATACTCAGCTTCAGCAGTAGAAAAATAAACTGAATCTTGCTTCTTACTCAACCATGCCACCAACCTACATCCAAGAAAGAATGTACCACCACTTTTAACATTTCTATCATCTATACTTCTGGCCTAATCTGCATCTGTATAGGCACTAAGTGTAAAGTCGGTATCTTTAGGATACCATAATCCATAATCTAGAGTGTCATTCAAATATTTGAATATTCTTTGAATTGCAGTAACATGTGTTTCCTTTGAATCTTCTTGAAATATAGCTACAAGACAAACCAAATGCATAATATCTAGTCTAGTAGCAGTCAAATATAGTATTCCACCAATCATAGATCTATACTTTCTCTTATACCAATTGTTAGATAAGACAACTGAGAGGGGGGGTGAATTAGTTGTCACAGATTATAACCTTCAATTCAATTACCAAAACTTAAAACATAAAAAAATTAAATGATTAACCATAAAATGCTAATGCACAAGCACAATAACACCATATTTATGTGGAAAACTTAATGAGGGAAAAAACACGGTGAGGATTAACTCACATTATAGAGAATATCAAAACCAATCACAAAAAGGCTTGCTGCCTAAAATAAGGCTCACTGCCTGAGATAAGGCTCACTTCCTAAGATAAGGCTCACTGCCTACAATAAGGACTCACTATCCGGACTCACTATCCATAGGGCTACAATCCGGAGATACAAAAGATGGCTAACTACTAGAATACAAAAGTTATGGCTTACTTCCAAAAGTGAACTAATGAATTACACCTTTCTTGTGTTGAATTCAATTCCGAATGAAGCTCTATAAAAGTAGTACTGTATATCAATAATCGCCCAATAATTTTGTTTTGATCACACACTTATTGTCTTTTCCTGCTTTTCTTATTCTGATATGTTACATTTTCTCTTTCACTTCCTTGTTATTACACACTTTTTCAGTCTCTATATCCTTCTCGCTCTCTTCTTCTTTTCTTTCTAGACACACACACACACACACACACACACACACACACACACACACACACACACATATATGTATGTATATATTACTTACCAATTATGTCAACCTTGTATAATTTTAACGCATTGTTGCTAAGTTAGCCAAGATCTTTAAATCTCTGAATCATAGATTTTTTTCACGGTAGGAATCGTACCTCAAAACCAACACACCAGACCACATATAATAGTCATCTTCAATGGGAAATAACTTCATGTAGATGACTCATACATACAATACTATGTTGACATCAATGACAACCTACTAACATTAATGACAACCATTTGATGCAACCTTCAACTTCCAACAATCTCCCCCTTTGTCATTGATGGCAACACAAGATGTGAAAATCCAACAACAACAACCTTTGTAAATCTTTTGATGAGATGAAATGGTTTCCATTATCTTCACATTCTTGCTCTCCCCCTTTGACATCAATGGAAAAAAAAGTTCTATCTCCCCTTTACTTCAAAATGATTTTACAAAAAGGTTATCAAAAATGGTTCTTTACCTCAATCCTTCTTCCCTTAGAATATTTCCTTGTATTTTTCTTTCAGTTTCGGAAGACATGTCTTCTAGGAAACCACTACCAACCTGATGTTTAGAAAAATACTATTGTTATTTTCTATTGAATCAATTGTTTCTAGAAGAGTATCTGGAATAACAATATTGTGTGCATTATTCTTAGCATCCACCAGGACACTAAAAAGTTGTTCCAATCTTAACTCAATTATCTCTTTTAACTTTCCAAAAGATCTTCACTATACCATCCCTTTGTACCATAATGACTGCAAGATCATATTGTAAGGAATTGATCCTTTTCTTTTGCGTTCCATCCTTTTTATTAAGAACATCATATGTTTTTCCAATAGAATTTAGTTCATGTTCAATAGTATCGATTTTTTCTCTGTAGTTTCCAATAGCAATAGGCCACCAAAGAAAATACCTATACACCCTGTTTACACTCTTGATGCATGTTTTCAGTTCATTTATGCTCTCAGTCAATCTCTTCTATCCATTTCAACATCTTTCATCCATAACCAATTGAATTTCCTCTTTTTTTGCTATTTCACCAGGTGACTGTGTCCTTAGCCTGTCTTCAATATCCTCAATTAATACTTTTAGTAAAATACTTGTCAATTCACTTAGATCAATATCATTATGAATTATGTAAATATCCAGGGCGTCTGTAATCTCCTCCTATTCATATGATGGTCGAGACAACCATACAACTCCAATCCTCTTCAATCCACCAGATTGCTCAAGAATTTTCAACACCTTTTCTTTAGAAAAGTCTTCTTCATCATTAGTTGATGTCAAATCAATTGCTTCTATAATCTCTTCTCCTTTTTCTTCTTCCTTTTCCTCTGACTTTTGCCTTTTTATTTCTAAAGGAGAACTTGAGATAATTCTTCTTGCCTTCCTCTTTCCATAATCCATAATCCACAGTGCCATTCAAATATTTGAATATTCTTTTAACTGTAGTAACATGTTTTTCCTTTGGATCTTCTTGGAATCTACCTACAAGAAAAACCACATGCATAATATTTGGTCTAGTAGTAGTCAAATATAGTAGTCCACCAATCATAGATCTATACTTGCTCTAATTAGCCTTAGGTGAATCATCATCTTTACCCAACTTGCAACCAGTCACCATAGGAGTACTTACTAGTTTGGAACCATCCATCCCAAACTTCTTCAATATCTCTCTCACATACTTAGACTATGAAATGAAAATTCCTTTCTTCATTTGATTAATCTGTAGCCCAAGAAAGAAATTCATCTGCCCAAACATAGACAGTTCAAATATCTCTGCATCTCTTCTGCAAACATCTTGCACATCTTTTCATTTCCTCCAAAAATAATGTCATCAACGTATATAACTACAATTAGGATTTTTTCATTTTCAATCTTGAAGTACAAATTATTGTATGCCATACCTTTGTTAAATCCTTGCTAACTCAATTACTTATCTAACCTTACATACCAAGCTCTAGGAGCTTGCTTCAACCCATATAAATATTTCTTCAATCTGCACACCATATCTAGTTGTTATATTAACTAAAATCATTCTAGTTGTTCCATGTAGACCTCTTCTTCTAGCTCACCATTCAAAAATGTTGACTTGACATCCATCTGATAGACTTTGAAATCTTTATAAGTAGCTAATGCCAAGAACATCCTTATACCTTCTATTCCTGCTACTGGGGAAAAAGTCTCCTAAAAATCTATTCCTTCTACTTGTGAGTACCCTTTACACACAAGCCTTGCTTTGTTTCTGACAACCTTCTCGTTCTCATTCAATTTATTTCTGAATACCCATTTTGATCCAATGATATTTTTTTCTTCCAGTCTTGGGACCAATTCCCAAGTTTGATTCTTCTCAATTTGCAAAATTTCTTTTTTCATTGCTCCCTTCCAATGTTCATCCTAACAAGCTTCACTTACTAACTTTTCAGCTCAATCTCATAGAATAAGTACAAATTTACTTCAACAGCATCTTTGCTTCTGGTTAACACACCTTTTGTCTTATCACCAATAATCTAATTTTTTGAATGATTCCTCTGACATATTTTAATTTCCTAGGGAACATCACTGGGGCATCTTCTTCTCTTTCACTCTATTCATTTTGCCTTTTTTTCTCATCTTTATCCTATTCTTCCATAATTTCTTCTATTCTTGCACAGTCATGTTCATTAGACACATATCCATCAATATCAATAAAATTCTTCATTGTTTCATCAACCTTCACATTCGAGTTTTCTACAATATTTCTTATTCTTTTATTGGAACATCGGTATGCCTTGCTCTTAGTAGAATATCTCAGAAATATTCCTTCATCACTTCTTGTATCAAACTTTCCCAAAGTTTCATCATCTCTTTGATATAGCATTTGCTTCCAAATACCTTGAAATATTTAACTGTAGGAATTCTCCCGTACCATAGCTCATAGGGATTCTTTGTATTGTTTTCTCTTTCCTAAACTTGATTGATTACATATACAACAATGTGAATAGCTTCTTTCCAATAAAATTCTTGTAATCCATCTTTAGTGATCATTGACCTGGCAACCTCACGAACTGTTCTATTTTTCCTTTCAACGACTTCATTCTACTGAGGAGTTCTCAGAGCAGATAATTGTCTCTTTATTCCATGCACTTCATCAAATATATTGAACTCATGGGAGGTGAATTCTCCACCTCTTTCAGATCTCAAGAATTTTATCTTCAAATTCACTTCATTTTCAACCATAGCCTTGAATGCCTTGAATCTATCTAATGCATCTAATTTCTCTCTTAGAAATGTAACCCATGTATATCTAGAATAATCATCAATTAAAATCATAAAGTACCTTTCACCAAGTAGACTTCGCACTCTCATAGGACCAAAAAGATCTATATGAACCAAATCTAGCAATCTAGTAGTAGATTGTTCTCTTGATCTGTAATGATTTCTTATTTGCTTCCCAAATTGACAATTCCTACAGATAGCATTTATAGGCTTTTTAATTCTTGATAGATCTATCATGGCTTGAATATCACTAATCCTTACCAAGTTATCAAAATTCATGTGACACATTCTCTTGTGTCATAACCAATTGGCATTTATATGAGTCATAAAGTATTGTCCATCAGCACCCTTAAGCTGATAAATATTCCCTTCAAATTTAATTCCTATAGCAATCAATGTTTCAAATCCTTTCTGGATCTCACACTTCTCATCCTTAAACACAAGATCATATCATTTTATGTACACCTGACCAACGCTCAATAGATTATGCCTTAAACCCTTAAGATAGTAAACATCTTCAGTATGATTCTTTCTATCAAAAATTATTAAACCTATCCCACATATTTTAGCACCAATATCATCTCCAAACATAACCAGACCTTCATCATATTTCTCAAGTTTCACAAACTTACTCTTATCACCAGTCATGTGATGTGAGCAACCACCATCAACTACCCAAAATTTCTTTTCTTGTTTAGCATGTAGGTCAGAGATAATTATACCTTCATTTTTTTCCTTCTCCTTCTCCAGAGGGCTTTCCTTTATTTGTTTTTTCTGAATTAGTAGAAGTAGGTTCATCCTTAATCACCAGGAAAAAGCATTCATTATCATTTGGATCTTCATCTGAAATACTAGTATTCTCATTAACATAGTAAGCTTTGTTAATCTTCTTTCCTTTCTTTTCTTTCTCATATCTTTGTTTATTACTTTTAGTTCTTTCAAGACACTTTGCAGCATAGTGACCAATTTATCCACAACTAAAGCACATAAAGGGAAATTTACCTTCATACTTATGTTGGCCTTGTCTTTGCACCAAAAGGTCGACCTATCAATGCCTAATACAAGCATCAATTAAGATCCACAGGAGATGGTTAAACCATGTCACAAACCCAAGTGTCGTACTGGACAAGGAAGACCAAGGGACACACCATCTTGCAACAATCCCCCCTAGCACAAGCGATGGGTTTGAACTTGTGACCAGCTTTGATACCGATTGTTGGCCTTGTCATTGCACCAAAAGGTCGACCTGTCAATGCCCAATACAAGCATCAATTAAGATCCACAGGAGGCAGTTAGACCATGTCACAAACCCAAGCCTCATGTTGGACAAGGAATACCAAGGGACACACCATCTTGCAACAACTTATAGGAGCCTTTTCTCATCCTTCTTACAAAGTTAGCTTCGATTTTATTAAAGTTTTCTTCATCTAGATCTTCAATTTTTGTAGCTTTAAAAATAGTCTCTATTTTGCCTCCACTTCTTAGATTCAGCTTCCCCATCTCATAAGATGTCAAGAATCCTAGTAGCAAATCCTTAGTACAAGTCTTATAATCTATATTCTACTTAATAGCACTCATCTTTTCATTGTAAGCATTGGGAAGAGTTTTGACAATCTTCTTTACAATCCTAGTTTCATCTATAGTAGCGCCAAGAGATCACATTCCAGCCACTACCTCATCCAATCTTTATACATAATCTTTAACATTTTCATCTTTGAACATATGTATAAGATCAAACTGTGTTTCCAAATTCTATATTTTTTGCCACTTTTACCCTTTCATCACCATCATGTGCTCTTTCTAAAGCATCCCAGACTTCCTTAGTTGTCTTCAAGTTCTGAACCTTAATCAACTTGGAATGTACCAAACTATTCTTCAAGATGAACTTTTCCTTATTATTCACTTCATCTGCTGTAATTTCTTCAAGTGTACTTAGACCATTATTAGGAGGATTATAGGGATTCTTATAAGCTTTCTCTACATCATATTTGTAATACTCCAAATACTCATCCATCAATACTTTTTGGATACCATAATTATTTCCATCAAACCTCTGATAATCAAAAACCATTTTGCTAGCCATCCTGGACCTTCCTCAAGCGATTAAGCTCTTCACCAAGGAACAAAACTATGATACCAATTGTTGAACAAGATAACCAAGAGGGGGGGTGAATCAATTGTCACCAAATCAAACACCTTAATCATTTACCGGAACAAGTTCCTAATACTGCATAATTGATTAGCCAATAAGTGTGAAAACTAAAAGTTATCACATGAACACAATAACACCATATTTATGTGGAAAACCCAATGAGAAAAAAACCACGGTGTTGGTGTTTTTTCTAGTAGAACCTTGAAATTCTCTAAAGTGTATCTAGCCCTTATGCTCAAGAATCATCAAAGCTAGTGGCCAACAAAAGAGTAAAGGATTTTGATACCTTCACTTCTACTCTTTAGGTTGTGTGGGACCTAGGAGGGTGTTCCTTATTGTCCTCAAGTAATGTTTGTCTAGTTGAGAACACATTCATACACAGATCAAATCCTATTAATTGAAAATAAACATAATTCACTAAAGGTTTGACAAACCTTTGAGTAAATCATTATCTATTTGCTAGGAATCACAGAATACTTAAAACTCATACTTCATAATTGAAAGAATTAATGAATTTTTTTTGTTCTCATTTTGAATCCATAGCTAGATGTATCACTAGTTCATTTACTTGCAAGATTTCCTAACAAATAGACTAGTGTTTCATCGATTGGGATAATGGATTGAAATATGCAACAACCAGTAATATATCAGCCATTTATTTTAGACATTGATGGACTATTATCATACTACTTTGTAGTATTCAACTCAATGCATCTAGAACACTACTTATTACCAAATCATGTACTCTTCACTCACATACATGTGACTTTATTTAAGCATTTAACCAAATATTTGAATTGAAGCAAAAAAAAATCACACATACAATTAAAACAACTGGAGATAAACAAAAGATCATTGATCATTTCCTTTTATAATTTGTAGGAGAATTGCATAGGATATTACATGCTCAAGAACTAAAAAAATTTGCTATATTTGTGGCTTTTATAAAACTAATTTAAGATTCATACATACATGACCCATAACCAACTCAATTTACTATTCTATTCATTGATACTTTCTACAGTATGCTCCTTCCTGAACTTAGCTTCTACCTAGACTATTACCAGACTCAAAAATCAAACCCCCTCAATGAGCCATGAAATCCCTTTTATAGATCAAGGGAGCAACAAGCATCCAGCTCATTACAGTTACATTTCACATGCATTTCATTTCAAAAAAAAATTCAACAGCAATTTAGATATCCCCGAACGGTTTCCCATAATCATTTGCAAAACAAGGGAAACAAAATTTATACCATTTTCTTAAGAAAACCTAGCTGATGTAGCCAAAATCACTGTTAGCTATTATGGAGCCTTTACATTCCACACCCATGTCAATCCAAAATGTTCTTCATCATCATGTCTTCAAAAAACCACCTGAGTTGGTACAACAACCACAAAACTATATCAAAGCACTGTTATCACTAAACAACAAAACCAAAAAACAAACACTAGATGCAATTCCAATCAACTAAAAAGAAAACCAGAGTACACCCACCCACTTCATGTTCTCACAAAGGTTGGATAAATGACCACTTCTTCTTCATCACTATCCTTTCTAGTAGCAAGGAAAGCATGCCTACTTGGTTTCTTTACTGAAATTGGGGAAACCACTATTACTTCATCATTCAAGCTTTCTAATTTCATTAGGGCGATTAGATACTGGCGATAACCAGAATCAATCTAAGTCATTCTATTTGAGGGACCATCTGAAATCTCAATAGGAGAAATGTGTTTTCCAAGACAAGCTCGACCATACTTCATCTTTCTCCTTGTTTCCCTCACAGACCTTACAGGCTCCTTTTCCTTAGCTTATGTTGTTTCTCTAGTCACAACTCAGCTCCTTAACTGGTAAGTGATTCTCATAGCAACTTGCATAGACTTCTTGCCACAAGCCTCTTTCTTACCTCTTTCCTCTAGAGTTGAAGCAACTCCTGGTGTGCAAGGTCCATCCCCTAGCACATCATGGTGCAATTCCTACAAGCTAATCTTGGGAGACCTCTGTATTGGTGATGCAGAAGCAACAAACTTACTCATCTTCTCTCGATACAAGACCTCACAAATGTATACTAGACAATCCCCCACTTTCCTCATGGAATCAAAAAAAATTATCTCTTGATTGCAATGGTGAAAACAAATGCAATCAACCTCTCATTTATCAAGCACACTAAGTGTTCTAATCATTAATGCTCAATGAAAACCAGCACGAACAAGTAGATGATCAACCATTGGCATTCACATCACAACCGTTAATTTCCCAAGTGCATAAAAATTTGTGTATCATCCTCAATGATTATAGGAGATTAATCATTTGCATGCACCAGGATTAAATTTCAGTACTCTTGCAGACCTTATGCCATTAATGCTCACTTGCATGAAGAAAAATGGCTAGTACCTTCATATTTATGGTTTTAAATGTTGGTCATTGATTTCTTGATGAGGTAATGCATTGAATGGCTCAGATTGAGTCAATTGGGTTTGAATTTTCATCTCTACCTCTTGCAATTTTTTGGCCAATGACATTCATTCAATTGAGTGCCAACACACCCATCTGTGGGCTCCACCATTCATCTCCAAGTGGATGAAACAATCCATGTGTCATTCATTCACAGACCTCGCCAGTCTTCGACTAGCACTATTTTAATCTTGTGAGGTATGCGATAGATGGTTGAGATTTAATCTTGGCATTCCATATCTACCGCTGATCACAAAATCATTGAGTGTCAGTTATTTTGAACATGGACCGGGCCCCTCCTCAATGAGTATACGTGTCAAGCAATCATAGACCTTGGAACGTCTTGAAGACTATTATTTTAATCTTGTGAGGTATGGGAGCAACAGCTAGGATTTGATCTCTAGATCCAATGAGCAGGATTTTTGTAGATGCAAATAAATTTAATTTAAAGATAAGACCATGACTAGGCCAATGAAAATTGACCCTCAATAAAATGACTTAAAACATAAGTATTTTTCCATAAAATATTTTGCCCGACTTTGGGAAAATTTAAATCGATAAAAGGAACAGGGCAACCGACAAACCTAGACAAAGGAGTCAGTGATAATATGGATTAAATGGCTTAAGTCATTACTTAAGTGACCAGAAACTAGGTAAAATAGGTCAACAGAGGATTAAAATGCCTAAGGTTTTATGATGAAAATTTGCAAAATGCAGTTTTCTAAACCAAAACCCCAACCCATCCCTAGACATAGAGGCTCACAATCATGATCAAAACTAGCACTTGCTCAAAATTTTGCAAATATTTTGAAATCTCTACCAATGGCTCATGCTCGAGGATGCATACCCCTAGTGGGTATGATGAAAATTCAAATCTCAGGTTGAAGCAAACTAGCAAAGAAGCACAAAAACCCAAGAGCTTTCCTAGACAAGGCAAGCAGAAACAACCAAAAGAAAACACACAAAACTTATTTACATTATTTACAAGGCTATACAACATGTTTCCATTCAAATTTTAGAAGCCTCTTTAGTTCCATAGGCTTCAATCCCAAAAATTGGAGGCCCCATGCCCCCTAAACTTAAAGGAAATTATTTCCTTTGTCAAATACTTTATCCTCAAATATCTGTAATGGATCAACACTTCTAAAAAGCAATCTTACACAATCGGTTCCATTATGATTAGCATAATCGACCATACATGCTATGAAACTTCCTTGTTCATTAGCCTATTCCAATATATGCTTATTTGATTTAAATGGAAAGGTGAAACATTCATATTCCATTTGATCATGAACTTTGACATCACATTCAGTTTGTACATCAAACTAGAATCCTCCATAGACACTTTGGTGTATGCTAGGCCAAGAATCATACCCCAATATATCAAAAAAAAAAGATGCATATTCAGGGGCATCTTTGTATTGGTCACTATAATATGGGTACATATCCAGGCTTCATGATTTAAATGTTGTTCACTAACAGTTGGACAAAGATCTTTATTCTCTTCCATATAAATTATATCCTTATTGGATGAAAACATATCCATAATCATGCTAAGACGATGAGGAGCATCAACAAAGAATTCAAATGCATATTCATATTGATCAACATCATACCCCATTTCATTTGCATCACTTGGCTTCCCTACACACAGATCAAATTGTCATGCATTATTGTTGGGAAGTAGTGTTAATCCATGATCCATATGTGTATCATGATGCATAATTTGGTCATTCAATACTGAACCTCCTCTTTCATCAATATATGCACCATCATCATCCGGTGTAACTAACCTTTCCAACTCTACCCCACACAAACATTCATGGGTAGCTAGGATATCAACATGCTCATCAGCATCTTCATTATTTGTAGCACTATATTCAAGATCAACACCTTGGATAGTAACACTCTTTTTTTCATATTCTTCATCATTCACTCCAATAGCATACTCTATTGATGGCAAGCCCAAAACACCTTTCAAGTATCCATCAAATTAAATTTTCTCATTCACTTGTGAACAATTGATATTATGGATATTTGCACCATTGCATCCTTCATGTGATTAAAGCACTTTTGGATCATCCTCATGAAGGAAATTGCATTCCTGAGAAAAACACTCAGAGACTTCAATCTCCTCATGATCCTTGATCTTAGCAACAACATCAGTACCAAATGTGAAAGATTCATAAGCATTGTTTCCACAATACTTATCAGTGTACTACTTTATTTGCTCACAGCCATATCCTAACCATGCATCAAATGCATCATCATAATTCTCAAAAAGTGGGTTATCTCTACACCAATAAAGATCATCACTTCTATTAGCTAGTGGGGATGGAGGCTCATCAAATAAAGGATTATCCATTATCTTCATTGTTGTCATGGAAGCTTCTTCTTCCTCAGCATGAAGATCTAAATCTTGCAAATCATCATCACAATCAAAATCAAAATAATCACTTGAAAAGCATATAGAATCATCTTCAACTCCTCTCACATCATTTTTAGTTGACATCATTGACTCACATTCTGAGAACTCTTCACATGAAGACAATTGTTCACTCCCAAGAAAACAAACATTCCCATTGTTATCAACATATCTCCTTGAAGTAAAAGATTCAATATCCACTCCATGAGAATAATCATAGTCCATAGAGGAATGATATGACTAAATGTCATCATGACTACCACAACATGAAAACTCATGAATACTAAGACTGCATTCAGGTTCCTTAGACCGAGTATATAAAATTTCATTTTCAATACCTTGATCATTGGTTTGTGACAAGGCGTCATCAACATTAGTGACACTGCTATTGATCAAATCATGACATGGGGTAAACTCTTGTACCTCTTCCAATTCTTCACTATCCAAAACATCCCAAGGACACAAGTTAGGCACATCTCTTCTATTATTATATTATGTATCTTCATCTCCATCACTATTCTATTGATCTGCATATATGTTATTTTTGAATTGATTACAATCATTACACTCTCCCATATAGCATAATGGATGTTCATATTCTATTGCATTTTTTTCATTTCTTTGCATTTTTTCTTGATCATTCTCAATAGGACAATGCCCACTAACATTAGAGAGAATCACATGTGCATAATTATTCTTAGCTCCCTCTACAATCTTTATCCAATCAATTACTTGGCCCAAACTGTGAGGCTTCAATTCCTTTGGCAAGGTACTCAGTCCTTATTGGTACATTTCACAGAACATATCAATGCATATTGAATCTTCTAGTATGACACTTTTGGGAACCTCCAACAAAGCATCTACAAATCTAGAGAACAAATCATAAGGTGATTCTCCTTTTTTCCTCTTCATTTCACACAATCTTTTAACAAAAGACATCTAATTAGCTTTCCTTTGATCTTGTGGATATTTAACTTGGAGATTACTATGATCCTCACATTATGGTGATGGATAAATTAGAGCAGTAAAAGATTTATCATCTTGACATAAATCTCTATTGATTGATCCATTGGTTCTATTTGCATGAAATGTGCTAGGATGACCAATACTAGTGGCTACATATCCTTTCATCATTGAATATTTCAAGTTGTTCTCAATATCTATAGCAATTTGATATGCTTGATATAATGTTGTGGGCTCTTTGTCTCTTAATAGGTAACTCATTTTATTATCAAATGCACCTAAGTAAATGACCAAATATTATGCATCATTTGGTCTTATTCTTTCAGGGATCTCTCATATTATCTTTGAAAATCTGAGATTAAAGTAGGGGACTAACTCATCCTCTTCTTTCTCCATGCTCATGAACTTTTTTCTTATTAAGATTGGATCAATCCTTTCACCAAACCACTCCATGAACACTACTTTAAACTCATCCTATGAATGTATAGAAGATGCTGGTAGATATGAGAACCAATCTCTTGCATCTCCTTTTAGAGACTGAACAAACAATTTCATGACAGCATCCTCAAAGTCTAGTTCATAATCTCCCATCACATCGACAAACTCTTGCAGATATTTGTTTATTGATTCAGACTTTCCACCATTAAAATTTGGTACATTTTCTTTGATCTTAGGTAGTACAACATTTGGATAACCACAAATGTTACTAACATCTATAGCTCTATACCTTTATGTATTGAAATTTCTTTGATATGACAAAGGTTGCCCATTATACATTGTTATATTTGGTTCCCTACCAGGATGCACAGATTGATAATGCATTTTTTCACACTTTTACAAGCCTTATCAGATCTGGATTATAATTACATAAGGTAATTTAAATTCCCTTTGCAATTATTATCTTAAGCCTTCTCAATGCAAATCTTCTACCTCTACTTAACATAAGACCCTCTAATAGGTAGAATTCAAAAGTATAACATACTTCTTAGTCATAATTCATGAAGATAAAATTACAATTCATAAGCATGTATAATTACCATTACTATTCCCTCTCTTAGTGCTATTTCACCTAATTGGGAATCATTTTTATCTTGAGTCCTGAAGATTTCCCATAAATTGTATACAAATTCAATAATATTTTCTCTAGATTTATGAGAATACCTGGAAATCAGTAGTAGCTATCAATATTTCTTCCTTGATTGCAAATTTGCAAGATCTGGAATGTTTTGTATTCTTTATCAGGTTCTTTAGATAGATTTTCAACCTCTTTTTATAGAGGACTAAACTTCAAACAATATAAATTACTTTCAAAGGTAAATATCATTCTGGGTCTTCTATGGCAATGGAAACACACTCAAATTCTTTGAACTTTGTTGCAACCAAAACATTTCCAAGTCCAGGAGCTTCTCAACATTTGAATGAAATGTTTAGATTCATCAAATATTTGACTCTGAAATACAATAGTCTGCAACTGGAGATTAAAATCTATCCCCAAAAAAGTCGCCAATTTTGTTGGTGTTTTTTCCAGCAGAGCCTTGAAATTCTCTAAAGGGTAGCTAGCCCTTATGCTCAAGAATCATCAAATCCAGTGGCCAACAAATGATTAAAGGATTTTGAGACCTTCACTCCTACTCTTTAGGCTATGTGGGACCTAGGAGGGTGTTCCTTATTATGCTCAAGTAATGTTTGTCTAGTTGAGAACACATTCATACACAAATCGATTCCTATTAATTGTAAATAAACATAATTCACTAAAGGTTTGGTAGACCTTTGAGTAAATCATTATCTCTTTGCTAGGAATTAGGGAATACTTCAAACTCATACTTCATAATTGAAATTTTTTAATGAAATTTTTTTTTTCTCATTTTCAATCTATAGCTAGACATATCACTAGTTCATTTACTTGCCATATTTCCTAACAAATAGACCAGTGCTTCATTGATTTGGATAACGGAGTCAAATATGCAACTAGTAATATATCAACCATTTACTTCATACATTGATGGACTATTGTCATACTACTTTGTAGTATTCAACTCGATGCATCTAGAACACTACTTATTACCAAATCATGTACTCTTCACTCACATACATGTGACTTTAAAGCATTTAACCAAATATTTGAATTGAAGCAAAAAAAATTCACACATCCAATTAAAACAACTGGAGATGAACAAAATATCATTGATCATTTTCATTTATAATCTGCAAGAGAATTGCATAGGAGAGTATATGCTCGAGAACTAAAAAATTTTGCTATAATTGTGGCTTTTTATAAAACTAATTTAAGATTCTTACATACATGACCCATAACCAAGACAATTTACTATTCTATTCATTGATACTTTCTACAGTATGCTCCTTCCTAAACTTAGCTTCTACCTAGACTATTACCAGACTAAAAAATTGAACCCCCTGCAATGAGCCATGAAATCCCTTTAATAGATAAAGGGAGCAACAAGCATATAGCTCATTACAGTTACATTTCACATGCATTTCATTTCAAAACAAATTTCAACTGAATTTTAGATATTCCCCAAACAGTTTCGCGTAATCATTTACAAAATAGGAGAAACAAAATTTATACCATTTGTTTAAGAAAAACTAGTTGATGCTGCCAAAATCACCATTAGTTGTTATGGAGCCTTTACACTCCACACCCATGTTGAGCCAAAAATTTATTCATCATGTCTTCAAAAGACCCCCTAATTTGATACAACAGCCACAAAACTATATCAAATCACCGTTATCACTAAACAACAAAACCAAAAAGTAGACACCGGATGCAATTCCAATCAACTAGAACTAGAACCAGAGTACACCTTCCCACTTCGTGTCCTTGCAAAGGTTGGGGAAATTACCACTTCTTCTTCATCACTATCATTTCCAGTAGCAGGGCAAGCATGCCTACTTGGTGTCTTTACTAAAATTGGGGTAACCACTATTACTTCATCATCTAAGCTTGCTAATTCCGTCAGGGCCATAAGATACTGGTGGTAACCAGAATCAGTCTCAATCATGCTATCTAAGGGACCATCTAAAATCTCAATAGGAGAACTATGTTGTCTAAGAAAAGCTTGACCATACTTCATATTTCTCCTTGTTTCCCTCATAGACCTTACAAGCTCCTTTTCCTTAGCTTCTGTTATTTCTCCAATCACAACTCGGCTCCTTAACTAGTAATTGCTTCTTACAAAAACTTGCATAGACTTCTTGCCATGAGCCTCTTTCTTACCTCTTTCCTTTAGAGTTGAAGCAACTTCTGGTGTGCTATGTCTATCCCTTGGAACATCATGGTGGGATTCCTACAAGATAAGCCTGGGAGACCTTCGTATTGGTGATGTAGAAGCAACAAACTTACTCATCTTCTTTGGATACAAGACCTCACAAATGTAGAATGGACAATCCCCCACTTTCGTCACAAACTCAAAAAAATTTATCTCCTGATTGCAATGGTGAAAAAAATTCAATCAACCTCTCATTTATAAAGCACACTAAGTGTGCTAATCATCAATACTCAATGAAAACCAGCATGAGCAAGTAGATGATCAACCACTAGTGTTCTCATCACAACTGTTAATTGCCCAGGTGCATAAAAATTTGTGTATCATCCTCAATGATTATAGGAGATTAATCGTTCACATGCACCAAGATTAAATTTGATTACTCCCTCAGACCTTATGCCATTAATGCTCACTTGTGTGAAGAAAAATGGCTAGTACCTTCATATTTCTAGTTTTGAATGTTGGTCATTGATTTCCTGGTGAGGTGATGCATCAAACGGCTCAGATTGAATTAATCAAGTTTGAGTTTTTATCTCTATTGCTTGCCAATTTCCAAACAATGACATTCATCCAGTTGAGTGCCAACACACCCATCCACAGGCTCCACCATTCATATCTAAACAGATGAAACAATCCACATGTCATTCATTCGTAGACCTCACAAGTCTCCAACAAGCATTATTTCAATCTTACGAGGTATGCAATAGACAGTTGAGATTTAATCTTGGCATTACATATCAACCGCCAATCTCAAAATCATTGAGCATCAGGTATTTTGAATGTAGACTAGGGCCCTCCTCAGTGAGTACACATTTCAAGAAATCATAGACCTTGTACCATCTTGAATACCATTATTTTAATCCTACGAGGTATGGGAGCAATGGTTGGGATTTGATCTCTAGATCCAACGGGTAGGATTTCTGCACATGCAAATAAAGTTAATCTTAAAGATAGGGCCATGACTAGACTGATGAGATTTGACCCTCAATTTAATGACTTAAAACGTAAGTCTTCTACCATAAAACATTTCACCCGACTTTGGGAAAATTTAAATAGATAAAAGGCACGGGGTGACCGACAAACCTAGACAAAGGGACCTATGATAATATGGATTCAATGGCTTAAGTCGTGACTTAAGTGACCGATGACCAAGTAAAACAGGTCAATATAGGATTAAAATGTCTAAAGGTTTATCATAAAAATTTACAAAATGGGGTTTTCTAGACCAAAACCCCAACCCATCCCTAGACATAGGGGCTCACAATCATGATCAAAACTAGGAATTGCTCAAAATTTTACAAAGATTTTGAAGGATCTACCACACAGTGAGGATTAACTCACACTATAGATAATATCAAAATCGATTATAAAAAGGCTCACTTCCTGAAATAAGGCTCACTACCTGAGATAAGGCTCACTACCTAAGATAAGGCTCACTTCCTAAGATAAGGCTTACTGCCTACAATAAGGACTCACTGTCTGAACTCACTGTCCATAGGGCTACAACCCAGAGATACAAAAGAAGACAAAGTAGAATTGTTACAAAGAGACAATAATCCAAATGCAACAAAGGATTCCACCATAATCATTGATCAACTTGCATGAATGACAGAGTTCGCCTTCTACTCACTACATCTAAAAACTCAACATTAAGCTTTGCACTAATCAACCACACACATAACTCACACACTTTTAGAATAACATCAAATTCATGTATGCTCTTTCACTTATCTTTCTTCTTTTCTTGTGTACAATTTTAATTGCTAGCTCATTTTGTATTTATACTATCTCCAACCTTAAAAATATATAAAGTTGGCCATCCAACTTCAAATTCAAATTAGGTCAATGCAAAACATCCTAGGGTGGAATTAGAATGAGGGAAACCCAAACACACACTTCACCAAGACCCATAATAGATCCAACACGCTTCATCAACTTTGAAGATAGTGCTTAACACATAGTCAGCCAAAATAATGTAAAACACATAGCACGATTAAGCTCGACACTTCCATAAACCAAAAATATATTCAATGCAATTAGAAAATCTTATCTCTAGATCCACAAGTTAGAATACTTCATCAATGAGAAATTTGGACCAGCAACATGTCTCCCAGATCTCAACTAGTACACAAAAAAACATAATTCACAACTATTGAACACAACTCAATCTTCACAAAGAATCAATAGCCAAGAATCTAGATATAGCAACCTTCAACAACCTTTACTAACATATCTAATTTGCACAAACATAGAGACAAGTACAGGAGCAAAAACTTCAACAGCTGAATACCTATAATCTTCCTTTAATACAATTTTCTCATTATCCTCAACATATACAGTCAACATCAACTACCAGATAGCCAGTTGAGTAGTTGACATCAATGACAACACTTTCATTCCTCTTTCCATTCTTGCAACACATCCTATGATAGACTATCAAGAATATTTTAATTTATTATCTGTTTTGGGTGTTCCTCACTTTCCTAGCGCACATTAGTCAGTAAACATTGGATGGGACTGGGAAAATTGTCTTGTTGTAGTGGAAAAGCAAGATTTAAAGGAGAAAGTAAAAGAGTCAAAATTCATTGCATTATCTTTAGATGAAGTTACAATGGTAGATAATACTTCTTGGGTCTATATGCATGTGTATACTATAAAAAAACATGTTCACCAAACTCATCTTCTTTGCGTTCATAAAATGAAGGACAGTTCAACATTGCAAAATCTATTTGAACTAATCAAGAAATATTTGAATGAAATTGCAGGTATGGATGACTTGACAATTGCCAAAAATTTGGTGTGTGTAGGAGCTAATGGAGTTATAGTAATGCAAGGTCACAGGACCAGTGTTTGCACAAAGTTACAAACTACTTGTGCACCATACATTCTTGGAATTCACTACATGGACCACAGAATGAATTTAGCATTTAGAATTGTAAGCAAGTTTCCTACAACATTAAAAGTTGAAAATTTAGTCCATAAGCTCTACGCATACTTTTGACGAAGTCCCAAATGTTTCACAAAATTTCAAAATTTTGTTGAGAGAATAATAGCAGGAAATAATCTTCTCAAGGATGTTGATACCAGATAGATCTCCTTGCATGGACCAGTGGAATGAGTTATTTCAAAATATCAATCCTTGATTGGAGTAATGTTTGAGCATCGCAACACAGTAGACAAAGCTCCTAACCTCTTACATAGGTTAAGTAATATAGAGACACTCTTGAATTTAGCTAGTCTTCTCCCCATGTTGGATGAAATGAACAATCTTGTGAAGAAATCCCAATAGAGAACTATGTATATTAATAAATATTCAAAACTACATAGAAATACATGCATGGCCCGTAATCATCTATATCTAGAACTAACTTCTCAAAGCCCAATTTTTTTCATCTAGAAAAAAATTATAGATTTGAATAAGCTTGATAATTATTTACAATTTAATGCAAGTGGGTACTTATGTATCTAGATGTACATGGATTTGAGATATGAATGTACCATTGTACGAAAATCGAGCACTCTATCAAAGAAGTACCTATTACAAAGGAAGCTTTTAACAACATTATTAAATATGATTGTGATAATTTGAAGGAAATTGCAAAACTTCTTTCCATAGAGATTTATAATAGATTCCCTCGAGAAGAAATAATTGAAGCCATGGGTATTGTGTATCCTCAATTTTGGACAAACTGAGATAGCCCAACCTATTTTCATGATAAAGTGAAAATCTTGGTCGAACACTTTTTGAAAAGTATAAAATATAATAAGTAGAAAATAGAAGGAATTATAAATGGAGATAAGCTTAGAAAACAATGTAATAATTTTGCAAGAAGTATGATGGACCAGTTTGATTCCATGGAGAAGCCCTTTGAACGGATCAATAACAATGGCTTGGACAAACTTAGGTCAGAGTGAAATATTGCGTAGTTTGATATCATAATATTTCAAACTTGTTGATTTATTTCAAACAATGATATTGGGGTCGATGGAGGATGAGAGATTTTTCAGTTTATTGGTTTTTTTGAAATCAAAGATAAGAAAAAAACTAGACAAGAATTTGGAAAATTACTTGAGGGTGAAAGGAACTGCATATAATGACAAAAAAAATCATTTTGAAAGGGCACTCACAATCTGGAGGTCCATATGTGAAAGAAGAGGGTTGTGCAACACTCCAAATGCTGGTTTGGTGGCACTGGCAGTGGGACAAATGATAGTGACACAATGAATGTTGAGTTTGAGATGCAAGGCGAAGAAAATGAAGACCAAACTCAGAATCAAGATGACTATTTTACTTTATCTCAAGTTGAATGTCAATTTGAGGACCCTGACTTGATTTGGTAAATGGAAGTGAATTAGAAAATTTTAGGTATTTATACTGCACTTCATGAATCATTTTCCAAACTGTAGTGGATGATATTTTATATTGTATTCCATGAAATTATGAATCATTGCATATATGTGGGAGATGGAAGTGAATTGGCAGCTTTTATGTATTTATACTACACTTCATTAATCATTTTCCAAACTGTAGTTGATGATATTTTATATTGTATTCTATGGACCATGAAATTGTGAATCATTGCACTTCATGAATCATATTCTAAATTGTAGTTCATGATATTTTATATTGTATTCCATGAAATTGTGATATTTTATATTTTATATTGTATTCCATGATATTGAATTTGATGTGATTCTACACCATTTTTAAAGAACAACACTTATCACACTACTTAAAAATTCCTATTGTATTTCCATTCACATAATATTTAATAAATAACTAAAAGGAATATTAATCCATTCCATGAACAAAAGCTAACATTTCAACATCCATAGCATAAACACATGATGTGATATGACAACTTATAAATAACCCTTGATTATTTTGAGTCAAAAGATAGTGAAAACAATACTGGAGAGCAAGATAGGTTGATATTCAAAATTAAAGAAATACACTTAAGTATTTGAGTCATATTTTTTTATTACAAAGAAAAATTACAAAATTTCCTATATGTGCTATCAAATAGCTTAACTGTACAAAAAAATCTTACAGAAAATGAGATGAAAGATCAAAAAAGGAAGCTACAAGAAAATAAGTGAAGAACCTCATCCCAAAACTTCCTGGAAACCAAATTCTTAGACAAGAGGCATAGGAATAAAAGCATGAATCCACTCATAGGCCAAGTAAAAAATTATACTTTTCATCTCAAGCCAATTTAAATCAAGATCATTGTCTTTCTAAATCATATGGAGAAGTGTGGGGATTAGAATATTGAAACTATCCTTCCATTCCTCTAGGGTCTTCAACTCCCCATTATCTTCTAATAGGTGGGGTACAACCCTTCTATCAACATTTATGAAAGACTTCATTTTTTCTTGTGCAGCTTCAATTATAGCCTCCAAATACTCTTTATGATTCCATGCCATCTTGAAAATATCAAAAGTAAGATAGATACCCAGTGGGGCATCAAAAGTGTGTTTAGATCCCTTATACATACCTTCCAAAGATGAAAATCTAGGAATCCATTGTTCAAATATACATTTGAGCCACTCTTGATCTCCACTTACTCTAGTAATGGTATTTTTCAAATTCGGATATGGCACATGAGTATTTTCCAGCCTTCTTAAGATTTTAGACAGTCTGTACTCAAGGACACATTTCAATTTGCACATTCTCCTTTTGTTGATTTTGTTGAGCATTTTTTAGCTGCTCTTCCAGCATTTGAATCTTTTATTTAAGCTTTGTATTTTCAATCATCACATGAGTAGGGGGATTGCAAAAGAGTATCATACTTCTTGCACACTTTCAAGAAGGTATTTTTGTTTAGCACATAATACCTACATCTAGTTATAAGCTTCCATGAGATCACTATGTTCGTTGGTCACTGTATTGAGTCTATCTTGCAACCTTTGAACACTAGATTCATTAAACTTGGCAACATCTACCACTAATGCAGCAGCTCCAGGGGTAGAGGTGTTAGACACTTTTTTTACAATCAAGTTCCCTTTCATAACCTTACCCTTTGATGCTTCAGTGATCGGAGGCTTGTTTTTATTTAGGGAAAGGGCCCAGATTGCAAGGGCTTCCCAATGTTTGTCGAACCCTAATCTTGACAATGCCATCTCTGCTTCATCTTCTATGGAGAAAAATTCTCCTTATTTTTTTCCTAATAGTATCAAAGGAAATTATAGAAGCAATGTCCCATTCAAGGAGTAGTAGCAATCCACTATCTTCTACCATTCTTCTCCCTTCGTCAGGCGTAATGTTTTTGCACTCAAATTTCATTTTTTTCATTACCTTTGTAGCTATTTCATCGTACCTTTATCTAGGCACATTTTCTTGTGCCAATAGAACTCTTTTAAGGTACTCCTCCCTCTTTGATCTAAAAAAAAACTCTTTAAACTCTTGGGATTTTATAAAATCATCATCAAACATGAATTGTGTAGAGGCCAATTCCCTCACATCATTGAGGGTATCTCTCCCCATAGCCATGTCCAACCCGAACCTTTGTTGAAGAAGGCTAGAAATATTAGGTCTTGGGAGGGATGGCATATATTGTTGAATTTCATCCATGATGATATGAAAATATTCACTTTCATTTGGATTCATGGGAATGGAATTGTCAACCAACAATGGCGGTTGCTCAACTTTCATCCTCTTTTGTGGTTGCTCTCTTGGGGGAGAATCAGAATCCACACTGATTGTTTGATGGCCAGGGGAAGGAGAGGGAGTGGCCTATGGTGGTTCTAATTAAACATTTTCTCTAATAATAGACCCTTGGTTCCTTGTGATAGAAAGGTCATGTCTAGGCCACTTTGCTAGTTTCTCTTCCAAGATAGGGGCCTTACCTACAACTTCATCAAAATTCTTCAACACCGCCTCAATCCTAGAAATTGGGTCAACAATATCAGAAAATGGTCCATGATAATCCTTATCATTCTTTATCCTTGTTGCCTCTACCTTGTGGAATGTTATCCATTTCACCTTTCTAATTTTTGCCTCAGATTCATCCTTGTGATTTTTAATGACATCTTTATCTAAATCAACCTAATGGCAAAAATTGTACCTTTTGATACCTTTCTTGACCTCCTCTATGAAACCTTCAGGGTCAAAATCCCTGGAATTTAACTAAGATAACCTATATTCCCCAAGCATTTCTTTTAGCCTATCTAATCCCTCTTTGGTAAAAGTGAAATCTAAAAAGGCAATAAGATAAGGCGAAAAAGACCCTTTTATTTTGTTTGCCTAAATGAAAGTGATCAGTCTCATTCAATTTCCACATAATTTCCATGAATGCCAACCTGGGTGACATAAATATGGGTAGCACATGGGCGCCTTGAGGGCATCCATATACTCTAATAACAATTGAGTTCTCATGGAGTTAATAATCTCCCCAATTATGTTGTACTCCTAACATCGGCCTCCACTCTTTGGGCCTAAGGGAATCCAAAATTTTATTTTTCAATATGATTCTAGGTCGACACAACCTTTCCATGACTTTTCTTATAAATAAAATCTCAAAAAAACAATAGTTAGACTCACTACAATGTTTTTCCCAAATATGGGTCCAACATTGCACTAGGAGATTCTTTCCCTCATTATCTTTCACGTCTAGTTGTAAAAACCTACTCAAATGATCTTTCCCTTTGTACAAAAGCATATGGAAAAGGAGAGAATATCACATGAAATTCACCTCTATCTCCTTTCAAACTTTGCCTTCTCTTAATGTCCACTAGCCAATTGTGAATAGCATTAGCTAAAAAGCTGGCATAGTCAAAGTCACTATTGGCAAAAGGATGGTGTACATCAACATCCATATTCATTAAGAGGTGTCTCCATTTTTTAGCCTACATCTTGTCCCAACACTTGGCATAATGCCCAATATCTGCTTTTAAAATAGTCTTCGGAAGACTATGCATCAAAAGGCTCATGTTCAAAATTGAAGATTCTCAATGACTTTCCATAGAAGCTTTTATGTCTAAACCTAGGGAGTCATTTCACTCTAAAGCTATGTTTGTCTTGCTTCTATGTTCTTTTGAAAGAAGCAAGGTCTATAACCTTTTTTGCAGACACGTTGAATATAAAAACCTCAAACCTCACAAATAAACTCCCTAGTTATATCCATTATGAAACATCCGTCAAATTCCCTAATTACTCTGATATTTTCATCATACCCAGAAGCAAGGCATCTAATGAGTTCCACATTTATAAAGATATTAGGAAGCACCAGCTTCCCCAAAACATAGGTTCATGCATTGGAGACATGGGAATGGGAGTTTCTTTTTCCATACCAATGTAGGAACTATTCCCACCCAATGACTGTTTCATCCTCGTACTTCAGCTTAGCATCTCTGTAATTTCTAGTTATGTCTACTATTCCCTCTACTATATTAGGGTTGAGTTTTTGTTAACGTTGAGGTTTTTTTGAGGAACTCAACAATTGGGCTAAAATATCATCCTCAAAGGGTCTTTTAGATGTAGAGCTAGAGGATTAAGCATTTGACCAACTCATAATTCTAGAATGATTTAAAACATATTTCTATAGTATTTTGCAGACCTGATTATGAGCTTTAAGAATAATAACAGTGAATTTTTCCAAGAAGGGCGTACCTATTTTTAGTTTAGCTCAAGTTGACATGGAACGGGTGTACCTCTGTGGTATTTTCTACTATGTTGGACCAAACAAATGAGCTAAAATTTTATGAACGCAATTATGAGCCATCATCTATCATATCCGACATTATTTCTTGTTCATGTGAGTGCAATTCATTCATCTACCTGTTTATCAATTTTGAACAAGGGTTGTCCATTTGGAAAGCAACATACAAATCTAAAATTTCAATGATGAGTAAAGCCTTGATTTTCTTGAAAAGGACATAAATTTCCTCTTTGTACAATAGAATCCCCCCACATCCCATGTTCTAATATTGTCACATAGTGTCCTTCTGCAGTTCTGCAACCAAGAAAATGACATTACGCTATGGGCCCATGGACTTGAAAAATCCTTTATCTTCTGCCACATAACAAACATAAAACAAAAAAATTACAAAAAAGTAAAGGTTTTGAATTGATCTAGATTATTTACAATGTACAAACACCTTGTATATATAGGCAAGGTGTGATGAGGTAGGATAACTACCCTTGATACAAACATTAAATTCCTAATGCAAATAATAAATGCATGAGAAAATATTGAATTCTTAGATGACCTTAAGTAAATAATGAGGCATGGACCCATTATAACTAACTTCTAATATTAAAGGAGCACTTCTTAGCAAAAGGGGATGCAGGACTCATGACATCGATACCCATAAGTCATTGTTGGAAACACAAGGGTAGACAACTAAGAGGGGGGGGTGAATTAGTTGTCACATAAATTCAAAACTCATTCCACTTATTAACCTTATTCTCATATCTGATTATTAACCATGAAAACATAAATCATCAACACACACATAACACTAAGATTTTTTACTTGGAAACCCTGTTAGACAAAAAACCATGATAGAGGTAAGTCCACAAGATTATACCCTATTAAAAGTATAATGAAAATGAAATATTGGGAATGTGCATGCATTCAGGCACACTTCTTAGAGATCACTTATCAATTACAAAGGAAGACACACTATCTTACAAAGAGATTCAGATTACAACCATCCAGATTTTGAACTAAGAAAATAGCATTTGCTAATGCCTGATTACAGTTCCAATAAAGCACATAAACAATTCTTCACTCTTCTACACACTTCTTCACACTCTGCTCTACCTTCGAATGATATTCACACATAAACACACAAAATCACACTATGGCATACACTCACACACTCTTGCACCCTCTACACTCTCCACTTCGAATAAACAATCGCTCTGATATATCTGCAACAAGAAATTTCATCCCTTCATGTCTTCCTCAACAAAAATAATAAAATGAATATAAATTGTTGGCCCAAAACATTAAAGATTAACAATGTGAATCAACCAAGGTCGGCCACAGCTTAGTGAGGACCCAAATCAATATCTCCAACATGAAAACACTTCAATTAATTTCTCCTCGAAGATCCACAACACGCTACAAACACTATGTCGGCCAAGAACAAGAAAAACATGAACACACAAGAGAAAATCACCAACCATGAGCACAACAATCAATGCGGATGTGCAAAAAAGATAGAGAATGATCTAGAAACATCCACAAGAATCATGAATCACAAGAGAATCATCCACAACAACTGAACTAACTGAAATAGCATCATCTTCAATCAGGAACACCAACTAAAGAAATAGAAAAACTGTCAAAATGAAAATCTCCATAACTCAATCAAATCTTCATGCGGATCTCTGAAACTTAACATGGATAAACTAGATACGCTCAATAACAAACCCTTTAGTTCACAACCTTTGATCATTAACATGCAGAAATAATTGACAAACTAAAATTTACTTCACTACTGACAACCTGCAACTCATTTATTACAATTTTCTCAATATCCTCGACATATACAGCTTCAAATGAATTAATGCTAATAGTGTTGACATCAATGACAACCACATATCAACAACACAACCACAATATCCAACAGTCATAACTTAAACTTAAAGACCAGTCAAAAAGTGTACTTCCATGGTTTTGCAACCAAGAAAAGGAAATTCTTCTATGGGCCCATGACTTGTGGAATCATTTATCTTCCATCACGTAACAAACATAAAACAATAAAATTATAGAAAAGTAAAGGTTTTGACTTTGATTTTATATCTGATATTAAAGGGGCACTTCCTAGAAAAAGGGGATGCAAGACTCACGACATCGATACCCATAAGTCATAACTTAAAGACCAGTAAAAAAGTGAACGATGTCAACAACAAAACATAAGAATGTCAGGGTTTTAGGATGATAGGGTTTTAGAAAGCCCTAGGTTACAGACCTAACAACCCTAATTTAAATAGTTGAGGATTACTAAAAATTTTACACCAAGGTTTGAGGATATTAGTGTTTTAGAAATCCCTAGGTTGTAGACCTAACAACCCTAATTTAACCAGTAGAGGATTACCAAGAATTTTATATTTCAAACTGTAGTTAATATTTTAGATTGTATTTGATATTTGATATTGTATTCCTTGAAATTATTTATCAGATTGAAAAAAATAGCATATTATTAATAATTTCATATTTTAATTGTGTTAAACATGTACTCAGTGATTCATCACTCAATTCATTGCTCTTGTTATATGCTACTTTCCTCTTTGCTTTCTCATTTTCCTGGTCTTCCTATAACTTTTTTATTTGAGTCTACAACCTCTTTTTTTTCTCTCTTGCTTTAGCAATTATGTGTACACCAATTCATTGTTCTTATTTGATACATTATTTTTTTTAGTATTTTTGAGTCAAAAAATACAATTGCAAACTGCTCACCTGAAATTCAGATCGCTCCATCTGATTTGTTGGTTTATTTTGAAATGTGGGAAAAACAATCATCATTTACTCCATGATTTCTTTATTTGTGTCAAATGTGGGTAATACCATGGTCTTTGTAGGCTCTAAAGTTATAGTAGACACACTCTCCATCAATTGCTTCTTTTCTTTTTTATACAATTCTGATTTTTTTTTAAACTCTTCAATGTAATCAAAACCTAGAGATGCAAGAACAATGGAATGCTTGAATGGAAAAGGACTAGGAGTATTTGTAGTTTCTAATGTTGTTGCAGCCACACTATGGGAGTTCCTGGAAATAACTCCTTTGTGGTGGAAATGGTAGTTGGACTTGGACTTGTCAAAATGCTTGCCCTCTTTTGTATGCCTTGATCAGTTGGTTTTTGTGTGGTATCTTGTATTGTTGTCCTCTTGTGTATATTTTTTTCTAGCACATGTTGACCATTACTAGTACTAATACCCATACCATCACCACTAGTGGCAGTGGCAATTGCACTAGGTTCTCCACCATGGGAATGTCTTAGTTGTGATTGTATCTAACCTTGAGGATTAGGATTTAAAGCTCTAACAAAATGAATTGCTCTAGTTGTACTTGTATGCCCTTGGTCTACTTTATTAGCTCCAAGGCAAGATTTATAAACTAGTTTTCTATGCTCTACATCTGTTACAGTCCAAGGGCCTTGTCCTTGGGATACCAAAGGACCACCTTCATAACCCATTTTTTTTACTATGGCTACCCCTGAAGTATTTGCTTATTTTGTGGCCTCACTTAAACTAGCTTTGACATAGCTTTGTTCTTCCCTATTATCATTAGATTCATCATCATTTTCTTGATCTTCACATTCATTTAGATGCTCTATATTCCACAATTTTCTAAATTCATGATCTTCTTCATTATCTCCAAAGTCTGCAAAAGTTATTGGTTCACCTAGCTCCTTCCCCATAGACCAAAAGATAGTATTTTTTTATTGTGACCAATTTTTATCTGTAACTTCCTTATCTAGAGAATCTAGCATTTTTACTCTACTAGATGGTTTATTACATTTTTCATAAGAAAAAATTGTACCTCCTCATTGTATTTCAGTGCAATGCCATAATTTTTGTTGATAATTGTTCAAAAGAAATACCTTTCTCAGCAACACTTTTCTCCATTGCTATTT
This sequence comes from Sequoia sempervirens, assembly GCA_007258455.2. Taxonomy (NCBI): domain Eukaryota; kingdom Viridiplantae; phylum Streptophyta; class Pinopsida; order Cupressales; family Cupressaceae; genus Sequoia; species Sequoia sempervirens. The sequence goes on along the minus strand of VDFB02086081.1, from coordinate 190,467,279 downwards.
TGACCTCATCCCAAGAATCCTTGTTTCTACAGTTTTCAAGCAAGGGTTTACTTTGATGTTGAATTCTACTTGTAGCATTCCTATTAGCCACAAGATCATTGATTTAATGGTGTCACATGGATCATACTACCAATGATAGACAGTATCAAAATTTTAAAAAAAATCAAAATATCATGTGCCACACTAAATGCTTTTCTCTCGAATGTGAACCATCCACATGAAAAAGGTAAAGAAGGAAATAAGGTCCTCTTCTGTTGATTGGAAAAGTGTAGTTCATTAGTACTCTGCATCTTCCTTACATATTCCAATGTAAAAACCCTTTATGTCACATGTATTGGAAGTTTGGATGGCTCTACTCTTGATCCATAAAATCTTAGCATAGTATATTCTTCCATTAAGTACTAATCAGTGAATTGTATTTTTTTTCCTAGTTGAATGTAATTTCTACATGACATAGGTAATCTAGGCATTGGAGTATTTGTAATTGCTTGATGAAATGGAGCCAAAAAGTTGTCTACAAAATGATTGTAGTTCCTTTGAGAATCATTGATCCTTATCTCAGTGATCCAATCATATACTGGAGCCATTTTCTTTTCCTGAGCATCCATATAGGGATGAATATGAAGCTTGTTAGTTTGAAACAGTCCACTAAATTTGAAAAGAAAAGAATAGCACAAGTAGGTTGTGAACCTAAATGTCTTAGTAGACTTTGAGTGTGCACCTCCTTTAATAGTTAAAAATTGTTCATGCATGGATTCTACAATGTGCTCAATAAACTTATATTTGACAGGTTGAGATGGAAAAGAAAAATGGATATTATATACCATTTCAAGGACGCTTGCACCTACTTCCCAATTGCTATCCATTCCAAGGAAAAATGCTAGCATGGAAATAGTATCCTAAACCCATGGTCTAAAAATATCAAAATCATAAGGAGGCTTATGACTACCCTTCAATTTTTTTCTAACTTGTATGTTATCCTGAACTATTTTATTTATGAAAGAATTTTTCTCCCTTTCACCCACTGCTTCATAATCACTAGCAATATTTTATAGGTCAATGTGGGCATTTCCAAATTCTTCAATTGTAAACCCCAACACTTTTCCAAGTTATTTTGCATTAATGGATACAAATTCTTCTTTGCTATCTTTATTAACAATTGCTCTTTTATTATCATCATAATTTTGGGCACAGACCATGATAAATTTTGGGCAAGGGAAAACTTCATGTAACATCATGCGCCCTAATCCACTTACCCACGGTGCACTGAAACTATGAACTTGCATTTGGTTTGAAGCCTTCTTCTCAGATAAAAATCTAAGTTTTGAGGTACACCTACTATATATATTTTAAGATCATAAATATCATGGTATTCATCAGTGAAACCTAGGGTTTTAAGTAATCCAACATAATGTATCTTTTTATCCTATTTTTCTCTAGTGGTACTAGTGGTAGACATGCTTATACAATGTGAAATTGTGAATTCCCTCTTATTCCTCCTTAATTTTTCTTAATTCTTAAATCTCTCAACCCTAAACCCAAACTTCAAATTTTGACAAAATAATATTTTAAGAAACAATGAAACATAGTTGTAGGAATTTTGTCTTTCACTTACCTGGATTTTGATTCTTAAAAAGATTAATACTGACTAGCTTTGTTCGAACCTAGAATCTCCCTAGTGCATTGCAATGAGCAATCTGAAATCTCCCTGTGTGCCGACTCTATCACTTAAAAATAAAATCACTTAGTAGTAGAAAGTTCACTTTTTTAAAAAAATATTAAATTGAATGAAGCGTCAACATGTTACCACTAGACTAAACAATTAGTACATTACATTTATGTAATGATACTTAGAAATAAATTCTCAAACAAATTCTCAACCGTTGATCTTTGTAAATCTAATAGTTATAGGGCGATTCTAGAGGTTTGATTTTGTAACCCTAGCACTCTATGTATTTCATTCTAGAATACAACTACATCCATCCATCAAATTTTCATTGAACAGTTGAATAATTTATGATATGAACAATAAAAATGTGTTTTAAAGTTGTTTTAAACATTTGTTTTAAAGTTGTTTTAAAAATTTAAACTTTTGTGGTGTTAGGATACATAATCCTAATGGAGTCATCAAGATGATTCCACGTGTCCATTTCACAGTTCCACGGGTCACATATAGATCTACTTGAAGCATCTTGTGGACTCACGAAATCCCTTTAAAGCAAGACATTGATTGACATGAAGGCCAAGGGACAGGTAACTTAACGTTGCAAAGGAATTAATAAAATGAATAATGATACCGAGAAACGGGAACCAGGGGAGTAGGTCAACAACAATTTAAAAATCAAAAACATTTTGGAAAACCCTAGCAAGAGTGACAACTTTTAGTGTTTATAATGTTTTTTTCAATTTGATGACAACTTTCTTTTTTCATTTGTATTGCTTTATGTTTTAAATCTGCATGCAAATATTTCATAAATAGTTAATACTTGACTTGAATAGAGTCATAGACACTAAACTCAAAAAATAATTCTTTACTATAAATGAATAACGGAGAATAACGCAATGATTTATTTTATTACAATTGAATTACAATGTTACATTATTACATAGATTTTTGATAAATGACATATGTAGAGCATGCAAGATCCTATTTTGTATACATGACATATGTCACTTTACATCAAACACAATTGATTCCAAGTTGTTGCTCATGACAATGGAAGAGAAATTCTTATATCATGGATGACCATTTATATAAATGTGGCTCTGAAAATAAATGCAAAGGTATGCCCTTTTACCTAAAGTATGTGAAAGTATACAAACCATATTCTCAAACCTCAAAACTCGCTAGTGAAAATTGATTACAAATTGATTCCAAGCTTTTGTTGGTGAAAACATAATATAATTGATTCTCAAACCATGGGGCTTGTCGACCATGGTTTATCTTGGGATCTCAATTATGGTTATGCATTTATAATATGCTCAATCTAAGCCACCAAGACATAACCAAAGAAATGACTATGAGAATCCATAGGGCTTTCCTACCATGCTAGGGAAATGGGAGTTCTGAAGATAGAAAATGTACCTATCTTGATTACCATGCAGAAGCATGCAGAAGATAAGCGGTAATAATTCTACTGCCACCATCTTCGTGCAACTTCCATGCATCTGGATAGCTCGCAGTGATTTTTTAAGTCCACAATTCCTCTTTGAGGGCCTCTATAAAAATGGAGTATGAGAAGTCACTGACTTGGAATGCAAACAAGATTAAAATAGTTTTGTGGCTAGATTCTATGAAAAAGCACTTAACTCCATCAAAGCTCCTCATCCTAGTTCAAAACTTGTCTCAGAATTCAGGTCAACCAAATCAACTTCTTTCCAATTCCACCCATTCTGAACTTGAAGAAAATTGGTCTTTTACTTTCTAACTACATAACTGGAGAAAGGGGAATTTAGAGTATCCCCAATAATACCACATCATCTTATTCCATATTAACCTTGCAAAACAAAAAACCTTACAAGAATTCAAAACATTGCACTCTAATAAGTAGTAAACCCTTCTACAAATGATTTCAGTTGTGCTCATTATCCCTATTTATGGGCCATTTATGAGCTCTTAGATCACCATTCAGCATCCTAACCCTTATCTACTCGTGACTCATGTGAGGTATAATTTCTCTTTTCTGTGCAAACCAAGTAGCCAGCTTAAACTTGTAACATAAGTCTTTCACTATTTATTTTAATTTTTGATTGACATCTAACTACATGCACATTGTACCTCAAGTTGACAAGCTATCAAGTATGCCACTCAAATGATACGAGATCATTACAAATCTTATTCCTATGGATCACTAGATTATTGATATCATCATTTATAGTATGTCATGCAATTTTCAATATCAAGTTATCCAATCACTTGCTTCAAATGTACATATGGCATTAATCCATGGTACCACAACCACATTTTCTTAAAAGAAATTCAATCTGGTGGATATGCAAAAACCGATAAAAAGTAAACATAGTTACATGTTCCATACTTTCTGCCATTTTTAGTATCAAGTTATCAAATCAATCATTTCACTCTCTTGGTATTAGAAGAGGAACTTAGTTTTTAGTATTTTAAATATTTCCTAGGTACATATGGCATTAATCCGCAGTACCACAACCACATTTTCTTTAATGAAAGACAACCCAATAGATATGTGGAAATCAATAAAAAATTTGAGAAATTAGAATTAAATGCAAGGTAGACTATCAATACATTGAGGCATTGAAAAGATAGAGAATTAAATGGCTTGTTGTATCTTAATCATTAAGTCACAATAAATTTTACACACTTATGATCAAAACATGAACTATATGTTGAATGTGATAATTCATCCATTGAATGGCGAAATATTTTTTGTACATTAACTTCATTTTTCTTAGTATATTAACTTATGAAATAATAATATCTTTCTAGAGTATACTACAATTTTTATTTGCATACGAGTTTCTTGACAATTAAGAGTAATATTAAATATATGTCAAAAAAATAAACAAATGAATCTTACAAAAAATATAAATATCTTTTCAGTCTTAAAAGTCACATTTTTAATATTTATATTGAACAAAGTAAAAAGGATTTAGAAGAATGGAATGGTGAGCCACCAAAATTATTTTAATCCCTTTTGATTTCCTAGGTACATATGGAATTACTCGACAATACCACATACACATTTTCTTCAATGAAAGACTATCTAGCAAATATATGGAAATCGATAAAAAGATTGAGAATTAAATGAAAGGTAGAGTACTTCAAGGCATTGAAAAGAGAATTGAATGGATTATTATACCTTAATCATTATCAATGTCCGCTAATTAATCACAATAAATTCTACTCACTTATGATCAGAACTATATGTTGATAATTACTATTAGTTTTAAAAGCCACATTTTTATATTGAACAAAGTAAAAAGGATTTACAAGAATTGAGCCATGAAAAGTATTTAAATTTAAGTAGTTGAGGAGTGAAGACTGAATTACATATTGCATAGCTAGCCTGGCCAAAAAGCCACTAACTGTGACAAAAAATCAGTCACAAAATACATATTACAAGAATTGTTACATTGTACAATAAAATATAGACACAATTCATTACTAAAAATCATGTAACAATAGTAGAGGCCCTCAACCGGGTGTTTGAGTAGAAGGTGAATCAAATTTAACAAAGTAACAATAGAGAATAAAAGGGAATAGCCCAAAACCTTCCTCCAAAACTCTAGACTCTTTAATGATTCATTTTTCGTATCACACAAAAAACCACATTTCATATTAACTAGGATAAGGGTATGTGTTATAGAAGCATGCAATTCCACTTTTTGGAAGATTTCATCAATATGTGCTAACCCACTTTCAAAATTGTAACACTCTAATGCCAACTCCAAAGAAGATTTAGAGTAAATGAAAGCCCGCAAATAATGTATTGTCAGCGTCTTCACCAAATCGTTATCAAGAAAAATTTATATGCAATTGGACAAGAAAGCCAAACCTACCTCAGAATATAGAGCATGGGGGTTGTTCTGAATACATTCCCTACCCACAATTATTCTTATAGCATCCTCAACCTACACACAAGGAATTGTTAAAACCATACCTAGCTTTCATCTGTCATATGCATCATCACTTCTTTTCTCCCAAAAACATTTGGGTAGCATGGCATGCCATGAAGACTCCATGCCATAGTTAAATTGAGAATAAAGAAGAAAAAAAGCAAAGCTAAATATATTATAAATGATATAAAGAACATCAAGTTGGTGAAGTATATATAGAAGTTAGAATGAAGAAAATGAAATCAAATACTCAACACTTGACATTTAATTCACCACTTAATGTGACAATATTATTTCAAAAAAATTGAGTCATGAATTTAAGGCATTTAAAAAATAATAAAACGTCAACCATTGATATTTCAAAATCTAACAGTTCTAGCATTATTCTGAAGGTTTGAATTCACAAGTCTAGTGCTTTAGACATTTTCTTCTGGAATGAAACTATAGTCGTCCATCTTGCAATAACCATTGATATTTGATGAAATTAGTGCTAACCATTGATTCTTTTTAGACCATTAACCTTGAGTTGAAGCTCGGTCCCACTGAGGACAGATGTCACAATCTCGCATTACCATGGAAAACTAATGACATCACCTTCTCAACAATGCGAGCACATAGGAGTCACCTAATCGTTAATCGTCGATCTCAACTGTTGATTTTCATGAGAAAATATTTGTCACTTGAATTTAACACTCCATGAAACCGGTAATCACCTAGGTTGAGGGGTTGGTCACCACAATGACTCCAAAGGCTTAAGTCATAACTTAAGCAACCTTCAATTGTCGGTATCCAGTCAACTATAAAATGTTATTTTGGTTGTCATGACTTTAAGTGATTTAATAAGTAATAAAATGTCAACCATTGATTTTTGGAAATCTAATGATTCATGTTATTCCAGAGGTTTGAATTCATAAGTCTAGTGCTTCAAATATTTTCTTCTGGAATGCAACTTAATCATCCATCAAAAATTCATCAAATGGCCATGGTCATATTGATTTATACTGACATCTGGCTTCAGACATAATGAATATGTTGACACTTGTCCTCATTTCAAACACTAATTTATGAAAGAATTTGGATGTGTGGAAAATTTTTCCCAGAATAGAACAATATGTAGCATTTGATATTTTTTCCACCCACACTATGATTTATTATTTGCATACCAATTTATTTCACCAATGATTTTTTTTATTGGTTTGAGATTATGTTTAATTCACAAATGATTTTTTTTATTCATTTGAAAACAGGTTTAATTCACCAATGAAAATATTTTTTTGGTTTGAAAACATTTTTGAATTACCAACAAAAATATTTTATTTGTTTGAGCATAGCTTTAATTTTCCAATAGAAATATCTTGTTGGTTTGAAAAAATGTTCAATTCGCAATGGAAATATTTTATTGGTTTGAAAATAGGTTTTAATCACCAATGCAAATGTTTTATTGGTTTTAAAAAATTGTAATTTACTAGGATTTTCCACAGAATTCTAGCAATTAAAAAAGATTCGCCAATTGAGATTATTTTTCCCCAAAAAATGAAAAAAATTGCCAATAAAATAAATATTTTTATTGGAAAGTATACAAGGTTCGCCAATATTTTACACCTTCATGGAGGGGGGTCCTTAAAGTTATCCCTACGATAGGTATTTACACTATCATACTTGTAAGGCTAAAATGAAGGTAAATTAATGGGAAATTTACCTAGGTACAAATTTACGCCATTACATTTTTCCCCCACTTTAGTGATCATATATGTCAATGTGTATTTGAGCTAAAGTAGAAAGAGGTTGAAGAGAATATAATGACAACATCAAGGAAGCAGATCTCTAATTTAGTGTACATTGACGTGAAAGAGGGAGCTCCACCAAGATGCGAAGATGACACAGGTCTTTGATCCTACAAAACTAGTTGTGATCTCAGCACAAACATGTTAGGCTATAGACAAAAGATGTTAGGTGAGAAAGATAATCATAAGATACACATTCATAAGACACAAGAATACACAAGGTGACATGATAATGCATAGTTTGATAAGATAGACACAAGACACACACTGATCAGATAGATAAGCTTGTAGTTGTTGCAAACTGCATTGTAGGACAATCACAGAAAAGATGAGTCTAGTCAAGATGCCCCCAAGATAGAAAACAAGATATAAGATGTTTGACACTAAGGAACACGACATCAAATATCAGATAAAAGACACACATTGCAAGATACCAAAGAATTATTTTGGGAAGAAATCCTTCACAGGTGGTTCCTTCGGTAGGGAACCCTTCAAGACACCAAGGGGCCCATTCAAAGGAATGATCCAATTGAAAGACACCACATTTTCTATGAGTTATTATGTCATCAGGGAATCCTTTTGAAATATCTTTCATCAAGGAATCCAATAAAAAGAATTCTCATATCTCAAAGGAAAGTTTTCAAACTCTTTCATTTTCGAAAAAGTGCTCCTTTTTTTAAAGGAAAATTTTCAAAGTCTTTTGCTATACAATCCTTTTAGAAAGAAAGTTTTATCAAGGATTCCCTTTTGAGAGAATGCAACATTTTGGAAAATGAGAGATTTCAATACGGGATTATTTTGTCAAGGAATTCATTTTAAAGAAAAATTTACACCAAGGAATCCTTTTTGAAAGGATTCACCTTATTAAAAATTATAAAAGCATGGTAACCCCTCCTTAGGATGGTGTGTTCTATGTAGAGGAGTGCATGACATCTTAAGGAGAGAAAGGAGAGGCAGAGATGTTGTGGCATGAGATACATGGAAAGATGTATTCATGGTATGTTGTCACACATGTGAGGGACAACACATAAGAACCACAACATCAACAAGCAAACAAGCGAAGATGAATAAATTAAGAAACAAGGGGATCTGAGAATTCAGGGTTGAAACTATTCATAGATATAAATAGATAGATATAATATAGTATATGTATGAACTATCATCAATCCCCAAATTGCTTAGAACATGAAGGACACATGAAGAAAAAGTGAAAATAAAAATTGGGTCAACATGGAAGAAGGCCTAAGTTCCCCCAACTCTTTACATCATCCCCAATATCAAAAAGTAATATTATGACACATAGAATAATGATGACACAAATAGAAGAAGTGTACTATAGACTTCCACACCTATATCTTTTGAACAAGACAACTGAGAGGGGGGTTAAATCAATTGTAAAAAAAATTAACCTTTAAACTTTCACCAGAAATTAAATTAATCACAAATCCTTTACTCTACTAATATGTTTAATCATTAAGTGCAAAGGAAAAAACTAAAATGTAAAATGCATCACACACACAATAACACTAGATTTATGTGGAAAACCCAATAAGGGAAAAACCATGGTGAGTATTTTCTTACAATATAGAGAGTATCAAAACTGATTACAAAGGCTCACTACCAAAATAGGACTCACTGTCTAGATCAGGACTCACTATCCAACAAGGGTTAACCACCTAGAGGGCTCACTTCCACAGAATTACAAAGAAGATAGAAGGGATTTGTTACATAGAGAAAAATGAGCTCAATGTAACAGAGGTTTCCACCATAATTCACTCAACCACTTGCAAGCATGCATGAATGATAGAGTACATGCCTTCAGCTCACTTCTTCTAGAAACTCACAATTAGGTTTCGTACTAATTTTCCTCAACTCACATCACATACACACTAATTCACATCTATCTTGCTAGCAATCTCTTTGTACATCTTTCACCAATATCTCAACTATATTTATACCATCTTCAACTTTGAAACATATCCAAAGTCGTTCATACACCATTTGCATTTACAAATTTAAAGTAGGTCAACGCAAAAACATTCTAGGGTGGAATTAGAATGAGGGTAACCCAATCACATGCTCAACACACTTCCATAAGCTTTGAAAGTAGTGTTAAACACAAGGTCAACAAAACTAGTGTAAAACACATAAATAATTATGCACACACAACCTTAACACAATCCAGTCCTTCCATATATCAAATTTATCTTCATCACGATCATATCAGCTTAACTCTAGAATTGCAAGTCATAAAACTCAAACAAGAATAAATCTAGAGCAACTACATTTCTCCCAGACCTTAGCCAGATACACTAAAAAACATAGTTTACAACTAGTGAACATAACTCACATTGTACAACGAACTAGAAGCCCAAAATTTGGATATAGCAACTTCCAACAACCATGATCAACATATCTAAACCACACAAACATAGGAGAAAATCCTAAAGAAAAACCGGAGCAACCATTGAACACTTGTGACCTTTTTCCTTTATAATTTTCTCAATATCCTCGACATATACATCCAATAATCTTCATCCATGACAATAGCAACCAGTTGAAAACCAGTTAACTAGCTGACATCAATGACAACACCTTCATATTTGCTTCAACATCTTCATTCTTGCAACAATCTCCCCCTTTGTCATTAATGGCAACACATGATATTGAAAACCATCAAAGACAACATAATGGCTCTGAACACAGTTCCTCAAGATTTTTTTTTTTCTCCCCCTTAGTAGATATTCTTTTTCACATGATACTTCTCTCATCTTTCTCTCCCCCTTTGACATCAATGGAAAAGGAAAAGGATATTTTACATTGATTTCCCCTTTGACATTAAGAATAAAATACTCTTTTAATGGCAACACATGACACTACCTACTACCCTTGAGAGGTAGGGCCACCAAAACATCAGTCTAGAAGAAAGATAGATCCATCAAACTGATACATCTCCATATTCATCTATTTCAAGAAAGGAGGGGAAATAACCCCTAACTTCTCTCAGAGATACTAAAAAGTATCTTTAGGAAGATCCTTCATAAATATGCCAGCCACTTGATCCTTCGTAGGTACATACTCAAGCTTTACTTCATTCTCCACAACCTTTTCTCTCAAAAAGTGATACCTGATAGATATATGCTTTTTCCTTGAGTTCATCATTAGATTCTTTGAAATGTCAATTGCACTTGTATTATCACAGAAGATAAAAATAGGATCATCATACATTACTCTGATATATTTCAATGTCTTTCCCATCCACAAAACTTGTGTACAACAAGATGTAGCAGCAATATACTTTGCTTCAGTCATAGATAAGGAAATTGAATCTTGCTTTTTACTCAACCAAGCCACCAATTTGCAACCAAGAAAGAATGCACGACCACTTGTACTTTTTCTATCATCTACATAACCAGCCCAATCTATAGCAGTATAATCACTTAGTGTAAAATTAGTATCCCTAGGATGCCACAAGCCATAATCCATAGTGTCATTCAAATATTTGAATATTCTCTTAACATTAGCAATATGTGCTTCTTTAGGGTCTTCTTGAAATCTAGCCACAAGAAAACCTACATGCATGATATCTAGTATAGTAGCAGTTAAATACAACAATCTGCCAATCATAGATCTATATTTTCTCTGATCAGCCTTAGGTGAATCATCATATTTACTCATTTTGCAACCAGTCACCATAGGAGTGCATACCGATTTGGAATCACTCATTCCAAACTTCTTCAACATCTCTCCTACATACTTTGACTGTGAAATAAAAATTACTTTCTCTATTTGATTAATTTGTAGCCCAAGAAGGAAATTCATCTCTCCAAACATAGACATCTCAAATTCTTTTTTCATCTCTTCAACAAACATCTTACACATACTTTCATTTCCTCCAAAGATAATGCCATCAACATATACAACCACTATCACGATTTTTTCATTTTCAATTTTAAAATACAGATTACTATTTTTCGTACCTTTGTTGAAACCTTGTTGAATCAAATATTTGTCTAACCTTGAATACCAAGCTCTAGTAGCTTGCTTCAATCCATATAAATCCTTCTTCAATCTGCAAACCATATCCAGTTCATCTAACAATTAAAATCCTTTCGGTTGTTCCATGTAGACTTCTTCTAATTCACTATTCAAGAATGCAGACTTAACATCCATCTAATGGACCTTTAAATATTTATGAGTAGAAAACATTAAAACCATTTTTATAGCTTCCATTCTTGCCACCAATGAAAAATTCTCCTAGAAATCTATACCTTATACTTGTGAGTAACCCTTACACACAAGCCTTTCTTTATTTCTACCTACTTCTCTATTCTCATTCAACGTATTTTTGCATACCCACTTTGATCCAATTATGTTTTTATTTGTCAGTCTAGGGACTAATTCCCAAATTTTATTCTTCTCAATCTACATAATTTCTTTTATAGCTTCCATCTAGTGCTCATCTTTATATGCTTCACTTACAGTCTTTGGTTCAACCTCAGAAAGTAAACACAGATTTATCTCACCAACAGTAGCAGCTCTACTTCTTTTCAATACTCCTTCCCTTTTGTCTCTAATGATTTGATTTTCTGAATGATTTTTCTACACATATTTAGGTGTCTTAGGGGACACTACCAAAACTTCTTCTTCTTCATTTTTCTTTTTCATATTCTTCCACAACTTCAATTCTTACACAATCAAGTTCATCAGATACATATCTATCAACTTCAATTGAATTCTTCATTGCTTCATTAACCTTGACATTTGTAATTTCCACAATCTTCCTCAGTCTTTCTATTGAAACATTTGTAAGCTTTTCTCTTAGTATAATATCCAAGGAAAATACCTTCATCACTTCTAGCATCAAACTTCCCTAAATTTTCTTCATCCCGTTTGATATAACATTTGTTTCCAAATACCTTGAAATACTTAACAATAGTAATTCTTCCACACCATAGCTCATAGGGGGTATTAGTAATGTTAGCTCTTTCTTGAACTTGATTGAACACATAAATATTAGTGTGAATAGCTTCTCTCTACTAAACTTCTGGTAAACCAACTTCATTATTCATTGATCTAGTTGCTTCTTGAATTGTTTTGTTCTTTCTTTCAATGACTCCATTCTGTTGAGGAGTTCTAGGAGAAGATAATTATCTTTTTATTCCATGAACTTCAAAAAACATATTAAACTCATGGGAGGTGAATTCACCACCTCTTTTAGACATCAAGCATTTTATTCTCAAATTCACTTCATTCTCTACCATAGCTTTGAATCTCATGAATCTATCTAATGCATCATATTTCTCTCTAAGAAAAGTAACCCATGTATATCTAGAGTAATTATCAGTCAAAAGCATAAAGAACCTTTCACCTTGTAGACTTCTCACTCTTGTAGGACCACAGAGATCTATATGAATCAAATCCAATAGTCCGATAGTAGATTGTTCCTTCGATCTAAAGTTGTTTCTCGCTTGCTTTCCAAACTAACAATTCCTACAAATAACATTAACAAGCTTTGTAATCCTCAGTAAATCTCTCATGGCTTGCACTGCACTAATCCTTTCCAAGTTATCAAAATTCATATGACACATTCTCTGATGCCATAACCAACTATCATTAATTTGAGTCATAAAGCACCATCCATTAGCACCCTTAAGCTGATATATATTTCCTTCAGACTTCTTTCCTGTAGCAATCACTATTCCAGATCCCTTTCCTGATTTCACATCTCTCATCCTCAAATACAAGATTATATCCTTTACTACACATCTATCCAACACTCAAGAGATTATTCCTTAAACCCTTAACATAGTAGACATCGTCAATATTATGATTGCCATCAAAACTTACTAAACCTATCCCACAAATTTTAGCACCAGTATCATCTCCAAACATAAATAAGCCTCAATCATATTTTTCAAGTTTAAAAAACTTACTCTTATCACCAGTCATGTGATGTGAACAACCACTGTCAACAACCCAATAGTTATTTTCCTGTTTAGCATGTAGGGAAGAGATTAGAGTATCTTCATCTTTCTCTTTCTCTGGAGGACATTCCTTCACCTTTCTTTCAAATTTAGTAGAAGTAGGTTCATCTTTTATAGCCAAGAACAAGCATTTGTTATCATCAAAATCTCCATAATCATATTCTTCATCAGAAATATTGGCATCCTCATTCACATAATATGATATGTTGATCTTCTCTCCTTTGTTTTCTTTGTTAAATCTCTATTTTTTCTTCTAATCTCTTTCCAAACATCTCAAAGCATAATTACCTATTCCTCCACAACCAAAGCATTTAAAGGGTAGCTTACCTTCATACTTATCAGAGCCTTTCTTCATTCTTCTCACAAAGTTATCTTCTACTTCATCAAGATTCTCTTCATCCGGATCTTTAGCTCGTGTAGCCTTGAAAGCATTTTTTGATTTGGATACATTTCTAAAATTTGGGTTTCTCATCTCATAAGATGGTATATTTCCCAATAACTAATCTTTAGTATAAGTCTTGTAGTCCACATTCTCTTAAATAGCAGATACATTTTCACTATATGCATCAAGAAGAGTTCTAAGAATCTTCTTCACAATCCTGGATTCATCTGTTGTAGTGCCAAGTCCTCGCATACTACCTACCAAATCACCACTCTCTACATATAGGATTTAATTTTCTCATCTTCAAACATATGTACGACCTCAAACTATGCCTCCAAATATTGCAACTTTTCTTCTTTAACCTTTTCATATCCTTCATGCACCTTCTCTAAAGTATCCCAGACTTCTTTAGCAGTCTTTAGATTTTGAACTTTACTCAGCTCAAAATGTGAAAGACTATTCTTCATAATAAACTTCCCCTTATTGTTTGCTTCATGTCCCTTGATTTCATCAATTGTACTCGAACCTTTAGCCCGAGGAGTGTAAGCAGTCTTATAGGCTTTCTCAACATCATATCCACAATACTCCAAGTATCCTTCCATATGTATTTTCCAGATAGCATAATTTATTCCATCAAACCTAGGGCATTCAAAAGTGACCTTTCTCACCATCCCAAAACTTTCTTAATCGGTTAAGCTTTTCTCCAAGGAACCAAGCTCTGATACCAATTGTTGAACAAGACAATTGAGAGTAAGGGTGAATTAGTTGTAACAAAATTTAACCTTTAAAATTTCACTAGAAATTAAATCAATCACAAATCCCTTACTCTGCTAATATGTTTAATCATTAAGTGCAAAGGAAAAAGATAAAATGCATCACACATACACAATAACACTACATTTACATGGAAAACCCAATAAGGGAAGAACCACGGTAAGGATTAGCTCGCAATATATAGAATATCAAAGCCGATTACAAAGGCTCATTGCCAAAGAAGGCTCACTACCAAAATAGGACTCACTATTTGGATTAGGACTCACTGTCCAACAAGGGTTAACCACCCAGAGTGCTCACTACCACAAAATTACAAAGAACATAGAAGGAATTTGTTACATAGACAAAAATGATCTCAATGCAATAGAGGTTTCTACCACAATTCAATCAACCACTTGCAGCCATGCATGAATGATAGAGTACACCTTCAGCTCACTACTTTCAGAAACTCACAATTAATTTTTTCACTGATCTACCTCAACTCACATCACATACACACTAATTCACATCTATCTCGCATCTATCTTGCTTGAAATCTCTTTGTACATCTTTCACCAATATATCAACCTATATTTATGTCATCTTCAACTTTGAAACATATCCAAAGTACACCATTTGCATTTACAAATTCAAATTACGTCAGTGCCAAAATATTCTAGGGTGGAATTAGAATAGGGTGACCCAATCACATGCTTCAACACACCTCCCTAAGCTTCAAAAGTAGTGTTAAACAGAAGGTTGACCAAACTAGTGTAAAACACATAAACAATTAAGCACATGCAACCTTAACATGATCTAATCCTTCCAGATAGAAAAATTATCTTCAGCACAATCATATCAGCTTAACTCTAGAACTGCAACTCATAAGACTCGAACAAGAAGAAATCCAGAGCAACTACATTTCTCCCAAACCTCAGCTAGATACACTAAAAAACATAGTTCACAACTGGTGAACATAACTCACACTGTACAATGAACTAGAAGCCCAAAAATTGGATATAGCAACTTCCAACGACCATGATCGACATATCTAAACCACAAAAACATAGGAGAAAAACTAGAGCAACCAAAGAACACCTGCAACCTTTTTCCTTTACAATTTTCTCAATATCCTCAACATATACAGCTAATAATCTTTATCCATAACAACAACAACCAATTGACATCTATGACAACACCTTCATACTTGCTTCAACATCTTCATTCTTGCAACAATATATAGGTACCTACAAGGGTAGCAAGGGTCCTCTAAGCAGGATCACAAAAACAAAAAGACAAGAATGGAGGAACACAAACACAGAAACAAATCTAATATATAGATGTAGAAGAGGTACCACCATAGTCCTCATAGACCAGCAGCTCATTCTACTCCCAATCTAGATCATTATAAGAGGAGGGAGGATGAGCCTCCAAGGGTAGGATAGCAAGGGCAGTACCCTTTGACTCACCTACAATAAGAGCCAAGGAAGAAGGCCCCTCAAGGTCTTCTTCACTGAGATCTTGTGAAGCAAAAGTCAATGAGTTTTTTAAAATTGACGACAAAGTTGAGATATCATCCACCAAATTGAACATGCACTTTCAAGGAGTGCCTTGTTGCAACTAGGTGGGAGAAGGGTGAGGCACTTGAGAGTCACTTTCAACCTCAACAAAAGGGGCAATGACAAACTTTGAGGAAGCGAGGGTTGCCTCCGTCACAAGTATGATGCAATCCAAGACAAAAATATCTTCCAAAGAGGGTGAACCCTTCTTCTAACCTCCACCTATGGTGAGGTCATCCTCTAATTTTTTCTTCAGTAGAGGATGTTGAATCCACATAGAAGAAGAAAAAGCTGAGGAGAAACTACAGGCAACCGTAGAAGACACCACCATTGTATGAGGCATATCAATGGGTTTCATAAAGGAGGGATGTATAGGAGGTACATCAAGAGATGGGGCTCCATAAAGGGAGCAATGAAGACTTGCACCCTTTTGGGGTGAGCATTAGCAGGACCCACCAGAAGCAAGATAGAGGCAATGGGAATTGAGGTAGAAGCAACAAGAGAAAGTGGAACAACAAAAGAGGATGTAGAGATAGACAAAACTTGCTCCCCCTTTGTATTCTACAAGGTGGTGTGCTCTATGGCTAAAGCCTTTTTTCCTACGCTTGCACATGAATGTCGGATATGAGCACTGGAGGACACAACCTAAGAAGAGACCTAAGGCTACTACTCAACTATAGGAGTATCCTTCATAACCATTTTTGGTGGGAGTATGGTCTCCAAAGTAGGAGCAGGAAGAGGCACAAGAGCAGGAACAACCACAAGAGGAGAAATAGACACAGGAACCTCTACAGTGGGCCTCTTCTCGTTCACTACCTAATGAGTAGGTGGAAGAATGGTAGGAGGCCATGGAGGTTGAGAAGTAGGAAAAACCCCATGGGGAGGCTTCCCCTTTCCATAGACAATGGGTTGGGGAATCGTGGACAAGACAGTAAACTAAAAATATCAACACTTTACCTTTCACCACATGGGCACCATTGCACTTCCCATACAAGGTATAGAAGCGGGAACTGATGACACCACTGTAGGATGAGAAGAAGAAGCAAGTGGAACCAAAGAAATAGAAGGAGAAGGATCTAGAGTGCAAGCAAGCTTCTCATTTCCCTTGGGTGGGGTAGAAGAGATAGCTTGTTGTTGTACTATCATAGAGGGTTTTATGGAAATAGCATAAGGAGACACTAGATACCTATCTTTCAGTGCCATGCCCCTAATCTTATATCTAATATAAGACCTATCTAAAAAATCTCCCTTCGGAGGAAGAGGTGTGATTGGGGTGGGTCAAAATTGATCCAAATAGAATCCCCCATGTGACACTAGAAATTTATGACCAGTGTCATGCACCACATGCACAGTGCCTTCATGTGGGAACTTTAAGCATTTATGGACTATAGAGGCAATGTCATTCACAGAGGCTAGCCATGGAATGCCTAGACCAACTCTAAATAGGTCAGACTATGGGATCACAAAAAATGAAACATCAAGAGCCTTGGATTCTACCAAGATTGATAAAAAAATAGTTCCCATAGGAGAAATAGAGAGTACATCATGGGTACAAAGAGTGTTTTATGAATCTTTGTATCTCTCTTTATGTAAACTATTTATAAATAGGGTTTCCTCTATTATCACATTTACCCGATTCATCAGATCAACTAAGATGACAGTTACAACTTTTCCATTATCTTGGGTAGGAATGTATAGCAGGGAAGGATCCTTATTTAGTAGCTCACCATGCACGGTGAAAGTTATAGCAGGCATTGCACTCACATTCTCAATAGGATGGATACACGTGAATGAGACCATATTCATGTACTCAGATGGAACTAGCTCAAAAGATGTAGAATATTGAGCTTAGCAAATGATGAACTACCTTGATTATGTTTTTGAATATCTAAGAGTCCTTATAATTACGTATCTAGGGGTCATAGATTGGGTTGCAAAGCTACATTCCTTGCGATACATGAATCTACAATGCACCTAGAAGATGAGAGAAATATTTTTGATACTAAGAAACAAAAATAAGGATGTTCACATTGGGTTCACCAAAAATGTAGAGAAGGGGGATTCATCACCTCCAAGGATCTCAGGTCATAGAAGAGCCTAAGGGAATGAATTACCATAAACTACCTTAGACTACCTAATAATTTAAAGAAGAAAGGGAAAGCTAAAAAGGAAGGGCAAACAAAAATATGTTTCCCTTTAGATTATGACAAGTGTTTTTTGAAATCGAGTGAGTAGACTACACAACTCTCAAACTTTAAACTAGATAGCTCTTTATCTAGGGATGATAGTGTGGGAGTTGGACTTCAGTGCACTACACTAGAGTTCTAGATATGTGTTGGTGTCCTATATGGATAAAGCATCAAGTGACAGCTAGAAACCCATAAATTCTATTGATGACCCAAATATTATAGTTTTACAGTTTGAAAAAAAAAAAGGAATGTGAAGTACAACAAGAAGAATACTATAAAAACTACTCTAACAGTGAATTAACAAATAAAAAGAATAATTCTAACTTACGTATGGTCCACTTCTCTAGCTAGCTTCAAGAAAATGAACAACACCTACACACATAGTGATAGGAAAATTTTTGGGGTTGTATTTTGGAACTTGCCTCAGGTACCCATTTTGATGTTCCCACCTCCACAAATAGCTAGATATGCAATAATATAGAGAAATCAATAAAGAAGAGAAAATAAATGACACAATAAAGAAGAAAGCAATGACAACCTGAATGCTACTCTACAAGAATGATAATGCAAGCAAGTAAAAGACATAATATCACCTTCCTTTCTATGATCACTCAAGGCTGAGAGAGGAAGAATAAGATAGATGACACCAGGCCAAAGGGATAGAGCTTCATGAACCGACAATGACAATGGTGTTGGAGTGATAAGATGATGTAAAGCTTGTATTAGCAAGAAAGAGTGAGAATGAAGTTTTGAATGGGTAAATGGAGGAAAATAGTTGATTTTTGTTGATCAAGAGTTGGCAGGGAATGCTACATTTTCAAGCACCCAAAAATCATAACACTTTTGTAGATTCTAGTTGTAGGAATCTTTTTCAGGATGGTAGCGCAATGTGTGGATGTTTGCATGGTGTGCATGCATCCCTAATGAAAATTCCCTCACTGACACAAAATGATAGGGACATGCAAAAAAAGTGAGATAAAAGCAGCGAGTATTTACATTATCAGACTTGTAAGGCAAAAATGAAGGTAAAATAATGGGAAATATTCCTAGGTACAAATTTACACCATTACACATCTATTTTGGCCGACCCCCCTTTCCCTCTGGATCCCCCTCCTTCACACTTATTTCTCCACCTCCCCTATCCTCTCCTATTTTCTATAATATTTAAAAAATTACTTCTTCCAACTCTTAGTCATGTAACTTATCTGAGAGTAACATAAATTTTCCCATAATAAAATCCCATCCCTAGTTTTAGATTTTTCTAAATTTTCCCTTGTCAAGAATCTGAGGGCTATAGTGACGTAGATAGGGAAAAACTCCCCCTTTTCGACTACAAAAAATCTCAATAACTGTTCACCAAATCCAAATTCACATTTAACCAACACAAGATTTAATTTTAAAATTACATTTGTCAATTAAATAACCCAATATTATTATAAAATTGATGGGAACAATTTGATTTATTAATATGTTCCAATTTCATAGCCTTGCATACATTTGAAATAATTTGCACTTTGCATTTTTAATTATTTGCAACTCCCTTTATCCATGTATGAATCTCCTCTCTCAAGCTACTCTCTCTCTTCCTCGAACTCCTCTTTACTTTTTGCACTTACTAAATTATATATGGTGCCTCACTTTTATTTTTGAGACACAACCCTTCATGATCAACATTTTTTTGATTCCTTTATTCAATTTCTCTATCTACTCCATGCTACATCTTGATGCACAGGTGCACTCCATCACCTCTTCATAGCCTTCCTTTCCTCACATTCTCATTGCGGTTTTTGTTGCATTTTACCCCACAATTTATTTACTGGTGTAGCCCCTACTCTAATTCCACAACCCCCTCCTTCCTTTGGATATTCTTTAACATCAATTCCTCTTTCCAAATGGTGCATCCTATTTCATGTCGTCCTCTACATTTATTGGCAACCCTCTCTTTGCAATTTGCATCACCCTTTTCTTAACTGCACCTCCTCATTACTCCACATCCTTACCCTACTACTCCCTCTATACAACACTTGTTGAATCTACTCTTATTGATTTCCTTTCATTATTTCAAACTCAGTTAGGAGGTGTAGCTTAGGCATTTTTCATTGCTACCATACACTAGAAGTTGTATATGAGGTGTGGCATCTCTTCTTAACTCCCTCTTTTTGAAAACAATTTCTTTTCTTCTATTTAGACTGTCACACTTCCTATTCCTTTTCACATGCCCACCTCTCTATATTTCATGGTGCAACCAATGGAATTCAAATCTGCTATTTTCTTGGAAGCTTTTGGTTTTATATTACTCATTTATTCCTTTTATTTTACTTTCCACAATGCATTTTTATCTCCCTTTACATATGCCAAGAATTCAACTGTTGCATGGTTCCAACTTTATTTTCCCTATGCAATCTAAATGCTGCAAGAAGGATTAGTTTAAAACATTCAATAATTAATAATCATTTAATTGCAAAGTGATCAAACTGGTAACATGATTTAAATAGATATTTTGTCAATTGAAAATGACAATAATGTCATTTTTCTTTACCACCAAAATCAAGAACTAAGAATTAAATTATACTCCAAAATTGGAACAACTAAACTGAAAATGTTTTTGGGGATGTTGATTGCTCTTCACTTGGGATGCTCTTGCATCAGACATGTCGGGTAGAAAAATTGTGAGCATAGGCTCACAATGGTGGAGTTGAGTAGTCAAACTACTCTTCCAAGTTGTAACCAACCTGCAACAAACTCCATCACTATCCAAGTGCTCAAAATCAATCTTCTTCCTCTTTTTCTAGCATTGTGTTGAAACACACACCACCTTCCTTCAACAATACTACATTCTCTTCCTTCTACCCCTTGTGGACTCACTTCCACCATAACTCAATCTCCTCTACCAAATACTCTCCACTCCCCTCTCCTCCTTCATGGGATCCAACCCATTTCAAACCAAGCACCTCCACCAAAATCCACCTACATCATCCTCCATAATCTCTACAAGAAAATATGAAACATCTACAACATGCTCTTGTTCTCTATCCATCTCCTCTACCATTTTATCTGAAAATAAAACATCATAAAACTAATTTTCCCAATCTTCATTTGCAACTGCAATTTTTTGTTCTTCTCCCTTCGCTACAATAACTAGCTTCAACATCCACTCATCCTCAGTGACCATCAATTGTGCTAACAAATCTTCTTCAACATATACTACAACCTCTTCATTGCTCAATTACGTCTTTTCTTCCCTTTCTCCATGCCTTCCTCATGGTATGTCTTCTCTATAACTTCTTTGATAGGAGTTGCTCGCACATCTTCCTCCTTTCATCTCAAGTTGTTGTCCTCACTCTTCTCTACCACTTCCTCTCACTCTTCCCAACATTATTTTCCAATTTCTTGATCCTCACCTTGATCTTCCCCACTTCCTAATGGACCATTTGTCCCATCTTATCAAACTTTCCATTCTCCACTTTCTCCCAATACTAGTCCCAAAACAAATTTTGCATGGGTCTCCTCACAACCCATCCCATATTGTCTTTTGTAATATTCCACAATTCTCACCTCATGGAATCTGCCATCACACTCAATCTAGAAAAAAAATTCTTTCACGGCTTCAATCTCTCTCAATGTCTATTTAAATCATTTAATTGCAAAGTGATAAAACTAGAAACATGATTTAAATAGACATTTTTTCAATTGGAAATGACAATAATGTCATTTTTCTATGCTGCCAAAACTAAGAACTCGGAATTAAATCACATTCCAAAATTGGAACAACAAAACTAAAAATGTTTTTGGGGATGCTAATTACTCTTTTCCTAGGATGCTCCTGCATCATATAGACATCTCTTTGAACTATCAAATTTATTATTTCTTAGAATCAGATGAGAAAATAAAAGATATTGTTAATGTAATATTTTTACTAGGAAAAAAAATTATGGGAATTGTAGAAGAAATAATAAATAAAAATGAAGACCAAATAATCCCTAAGGAATTTTTCTTCTCCCAAATAGAAAGAGTGAAACCAAAATAATTATCCCCTCCCCTAACAAAAAGGGAGAGAAAAAGAGAAATGCCAAAACCCAAGAAGAGATTGATGTAGGAATTCAATTGACCATTGAAAAAACTCTTAAGATCAGGGAAATTCTATCAAATTCCTCAAGATAAATTAAGGTCCTCTCATGGAATGTTAGGGGCTTAAAAACCCATAAAAGCAATGCTTAATCAAGTACCAACTAGAAAATAATAATTGTGATATCATCTTGCTACAAGAAAATAAAAAAAATAGAGGAACAATGAAATATAACACATTAGGAAAATGATTCAAATATAAATCTTCAATGGTTCTAGCTAGAAGATAATCAAGGTGATTGGCCATTTAATGGAACTATAATTCCATAAATTAATGATAGTGATACTTGGAACAACTCAAGTCTCGTCATTCTCTATTCTAGTATGGATCCTCAACATATATGGTCCTACCCTCATAGTTCAAAAGAACTAATTATGGATTCATTTAGGCTATTTTTGTATACTTCTTCAAATAGGAATATCTTATTCTTAGAGGGTACTTCAATGAAATACCAAATTTCAATAAAAATTTAGGAGAGATAACCCCTTCTTTATAGGTAATCAAGGACTTTAGGAATTTATTTCTTTCAATGATATGTACGATTATGCCCCAAAAATGGTAATTTTTCATGACCAAAAAACCACAAGGGCTTTCTTGAAATAGTTGAAAGTTAGGAAAATTTTGTACTCTAAAATTATTAGTTGTCCACTTCTCTAGAATATTCTACAACTATCATCTCTATACTAGGATCTAGTCATTTCCCAATATCCCGCTTAATATTTAAAGATAATTCCCCTACCAATTCCTCCTTCAAATTTGAATAAATTTGGTTTAGGGATCCTAACTCCCCCTCCTCAAATATTGGTGATTAAATGCACCTTTCATCAAAGGATCAAGAATTTTCTAGTTATTCCATAAGCTTCAATTCTTGACATAAAGAATAAAGGAGTTGAATAAAAATAATTTCAAGAATATTTTTGAGGAAAAATCTATTAGATCTCTTATCAGCCATCAACAAGAAGATACTAAAATTGAGAATGGATAGTGATTCATTTAAAAAATATAAACTACTTATAGAAAAATTATAATAGATATTGTACAAGGAAGAGATCTCCTAGAGGAAGAAATCAAGAGATCTCTAGCTCTATTACAGGGATAGGAATATTAACTTCTTCCATATGTCCACCAAAATAAAAATACACATCAACAAAACCTCTTGCATCTCCTCATCCAATAGTCAATTGTTTTTTTATTATCAGGAAAAATAGTTTTTTATAAGGGACTCAAAACCCCAAAATACAAAACATGGTTACAATAGAAGAAAACACAACCAAGCAAAAACATAACAATAGCTAACCAAAAGCACAAACCAATAGATCACAACAAAATGGAAAGCAAATAAATAGTAGAGTATTTCATATTCTTTAGGGTGTCTACCACCTCTAATTCCTTTTGATAATGTTTATCAACCAACATAAGCAAATCTTCCTTCTCCTCATCAAATGTCTTCTTCTTTTTGCCACAAGTATGAGCACTAGGGTCGTGCTTAGCTTCCAACACCACAATATTATCTTTTTCCTTGCCTAGGTGCTCCTTCATCTTGCTAATGGAAAATCTCCCACTAGTCATCTGCTCTTCTCTCAATTCACATAACTTCTCAATGATAATTTTCAAGGTTTTTGCATTGTTTTTAAAGGAGCATTGGTTGATCTTGAGTTTATCCATGCTTGAATTAATGTCTTATATCATCTTTTCAATTCCTTGAATGCAGTTATCATGCTCCTCCTTGAGCTCACAAATAGCTTCCTCCACATCCATAACCTTTTTCTTTAAATTCTCCACCCCAGATGAAGACCCATCAATGTCCTCACAAGCAACCTTCTCCTACAACCCCCAAAGTTTAGCATTGACTTTGTTAAGTTCCTTAAGGAACCATTTGGCTAATTTGAAATTTCTCGTCATGCTATAACTTGCCACCCATAAAAAAATAGTAATCACTTCCCTATCATTTATTAGGTAGTTGAAGTCCTCTGAGAAAGGATCAATCTTGACCACTTCAACTAGATTCTTAGCAAGGATCAACACAGGGGATATGACAACATCCATTCTGGCATCATCAACCAGATTCTTAGCAAGGCCCATCATAGGGGATAGGCCAACATCCACTCTAACATCCATTTTCACTTAGGTAGAAACCTCACCTACCTTTTCTCTCCCTTTATCACTAGCCCCATAAGGACCTCCAAGTTACCCCTTCATTGGATATTGCCACCATCATCCTTTTCACCCATTTGGGACCCCTCTGACCAAGAGATGACCTTTCTGGGACACTTCTTAGGCAAGAAATTTTTAGAGGGTTCTTTCCTTTTCTTCTTCCCACCTGAGACTAAGGGGGAGGAATAGAGGACCTCCACCAAGCCCACCCCATCCTCAGTATCCTACTATTCCTCGTCATCTTCAACTACCGTAGTATCAAAACCCTTATCACACAACACAAGCTACTTTTTCTTTTTATTCTTGATTTTCCCTTTCTCTTTCATAGGTTTAACCATCATGTTAGCCTTGGAATACTCCATAATAAACAAGATCAAACCCTCGTGCAGAACTGTTGCACTAGGGTTTTGTGATGGTCTTTCACAGAAAACTCTAGAGATACAAGCAGAAAAGAGGAAAAGACACCAATATTTTATCACAAAAATGATTGAGAAAATTGAAATGAACACCAAGGATCATCATAAACCTACCATCAATTTTGTTGTATCTCATAATCACCTCTACAATATCCACCCAAATTGTCTTGATTGGCATTCTTTTATATCCTCATGAAGTGAGCTTCACCAGCTTCTCTCTCTCAACCCATTTGAAAAACTAGTTCAACACCTCCTCATTAAATTTCTTATCCTTGAAAATTTTCCTTCCCTACAATTGGAGCCTGATAACCTCTACAATAAACTCCTTAGTAATTGTAAAATCAACACCTTGAATATTCAAATTTCTATCCTTCCACCCACTCACAAATTTTTTGGGTGCTTCATGGTCATACCCATGGAGTCTCTCCATATAAGAGATGAGACCACCCTTTTCTATAATGCTCCACACCTTCAATTTTCTATTGAATCCCTCGTAGGAGAGTGACTCAACATGGTTTATTTCCCCTCCCATCTTCACTACGAGCTCACTACACTTCTCAGATGGAAGGCTACCCCAAAACTAGAAATGCAGCTTCAAAACACCCACAAAGCATACAAAGCCAAATAAAATCATTAACCTCCCATCCTTTCTAACCTTGGAATCCATGATTAGCATCAATATAGAGAATGGAAAGGACCTCCATAGGCACAAAAAATTACCCATCCCACACTTGGGAGCCATAAAGATTCACCCCTTTATTGGCATAAAAATATGCCAACCTATTTCCCCCCTTGAAAACATGAGATATCCTAATGTCATCAAAATTCTTAATCATGATGAGTGAATCATGAATAAGAGACTCAATTGACTAGCTATGAGAGGATAAATTAAGCAAACATCTAATTATACTAAGTGAATCCCCCTCAAACCACACATTTTTAAAACCCCTTTTGAATGCCAATTTAATGGCATTAAAGACTACTTTCGCTTAAGCTAAAAATTTTGTTTGAGTGCCCAAAGGGAGTGCCACCACTGCAATAAGCCTGCTCTCATCATCTCTTAACACCCCCACACCCAAAAGGCCTAGGATTCCCCTTGGCCACCCCATCAAAATCAGCTTTGATCCACCCATTTGGAGCTCTTCTCCAAACCACATTCTCTCTAAGTTTTTTCAAATATCTGAAAGGAAAAGATAAATATGAATTTAACTTCCACTTAGTAGCCACCCCAAAATCATACTTCAAGACATAAATATTTGGACCAACCATCTGCCTATGATGAAGCATGTCAATGAAATTCTCTTGGATAGCTCTCTAGATATTTTGGAAAATAACCTCCACCTTGAGCTTCTCCCCTTTGAAGACCCTATTGTTCCTTTCCTTCCAAATCCCCCAAGCAATATGAGGCACTTCAAATGACCAAATCAATTGAAGAGAAGTATTAGAAGAGGGACACAACCATTGCTCCAAAAAATCCTTGAACGAATTTGAAAACAACCAACCAAGGTTCCAAAGTGACAAGCACCTGCCTCGCATCACCTGAGAACTTGCAATTAAGAAATATATGAAAGGAATATTTAGCACAACATTCTCACAAAGCACGTCTATTGGGGAGGGAAAAAACATGTTTACATAAATTATCAACTATTAGGATCTTCTTCTTAACCAAGAGCCAAAAAAATATTAATCTTGGGAATGAATAATTTATTCCAGAAACTAATACAAAAGGGGAAGGAATAGTATTCTTATACAATAGACCAAACACCAAAGACACCAAGAAATTCTCACTTGCAAAAGGATACCAAATCATCTTATCAGACTTAGGTTGGGAAGGGATATGAATCCTCGACAAGTACACTTGAAGAGATGGTAAAGAAGGATCAAAACTTAGTAATTTTTTCCACTTACCCTCATGTAAGTAGTCCACAACCCAACAATGAAAAATCCTTAAGAAAGAATCTTTAAAAGGATGTTCCCACTACATTTCCATAAGTGTCCCATTAGCACACCAAACATCATCCCAAAAAAGCTATCTAGATCCCTCATTGATAACCTTCCAAGTAGGAAAAATGTTCTTCCAGATACAAGACCCAATAGGGATATTATTAGCCACCATCATATCCCTAATAGTTCTAAACTCAACAAGGTATTTATTCTTTAATATAGAAGACCAGCCAGTATTTTCAAAGAAAATTCGCCAAGTATTTTTGGATAAAAGGGCCAAATAGAGATTTCCTTTGAACATACCCAGAGGAAATTATTTTGAACCTGCTTCATCTTCTCCTCAAACTTAGCCAAAACTTTAAACAAGTTCAAGGTATAAACAAGTAAATTTTGCAATGAATCCTAAATAAGTTGCAACTTACCCACTTGACTAAGCAACACCCCTTTCCATCCAAATAGCTTAGAATTAAATCTATCAAGCACTCTGAGCTAGAGAGAATCAATAACCTTAATTAAACATAGAGGGAGGCCCTAATAGGTCATGGGAAGACTCTCCACTTTATAGTTTAAGATAGAAGCTAAATTTTCTTGAAGAGGGAGAGAAGTATTGAGAAAAAAGAACTAACTCTTGGGAAGGTTGACCAATTGACCTGATGCTTTCTCATATCCTACCAAGATATCTTTAATAAACTTCACATGCTATACTAAAGCTTCACCCATAATGACAGTATCATCAAAAAATTGTTGATGTGAAAGAGACCTACATAAAGAAGATGGTTTGATACCTTGCAAAGATCTAGAGGAAACATTATACTAAATACATCTTCCTAACACTTCCATCATACTTATGAGCAGAAAAGGAGAAATTGGGTCCCCTTGATGAGGCCCATGAGAACTCCTAAAGAAGGGAGGAGAGCCACTTATCAACACCAAAGAGGTTAGGGAAGAAAGCATCTAAGATATGAGCTATAAAAATTTACCATCAAATCCAAATCTCAGTAATACCTTAGCCAAGAAACTCTAATTCTCTCTATCATACGCTTTAACCAAATAAAGCTTTAGAATAAATCCCTCCTTGTTAACCAATAGAGATTGAATCACTTCATGAACCGTAATGATAGAATCTAAAATTTGTCTCCCACAAACAAAACCATTTTTTCTTATTATAAATAAGAGAAGGAAGGACATCTTGAATCCTCATCACCAGAACTTTAGAAAATATTTTATATATAGAATTGTAGAGACTTATAGGCCTAAAATCACCAAAATACTTTGCATTATATATCTTTAACACCAACACAAGAAAGGTTGAATTGATTTCTTTCAACACTTTATTTAAACCAAATAACTCCTTAGTAGCATTAACCACATCCAAAGCAACAATGTCCCAAAAATCATAAAAAAAGAAGAAGGGGAAAACCATTGGGACCTGAGGCTTTATTCCCTTTGAATGAAAACACTAGTGCCTTGATTTCCAACTCTGAAGGGAAGCAAGTTAACTTCTTATTTTCATCCTCAAAACTAATACTTGAAATGATCTCTAAATAATTATCCTCAAAATCTTGATTATAAACTAGGTCATCCTTAAGCACATTAGAAAAGTACTCAACATCTCTCATATGGATAACATATGGGTCCTCAATGATGGAATTATCTATAAGAATGGATTTAATTATATTAGCAGTTTTATGATGCAGAGAAGTAAGATGGGAGAGTTTCATGTTGTGGTTGCCACTCTTAAGTCGAATAGCCCTTGACCTTTTCTACCAAAAATCTTCTTCCTTAGCAATGATATCATGAAGGAAAGAAATAAGACCATTTTCTTCCAAATACAAATCCCAATCCATACCCTTACCTTGAATTTCAAGTTGAACCTCATCCAAGTGATTCAAAACCACTTTTTTGATCTAAAAAATCTGACCAAAAGAATCCCTATTCCATTTTTGAATCAATTTTTTAACAAAGGAGATATTTTTAGCTAGTCTATACATCACACTACCGTCAACTTTAGCTTGATACCACTCCTCTATGCACCTCCTCGAATTTGGATATTGTAACCACATAGCTTCAAATATAAATAGAAATCTTTTTTTTTACCCAGAGAAATGGGAAAATGATCAAAACCACATCTAGTTAAAGTAGGCATAGCACAAAAATACTTAAGAAACCAGTATCTCAAAATAATATCCTATCCAACCTCACTTGAATCAGATCATTTCCCACCCTTTTATTGGACTAGGTGTAGGAATTTCATTGCAGATCTAGGTCAATAAGTGCATTATCATCAATAAAGTCCCTTAAATCATATATATTGTCCACATGGGCCTGTGATCCCCCCAACTTCTCATGATCTTTGAGAGGAGTATTGAAATCTCCCATAACAAGCCAAGTGAAGTTTAGTAATGAAGGTCTAAGAGAACCTAATTTGTTCCACAACCTCTTTCTAGCCCTTTTTAAATTTAGAGCATACACATTAGAAATAACCCAAGAGGTCTCATCCTTGAGATGAGTCTCCACATGATTAGCATTAGTAAAGAGAGAAATACCTCTCACTAATTTTGGGTTCCAAAATGTGACAATGCCACCTAAGGCTCTCTCTAAGTCAAAACCATGAAACCCGCAATCTTTAAATAAACAGTTCTTAGATTTCTCAATTTTTTCACATAACATCTTAGTTGCTTGAATAAGAAGGATATTTGATTTGTGGCCTCGGATAATATTTCTCAGGAGGTCATGTTTATGAAAATGGTTAAACCCCCTAATATTCCATGAGATTATCTTCATTTAAACTTTTTGGTTGTGCTCTTTGAGCACATGTCAAAAAGAGTTCTCTAAACTCCCTCAACAATATCCTTCTTTCTTTCTTTTTCTCTATTTTTTGGGACAAAGGTCTACCTTTCCCCCAATAATCAAACCCATAATCTACTTGTTTTCTTTTTCTAGTCAACATACCTTTTGGCCCAAAAGGGGAGTTGAGATATTTCTTCTTACTCTACCCTTTAACAAAAATGAACAGTTCTTATTCTCTAGACCTCTAATCCTCTTTAGGACCAAACTCCACCTAAAGCTTGCATTCCTAAAATTACTCTTCCAACATAGACTTAGTCACCTTATCTGAATTAGGAAATATCTTAGAGCCATCCTGAGAGAGGATAAAACCCTCTTTCATGTCACCACTGCTAGCTAAAGCATTTGAAGAAATGTGAGAATGGGACAAGGCCACATCCACCCCTTCCCCTCCCACAACCAAATGAGTAGGAAGGGAAGTAAATTTCCTATCAAAGAGGGAGGGTCTAGATCAAGGCCCACCACATAGCCCTCCTTCAGCAAATTTGCATTCCTGCCTGAATCTAGAACCAAAGGAGATGTCTCATTTGAAATTTTCTTTTCTATCCAAATATTTGAATCAGGTTTAAGAATATTGGATGGGAAGAACTTAGCCAAATGATCCAACTTCTTACAATAGAAATAGGAAAAGGGAAAATTTTAAAACTTAACAACCTAGTTCAAAACCCCAAGGCTAGACTTTAAAGAGAAAGTTCAAAAGAGTTTCCTTCTAATCCACCATAACATAGTGGCTGGAAAATATAAACCTTCATCTATAAGTCATCATATCATCAATGGTTAGTAGGAAACTAAAATTACTTGCATACCTTTAAAGATGTCTTAATCCTAGTATTCCAAATGCAAACCAGGGATCCTAACCCAATCGGTTCCAAATTGAAGAAACACTTTGAAAGACCCAATTCCAAAGGTCACAGAGCCAAAGTAGATTTTCCAATGATCTAGGGCTCCTTAGCAAAGACTCTTCCCATATCCACCTCACAAGAGAAAGAGAAGGAAAATAATCCTTTCACCATAGCTGCTATAACAACTTGGCCTTATTAAGAATAATTATCTCAAACTTTCTGGTTAAGGCTCTCTAAAATTATGAAAACACTTAGCCGAGGTTATATCTTCTACACCGCAGTACCATGTAAGTCTATAGTGGATCTTGTGGTATTGTGGGAAACAGTCGCTACCCACCACCCTGCAGTAGTTATTTCATGAGGATTGCAATATTGCGGCATCTGGCGGGTTGGTGGTGAACCGAATCAAAATCTACTACACCGCAGTGCTATGGAGGTTTAAGCTAGTGTTGGTGGGTTGGCGATAGGTAACCGCCATCTTGTGACAATCATGCAAGGGAACTTTTGGTATGGCAGTAGGTAACTCGCCACCCTGTAACAGTCTGTGAGGAGGCATGTGGTAGTGTGGGAGGAGTCGTAACCCACAACCTCGTGATAGTTAGGTAAGGGGTATGCGGTGGAGCAGTATCATTCGGTATAGCGGTAACCCGTGACACCACGATGGCCATTTGGATAGACTTCGGTAGAGTGTTGTCATGATGTACAACAATAATTGGAAGTGTGGTGAAGGATTAGTGAAATCTCGTGATGGTTCAAGAATGACTCGGCGGTATTACGATTGTGATTGTTCTGTGGTAGCAGAATTTGAAGTGTTTGTTATGATGGTTTTCTTGTAGTGCTTGAGAAGTATGTATGTAATTCCATAGTGCATTGGAAAGAGGAGAGGAAAGATTGAATTTAGAGGGGTTATACTGCCAAAATTTCTCTAGATGGAACGGGATGTAAATCTCCATGTAAAGGCTTAGAGCCTGCATTGTATTGTAACTATGGATTTGGTTGTTGAATAATACAATGGATCTATGCTTTTGGAGTGTGTGTTTTTTTTACTCGAAAGGGTTTTCTCCATGTAAATCTTTGTGTTCATGTCTTATGTTCCATCTTTCTTGTTTGATGATTCTATTTATTGAATCTATTTAATGCATGTTGTTGAAACTAGTTGATCCTGTGTGATCTAAAATTGCATGAACTTTCCTCTAAGGATTAATGGTGGGAAATAAACTATGTATGATTCCACTTTGTGGCATAGTAGTATGTGCTTTTGAGGCTATATTAAGAAACATAGTTTACTGAAGGCACCTACTAATCTCAGATGCTCATTCTGGGATGAATTGATTTCCCTTCAATTGGTATCAAAGCTTTCTTTTGGGATTTTCTTATTCCTGGTGTTTCTAGTTTAGGGTATTTCTTTTGTGAATATTTCTTAGTCTGGAAAGCTTGAGGAAATCTAAAGGAATCGGCTAAATATTGATCCTTTGGTGAGTGGAAATTTTTTTCTTTTTTTTTTAAGTTTTAGGAGATAGCACACAGCTTGAAGGATGGTGAAGATGGAGAAAATGGAGTTGGTAATATTGAAATGATGTGATTTGAAGCTCATACTTGACAATCAAATAGTCCTGATGCATGGGGTGGGATTTTTTGCTTTGTGGTTGTGTTGCAGCAAAGCTTTCATATTGGGTGTCTATGTGAGAGGCTCCCTGATGATATGGAGAAGCTTGGGTTGTTTTTTAGCTATGGAGTAATGAGCTTATGTTGGCTGCTTTTTCCTAGTATTGGAAGGCATTTTTTTTGTGACCCTAATTGCATGTAGGCTATGGAGTTGATCATTTGATGATTTGGAAGCTACTACAATAGCTTTTCTCCCTCAAATGTATGTGCATGTTGGTGGTTGTGGAGTTGGCCTAAAATGGGCCTAGATTTCTTGAACTATTTTTTTCCTTTTATGGATGCTTTGTACTTGCATGGCCCGGATTCATGTTCCTTGGATCTGAGGGTTTTATAGATTTTTGTAAAAAAAATCAATGGTTATGCTCATCTATGATAATCCATTATTTTGGTTTAACCATTATGATGTTTTTTGTTTCAAACTTTTGAGTCTACCATATGTGAAGTGGTTGTGGATGCACATGGGTGTTTTTCAAACACAATGGTTTTGCAGGTTTTACACTGTCAAGAAAAACTTATGGTTTTGTGGAGCTATGGTTAAGCTATTTTCAAGACCCTAGCTTTTGGGGTGTTGCTAGATGAGATAGTTGCAGTTTTGCATGCATGCTTCATGCATGGTGAGAGGAGGTGAGATGCTTTCTCTGCACGGGAGTGTTGGTACGTGATTATTCACTCAACATTTTTATGATAATGCTTGGTGGATTCCTTGATTATGGTGCTCATTGTGGACATTATTGGAAAATCAGATTTGAGCTTGATCTAGTGTTTGAGTCATGTTGTCTACATGGTTATTCTCTTTAAGATCTTAGTTTTGCAATTTCTAGTGCGATAGTGGGTTTTCATGTTATATTGATTGGATCTACAAGTTGTGCAATGTTGTGGGCTATCTTTACCTACATGTTTGTTGTGGGATAACTCAGAAGTGGACTGTGTATATCCACTAGGTTTGATTTTGTGTTGATGCAAACTTGTTAGCTAGCCTTTTCTGTGGTCACTTGTGCATTGGTGTGGTTACTTTGAGATGAGAGGATGGATGATAAGAGATTACCTAGATAGTCAGTGTTGGGGACCTATAGCATGTGTATCATGATGTCATGAATAGCTTGGATACACAAATTGGTGTAAGTTTTTGACAATGATGGTATTTTTTCCTAGTTTGGAGATCTTGGTGCCACTTGGTATTGTTGTCAGATAGACATGTTGATGTGTTGACTTGGAGGATTTTTAGATTAGCAGATGTTTAGTCATGATTCCTGGAGAGCTCGATTGTCACAATTCAATGGGAGCTTTAGCAGTCACTTGGTCATGATGCTTGGAGAGCTCAGTTGTCACAATTCAGTGGGAGCTTTAGCAATGAATTTGGGTTCATCACTTAGTGATGGATGATGTTCTTTAGTGTTGTAGATGTTACTAGGAGAAGCTCTTAGATCTTGTTGTTGTAGAAGGATTCTTTTGCATTTGCATAGACACTCTTTGGAGATGGGTCATCTTCATGATATTGAAAATGTGTAGCATCTCAAAGCCATGGAGAACTCTTTTTTTCTTTGGGTTGAGGTGTTGGTGGTGCTTGATAGGTGATGTTGGTTTAGAGTTTGCTTGTTTTATGTTATGATATACTCTTGATTCTAGATTAGAGTTTTGGCATGATACTTTTCTCTTGAGACCATGGTATGTTCACTTGGAGCATGGGATCTCCTAAGGAGGATGGTAAGATCATGGTTTCATGATAAGTTATTGATTCAGATGATTGGAGCTTTGACAGTCGTCTAGTGATTCTTTGTGTTTTGGGTGCATTGGTAATATGCTTGAGAACTTCATGATAGTGTAGTGATGCTTTTGGATTTTAGCATGAGATGATTGTTAGCAAGTGCTCATGGATACATGGAGAATGAGGTAAGGTTGAATTTCTCTTGAGATGAGAAAAGTGTTGTTGAGATGGTTACTCTTGATTAGATCTCAATAGAAAGCCTGAGGAGCCTACACCTTGGTTGGGCGTGATTTCAACAAAGACCTATGAGGATATTTCTCTTGGATGAGTCATGAAGGCTTGCATATCTTGGAGGAGCATTCTCATTCCCCACTCTTGGTCTACTCAATGGCTTATCACTTGAGAGGTAATGCCCATTGTTTCTCTCAGGTGCTTTATGCTTTCTTTCATGGACATGGATCTTGAGCAACTATTAGATGGTTCTAGAGGATTCATTATGACAGATGGATAGCATGGTTATCGCCTTGGGTTTTCATTGTCATTTATGATGATTATAGGGGATGGTAGTAGGCTAATTTCTTGAGATGGGAAATGGAGTAGTTTGATCTTGTTTGAGAAGCTTACATCCATGTAGTTACATGATACATATGTTGTGCTTGATATCTTGAGATTGAACAGTTTTGGGTTTTGTTATATCTTTTCTCTAGGGTTTGTGAAGGAGATATTACTTGACATAGTTGACACTTAGGTGTGTGTGTAGAAGGGCATGCTACATATTTATGATTTACAGATTTTCCTCTTTAGTCTAGTTCTTCTTCTTGTATGTTCAAATTCATATGACTTTAGATGTGATATTTTTATGTGGAGCTATGATGATCACTATTTTTTGGTCATGTGTTGTCACTTGGGTGATGACATGGAGGTTCTTGTATATTTTTCTTCTATTAGATATGGAGAACATGGGAGAGCTATGGAAGATTGTTGAGAGAGATGTTTCTTCCAACAATTGGTTGCAAGATTTGTAGATCATTGTGGATGGTCCTTGGTACTACATGGCTATACTTTCTATGTGTTGTGATTGGTAGACTAGGTATGAATTTGATCTTTTTAGATTTGGAATTACCCATGCAATGGGAGTTCCTAGATGTGTTTGGTCTTCTTCAACTGGTTGGCTCATGGAGCTTTTATTTGCAATTGATGGGTTGGCTATGTAGGAGGTATGATTTTGTTGATGTGGATACCTTTGAGGTATGGGTGATTGGATGGATTAGCACTTTCTTTATGTTCTATTTTTAGTCATGTGGGTTGGTCAGTTGGATGGGAGCAATTATTTTCTTGGTTGTTGTTCTAACTCATGTTCTATCTTATTTTTTGGAGGATGTCTTCATGGTTGTGTTTGGTTTGCGGGATTTGAATTTTATGTTGTTGATGCTTTTGTATAGCTTGTGAGCACAGTGGAGTGATGGTAGTATTTTTGTAGCCTTTATCATCAGTTGGATTTGATGCTTATGTTCTTTAGACTAGTGCATATTCACCATGACTTGTTCCTTTCCTTTGGAGGATGGTTGGAACTACTGTATGAGATGGTGGACATCTTGGATGTTGTTGTAGGTGGACCTTGGATGATACAGTGACTTTGACCATTCATTGGGAGCTAGTAATTTCTTCATCAAGTGGGAGAATGTTGAGAATGGGCATCTTAAACTTACTGGTTAAGGCTCCATAACATTAGGAAAACACTTAGCCGAGGTTAAGTCTTCTGCACCACAATACTGTGGAAGTCTACATTGGAGCTTACAGTATTGTGGGTAACACCCACCACCCTGTAGCATTTGTTTCATGAGGAATACAATATTGCAACATCTGGCAAGTTGGTGGTGAGTCGGGTCAAAATCTACTACATTGTAGTGCCATAAAGGTTTAAGTTAGTGTTGGCGAGTTGGCAGTAGATAACTGCCATCCCGTGACAGTCATGCAAGGGAGCCTGCAGTATGGTAGTAGGTAACCTGCCATCCCATGACATTCCATGAGGAGGTGATTGGCAGTGCTAGAGGAGATGTAACCTGCAACCCTATGACAATTAAGTGAAGGGGTGTGCAGTGGAGTGGTATCATGCAGTATAGCGGTAACCCATGACACCGTGATGGTAATTTGGATGGACTACGATGGAGCAGTGTCATTTGGTACGATGATAATTGGCAATGTCATGAAGGATTAGTGCAATCCCATGACGGTTCAGGAATGACTCGGCGGGATTGTGGTTGTGACTGTTTGATGGTAGAAAAAGTTGAAGTGTTTATTATGACAATTTTCTTGTAATGCTTGAGAAGTATGTATGTAATGTTGTAGTGCATTGGAACGAGGAGAGGAAAGATTGAATTCAGAGGGGTTATGCTGTCAGATTTTCTCTATATGGAACATGATGTAAATCTCCATGTAAAGGCTTAGAGCCTACATTTTATTGTAACTATGTATTTGGTTGCTAAATAATACAATGGATCTATGCTTTTGGAGTGTGGGGTTTTTTACTTGAAAGGGTTTTCCCCATGTAAATCTTTGTGTTCATTTCTTTTGTTCCATCTTTCTTTTTTAATGATTATGTTTATTGAATATGTTTAATGCATGTTGTTGAAACTAGTTGATCTTGCATGATCTAAAATTGCATGAACTTTTCTCTAAGGATTAATGGTGGAAAATAAACTATGTATTATTTTTCTTTATGGCATTGTAGTACGTTCTTTTGAGGCTATCTGAAGAAACACAATTTACCGAATGCACATACTGATCTTAGATGCTCATTCTAGGATGAATCAATTTCCCTTCAGGCCTTTCAATGGCCAATGTTTTTTGGCCCAAGATCTAACAACATTTATATTCAATCTCGAACTCAAAAACTTACTAACTAGAGAAAACTCCATAAGAGAAATACTCTTATGAACTAAAGCATTCAAGATGGAAAGTGTAACCTCACCTAAAGTTGAAGTCATATCCACCAAAATTAGAGGAAAAGTGCTCTTACCTTTTGGTTTGGAACCAAACAAATATGACCATCAAGAGGTGGGATCTTCACCTGACCCACCTTAAAATTTTGACCATCTACATACACACCCATGCCATTGTCCTTAGGTTCTAGATGAGATGACTGATAGTCCTCAGCACCTCCTTTTTTGAAACAACTAGGGAAGCCCCTCAAAAGCCAACTGTTGAACACCCAAAATACTGAGAGGTGGGTGAATCTATATTCTTAATAACTTAAACATTCATTCAATGCATCATATTAATCTTGTAGTCATGGAAAGGAACATGGAAAGCATGCATCACATCAAAGAACACAAGAACACCAAATTTACATGGAAAACCCAAACTAGGAAAAACCACAGTGATGATTAGCTCATAATATAGATATTGTAACCTGTTACAAAGTTTGCTACAATTGGACTCACTATCCAAGGACTCACTATCTAAAAGAGGAAAGGCTCATTTCCAAAGGGCACACTACCCAAAATAGAAAGAGATAGAAAAAAGGTGGTTCACTGCCAAATATGAACTGCTAATAATACATCTGACCTATGTTGAAGATACAGTTCCATTAAAGCTTAGAATACTGACTTAACACACTTCATTCTTCACCTCAAAATAATTAACACTTCTATACTCTGAATCTTGCACACACTTAATTATCTCTCATACATACATCATTACCGCACAAGGAATTAACCTTTTATATTACATTTGGCCTGTGCTAAAGATACAGTTCCACTTAATCTTAGAATACTAACTTAACACACTTCATGCTTCACCTCAAAATAATTCACACTTCTCTACTATGAATCTTGCACACACTTAATTATCTCTCATACATACATTATTACCACACAAGTAATTAACCTTTTAGATATATCACAATTGACCAAAACATTTAAATTAGGTCAACCCAAAATATGTATTGTGCAAGTTGTCTCAACATTTAATCATACACGCCTTGCAAAGGGAAACAAAAATTATAATATATTAAGACAGGTCAACATGACCTATAATTTCTCCCATAATATTTCTCCAAACTCTACTCATCTTCACACAACCCAAAATACTTAGGTTGGCACCACTAGTGAAGTAACAAGGAGATCAACAAACTTTTCATCTACATATATCGATATGCAAACCTCCAAGGATCTTGCCACTTGGATCCAACATACTTCAAACATCTGTAAACACTCCCACAAAACTACATAGCAAAACAATAATCCATGGTGGAATGCAAAGCATTCCAATCATACACTCTATCACAATTACACTAGAATTTCCAGACTGATACTTGTCACTATTGTCTTTGACTTTGGAAGACATCAGATCATGAAATTTTGGATTTAGATTCTTCCAACATACACCACCATTACCTCAAAATGGCATAACCAAATTCTTCAAGGAAGAACAATACAAACCAAAAGACTGGTTCTCTGAACACTGATAAATTATACTCTTGGACTTAGGAAGATATCCAAACATTTGATTTTTACTGGACCAACACTTTTGCATCTATTCAAGAAGTTATCATCAATGACAATACCATATAATTTTATGTGTATCAATCTTCATCTAGCTTCCTATTCAAAGTTGTCTCTTCACACTATACATCAATGACAACATCAGTAGCATATACAAGCTTCCATTAATCTCCATATCCAACCATCTCCATACTGTTGACCATGACCATGACCATACTATTGACATCAATGACAACACTTTTAGCATAATTACAACAATCTCTCCAAAAATTTAGATTTCCAACAATCTCCCTCTTTGTCATTGATTGCAACACTACACAAACTTCTCCAATCTTCTCTAATATTCTCCCCCTTTGGCATCAAGGGAAAAGGGGCCCTTAATATCAAACTTTTTAGCTTTCTATTGTTTGTCTCTTTTGAAGATATATATCTATGTGTACATGGGAGTAACTCCCCCTTACTATTTTGCTCTTGTACTCATCTCTTTTCCAACAAAAATGACCAAAAATGTACTGCAAAATTGTCTAATACATTTGCATATGTACATTGCAAAAAGATATCTATACAAAACAAAAATGTACAACTTATCTTGTGGAAAGAAAATTTCCCTGATTAGATGCCTTCAATTTTGCAAGGTGTGGTTGTAGATCCTTCTTTGTTTTCTCCCATTCCTTCTTAGTAAAGACAATTATTCCACATATAAATTTTCAAACTTCAAATGGAGATCTTCACCTTCTTCTGGAGAGCTGGGTACTGGATTCTGTTATAGCATCTTCTTTGTATCAGCCAAAATTCTAGTCAAAGAAGTAAGCCTTGCACTTACTAGATCTCTGAGTTGATTGTATTGCACTATTATCTTTTCTTTCTGCTCCTATAGCTAGAAAAATTGTCCATGCAAATTTTATATTGCTATCCTTGTTGTTTCATCTACATCTCTCATAGGATCATATACTCCAAAGACCTTAACAATCTGAGACTCAATTGAGTCCATCTGGATAGTGGGTTACACTTTTTGGCCAAATTTGACATTGAAATGAACATTTTGAA
This sequence comes from Sequoia sempervirens, assembly GCA_007258455.2. Lineage (NCBI taxonomy): Eukaryota > Viridiplantae > Streptophyta > Pinopsida > Cupressales > Cupressaceae > Sequoia > Sequoia sempervirens. The sequence continues at coordinate 190,427,782 of VDFB02086081.1, read as the reverse complement.
CTAAATCTTCACTTTCAGACACGTATAGCTACTAAATTGTGAGAAATTTGAAGATGATGCAAACTAGTGATTTGTGACATTTTTTTGTAGATTCTAAATATATTTAAAAAGAAAATTGGAATCAAATTGCATTTATTTTTCCATCTCCTTCGATAGCTAGTTTTTAATAGTAAATGCCATTTTTAAAGAGTGATGTGTACTATAAACCACATAACATTTTTTCTTTGAAGGATAAAATTCTTCTTTTTTTTGAATTTAGATTTGTAACTACAATATCTAGATGATGCATTTGGTTTTATAATGTTTTATTGAAAAAAAATGTAGTCAAGTTTTGAAGTCAAACCAATTAAAATTTAGACATAGGTGTACTATAAAGAGCATAAATTTTTTTGTATGTATGGGAATTCAATTTTTTTTTTGTTGGAATAAGGACATCAATACCTAGAGTACATGTATTTTTTAGAAAAAAAATTCTCTATTTTCCTATTTTTTCATATGTGTGAAACAAAGACCTTGATGTTCATTGAAAAACCTACATTCACAAGAAATAAAAAATAAATATAATAATAAAATTAAACATATTTAAAATTATACTTTTTGGGAAGCTTATAATAAGGACTACATACTTACAAAACATAAATTTTAAATGAATTCATTTGATCCACCAAAAGGTAAATCAAAAGGGGTTTTTTATCAACATTTTGATAGGTGTAGAGGAGACTCCATTATAGGTATGGTTTAAAACTATTGAAGTTCTATCCAATGGGGTTTGATCAAACCCTCTTCAATTAAAATCCTTTAAATGGAATCTTTCAAGGATTAAATCATTATATTTTCTAAAAATATGTGATTTCAACAAAAATCAAGATGTCCTAGAAAGTGTAACCCATTATTGTGGCAACACCCATAATTTAAAACTAAAGTTTACTTCTTTATTTCACATATAAATCCATAAATTAAAGCCAACACAAAATATAGAAATAAGTTTTGTATGTCTTGATCACTCAATTTCCTAAGATTCTCTTGCATCAATCTATTTTCTCCATGATACTCTAGATCATACCAAGCTTGAATATGACTTAGCTATGCAAGTTTATTAATCTCTCAAGTTGATAAAATATGATCTCCTTTGTGAACATGTCTCTAAAACTACTCCTTGAACATGTGTATATGAACAACCAACCTTTCAATCATAACTTGGATTTTTTTTTCAATTAGCTTATGCCAATTCCAAATTTTTAACTAATTTATTCATTGGAAAAATTTCTTCTATGTTTTTAGGTTTCTAGATGGAGTGATCATCAAGAGAGTACATAAAATTAACATCCTTATATTTATCGTTTATATGAGTATGTTTTATTAATTCATGTTGAATACTTTTTTTATTTTGACATGAATCTTCATAGTAGTTTAGATCCAATTCAAAGTGGAGAAATATATAATGGTGAAAAAATTAGATGCTACACTTTTCCCCTTTTTTTTTCATACTCACTTTGACTCATTTATCCCAAGTGCAATGAATAGTTTACAAAATGACATATTTTTTTATGGAAGTTGGCAAATAACATGATTCTACATAACTTGATTTTATATCCTCTCTTAGTCATTGATTTTCCTAAGTCATTTTTGTTGCATGCGGATGAACCTTATTCATTTTCATGTGCATGGATCTAACACCCAACATTCAAATTTACATTTTTATTTTGAGCCCTTTTCCCCCTTTCCATGTATTCCTTATAAGCTAACTAAAGCATGAAATTTTACAAATTGGATGCTAGAGTTTTATATAAAAGGGAAAACCCTAATTCATTTGAATACATCTTCAAAACCTAGGAAGAACCTTGAAAGTCTATATATACATCAAAGCACTATTTTATGAAATCAGCATTACATTGACATACTACACATATTGCATGATTGCCTAACATTCTCAATCATTGTATCAAACAAATAAATTGGTAACATGGGTTTGACCAAGGAAGACAATCCTATCAACACCAACCATTTTAGATGTGAGTTTCAAACATCAAAGTGAGCAAATCTCCAACAACTTCAATGTAGTTTAGATCCATTTGTAGGTTTCAATTGTGCATGCAAAGTTAAATTTTCTCTAAAGGTTTACATATGTGGATGTAGAGATCACTTTCACTAGCATGACAATGAACCAAAACAACAAACACCAAATTTATTAGTTCCAAAGTGATTCTTTAATAAATTCCTTTTTTTTTTAAACATTGATGAATCAATTGATAACATCTACCATAATCAATCTAGAACAAATTTATAATTAAATAACATTATTTTATTTCTCTACATTTATTTTAATAATATTATGTATCAATTCATTAAACTAAGACTAATTATTTATTTGTGTTTAACTATTACTTTGCCTTGAAATATTTGTATAAGATGTATCATTTCCCTTTTAATATAATTTTTTAAACAATATTTATATTAAAATAAACCACTTTATAATTTTGGAAGTTAAAAAAAATCCAATGATTGACCCAAAAGTTTGCCCGTACCTTCTAGTTGTTAATTTGAAAAAAAAGTGAATTTGTGTGATTGACAAGCCTTCTCTTATACTAGCTTATTAGATCATAGTAAAAAAAAAACTATCCTCCCATTAGAAAATATTAGAAAACCTTGCAATATCAACAAGACAATAATTGTTTATTCAGCTTTATCTAACTATTGTACTTTTATCTTCTTTTTAAGTGTCCCTTGTAACTTGAAGGAGGAGCATTGTGTTTGTTGAGCTGCTTCTCTTGTCTTCTATATAAGACAATACCCATCACCAAATGACTGTCCACCCTGTCGTGCACGTCTTTTTTCTAGCAAGACTAAAACCTGGTTCTTCATTTCTATGGTTGAGATTCAAATACACATTTCATTTTGAAGCTCCTTGTTTTGAAACCCGCATTCATTTCATTCGTGCATTTTACATAGAAAGTTGAACCGTATAAGCCACGCACTCGACCTATTTCATAGGTTTCTACTACATGGACGTGACAAAATGATCACCCTGCCCTTTAATTTATTTGCTTACACCACTCCAACTGGTTTTCTTTCATAACACGAAACAAACTACGCACTTAGATAGGTTTTATCAGCTGTAAAGGCTATTTACTGCGAGCCAACCAGATAATCTTCTGATAATAATTGTTTACTGTGAAGAGTGGACCAGAGACAGATATTTCATTGTGTTTTACAACCCAATTCATTTGATGATGATGTGATGCACCTGACAGTCGTCCTTTCCTTGACGAACCAGTGTAGTCTATTTATTCACGCTTCATAGCGCTATAAATAATAGTTATTATACAGAATTTAAATATGACATCCACCTACGTTTTCATCTCTCTAAATGCTTTCGTATTGTGTACGTTTACTTCTGAGTTCATCAGCTATTTATAAGTTGTTTCATTTTGCCATTTTTGTTTGAAAAGATCGGTAACTTGAAGACCTGCACAATTTAAGGAATCTTCTGGTTGTGGGTGGACATGGGAGCTGCCACAGATTGTATTTTATTACTGCTTGGAGTCACCTCCAAACGCCGAAAGCACAAAGATTTTCTGGTACCTTATCTCTCACTCACAAACATAAGCACCATTTAATCTGAAAATGATAGTCATTATTTTTAAAACATCTAGTTTTTGACTGTATAGTACATTTTGTTTCGGATTATATTCCATGATTCTTTATCGAGACGAGTTAGAACTCATCCTGATGATGGATCATGGTATATGATTCTCCATTTTCTTCTATAACTCTTATTCATCCTGATGATGAATCATGGAGTATGATTCAAAGCGTAGATGATAAAAAATTACTATGTAGTCAAAATCTAGAAGATGTGTTAGAGCTAGAGAAGAGAATGATGATTCTCTTTTCTACCTCTAATTCATCCTGATGATGGATTATGGAATATGATCCAAAATGTAGATGATAAAAAAATACTATGCAATCGAAATCCAAATTTTTTTACTGATATGATATCATAAAGTGTGGAAATTTCATGTTTTTAAATGATAGTCATTGAATGGTTTTTACTGACAATGCAGACTGTGGAGGTGAAAGTTCGAATGGACTGTGAAGGCTGTGAAAGAAAGGTGAAGAATTCCGTCTCTTCAATGAAAGGTAAGATACATATATTTGCTTTGAAATTGTTTTGTTTGCAGTGTATTACATTTTCTGGTCTCTGTGGTAGAGTGAGCATGTAAATAGCCAATGCGTTGATCACAAGAAGTCTTGACAAAGCAATCGATCTTTTAGCACTGAATGTTTAAGATCATTCTTTGGGATACATCTTAAAGATACAGAAAGATTCAGAGATTGAATTAAGAATGGTTTGAGTTTGATGTACCTATGATGTTAGATGGTAGCTGATTTTTTATCTGTTTTGGTAGGTGTTAAATCGGTAGAAGTAAACAGAAGTCAGAACAAATTGACTGTGACGGGGTATGTTGAACCCAAAAAGGTATTGAAAAGAGTTTCAGATGGAACAGGAAAAAGGGCAGAGCTGTGGCCTTATGTACCTTATAATCAAGTGTACTATCCTTATGCTCCACAGGCCTACGACAAGAAAGCTCCCCCCGGTTATGTTCGAAGCGTGGAATATGCACTTCTTACTCCTAACCGCTCTTCTGAGAAATATACAACACTTTTCAGTGATGAAAATCCCAATGCCTGCACAATTATGTAACTTAAACTCTATTATCTTTTGTTTTCTCTTCTACTCTTCTAAATGGAAGAGGACCCAGTAGGTAATTATGCATCTTAGATTGAGGGTTTACTGTGCTTATTTAGAGCTACCTCAGCCAACCAAGTTTTTTCTTTCTGCTAAGAAAATCAGCCATTAGAGAGTTTTCTGTGGTCATTTAGAGCTACGTCAGCCAACTAGTTTATTTTTTCTGATAAAGAAATCAGGCAATGAGAAGCAGCAACTAAGTTGTCTAATTGATTACAGCTATAAAACAATGGTGAACCGAGTGGAATGATAGGTAGATGGTCCACAATCTCAAACAGCTCGTTTAATTTTTTTTGTGATTGTGTTCCAGATTTGACACACTTGTAACAGTACCTCTCGGCCTAGTTTTGATCTTTCAAATGTTGAGTAGCCGCCCTACAATTGTAGTATCTAGAGGGTGCTTTGAAATTTGGTCTACCATGAGGTTTGATATTAAATTCCACGTTAGATTGGGCTTTATTATAGATTTTAATGCAACTTTGATTTTTAGTTTATGGAAATATATAGGAGGAGGCAGGTGATTAAATTGTTTTGTTTAAATATTGTTCAATTTTTTTTTTTTTAAAGTTTCAAATATTTTAATTATTCAAATTGATCATTTTTAAACATAATAGGATATAAGCATTTTTTCTATAGTCATTGGACAAATTATTTTTCTCCAAAAACAAAGGTAGAAAAACCTACAATAAGACTAAATTGAGTGACATCTAGCTTCCAATTTGACGGATTTTTCTCCTATTATTGGGGACAATTTCTTTCTTGAATATAAGTAAGTCATATTTCTCAATGGATTGTTTATATTTTATAACATTTTAAATTAAAAATTAAATAAAATTGGTTTATTACACAAATTGGGTAAAGTTTTGAGGCATGTATTCTATAAATATATAAACTTAAAGTGGTAACTCAAATAAGTTGTATAATCAACTAGTTTGAAAACCATGTAAATAATTATAAAATTAAAGCCTAAAAAAGATATATCTTAAACATGTAAACTATAATGCCCAAAATTTTCTACCAAATTACAGTTAAGAACAAAACAAATTTTCAAATTTCGACCACAAACACTAGCATAATTCACAAAAGACTACTTCCTATACATGCACTTCATGAAAGCATAACAACATTTGACCAATCACTTATAAGAACTTGGTCAGGTAAATAATTGTTGTGACAATCATGGTTGGGTTCTAGTGGAGACATGGAATCCACATCACTGAGATAGACCTAATTAGTTCTACCAACTAATTAATACTTTGAAACATAATTCAAATTGCATGTTAACAATAAAATATATATCAATAGTAATCTCAAAGTAGTAATAATAAAAAAAGACCTAGAGGCTAGACCTATTCCTTAGGGGCTCATCATTGACGAATTTTCCTACGTATTGTACAGAGGCTCCATAGTTTGACAATTTGAATTCAACTAACTCATATTTGATTGAGCAACAATCACACATTTCACCAAGGCTTAAATCACAACTCACAATAGTATAGAAAATACATAAAATGATCAACAACGATTAATCTACAAGGCTTCTCTTTTTAAGTTACAAAGAATAATGGTTAACAATCCAGATTGTAACACTACTCAAGGGCCACTTGACAAAATAGATAAATATGATCTAGGATGAAGGTGACCATATCATATCTTAAACAAATGTTTATAATTGTAGTTGAGGTTTCAATCCAGACAATACAAAGGTCACCATATAACATTAATAAGATTCTGGGGTGAATGGTTAATAAGACAATTCACATATTGAATCTTTCTAGACAATTCAACCATCATACACTTGGTTGACTAACATAAGGGGTATAACCCTTAGATTCAAAGATGACTCTACCTTAGTCACACTCATAACCCAATAACACTGACATACGCTAAACTCATTTCTCTACTCCAATTCATCATATGCCTCTATTTTTTTATTTATAAACTATATGAGTGGATACACAACCCTTTCTAGGGTCATTTTCCCCAAAGAGTTTCACAGTTGGCTACCACCCACTTAGGTGAAGTCGGGGATCAGAAAACTCATTAAGGGTATCTTAACAACATAAGGGGTATAGAATTGATCCCTAATAATTTGATGAAACTTAGTCATGCATATTACATTTGGAATAAATAAAGCTTAATACTCAACATAATGAAAATGAACATTTAATGAGGATTGTATCTATGAGAAAATTAGATAATGCTTCTGAATGAATATCTTGTTTATAAGAATAATATAATCTAAGGGTAAACCCACAAAACTGGTTTACAATTCCAGTGAGGAATGAAAATTGCAAAAACCACCCCCATGGAGAAAATTTTGGTTTTTGGGGGGTTCGAATGAACTTTTGGTTCGAGCAAACCCAAAGGGGGTTCGCTTGAACCCCCCTTCGAGCGAACCTATTTAATGTTGGGTCGCACCATATTCCACATTTCCTGAAATAAAAAAACAAAGGGAAACTTATGTATTTATTTTCTTAGTTTGATTAAACATAGGTTTTACTGAAAAATCAAGCTCTTTGTTCTACACATATGGAAAAATAGTAAATTATTAAAAGAAAAATTTGAAAAATATCAAGCACTAGATATTGAAGTCCTTGATCAAACAAAAAAAATGAATTTCGATACATACAAAAAAAGTTATGTTGTATACAATCCACCTATGTCTAAATTGTAATTGGTTTGACTTTGAAACTTGATTAAGGAAAAAATATTCAATAAAACACTATGAAACCAAATAAAAGCTTAGATATCATAGTTACAAATCTAAATTTGAAAAAATTAGAATTTCATCCTTCATGAAAAAAAATTATGTTGTATATAGTGAGCATCACTCCTTAAAAATGGTGTTTATTGAAAAAAACTAGTTTTCAAAGGAGATAGAAAAAGAAGTGCAATCTGATTCCAAAAATTTTGAAAAAAATATATTTAGAATCTACAGACAAAATGTCACAAATCACTAGTTTGCATCATCTTCAAATTCCTCACGATTTAGCTACTATAGGTGCTTGAAAGTGAAGATTTAGTTAGAAAAAATCAGTCTAGTGTCTAATCTGGCCAAAAATTGTAAACCAATATTGTGGGATCACCCATAATCAATTTTGGGTGATGATAATTGTGAACAACATAAGAATGTACTATAAGGATCTTGGAAATAATATCTTATATTTCCTTTATCGTACATCTATTGATCAATATGTGGTTGGAAGATATTCAACGAGCATCTTGCAATATAACAAGAAGAATAACCCTTATCTTAAGAAGTGAAACTCCAAGGGGAGTATATGTCTTTTATCATTAAGGAAATAATCCTATTTAGCTTTACCTCCAACTAGAGAACTCTACTTTGAACCATAAGGTAAAATTTAGTCACCTATTTGTCAAGTGATCCTCATGGTATAATTACAATAATTTAGCACAATGTCATCACACTATTAATGTCCACAAAGTGGAAGGGAATGACATATAAATTCACAATAATATCAAATGGTAACATGATTTTATGTAGGAAATTAATATGTCACAATCCAATTGAGGGTGCTAAATTCTTGCCAATGCCAACCTTGATAGTATTGCCTAGAGATGTTAGGCAGTAGAGTATCCTTTCAATTAATATTGCTACTTAACAAATGTTATATAATTATTATAAGCAAAAGCTAGTTTAATAAAATGGTGATCCCTACCCTAGCAAGTTATTCAATTCGATGTTGGACCCTTAAAATTTCTAATATGGATAAATGATCACTTATAGATAAAACATATATCATGGCAAATGAAGATAGGAAACTTTAATCCATTTTACATCTTTATTTCCAAATTATTATTCTAGTCATCCTACTTGTGGAATCTAACTCGTTTGTTTCCTACACCATAATGAGGGCTTAAAAACCACTCAAATACATATTTACTTATGCACACACACTACACCTGGACTATCTAATAAGATATGTATCCCTCTAGAAACATAAATCACTCATTATTTATCCCTTGTTAATAATGACTAAATAAAGGTTGGTTTTGTATGTATACAAATTACATTTGTTGCATCCACTTATGTATACACCCAACCATATACATCCATTCCCACATACAAAAATAGATATAAAAATATATTTATAGTTCTAGGTTTAAGAATGATTATTTGACTTACTTGGATCTCATGTGTTTATGGATTAAATCTTGAGCTTATAAATAGTGGAATCATCAACTCTTTTTCAATAATAATATTTATAATTTTTTGACAATAGTAACTCTTTTGGTAAAATGGAATACCATGTTGCATTGAGGCATTTTGTCAAACAATTCATGTGCCTTGTCTATGCTTCCATATTTTCCACTCAGGAAAATATTTGAATCAATATGCTATAAGTTTGCAGGGAAAACAAGAGAGCATTTTGTCTTTTACCAGCAATCATGACTTTAATAATAAAATTATTATCAATTAAATACTTGGCTCTATATCCTTCAAATGTGTTCTTGAAGTATAAAAAGGAAGGAAAAACACTAATGAGTAAAGACTGCTATAAAATATAGTCGTAAGCCATCACTTAACCTAGCAACTGAAGTTTGGGATTGTGGCTTTCTACTGCAGCCCTCAATCCCTATGTTTGGTCTCTTAATACCCTTTCCTCTACACTCCATGAGACCATGTTTCTTGGAGGGGTTTTATCCAACCTAGACATGGTTTTCCCTTCGACTCCACTTATCTTCTCATCCTCCCTTTTTGGGCCTCTTCTCTTATCGACCTCCCCTTCTATAATCTTCCTACACAATTTATCATCCAAACCCAACTCCTCTCCTCTTTATGTGCCATCTTCTTCCATTCTCCTCCCCCTCTCTCCATTTCTTCCCCTTTTCCCTCTTTTCTTCATTGACAAGCCAACTCCCCCTTGAGCCCAACACCACTGACCTCATTCAAACCTCTACTAGAAAGTCATTCGATCTATCAGATCATTTTTCATGCCAATTCATTCACCTAACTTAGAGTTCCATTATTTTTTCACCCTGCAAATGTCAAAACCCAATCTTTGAACTCTACCCATTGATCTTCTAACACCACTCCAAGATTAGACAGTTATCACTCAACTATCTTGACATTTAAATTGTCACCATCTTATTAGACAAGATTTAAATGTTGGCTATATATCTTCACCTAAAACTATGTCGTCAATCTTACCATGTTGATTTCAGCTTATCAAAATGATTCACAACAATTATGTGAATCAATTGTGCAATCAATGCTTGTCATGTGTTGCTCACCCGCATACCCACATTGGTCAACCCAAGTCAATGCAAGCATTCTATAGAATGGAAGAATTACTCCTTCCTTCATGCTTGTCGAGGTCAAGGATCACTAATCACGAGCTTACCTCCTACTTGAAGTGCTTAGAAGAGATTAACAAGCAAGTCTGAACACATATGTCCAAAGCTCTTTTACACCTATCGAAGTTTGACCATCGACCTTACCCTTTACCTTATACCTCATGATTGACATGCTTTGAAGGACTCAAGAAACAAGACTAAACTGCGATGTATGGCCCTCTTTATGCCTATCAAGGTTCGGCCATTTGCCTTACCCTTTACCATTTGCTTTCCTTTAAACCATCGCAAACCAACACACTAACCTTTGAAACACTGAAACGTGAACTTTGAAACTTGTGTGAGTTTATCAAATGTTGGGGTTCTATCTTCCCCTTATCGCATACCTACCTTTGTGTTAATATGTAAGCCAACCAACCAACTTGTCATGTCTAAAACAATCCTTTCCAAATCAAACTTAAACTTTTTTGGGTGTCGGCCTTCAGGAATTCTTCTTACCGCATACTTAACAAACTGCTAAGGAATAAGCCTTAAGGACAAACCTACAAACACCAAAGGAATTTCGAGTGTTGGATTTTTCTCTTAATGCTTACCACTTACCATCCCTTTGGTAAGGCGTAAGCCTTCCTACCGAACTGCAATGTCTGACATTTCCTTCACAATCTTTACCCTTTAGGATGTTGGCCTTCAGGCTTTCTTCTTAATATACACTTGACAAGATGTTTAAGGCATAAGCCTCAAGTCAACCTGTGAACACCGAAATTATTTCAAGTGTTTGGGTTTGAGGTTTCATCTTACCCCTTCCTTTGTTTCATGTTATGGCATAAGCCTTAACACCAACCCATGAACACTGAAACTATTTCAGTGTCAGGGTTCGAGGTTCCATCATACCCCCTTTCTTAACATTCACGATAAGGCCTAAGCCTTAATACCGATCTTCAATCCTCGAAACCTTTTTGGGTATCAATAGTCAAACTTCATGTTTTTTGCATCCTTGGCTTTATGTTAAGGCATAAGTCTTAATGCCAAAGTTCGATGTCCAATGCTCTTTTAGACTTAACTCCTACTTGCCTCATACTTAACATTATGTTGAGGCATAAGCCTTAGGGTTGATCTCTAACGCCCAATAGTTAAGACATAAGCCTTAACCCCAATGCCCCGTGCCATTTTGGACTTAACTCATTCCTTCTTCATTTCTTTGAGGCATTCAGTACATGAGGTATGGAAAAATATTGAAGTTCAATCTCTTGCAACAAAGAGTAAGCCTCAAGCTCGAAGTCTGAAGTCCAATTGGACTTAGCTGCAAAATGGCTCTCTTTTCTTCTTTTAGCCAGTGTTGATAAAAGGTAAGCCTGAGGCTCGATGCTCAAACTTTTGCAATTCTTCAAAGCTTTCTCTATAACTTCAACCATGTTCCATTTTGACCTCCTTATGATGCCTCAAACTCCAGGAACAACATACCAAACCCCCAAGAAAACAATAACCCAATCACAGACCACCCATATCATCCTGAATCAAACTTTGCAACTTATGAGCACATTCACAAGGAAGTTGCTCCCACTCATCCACCTTTCAATCTTCTTTGAACTCATAAGCCCACTTAGACAGGCAATCAACAACATTGTTCCATTCCCTAGGAATATTAACAAAAGACACCATCTCAATCGTACTACACAACTGGTGAATTTGTCACACAATAGAAGATAATTGCCAGTTCACGTCATTAATGCTCTACCTATTTAACAAATTTATCACAATTTGTGAATCAGATTCACAAATGATCTTGCGCCAGCCAAGGGCACAAGCTTTTTCAAGTGCTACAAGAATAGCCAGTGGGCCTCCATGAAGTTATTAGTCTGGATACCATGATACCTAGAGAAGAAGAAGAGGGAAGCCCCAAAACTATCCCTCCCTAACCCCCCCACACCAGCATAAACTGGATTACCTCAAGAAGAGCCATCAGTATTAATTTTCAAAGTCCCAACAGGAGTCGGAGACCATCTACCTTCACGCTGAATTTTCCTTTTGGGGCATCTTCTTCCAATTGAACAAGCCTTCTTCAAAGTGAGACCACTTAAACCCGGATTTTGAAACACCTTAGCCTCCTCAGCATTCAGGGGGGCCTCGACCTCACACTTAGCAAAAATAGTCTCCTTAAGAATACTGAGAATACGTTGCCAAACCTATGCAACCACCATCCTTTTATCTTGGAAGATCTTACGATTTTGTTCTAGCCAAACCTGCCAAAGAATGCACAAGGGCCCCAAAACCCACACCATCTGGAGAGGGAAAGAAGTAGCAAGGGGTCTCCCCAAAGATCTCCAAAACTTGGACAAGGATAAAGCATGCACACAGGTGTTCCTCCAAACTGCCCACCATAAATGCCAAATAGCCCTAGAGAAAGAACATTGGAAGAAAAGATGTGATGAAGACTCCTCATTACTACCACATAGAAAACAAATGGATGGCCCCTTAAAACCCCTCTTCAAGAGATTGTCCCAAGTAAGGCATCTATCTCAATCCACTAGCCAAAGGAAAAAGTTACATTTGGGCCACACAAACTTATTCCAAGCATACTTCCACCAAGGGATTTCGTCCCCCCATACTTCCTTTTGTCTAACTCACAATACCCTGTTGCCACCGAATAGACCCCTTTAGGATATGGGACCCAAGTCAAAACATCCCTTTGTTGTAGAGAACTACAAGGTCTCTTAGCTAAAATCTTCCCCAGCTCAGCACGGTCCTCATCTGAACCCCCAAGAGGCCAGAGCTGACATATTTCCATTTGAAGATCTCCCCTTGTCCCAACCACTCACCAGCTTTAAAATCACTAACCTTCGCCCATCTAGCCTCTAGAAAAATAGAACCCAAATTTCATAGATGAGGATGAGAAGTGAATAAAGTAGGGTAGCCATCCCAGGAATCAAGCCAAAAAAGGGCATCAACCCCCTTATGAAAAATCCAAAAGAGGCCTTGCTTGATCAAACTAGCACATTTTTTAAGAGTATCCTAGATCATAGACCCCTTACCCTCCAGAGGGTAGCGAGGAATGTCCATCTCTGTAGCACCTCGCAGATACTTGACCTTGAGTATTTCAGCCCAACTTTGATCTTGACTAGTACACCAACGCTAGTAAAGCTTGGCTGCTAAAGCCTGACGTGGACCCAAACCATCATATTGGATAGGCCTACAAATAGAACCCCACTTAACCAAACTCCACTTCTTAGAATCCAATCTCCTAGCCCAAAGAAACTGTCTAGAGAGCACATCTAGATCTCTAATAAAGCTCGCAAGAGAATCTTGAACCATACACTTGTAAAGAGGAAGCACCTAGACCACAGCCTTAAGGAGCATAATCCTCCCAGCAAAAAACAACCATTGATAGGTCCAGTGATTGACATAACCCTAAATTTGTCCAGAATGAGTTGCCAAGTCCTTCTTGGTAGAGGAGACATGAAGAGGGGAACTCCCAAATACACAAAGGAAGATTACCCATCTAAAATATGAGAATGTGTGCAATATGAGTTTGAATAAGCAAAGGAGTATTGAAGAAAAAGATAGAAGACTGCCCTTCATTAATCTTCTTACCTGAAGCAACAAGATAGACATCCAACGCTTGCCTGAAGTTACTAGCTTCCTTAATTCTTGTCATCCCCATAAGGGCATTATCATCCAAAAATTTCAAATGTGTATGTGGAGCCAAACCACCTCCCCAAGACCAACCCTGAATCAACCCCCTACTTTGAAAGTCTTTAAGGAGTCTACCCAAGCCCTCGTCCATGATAATAAAGAGATATGGAGACAAGGGATCACCCTGCCTTAGGCCCCTAGAAGCACCAAACAAGGAAGAGGGTACACCATTAATCAAAATAGAATACGACACCAACATGACACAACTCATCACCCAATTAATCCAATCTTTAGCAAACCCAAAAGCACCCAAAATCTTGTGAAGGAAGGACCAGCTAACCCAGTCGTATTCCTTAGCCATATCTAGTTTGACAAACATAGCCTTCTCTTTCAAGACCTTCATGGAGTGGATAGCCTCCACAATGATCATCACCCCATCCTGAATATATCTTCCAATCACAAAACCCCCCTACTCCTCTGAGATGAGATTAACTAACTAGGGCTTTAATCACTCAGCAATTAGCTTTACAATGATCTTATAAACAATATTACACAAAGCAATTGGCCTAAAAAGATCAAAAGAGCTAGCACCCTCGCGTTTGGGAATAAGAGCCAAGAAATTTGAGTTGAGAGCTTTCAACATTTGTTTATTGTGTTGAGATTCTTGAACCACCTCCAAAAGATCCCATTTGATAATCTCCCAAAACTCTTGATAAAACTCAACCGGAAATTCATCTGGGCTTGAAGCCTTTCCTTTTTTCATGCTGAAAACAACCTCCTCCAACTCATCAAGAGAGATAGACCGAGAAAGTTCGGTGTTGACTTCATAGGAGACCACAGAAGGAATACAAGCCAAGACCTTATTCACTTTATCCAAATCCTCTGGAACATCTTTAGAGAATAGGGCAGAGAAATAACAAATAGCCTCCTAGGATATATCGTGAAAAGAAGAAAGTTGTGCACCCTGAGAAGATAAAATAGAGGAAATAAGATTCCCATGTCCTCTAGCCTTGACAGAGTAGAAAAAGAAAGCAGTATTCCTATCTCCCTCCTACAACCAGTTAATTCTTGATTTTTGCTTCCAAAACAACTCCTCCCTTAATTCCCATTCAGAAAGCCTCTCCAAAGCTTCCGCTTCAGCCTTAAGGGACTCCTAAGTGATACCATAGTCTCTATTCTACCTAGAAATGAAATCCAACTGATTTTGAGTTGTTGATTTTTCCTTAAAGACATTCCCAAATCATTCTTTGTTCCACTTTTTAAGTTGAAATTTCATGAAATGAATCCTTTTAACAAAAGTGTACATGTTTGTCCCATGCAAAGGTCGACCATTAGCCCACCAAACCTTGACTAGGTCCAACAAAGAAGGGTCTCGCAACCACATTAACTGAAATTTGAAGGAGGGGTTCTTGACATTTTCACGGCCCTGCACAGAAAATTTTATGGGCCAATGATCCAAGCCCCGCTAGTCTAGGATTTTAGAACTGGAAATCCATTGGTTACTTAACTAGAAGCTTGAAACCAAAAACCTATCTATCCTTTTATAGATAGAGTCCACCCCACATCTCCTATTGCTCCAAGTAAACAAACCATTGAGAGGCTTCATATCTATCAAATTCAGCTGGGATAAATTGAAGTTAAACAAACATGAAGAAGGCTCCAAACGATCCAAACCAACTCTCTTCTCCTCAAGACTAAGAATAGAATTGAAATCCCCAGCAACAACCCAAGGAAGCAATAGAGCTAAAGATCGCACATAACTTAAGTGGTCCCACAAATGATCCTTTCCTAGCAAATCGGAAGGAGCATAAACATTAGAAAACAATAGTATCTCTCCAGAAACAAAGCTTGAAGCAGTCATGGATAGAGAAGATCTGCTTGCAATCCATCACAAGGGATAGATCTTTTGCTTGTCCTAAAAGAAAACAATCCCACCAGCAATGCCTTAAGCACCAATGCACTGACATTCACCATGCCACCAAATATTGAGACAAATCTTGGTCATACCCTCTATAGATAGCTTAGACTCGTGGATAAAAACAACATCAAGAGAGTGGACCTTAATCAAATCTTGAACAACCTTTTGTCGAGGGATGTTGTTCAAACCCCTTACATTCCAAGAGAGAACAATCATTTATGGGGTTTAGAAAAATTGGATTCAAGGGGTTTAACAGAGCCCAACTCCACCAAATTCTCACCCATAGCCTTAATATTATCTTGATCTTTCTTCCTTCCAGCCTTGGAAGGCTTCTCTGACACCCCCTTCTTTAAGTCTTTCTCATGAAGACCCAAAGAAGAGAAACCTAGAGACTCTTACCCAAATCTTAAACTATATCCAAAGGTTGTGAACCCAAACAATCATTAGAGGGATTAGACTCCTCTAACCCTTTTGGGATGATAGGTAGAATAGTAGAATCCAAAGCCTGGCCATGAGGAACCAAAGCACCTAGCTCCACACATTGATTGTCACACCTATCTTTATCATAGGCCATCTACTCCATCTCACAGATATTATCAATAGAAACATCCTTATTTAGGCACAAAACTTGTTGATCCAAATCTTCTAGGGCCTCAAAATGATTAAAGCTTACATCCTCTTGCCTATCCTTGAGGGTTCTTTTCTTGCCTCTACCCTTATTGCAAGGTTTTACTAGAGCAAAACCCTCCTTATCCATTTCCCCTTCTGACATAGCTAGGGGCTTTACCTTTCTCCTTTGTAGGGTCAGGGCGAGGAGGCATCCTTGCAGAAGCCCCAACAAAAGAATAGCTAGAGGCTTTGAGTTTAGGAAACTTTCATTGCAAGTGCCCATATTCATGGTAGATCCTGCACCGAAAAGGAAAATTTTCATAGTCCAACTGTTGAATCCATGATGTAGACCCAACTTTAATTTCTATTGAATTAGGAAGAGGGTTATTTAGATCAATCTCCACATAGATACAAGCCAAAGAGAGAGCCCATTGTTCTAATGTTTGTTGTGAAGGCCCCACCGGTTTACTAAGAAAAAGTGCAATACTATGCAAAATGTCATTCCTCCAATATTCAACTAGAAGCCAAGGAAGTCTAACCCACACCGGAACCTGTGATGGAAGCTCTTCAACTGGATTAAAATCGGTGTGCCAAGGTTTCAATAAAAGTCCCACTTGATTGTAAAAGTAAGGACCTCCTTCAAAAGCCTTATAACAGTCAGCAATGCATGAGAAGACAACCATGAAATAGCCATTTGTTGCTTGCAAAATATCCATGTCTCCTTCTCGATTCCAGGTACGTCGAGCCCAAGATTCAAAAAATGGAAGAGAAAATTTGATTCCCATAAACTTACAGATTAGAGCATAATTTCTCTAGTAAGCAATGTCTTCAGCAATAGATTTTGTTTGGATAACCAAAACTAGGCAGGTTTCACTCCTAGAAAGACACCCATTCACTTTCAAAATCTGAGACAAACCATTGTTTGAAGAACTAGCACCATTTGATGCATTAAGCTTAAGATTGGCATCCATAGCATTACTATTTGGAGATAAATCAACCCCCATAACCACATCAGTAAAAGACATGAAGGAAGCACCTGCATGAAAATCCTTTGATCCCATAAAGAGAGCCCAACCC
Organism: Sequoia sempervirens; assembly: GCA_007258455.2. Classification (NCBI taxonomy): domain Eukaryota; kingdom Viridiplantae; phylum Streptophyta; class Pinopsida; order Cupressales; family Cupressaceae; genus Sequoia; species Sequoia sempervirens. The sequence continues at coordinate 190,410,479 of VDFB02086081.1, read as the reverse complement.
CAAACACCTTAACCAAACCCAACCCCATCCCAGAACCAAGATAGAGACAACAACAATAAAAAAAAAACCAAACCTCGAGAAATCCCCACCCCACAGCTCACAACACTCCACAAACTGGCCAAAGACCACAGACATGGGCATGCACATGAGAAACATCACATGCAGGTCGTGGCCAAGAGGTTCACAGACCTGCATATAGGCTCCCGCATGCAAACCGCCATCACATGCACCCTTTTTTCCAATCAACTTTGGACCAATTAGATATTGGAATATTAAAGATGACAATATTATAGTAATATTGTTAAATTCAAATCTTATATTTCTATGAAGATCTTAGGAAATTATCCAATACCACTAAAATTATTAATAAAAATAATTTGAGATGGTGTAATTATATTTTAAACTAATTAAAAATATATATATATTTTAATATTGGAAATTTAAAAATATAATGAATATTGTTAAAATAAAGATTGATGTTTATCATCAACATAATGAAATCAATTTACCCTTGGTGTTGAGAAGAAAATTCACTTTATTTTATCTTTCAAATAAAGTAGTGTTGTGAATAACCTGTGTTGCAAGTCATGCTTTTGTAGAGAAAATTGTTGTGAATTTAGTGTCTTCCAACTTTGTTTTATTTATATTTGGGGTTAGAAAATTTTAATCATCAAATGTTCAAGAGATTTCCAAAATTAAGAGTGGGATACCTAGAATTATCAAATATTCAAGATTTTTGAAATTTAGGTTTCATAGTTCCATGTTTTATCTATTTTGTAAACTCTTTTTTTCATCTTATTGTAAAATAAAATTAATAGCATTTTTAAAATTTATCATCTTATGTAAATTTTAAATTTCACATTTAAGAAATAATAATTGTTTAGAATACAAAAATGGTTGTATTAATGAGTAACTAAGATGTGAGAGACTATATTTACATAATGCACATTAAATCAAACAAATGTTTTCACTTTAAAATTTCCAGTGTAATAGGAATAGCATGGATATGGATAGTTGTCCACAACATACTCCTTCAAGATCTAAAGAAAAAAACAAAATATACTCAAGATACTGAGCTATAAATATAGATTCCTTTGTAACATCATTCGATCTCAATATTTCATGTAATTATATGTCAAGTCCTAGAAGATAATTGTGGGTTTGGCCTCAAATTCTAACCCTTTTTAAATGCATGAAATGAATAATCTCTTGGGCTTCGATTACTACCAAATGTCCAACTTATTTATTTGATATGTAACTTATGAAAATATATCCTTGAAGCTAATAAGAGTGTGGTTCGGTAGTCATGTCGCTTGGTTGTAGTGACGGCCACCAGGGTTCAAACCCTTGCTAAGCCAAAGTGCTCATAGGCTTTGTGCCTTCATTGGGCCAATGTGCTGGTGGGATTGGTAGTTTCTTGTACCCAATTCATAGCTTCGGTCAAAAGCATTTACCCTTAATAAAAAAAGAAAATATATCCTTGAAAAAATTATTTCTCATTGTAATAGATCACGTGTGATTATAATTAAATGACCTGTTGATCTAGGAGGATCTAAAAATCATCACTCATTGTAATTTAACCCTAATCCAAATTGAACCTTGATTGAACCCTAACCCTAATTGAATTATAATGCTAACTTTGAACCCTAAATAAATTATAACCTTGATTGTAACCCTAATAATAACCCTAATTGAACTTAAATTAACTAATACCCCTAATTAAGCTTTAATCATTACCCTTACCAAACTTTAATCCTTACCCTTACCCTAACCCTTTTTTTATCCCCAATCCTAACCCTAACCCTAACCCAAGTGAATAGTAATCATAATTGAACCCAAATTTTTATCTTAATTAAACACCAACCCTTATTAAACCATAACCCAAATTGAACCCTAACCCTAATGTAATTGTAACCCTATCTCTAATGAATTCCTAACCTTAACCCTAATTCTAATTGACCATTTATTGAACCACAACCCTAATTGAACTCTAACCTTAACTCTGAGTCATAATTAAATCATAACCTTAATTGAAGCTTGGCCTTAACCATAATTGAACTCAAAGTTTTAGCCTGATTAAATCCTAACCTAGAAGGAATAGAAATTTTTGTTCAAGAAACAAAAACTTTGCTATTAATAGGTTTGCCCGTACAAAGGAAAATAATTGTTTATACAAAAAAAGAAGAATAAGAAGAAGAAGAAGAAGAAGAAGAAGAAGAAGAAGAAGAAGGAAAAAAAGAAGTTATAGATAGGTGATCAAAGGGTTTTCATATTTAAAAACAACATTTAAGTCATCTATCCTCTTCATTGTTAAAAACTAAAATAAAGCCACAACTACTCTCAATTTTTCTTCACTTCAAAGAACAAAACTGTTCGTCGGTATTTGGCAGGAACTTCACAACAATGCGGCCTTGTTAAATTTAGTAGTAATTTTAACATGATTTATTTTCATAATTTTATTGTCCACATTATTTGAATAATATTAAAGTTTTAGAAATCTATATATAGACATAACAATTATGGTTGATTTATTACATCTTAAAATTTTATACATGAAAATTTAAACTTGTATCTTTCATTCATATCTTAACATATTATATATATGAAAGGTTGAGCAATCCACAAACTATTGTGCAAATAAGAGGGTGCTTATGTAAAGATTAATTATAATAAATAAGAGTTGTGAAGAACAAGACTTAGGATTGCTTGAAATATTTTTTGATTTAATTATGTAGAGATTTTTGGCATCAATGTTTTAGATCATAGTTTGTGATTCATCTTTAGGAAGAGGATTATAAAGTGATATCTAAAATGTTGATATCAAAAATCTCTACACAATTAAACCTAGAAGCATTTCAAGAATTATTATGAACTATGAAAATATAATGTCTATTAAGAATTATGATTTTCAATGATTAATCATCCTTAGTCAATTACATCCTATCTATTTGTGTTATAGATTGTGTGCAAACTTACAATAAATAACATAACAAGTAATAAACACATCATATGAAAAATGAGATCATCACAACTACTATACCCTAGAGAAATCTAATATGAAAAGAAAACTCTAGTAAATAATTCACCGACATTACCTAAATTCATACCCTCAATTAAGGTTGCTACATCATTTGGTTGCACACTAGGAGGGATCACAACTTTTGTAAAGAAATTTGAATCAAGCCATGGTAGGTTGATGAGTTTTGAATTAGGTCCCACAAGGAAATCTTAGTAGGAGTGTTATGAAGTTGTTCCAGAATATCATACTCCTTTCCACTATGTTGAGGTAACTAAGGGGCACTAGGTAAAACAGGTTGTGGGAGCAGTATTGATGAGGGAATGGCTTGTGTTTTTCTTGATTTCTTGTTATTCCTTGTGTTATATGTATGAGAAACTATATGGTAACTTGGTTGTTTTGATACATGATTACTAGTGATTTGTTTTATGAATGTTAAGATATGACCATGAGGTTTGGGTTTGTTTTGATGTGATCCTATGATAAGCACAGGTTTGGTTTGGATTTTAGGTTGTTGGGTAGGTGGGTAAATGATAATTTAAGGTGTGATTGCATTAATTGTTCATTGTTTTGTGGGAATGGTGCAAGCCTTAGTGGATGAGCTTAGTGAGATGAAGTCCTCAAGGAATTCATATAACATATAAAATTCTTCATGACTAAAGGACTTGATAGGTATATAATGCACTTGTAGAAAGAGATTCGACATGATCAAATGGCTATTCTTTCTCCAAGATTAATCATAAAGTTTCAATTTTAGTTTATGTTCACACATGTTAAGGCCAACTAAGATAGAAAACAAATTTATAAACCTAATGCAAGTACAAATTTGGAAACTAGGTTCTAGATTGGAAAACCAACAACAGCTATCAGTCTATTAAGGAAATTTTAGGTAGGTTTATGGAGGATTAGGATGCCCTAGAGCATTCGTGTCTTGGTAGGGTTCTTTCTAAAAAAAATATTTTAGAGGCACTAGTGATAGAAGCTAGTTGTGTGATAGTATCTAAACCTAGATTTTGGATTGATTTTATTGTTATTTTATGAGTTTCCAGATTGTGCAATGTGTTGTAACAACCTAGGGTTTTGAACTTTTACAAAAATGAAACTAATCTAAGTTATGCAATGCTTTAGAAAATGTAAACAATTATCCTACATATTTGATAATTTCCAGTACTGAAATGCAAAATTATTTCAAAATTTGTAACAAGCTAAGCAAAATGACAACTTTATTTAACATGCAATAACAGTTTTCTAGAATTTCAAAACAGATATTTGCAAGCAGAAATGGATTGGAAATGTAGAGAAAAAGATCTGTGAAAAAAATTTCTAAGCCACCTCTAGTAGGTCAAAGGTTCCCTAGGGAGTCTGAGTCCCTGACAGAGGTTCAAAAAAATGAAAGACTGAATGTTTAGGTTGTTGTTTGAGGATTTTGTTTATGTTTGCAAACAGGTTTTATAGTGATTGTTTTTCTAGAATTTTCCCAATTGAAGATAATGCAATTCAAATGCCAATGTTTAACAACAAATGACAAATTTTATGAATGCAATTTTGAATGTAAATATAATCTAAATGACTGAAACTAACCCTATTTCAACCTATGATGCAATATGATATGTATTTTTTTGAATTTTTTTGACTTTTTATGATACAAAAATGAAACTCTAAATGAGAAATGCAAAACCTAGATCTAGGGCTGAATTACTTCATATTTCAAAAGGTTTATCATGTCAAAATTTCAGGTTCACCAAAATGTAACATAAGAAAAAGTGAACCCTAAGTCTAGTGCATAAAACCTAGGATTGCTTTTGCTCCTTTTTCGAAGGTACACTAGGATGCAAATCAACAAGGTGTTTATATTAACTTTCAACCATGAAGGTGATTCAATAAGACCTAGATCTAATCCTTTTGAGCCTTATAAATGGATTAAAATTGATTTTCTATGATTGGCCTAATTCAACTATGCTCCCTAATAAGAAGAAATTTGTAATATCCTAATGATTAACAGACTGAAACAACAACTTGCAAGTAGATCTAGGGAGTATTGAGTATTGTGAACCTATCATAGAAAGTTGGATCTAGCATGAAATGGAAGACAAAGTCACCCAAGGGCATATGGGTCCTTGTAAGCCTAAATTTTGAAACTTCAAATTTGATCTTGTAGCTCTCTATCTGCTCTCCAATTTTTTCCCAATAAACCTTCATCTTTGGGTCCTGACCTATAATAAATCTGTAAAAGAGATGGAGGGGTCGCTATATAGGATTTTTCCTCAGTCAAACCCTTGTTTTGGTATTTCTACCTCCACAAAAGGCAATAAAATTGATTGATAATAGTGTGTGTGCCCTAACCTTAAGTGTATCTAAGGTTTTTATAAGCTAAAAATACATAAAACCCTCCTCAAGTGTGTTAGAGAAGGATTCCTACATGAAAATGATAAGATCTACCTAAGAGCAAGTCAAAAATCTCTTAAGAAATATGAAATATAATGATACCTTGATTTAGGCTACAAATAGGATGAATCTTGAAGATGAGAACACTAATAAACAAGTCATTAGGTTGAAGTAAATGGCCAAATGCATCTCCCAAACCTAAAATCCATCATGCTCTTTTATTGGCATCAATCTTCAATCATGAAATAAGGCTTGATAAAATTTGCAAATGAGCTTGAAGACCTACAAATTCAAATGTATGTGGTGGAATATAGTGATCTCTTGCTTCTCTTTTCTTCTCTTATTTATTTCTAGTTTTAAATGGTGAAAAGACTAGGTATTTATAGTTTTTTCTCTAATTTCCCAAAACATAGATTCTAATAACTGGCATTTATAATTTGAATTTTGAATGTTAAAATGCCAGCATCAACATATCCAAAATTGGTCCCTAGAAGAATAGGGGGACCCATACGCCCTAGGGTGAATGGGTCTTGGCCCTATTTTCCAAGATATTTAGTGTTGGGGAAAAAATAATGACTTGATACATTTGTTCAATGCTTGAAATTTTTCAGAAAATGATAAAATAGGCCTCAAACTATATAATTTAGGAGATTAGGGCCTAGTCTTTTATATGGGAAAAGAAATTTTTGATGGGACCTGAAATCCATTACAAATAGGTATTAAGGGGACCTCAAACCCATTACAAATAGATTTTGAGGGTACCTAAAACCCAGTCAAAGAGAGTGCTACAAAATATAAAAGACGCAAACCATCAGTAGCCTAAACAACACCAGCCATGAAGAGATAGACAATACCATACAAGTTGCATGAAACGGGTTTTGAAAGAGCCTTAAACCCTTTACAACCAAGTTTTTACGGGGACCTTAAACCCTTAACTGAACTTGACCATAGCCTGAAGTAGCTAGGCATCAGCAAACCATTTGCTCAAAACAACCAAATATAATCCCAAATAAACAGTGAACTTAATGGTGTAGAACACCATCATATCCTTGTTTCTCAAAAGAACTAGAAAATCCAAACACCCCACCTCAATAGGGGTTTTGGGAAACAAAAAAAAAATTGTGAATCATCAACCTCTTCATAGCACCATCCCAGTGCCCAAAATGCCAACCCAACCTCCTCCTCTAAAGGAGAGGGATCCCCTCTATAGGAGAGAATGAAATGAAACCCCTTACTAAAAAAACCGCATCTCTCCAACCCACATAAGCTCCACCTCAAAAGGAACTAGAATATAGCTTCCAACTTAACCTGAATAGAAGAGGGTTCCACCTCAAAAGGAACAATCCCCCCTCTATAGGAGACACAAGCTGAAGATTCCAGTGGTAAGAGACTTCAGTAGGAAGGGATGACACAACATCTATTGGTAACACAAGCTTCAAGTACTAGCAAGAAGAAGCTGAAAAATCATCAACCAACTTACATAACTGGGTCCAAAGAGAAAACAATAAGATTAACCTAGACAGAAGTAAACAAGCACCAACCTGAACAAAGTCCATCAACCAAAAATGAGAAAAGCAGAACTCCTACCAATAAAAAGTGTTTTCCCCCTTTTTTCCTCATAAGCTTCATAGACTCAAAGGAGGACAAAGCAACTTCCATTGACAATAGAGAATATTGGGTTATAAGAGAAGGAAATAACCCAGTCTAAAACCACCACCAACAAAAAAACCCCTGCAAGAAGAAAATACTTAATCCCTTCAAGTCAATAATACTCAATACACACAAAGGGATTGAAATAGCTCCAAGAGAGAGCAAGGATAACATAAATTTCAAAGGGGCATCAAAATTCCTTCTAAACAACATGAATAGGGAAAAATCCTATAATAACATGGAGGGAAAACCACCTCTCCATAACAGTTTTAAAAGTAAAAAATTGTTAAGCACTACTCTCTTAAGACTCTCCCCCATCATCTTTTTGTGCAGCAGCCAACTTTCCGCCATGACTCTTCCCCAACAACACTTGGCAACAAGGGAAATTGGAAAAAAATCCAAAAACCAAGCTACAATACCAACAGCCTCCATCCCATCATGACCAAGAAGCAAAATCATTGCATCCCAACTAGACGACAACAACTTGCCTCGCAACACCTCTTCCCAGCTAGAAAACAACAACATCCAACACCAAACTGTCATAACCCAACAACTCAACATTAGCAACCTACCCAACCACAAGTCACCTCCTACCAATAAAGCATCTACCTCTTAATCATCTCCTTCACCTCCTGCATCATCCCCTAAATTTAAATTTCCCCCTTTACTCTTCTTCTCACTCCCTCTCATCTCCATTTTTTACTCCAAAAACAAGAGATTGGATGTGAGATTAGGGCCTAGTTAGGAGGTGTTGAAAATGCGTAAATGCAAGGGTCACTAAAATAGGTCCAAACTAAGCATAAAATTGTACTATCACCTACAAGGGAGTATAATTTTTGACGCTACAAAACTTAAACAACTGGATAAATAATTAGAGAGACTTCAACTATTCTTAAGCAATGAATCCTTGGCTAAAGAATCCATTCCTCTTATGGATAACATTAGAAATTTAATCAATAATTTTCAAGGCATGGAAGTATTGTGTAACCTAACTCATATAGTATATGTAAACATCCCTATGCTAGATAGTTGCACTCAAGCCCTTACCAACACTCAAATTCAAATAGGAAAACAATTTTCTTCTCCTACAACCATACCTTCTATTCCTACTTCTACACCTCCAATTATACCATCCACCACACAATATTTTAATGGTCTAAACTCTAGTTTAGGCCTTTCTTGTGGGAATCCTTATAGCTTTTTCCCTTCATCTACCATACCTCCATTTTCTTCACCTCTCATAAACTTTCAAAATAATAACCCTCCAATCATCAACAATAGTCCTACATGTTCTACACATTCTCAAAACATGTCACCAAATGATCCTATAATATATCAACTCTTACAAAGCATGTCATATTTGCAAAAAAAAATGAGCATGAACTAAACTCAATCTAATACTATTCCTCCAACATATCTCACATATAGTCCATGTTATAAATCTGAAATACATTGAATAATCCAAGGAACTTTATAAGAGAAATTCAAAGCTACATAAAGTGGAAAAACATAAACAATGCAAACCAACAACTCTGAGAGATATGCAATGTCGAGATGATAGAATTACATTAATATCTTCCAAGATTAATAAAAAATACAAGCTAGGTAGTGAGTTTATATAAAATTAAGGAGAGGATGGAGGAAAAAAATAAACCAATAGGAATTGACCACCACTAACCACTAGTATTAAATAAAGTGATGAAAAAGTAAATACTCCACCCTTCAGGGGTGGAGACACCTCATCACCTTATCTCCTAGTTATTAAAGAATAAACTCACTTTATTATCCTAACTAGATGGATCATAGTTCCCATTTATATATAAATTCCTCCCCAAATAATAAGAAGCCCCTCCCCCACAAATAGAGAGAACACCCCCAAAATAGAGAGAGAAGAAAAGAAGGACTAAGTAGCACCCCTACAAAGAGGATGCCAAACACACCCCAAGAAAAGATCCCAAATGAAGGAACTTTCTCTTAGTGGAGGGTTTGGTGAAGATGTTTGCAATTTGATTTCATGTCAATAAGTACTTAAGATTGATGATCTGGTCATGAATTATCTCCCAAATGTAGTGCTTGTGGATCTCAATGTGTTTGGTCCCCTAATGATGGACCGGATTGCAAGAGATTTGAATCACACTTTGGTTGTCACAAAATATGATTGTGGGCTTCCAAAATGGAATATCAAACTTGGTGAATATGTTCTAAAACTAGATGACCTTAGTAGTAGAATTAATTTATCTTCAATACTCAGCATTTATAGATGAAAGAGCAATAGAATATTGCTTCTTGCTTGACCAACAAACTAGATTAAAACTAAGGGAGAAGCAATACCCTAAAGTAGACTTGTGATCCTACAAATCACTTTCCCAATTTGAATTTGTGTGTCCCACCAAATTAAAATCCACACCTACTACATAGTGAATACCATAACTGTGAGTACCCTTGGTGTAGTGAAGAATCTACTTAGCTGCTTTTCAATGCAACTCATGTGGATATTTTATGAATTAAGATACCTTGCCTATAGTATATGAAATTTCAAGTCTTGTGTGAGTCAAATAGATGAGACTACCAATAAGTTTTTGATACATTATTTCATCCACCAAGGGTGAAGAACACTTAGCCTCAAGTTTGACTCTTGAAAGAAATAGAGTTGATGTAGGCTTACAATCATCCATGTGAAACTTATGGAGCATATCAAGTGCATACATAGGTTTTTCAAGAGAGATACCTAAATAATACTGAGTGATCTCAATCCCTAAGAATTAATGGAATAAACCCAAGTCTAACATCAAATATTGATCATGAAGGGTAGTTTTCACTACCTGAATGGTGGATGAGTGACTTCCTATGATCAACAAGTCAATGATGTAGAGAACTAGGAAGGTGTGAGAATCATCCTACTTAAAATATATAATTAATATTAGAATGGAATTTATTGAACCCAAATTTTAGAATGAATGAGTCAATCTTGGCATACCAAGCTTGAGGGGCCTATTTGATTCCATAGAGATACTTTCAAAGATAGAAAATAAGTGAAGAATCTTGTACAAACCCTTGTGGATGCTCCATGTATATATCCTCTTGAATATCATCGTGAAGAAAATAACTCTTCACATCCATCTGATGAACTTCCCATCTATGTGTTACAGCAATAGCAAGGACAAGTTAGATGGAATTCATTTTGGCGACTAGTGCAAAAGTCTCAGAGTAGTCAATCCTGAGAACTTAGGAGAATCCTTTGGAAACCAAGTGATTCTTATACTTGTCAATCGACCCATTTTCTACAATTTTTCTGACAAATCAATTTGCATCAAACAAGTTTCCTTCCCTTAAGAAGTGGGAAAAGATCACAAGTGTGGTTCCTCTCCAAGGAATTGAACTAGATTCTTGCATAGTTGCATCCCACTCAGGGACTCAAAAATATTTTTGAGTGGACTGTGGATCAAAAGTTATGGAAAGGAAGACATGCGGATCATCCTAAAAGTGTGATCTTGTTCTTCTATGATTTGAATGATTCCCTAACCAATCCCTTGTTGACTACAATTATTGAGGAGCCCAAAGAGGCCCTATGGTTGGAGAAGGACGAGAGTCTAGAGGAGAATCATCATCCTCTAAAGGTGGTATTTGTGCACCCTCATGATCACTATCATCATCTAAAGTGGAGGAAGAAGACTCCTCATCAAGATCGGAAGGATTGTGATCCTCTGAAGAACTATCATCATGATGCAAGGACTCTAATATGATGGTGGTTGGAGAAGTGGTAATAGAAGAACTAGAATAGTTCTCAAAATGAACACTCCTCTCAATGAACAACTCGTGTATGGTGGGATGAAGAATCCTATAGCCTTTGACATCATTTGGGTATCCAAAAAAATGCAAGGCTTTCTCCACGAATCCATAAGCTTGTGTTTCATTGCTAGAATGTGAGCCCATGCACTAGATCCAAACACTTGAAAGTTCTTAACTGAGGATTTTCAACTAGTCCAAGCTTGAAAAGGAGTTACCCCCTCATAGCTTTGTGAGGAAATTAGTTTTGTATATAGCACGCACAATTAATGACTTCTACCCAAAAAGGTGGTGCCAAAGTCTTGGAATGAATCATACAATTGACCATCACTTTCAAGGATCGATTATTTTGTTCGACTACTACATTCTATTGAGGGTTGTAGGGAACTATATGTTTAAAACCAATTTCTTTTATTGTACAATATTACTCAAACCTGTGGTTGAAATATTCCCCCATTATCTATATGTGAAACTTTGATGGATTTCCCAAGTTTTTTCTCTACAAAATCCTTGAATTCCAAGAAGGAAGTGAAAACTTCATACTTTTGTTTGAGAAAGTACACAAAAGTGTACCTTGAAAAGTCATCAATGAAGGTTAAAACATATTGGCTCTACTGAAAGATGATTGTGGAAATGGACCAACCAAATCATTATGTACCAACTCCAAAATATGTGAGGCTCTCCAAGATTTTCCTGTCAAATTTATGTTCATGATGCTTTCTGAGAATGCATCCCTGATAAACATAATTAGAAAAATGAACTATAGGAAATATTGTAACCATGTCTTATTGGTTGAGCTACTACAAGTAGTGGTAGTTCAAGTGGTCAAACCACTCATTCCATAAATTACTTACGTCATTAGAATGAGTGATTATAATAGATGAAGGTGAATTAGGAACAAAGTGAGAGAATAAATAAAGTCAAGATTAGTGATTTGCTCTCCCAACTGCAACTGTAGGATAATTGTGCAACTCACAAATCACCACTGAATCAGAACAAAACTCAATATGTTTTCTTGTACTTGTGTGAGTGATTTGGTATATCAATAGGAGATTAGTTGATAACAAGGGCACAAAAATAACATCCTAAAATGTGCCATCCCCCATATCAATAGACCCTCTCCCACACACCTTAACAAGATCATCATCACCCATCAAGATGGAACGCATATTACACAACTCGAAAGATGCAAGTTCATCCTCAGATGAATGCATGTGGTGTGAGGAACCCAAATCAAGAACCCAACTGGCAAAGAAGCAACTGCTACAAGGACCTTGCCCTTTCCTTTTCCCTTGTTATTGTTTTTAGCCTTATAAGACCCCTCATATGAACTTTGTTTGATTGATTCAAGAATACTAAGATTATTCTTTTCAAGAATATGTGTCAAGTGATCAACTTATTTCTTCAAAAATTTATGCTCATCATGACTAGTCCTTTTACAATATGCACATTTGACCTTCTCTTTCTTAGACTTATTATCATTGGAAGATGAGGTCTCATTAGCTACTTTTTGAGCAACTAATTTTTTATCCTTCTCTTTTCTATTATTTTATTTCTTACCCTTGTTACTAATTTGTCCTAGCTATTCTTTTGTTCCATGGTTTATAGCCAAGACATGTGACTTTGAAGACTTTAGAGTTCCCATATATATTAGCTTGTCTTGCTCTTGTGTGAGAGAAGTAGCAAAATTGAATTGAAAGATAGCATGGTGAATTTACACCCAAATGCATCCTTAGTAGCATAGAAGGTAGAAACAAATGTGGAATATTCAAAACTTAACTTAGAGAGAATACTTAGAATTAGTTGTTCATCTTTATTATCAATTCCACATTGCTTTAACTACAACCTTAGTGACGTTGAAATTGTCTAGACTTAAACTATAGTTCATTTTCTAACATATGAACCCTTATAGAATATTCAATTCCAAATAGATTTAATATCTTATTCCATATTTCATTTGGTGTATTCAAAGATTCAATATGAAAGAGAAAATAAGGAGATACAAACAAACACAACACTTAATATGCTTCATCACATCTATTAAACCACTTAGGATTTTCAACTTTAGCAAGTTCAATTTCTAGCCCCATTGTTATTCTATGCAAACCAATACTTCTTAAGTCAATTTGTATTTGAGACTTCCACTCAAAATAGTTGTATGCAATTAGAATAGGAACTGTTGTTTGAGCCATGATGAAGAGATGTAAAAAGAAGTGCTAAATGAAAGTGAACACAACAACACTAGAAACACCCCAAGCTTTTTACTAGTATGAAAAATCACCCCCGCCAAATATTATAAGGGAACTTTATAGTTTAGTGTGTTTACAAAGCCTTTTCCAAGATACAATTCTCAATAGGCCCACAATGGACAAAATTACAAATTATGATACAAAATGAATTAGAGACAAAATTTGGAAAAATTAGCCTTATAGTTGTGTATTTCTCTTTACCACCTTTCCAATACTATTTATTTCTAAAAAATGAAGCACTATAATGAAAGTTATGGCCTGTTGAAGAAATTAGCAACAAATAGCTTCAACCTAAACTATCTAGAAAACAAATGAAAAAAGAAAATTTCAATACCTCCATGAATGGAAAATGCTCCTCTCCAATTTTTTTGTGATATCTTGTTTCCAAAAAATGAGCGCTATGAAAAAAAGTTATGTAAGTTTGAAAAAAAGGCCCAGTTTGGCCTACATGAGGGCCTTGGTAGCCCTCGGGCGGTGCCATTGGCGGAGATGGTGTACTAGGACTATTGTGGCAATGACTAGGAAATTTGACTATGTTGGAAAAACAAGGGCAGACAACTGAGAGAGGGGGGGTGAATCACTTGTCACAGAAATTCAAAACTTATTCAACTTATTAACCTTATTCTCAAATCTGATAATTAACCATGAAAGCATGAATCAACAACGCATCAGAACACACATAACACCAAGATTTTTTATGCGGAAACCCTGTTAGGGGAAAAACCATCCTGGAGGTCAATCCACAAGATTATACCCTATTAAAAGTATAATGAAAATGAAATATGGGAATGCACATGCATTCAGGCACATTGCCTAGAGCTCACTGCTCAATTACAAAGGAAGACACACTGTCTTACAAAAATATTTGGATTAAATCCATCCATATTTTGAACTAAGAAAATAGCATCTACTAATGCCTAATTACAGTTCCAATTAAGCACATGAACACTTCTTCACACTTCTTCACAATTCTTCACACTCTGCTTTGCCTTCGAATGATATTTGCACATACACACACACTAGGCATCCATTGGCATACATTTGCGCTACAATTTGAATAAACAATTGCTCTTATATATCTGCAACATGAAATTTCATTGCTACAAGTTGGCCACAAAGAAATAATAAAATGAATATAAATTGTCAGTCCAAATCATTAAAGATTATCAATGCGAATCATCCAAAGTTGGCCAAAACTTAGTGAGGACCCAAAACAATATCTCCAACATGAAAACACTTCAATTAATTACTCCTCGAAGATCCACAACACACTTCAACACCATGTCAGCCAGGGACAAGAAAAACATCAACACGCAAGAGAAAATTGCCAACCATGATCACAACGATCAATGCAGATGTGCAACAAAGATAGAGAATGATCTAGAAATATCCACAAGCAACATGAATCACCAAAGAAGCATCCGCAGCAACTGTACTAACTGAAATAGTATCATCCTTAATCAGGAACACCGACTAAAGAAACAGAAAAACTGTTTGAATGTAAATCTTCATAACTCGATCAAATCTTCATGTGGATCTTTGAAACTCGGCGTGGATAAACCAAATACACTCAGCAACAAACCCTTTAGTCCACAACCTATGATCATCAATGTACAGAACATACCAACAAACTAAGCTTCACTTTACCACTGACAACCTACAACTTATTTCTTTACAATTTTCTCAATATCCTCAACATATACAACTTCAAATGCATTTATGCTAATAGTGTTGACATCAATGGCAACCACATATCAGCAACAAAACCACAACATCCAACAGACTAGTGGTCAAGTTGGTAGTTGGTGGCTAGGGTTTGTGGTTTCATTTGGAACTGCTAGCGGTTAGTATAGTCATTGCGGTTAGCAACCCCCTTAGTGGCTTGAGGTCGTGGGAAATACATGTTGCTTGTTTGAGATCACAAATTAAGGCCATAGGCTACAACCTATGTAGCTTTAGTCACTAAGAACTTCACAAGAACTAAGCACTCTTTAGTACTTTTTTTATTATTTTTATGAAAATCATTGTACAGCCTACAACTTAAGGGGCCATATAGCTCCCTAGGAAAAAAATTGCCTCGACAACTCCCAACTCCTAATATGGGTAAATTATATGTCAATTTTGTCTCATTGGCCTCTTGAATGCAATGGCAAGGTCCTTTTTGGCTGAAAATGCTCCTGTAAAAAGTTATTCACTAGATCTAAGC
Source organism: Sequoia sempervirens (assembly GCA_007258455.2). Taxonomy (NCBI): domain Eukaryota; kingdom Viridiplantae; phylum Streptophyta; class Pinopsida; order Cupressales; family Cupressaceae; genus Sequoia; species Sequoia sempervirens. The sequence continues at coordinate 190,395,187 of VDFB02086081.1, read as the reverse complement.
TTCAAACCCTTGTTTGCAACTATGTCAAACGATCTCCAAATCGGATGAAACATAAATCAATCTTGACTTTTTTGAGCCTCCTCAACGTGTTGGAATAGTCAAAAATACTGCCAATATAACCATAAATGTTTTGACCATCCAAATCTTACAAAATATATATACAATATGAAGAGATTATTAGATCTTTGTAAACCTTTTCTAATACTCAAGATCGTTCAAAACGCAAGAGAAGAGCATACGAGATTTTATAAGATCTTACATGAAAGAGTCAAACTCGCAATTAGGAATCTATAAAATCAGAACTCTCAAAACAAAGCTTTGATACCATGTTATAAATCTGAAATAGATTCAATAACCCAAGGAACTTTATAAGATAAATTCAAAGCTACATAAACTAGAAAAACATAAACAATGCAAACCAGCAACTCTAAGAGATATGTAATGTTAAGATGACAAAATTTTATTAAGAGCTTCCAAGATAAAAATATATATATATATACAAGCTAGGTAGTGAATTTATATAGAACTAAGGAGAGGATGGAGGTGGAAAATCAACCAATAGGAATTGACCACCACTAACCACAAATATTAAATAAAGTGATGAAAAAGTAAATACTCCAGACACCTATCACTTTATCTCCTAGTTGTTAAATGATAAACTCATTGTATTATCCTAAGAAAGATTATTAAAATTATAGGAAAAACCTATGACTAAGGGAAAATAAATTAACCAACTAGGAAAATAAAAACCTACACCAAGAGCCCATTATCATTCGCTATCCTAAAAACACCCATTTCATAAAACATTTAGATTCCCCACTTTAAGAAGTATGTTGGCAAAGGAGATCCCAATAATCATGTATCATCTTTCACCACTATATGTGGTGATTTCCTTTTTGAAGATGCTCTCCAAGCTAAAATATTTCTTCAGTCCTTGAAAGATATGGCCTTGGATTGATTTTATTCATTACCTAATAATTTAATTGCATCCTTTATACAACTTATTAATGAATTACTTCAACATTTTCAAGTAAACATTGTACCTTAAGTTAATTAATCGATTTAGTCCATTGTAAACAAGGACCTAATAAGAAAGTGACTGATTTTATAAGATGATATCAAGTCTTTATTTACAAATCTCATATTCTCTCTCGAATGTCGATATACAAAGATTGTTCATTAGAAACTTGCAACCTAACATTCAAGATAATATCTTATTAATGAAATATCCTTCATTCACACATTTATGTATGGATCTTCGTGATTACCAAATTTTAGTTAGACAATATGAGGGTACACCATCATTGGATCCTAATAATAAATTTGAATTCATTCCTCAATCTAGTTACTAACCATTTAAAAAGAAAAACAAAAATTTCATCAAAATAAACACTCCTCAATCATCTAATAGCATTCAAATAGAAGTTGTCATTACATCTACAACACCATATCAATTTAGGTAAGGAAATAGATAATTTTCACAATTGCTCAATTTTTTCCATGTTATTATGTTACAATTGCTTAATAAGAACATGATTCAACTCCCTTCTATTCATCCTAATGATACAACCAAACCATTACCTCCTAACTTCAACACAAAATCCTTTTGTCAATATCACTATACACCTGGACATTATACATAAATATGTATGTGTCTTAAGCACCAAGTACAAGACCTCATCAATTCTGATACATCTAATTGGCTGGTGTAAATGATAACGAAAATAAATTGGTAGCACCACCCAATCAAAACTTACAAATCTTTACCAATCTATTACCAAGTCATTCAAATAATCTTATCAAACAAAGTGATAATGAGGAAGATAGTGATAACATATCTAATATGATAAACATGATCGATGCTCATCATCACAAAAATCAAACCAATCTCTTACTTGATATCACTTTTACACATATTGATGCTTCTATAACTGCACCCAATGGTCCTCTTTACATAACATAATTAATGATAAACCCACAAAGGGAATACTCATTGATCCAGTATGTTTAGTAAACATGATCACCGAGGAATTTTTTTATGTACATGAATTACATAAGGATAATTATGAACAATTAGAAGTATCACTAAAATCTCATTATGGTTTTATTCATCCTATGATTGGTTCTATAACTCTTCCAGTAAAAGTTGGACCTAAAAATTTATATTTTATTTACCATAATCCCAATGTCTAACCAATTTCATGTGAATTTAGGTCACCCATGGCTTACCTCCATGAATTCAGTCCCTTTAATTATTCAAAAACTTCTTAAATTCTCATTCAAATGACAAATACATACTATTTATCATAGTAGTTTTAAACCTTTGGCCTCTCATGGAAATTTTTCAATTGATTACTTTTGGCCTCAACTAGCTCAACTTGTTCAACCTCTTGAATATTATCTATATTTATCATATCAAAATTTTAAATTTAAGCATATAGCACAATTATCCCTTAGCAACATGTTTCTCGGGGATCCTTAATCTCCAGTGGCTACGATGGTTGTTCCTCCTACTCCACGGGTAGTGAATAAACCTCGACTCGTACCATGCATTCTTCCCCAACATTTTGGTGTCTATGTTGCAGTTTCCCCTCCACCATACTACCAAGTATCATGAGGAACCATTTGGCAAGGCCCTTGGGTATTCCTTTTGTGCCTCCTAAAGAATACAAATCCTTTTTGCAAAAACCTAAACTCTTATGGTTTCTCAACCTTTGATTGTTCCTTGAAACCATTCTATAATGGAAGAAAGGGGGACAAATGTTATAAAATGCCTCAATTCCCCCTACACAAGTTGAAGCTCATGCAAGATGAAATCAAAGTGCAAAGAAAACCAAATGAAGACATCATGCTATTGTTAGGAATTGCATACAGAAAATATCAATTAAATGCAAATAAATATTAAATAGAGGAATGAAAAACACAAAAATAATAACGAGAGACAATATTTAATGTGCTTCACCCAAACTTGGGCTACATCCACCAACAAAGATCCCAATATATATTATCCAGTAAACAGAACCGATTACAACCAGTAATCCTTGCAACTCAATACTGCTGCAAATGCTACAATACAATATCAACGAAAACCCTAACCATTAGCCTTTTATCAAGACTTATGTCAGTTACAAAATAGGGTTTTTTATGTTGGCCAATAGAAAAATTAACTCTCAATGCCTTTATAAAATAATAAAAAATTGTGAGAGGTTTCGAGGGCGCTGCCCCTCGACCCTACCTTGTATCATGACAGGGAGCACGCCAGGGGCGCTGCCCCTTGACCCTGTCTTGGGGGAACTGCCCCAAAACCCTGTTAAATAATCTAGGGGGAAACGACGTTGATAAAAGTGGGAAAAATTTAACCTCCAAATCTGATTAGGCTCCATATACCAACAATCTCCTACTTGGAGACTGATCATAACATTGTTGACCCTGTAGCTCCCACTGGAAATAAGCACCCTAAACCCTATTGTTCTAATTTTATTATTTTCAATCTTGAAGACCAATTGAAGCTAAAGAGGGGCTTAACTTCTCCCTTGACAGTGCCTTTGTAAACATATCTGATGGATTGTCATTTGTATGTATCTTTTCCAGCCTTAATTGTCCATCATCCAACACCAACTGAATGAAGTGATACCTCAACTATATGTCTTTGGTCTTTGAATGTAAGGCAGAATTATTTACAAGATGTATGGCACTCTAGTTGTCTATAAACAAATAATTGTTGGCCTATTGTTTGCCCAATTCTTCCATGAAAGATTGCAGCCATATCATCTCCTTGCTTGCCTTTGTTGCAGCTACATACTCTACCTTGGTGGTGGATAAAGAAACCACCTTTTGCAACCATGAGATCCAACCTACTATTGTCCCACCTACAGTAAAGACATAACCTATAGTACTCCACCTAGTATCAATATCCCCTGCCAAATTTGAGTTCACATAACCTGCTAAATCAGTATTATAGCTCCCAAAATATAAATGTTTATTGGATGTACCTCTCAAATACCTGAGAACCCATTTTACTACATTCCAATACTCCAATCTAAGATTACTCATATACCTACTTACAACTCCAATAGCATGTGCAATATCTGATCTCATGCATACCATGGCATACATTAAACTTCCTACAACTGAAGCATAGGGTACCTTGGACATTTTTTCTTTCTCCTCTTATATCTTTAGACTTATCTCCTTAGTCAATTTCAAATGACTAGGCAAAGGTTTGCTAACAACTTTTGCATTCTCCATGTGGAATCTCTACAACACCTTTTCAACATAACCAACCTAAGATAGAGTCAATTTTTTGTTCTTCCTATCTCCACAAATTCTCATACCAAGGATTTGTTTTACTGCCCCCAAATCCTTCATAGCAAATGATTTTGCTAACTGTTGTTTTAACTCACTTATGTGATCCATGTTAGACCCTGCTACAAGCATGTCATCAATATATAAACATAAAATAATGTAGTTGTCACTATCCAACCTCTTAAAATAAACACAATGGTCATAATTACACCTGTTGTAGCCTTGCTCAACCATAAAACTATCAAATTTCAAGTACCATTTATGAGGTGCTTGTTTCAAGCCATATAAACTATTCTTCAATTTGCACACCAATTTCTCCTTGCCTTTGACCTCAAATCCTTGGGGTTGTTCCATATATATCTCCTCCTCCAAATCACTATGGAGAAAGGCGGTTTTCACATCTAGTTGTTCCAAATGCAAATCTTCAACAACCACAATACTTAAAATAGTACGAATAGAAGTCATCTTAACAACTGGAGAATAAATTTCAGCAAAATCAATTCCTTTTTTCTGTGCAAATCCTTTGACAACTAACCTAGCTTTAAATTTGTTCTTACCTCCATCTTCCTCTTTCATCCTATAAACCCATTTGTTTGGTAAATCCTTTTTACCTGCAGGCAATTTGCATAGTTCCCAAGTTTGATTTTTCAGCAAGGAGTCCATTTCTTCTTCCATTACATGCTCCCACTAAACCTATGTATCCACGTACATAGCTTCATCATACCTTTCAGGTTCACCAGCATCTATTAACAAAATAGAATACAAAGAGGGAGAAAATCTTTCTGGAGGTCTACTTATCCTTGAATATCATCTAACATTCACTGGAGTTTGTGGTATTTGTTGTTTTTGTTGTTGCAGAGCATGAGGAACCACCAGAACATTATTTTTTGGTGTATCATCCAACACTACATAATCATTTTCTTTCTTCTCATGCTACTACAACTGATCTTTGTACAACACTTTCTCATTAAATATGACATCCCTGCTTCTCACAATTTTTTTATTTTCAAAATCCCAAAGCCTATAACCAAATTCATCAATGCCATATCCAACAAATATACATTTCTTTCATTTTCCATAAAGCTTGGTTCTATTTTCAGAATCTACATGTGCAAATGCTTCATAACTGAAGGTCTGGAGAAAATAATAACTCACCTTCTTACCTGTCCATGCTTCCTCTGGAATACCACAACCCAAAGGATTAGAGGGACCTCTATTGATTAAATAAATAGTAGTGTTTACAGCCTCTTCCCACATGTTTAAAGTTAGCCTAGCATGTAATCTCACAGTTCTCGCACGCTCCATTATTGTTTTGTTCATGTGTTTAGCCACTCCATTTTCCTGTGGAGTCCTTGGAACTATTTTCTTCCTATGAATACCATTAGAGGAACAATAATCTTCAAACTTGTTGTTGCAATACTCACCACCATTATTAGATCTGAGACATTTTAACTTTTTACCTGTCTCATTCTCAACCAAGCTTCTCCATTCCTTAAAAGTTTCAAATACATTAGATTTCTGCCTAAGGAAATAAATCCATACCTTCCTAGTTGCATCATCAATAAAAGTGAAATAATACCAAGAGCCACTGAGAGAAGATACTTGATCTGGTCCCCATACATCTGTATACACAAGCTCTAATTTCTCATCTTTCTTTTGCTTCCCATCCTTGAGAAAACTAACTCTCTTTTGTTTTCCATACACACAACTTTCACATAAATCTATATTAACACATTTCAGACCTAGTAAAACATTATTTGAATGAAGTACTTTCATACCTTTTGCACTCATATGCCCAAGGCTATTATGCCACAGTGTTGATTCAGAATCCATAGCAACTGTCTTATTTTCTTCATGGTGAACTGCAACAACTGTTCCTGGACATTGATTTTTACCTGCAATAACTAAAGTAGAAGGAACAGTATGACCTATACAAAGATATAAGGTGCCTACTTTCACACTTTTTGCTACCACTAAGGCACCTTTTGTAACCTTCCAATTTTTATCACTAAATGTAACAACACAACCGTCATCATCTAGTTGCCCTATTGAGATTAAATTTCTACTTAGCCTTGGAATGTGCCTTACCTCTTGTAGTAGACAATGATTCCCATTCTGCAACTTAATCTTAAGTCTTTTCTTTCCAACAATCTGACAAGGTTCATTATCTCCCAAATAAACCAGCCCAAAATCCCCTTGGGCATAATCAAGAAAATAAATTCTATGAGGCCTAGCATGAAATGAGGCCCCTAAATCTAAAACCCATGAATCATTAGCATTATCAAGGGAAAGAATCAAAGCATCCTCATCAAATTTGTTACTTACCACATTTTCCTCTTTACTTGCTTCCTTTTTGTCTCCTTTATTTTTCCAAGACCAACAATCTTTCTTTAAATGACCCGGCTTACCACAGTACTAGCAATCCTTCTTGTCTCTAGATTGGGACCTTTTGTCCTTTGATTTTCCTCATGACTTCCCACGACTTCCAGAATTGTTTCCTCTCTCCTTTGTTCTGCCCTTGCTTTCTGCATTCAAAACACTACCTGATGTGGATGTTCCACCTGAGCTTTTCCTACGAATTTCCTCACTCAAAATAACACCAACAACATCATCAAATTTCAATGTATTCAAACCAGAAATAGAATTGCTAATAGCCATTACCAAGCTATTCCAACTTTCTGGCAAGGAACACAGAATCAAAAGAACCCTAACTTCTTCATCAAATTTTACATTTACAAAATTTAATTGATTGGTAACCATATTAAACTCATTTAAATGATCAGCAACTGACCCACCTTCTACCATTTTCATATTAAATAAATGCTTCATAAGAAATACCTTATTCAAAGCTGAAGGCTTTTCATATAACTTCGCCAGGGTTTCCATCAACTCTTGAGTTGTCTTTGTTGTTGTAATATTGAATGCCACAGATTGTGCCAGGCATAAAAGAATGGCTCCCAGTTCCTTTATGTCCAGAAGACTCCATTCCTCATCACTCATTGTTGTTGGTTTCTTGGCTATTCTTTCTAATGGCCTCCATAAATCCTTCTTGATAGAGATAATCCTACATCTGCATCTTCCATAACTGATAGTTTTTCCCATTGAATTCATCTACCTTCAATTTACCCTTGTCTTCCATTGCTCCCACTTAACCATGAGACTCCCACTCAACCGTGAGACTTTCCTATAGATGATAATCGAAGCACAACCCACTCTGCTACCACTTGTTAGGAATTGCATGCAGAAAATATCAATTAAATGCAAATAAATATTAAACAGAGGAATGAAAAACACAAAAATAATAACAACGAGAGACAATATTTAGCGTGGTTCACCCAAACTCAGGCTACATCCACCAACAAAGAGTCCAATATATATTATCCAGTAAACATAACCGATTACAATCAATAATCCTTACAACTCAATACCATTGTAAATGCTACAATACAATATCAATAGAAACCCTAACCCTTAGCCTTTTATCAAGACTTATGTCAGTTATAAAATAGGGTTTTTTATGCGGCCACTAGAAAAATTAACTCTCGAGCGCCTTTATAAAATAATAAAAAATCGTGAGAGGTTTTGGGGGCACTGCCCCTGAGCCCTCACGGGGGCATTGCCCCTTGACCCTGCCCTATATCGCAACAAGGAGTGTGCCAGGGGCACTACTCCTTGACCCCATCTTGGGGGCACTACCCCCAAACCCTCGTTAAATAATTTGGGGGGAAACCGCGATAAAAGTGGGGAAAATTTAACCTCTGAGTCTGATTAGGCTCCATATACCAATAGTTATCGCTTGATAGATTTTTGAAGATCGTAAATCCTTACCTAATGATCCTCTATCCATACAACCAAATTCCATTGAAATACCTCCTACCCATCCATCTTCATAATCACTTGAATCCACTCCACCTCCCTCACCAAACCATGAAGTCAAACCTTATCTTTCCCAACCCAACCAAAGATTAAAAATCTCTCTTAATTCAAAGATAAAATGAAAGAACAAAAAGATCATAATGAATTATCTCTTATTTTTCCAAATCAATGAACCTAGATGGGGGAAACTGTGATGATCCTCCTAATCTAAGTGACCCACCATGTGTTGAACCTGATACTTCTCCTTGTACCACACTTATTATAGTTCCTTTATCTTATTATCTACCTTCTATTTATGATGAGAAAAATTTAGATGTGGACAATTTGCTAGAGATTGGCTCACGTGTGTAGGACCCTTTGTGTCATTATGTTGTTTCTTGCATGTAAAGTGTTCTCCCTAAAATGTGTTTCTTGGCATGTATTTGTATTTGTTAGTTTTCTTTGGATGACCCTTGTTGTTCTTGTTGACACAAGGATACAAAGAAAATGAATTTATCATGGCATTCTTCTATTTGTATCTCCATTTCTCTTTATGTTGTAAACATCTTTATTTTGTTCCGTTTGGGAATGATGAAAAGCATGGAGACATTTAGGTCTCTCCTATGTTGACCCAAAATATTTTACATTGTCTTAAAGTTTCATTCCTCCTTTGTGTTCATAGCTCTACAATTATTTGGGGAATTATTTCAATTTGGATCATGATCATATTACATTATCTCTCATTTGTACTGACCCTAGATTTGTGGATCCCCCATGTGTTATCTTTATCTTGTTAATTATAGGAGTTTACTTTGGGGGCAACCCCTCATCATGAGTCATCTTTTTAGGAATATATCACTTGGCATAAGTATTACCAGCAAGGTCTCATGTCCTATCATTTTAAAAACATCATTGAAATTCTATTTTAAAGGCAGTTGCTCTTGGTTGGTGTTATCAATTACTTTAAGTTGGGGACATAAATTCAATCATTTTCTTCACTTTGTTCGCACAATATGAACTTAATAATGCTTCTATGGCATATTGATCATATTTTGTAACACCTTATCAAAGTTATTTTGTAAACAATGAGATTTTCTTATAATTATTGGTATGGTTGACATGAGAACTCACCTAGTGAATATTGGACTTCACTATCCCTTGTGTGTTTTCATTTTCTATCCTTTGCAGAAACTTGCCTAGTGAAAATCAGACTTCACTATCTCGTGTTCTTTCTTATCAAGATCACCTAGTGAATATTGGAATTCACTAGCTTTGATGCCTTTATATATTCATGGGTCACCTAGCAAATATCAAACTTTTCTAGCTTGTGATTCATCAATACCTTGGATATGGATCCTAGTGAGGAATTTATGGATATTTCTAGTCTATGATGTCATACCCCCTTTTTCTCATGTTAGCATCATTTTTCCATCGTGTTTGCATTATTTTTGCATCATTTTTGTATTATGTTTACATTGTGTTTGTTTTGTGTTATGTTTAATTTGTGTCTTCATTGTGTATGCTTTGTTTTTTCATGTTTCTTCAGTTATATTGTACCTTATGTGTGTGTGTGTGTTCCTTTATCTTTACATTTTTGTTTCATAGGATCTTGAGCCTAGGGGCTAGCGCATCCCCTAGATTCGATGTTATCCTACTTCTCCAATGTTTTGATGAAATAACCCTTCTTTTCTTATCCTTACTTTAGTGTGAGCATGAGTGTAAGTTCATACTCTCACTAAAGTGGGGGCTAAATGTATCATCATAAATTGTTGACCCTCACAATTTCACACTATGTTTGGCTCCCCCTTATGTTCTTGGACCTAATTATGCTAATTATTTTCTCGTTTTATTGTTGTTTTCAAAAAATCAGAACAAAATTTGGAATTAATTTATAAATTATTTATTTAGCAACTCAAATTTAAAAATAGGTTTGGTCTAGGGCGAATTCACCCTTGACCAGCCTATTTTGGCCCAATTTTTAATATTTTATTATCGATATTTTAATGTTTGCAAATTCAAATTCATTTTTTGGATTTTCATAATTAATTTTGCAGGAAATGAAGAAATGCATATAAATATGTCTTTTTCACCATTTGAAAATCCAAGGAATCTAATCAAACTAGAAAGTGATTTTGAATATCAAAAGAGCAGTCAAGGGAAAATTTAGTAGAATTTCTCATCAGTCAAGACTTATGTTAGCAATGTATCACCAAGTTTATGTGTAAGATTATTTTATGTTTCATGTTCATTGTTATGTGAGTACTAACACTAGCAGGACCTTCAGTCAAGCATCCAATTCTCCTTGCATGAGACGAGTACCATGACTTCAGACATCAAGGAAATGAAATCTAAGTGGTAAGTTATAGTACTTTTGATTTATCATTTATTTTATCCATTTTCCTTTACCTAACCTAGGGTAAGCACTCTTTATCCAACATCATCATAGTCATTGTGGAGGTGGAAACATAGTTGGTGTTTTGACTTAGGAAAGTCGCTATACGACACAACCCTTTTTCTCCTTTCATGTTTGCAAGTGGTAGATCTAAAGTATATTTGAAGAATATTGAAGATTCAACATCAAGATCATGCATTCAAGTATATTCATCAAATTAGGGAAAGAGGAATTATTCATCAACAGACAAAGTTTTGAAGCTAAGTTTGATAGGAGAACACCTATAGACTATAACCTACTGATACCTGTTCAAAGATTCTAGAAAGTCAAACTTCTTAGTCTAGGGATAATTTTCTCCTAACCAATCAAGTTCAACCCAAATTTATATGCCAAGTTCCTCTGTATCTACCTTTTTCCTTTCTATTATCAATTTTAGTGTTTTAGTCCTATACTTTTCTAAATTACATCAATTCATTGTAGTTTCATAGTTGACCTAGTTTATATAATCAAATCATTTCAATCCCTAATCCTATTCAACTCTCTCAACCAACCCAAAAAGAGGACCATGACCCTAATCATCCATTCTAGCTCTTCCTTGAGGAAAGTGGCCAATTGGTCTTATATGATCAATTTTGGTTCCTCTCAAATGTAATATTAGGAAAGGTGTGATTTAGACCCTAGGTCCCTTTTCCCACTTAACATTTACAATAGCACAAGGGTCTAATGTAGCTCTTTGGAAATGGTAAACTATATGATGCACAATGCTACACAAAATGAGGAGTATCCTATGGACCAAAGTCTCACCTCTATATATATAATTTTCATGTGACTCTCACTTCAAGATTGTGTGCATCAAAGTCCTCTTTTACCTTTAGATTATTCTATGAACTACTCCATTTGTGAAGCAATTTTCCTAATAGTTTATTTTAAGCATGTAGTGTAGCCATATTAAAATAGTTCTCCCAAAACCTTTATAGATTCCAACCTTTGGATCTTCCTTCTAATATGACAATGTACACTACATTATTTCTCTAGCTACGCATTATTAGCCTACCAATAAGCAATTCCATCTTGATTATATCATTAATGACCTATGATATTTTGACACCAATTCTTTGAAATGATGATCATAAGAATGCATGAACTCAACCATCTACTACTTGATCTCCTTTGATATCATTTCACTCTAGTAGGAAAACTCTAGGTAGTCGAATTATACAAGAAACTAGGTATTGAACTCATCTAAATCATCCTTCTAGCTAGTTAAATCATAACATGCAAACCAATCCTATGTGCGTCCTTGCAAACTAACAACTTGAACTTATATGCATTATTAGCAATTTTATTTGCACATGAAGTGATTTCACATGCAATAGAATTGGGTTGGATCCTCATAACCCAAAAAGGCTTGAATGTAGTGAGTGTCAACTCAAATATGACCATTGGTTTTTACATGATATTGTTTTACATGGCACTAGCTACTTGTATGACTAATATATTTATATAAGGATCGATAGACTTGGAAATTGGCTTAAAATTAAATAAAACTTGATAAAAAAATAAAATTATTTGAAGGTGTCACACTCCCCTTTCCTCCTAGAGATTTTCATCACACACTATGTTTTGCAACAAGTGTCTTCCTCATTATCACTAAATGAGAATCTAAATATGCTCAAATTTGAACTAGGTGGTGACCTTGAGATAAAATTTGGTTCATCCTCATCGAAGCAAGTATACTCTTACCTTTGTAGCATGTGTTTCACCTCCATAAAAAATCATTATATTCTGTAAATTACCAATCTTTTCCCAAACATTGTCAACCACTCCTCTATGTCAATACTCCCAACATAATTTCCAATATCAATGTTTCCATTCATGTATTTCCTTATTTACATGCAATGCATTTATTTGGGTATGTATACCTTATATTCAATTTGTGGTCTCACATTACCTTTTATACCTTTATCTAGCACTCCATGTGCTCTAATGTTTCTATTATTTTTTATCTTCACTTATACATCAATTCATGGACCAATTATTCCCTCACCCACTCACCCATTAGCATAGTGAGAGACTATTCAATTTGGGAATCGTTCACACACTTTTCTACAAGAAGCATTTTTACCCAAAATAATATTATTTTTAAAATCTTATCCCCAAGAGGTGACAAAAACTTAATCATTACTTCCTTTGTAGGAAAATATGTCATTATAACAAATTGCAAGATGTAGAAGGTGATTGTACCCTTCAAAAATACATTGAATACACAAGTCTAGACATGATTGAAACACTTCAACTGATAGATAAATTCTAGTGTTAAAGAGACTTATTGCTAATGTTCAAAGTGTCAACACCAAAGACATACAAATTGCTAATGAAATATTTACTTGAGAAGCTTGACCTAAAACTCATACAAATTAACACCAAACATCTCCTCTTGCTATTGATCATTTCAATGGGGATCCATAATTTGATAAAGCTCTTAATCTTACAAGTAAACCACTTTCAAATTTTATCCCTCATTATCTACAAAGCCATGGATGATCAACATGTCAAACATAAATTATCTCAAGAATGAAACAAAAATTTTAGTCATTTAACAATGTATGTACTTAGACCATGGTTAACACTTTAGTGTAGTATGCCAGCATGCATTCACTTAAAATAATTTTCATCCAAAGCACACTTATGTTCAAAAACCCTAGTTGGTACATGCATGGTGTTTATACAATAAGATAACAAATATAAATGATTTATAATGTGAAATAATAAATAGATACTTTAATGTATAAATTATGGAAAATTTGTGTTGCTTTCTTTTATTCACTTTTTGTTCAAATGGATTACAATAGGGATTTTATAGGCACTTTACCATAGTGCACATTGCTCCAATTTACCAACACATGCAGTGTCAATCATGCACATATACATGGTAAAGATGCACTTAAATTAGATTTTACATAGGACAGATTGTGTGATGCACTCCAATTAACAAAATTATACCCACAAAAAATGAGATATTCACACTAACACTTTCAATTAACTACAAGATTCTCATACAAATATTTTTAGTTAACTACAAGATTATTGTGTTCTATATGAAAGACACATCATGATGCCAACACATATAATCAAAAGATATCATTAGGTATCCCTTTCCAAGCTCATTTTTTCCCAAACATCTCATCTTTTATATTTTATGCTACACTCTCATTTTACTAAGTACAAGAGAAGGTAGAACTATATTTATGTTTTTCAATATAAGAGTATATGGTTTGCACAATCATATTACAAGGCATGTCTTATAAAATATCATACATAAACGTGTACACATAGTTAATGGACAAAATGTATGTTGGTTTTGATGTGTACATTGTAAGTTTCATTATGCTCAAGTAGTAAAGGAACTTAAATGGAAAAGGGAATTCTACATGGAAATTACATCATGGTAATAGAACAACCTTTATTTTTTCCTAAAATAGGGTAAAAGCAAGAAGTTGGGTACATGAAGAGAGGAAGTTTTGGCCAAAACAAAAAAAATTGCATGAAATGCGTACGCATTTTTAAAAAATGCATATGCGTTACGGATCAAGTACCCGAGCCTAAATTCGAACGCGTATGCGTTTAGCTTTGGGTACATGAACCGAAAACACGTATGTGTTATGAAATGCGTACACATTTCTTAAAGGTATTTATTTATTTTAAATTAGAAACTAAGTTTTCATTTTCACTCACAGTTTTAGCCACACCAAAGAAGAGGATACGAGATCGCGTACACATTTTGAATGGCCTGATTGAAGAAAATTTTCACTGCCACCTCCTCCCATCAACACAACCGACCTCAATGACCTCCAGGTTGGTTGAATTCTACCTTTTTTTTGCTTTATATCTTGCATTTTTTTTTTGTAATTGGTATTTAGTTTTTGTTTGTTTAGTTTGTTTTTGTTCAATATTTTATAGTTTTTAAATTGCATTTAAAAATCCAAAAACATCAATGAAACAAAGAATGTTAAATTGTAAATTGAAAACCATAAAAACTAAACCTAAATTGGACACATTTAACTTAGAAATTAAAACCCTAGAAACCCTAGGTTCCAAAAAACATAGGTCCCTAAAAACTAATTTACCCAGGTTAATCCTTGGACCTAAACCCTAAAATGTAAACCTAAAACCCTAATAGTTCACATAATTTTAGAAGTATCCAAGGAATGTTACCTAGATTCGGGACAGTTTTCATTGAGATTGAGATTGAGATTGAGGCTATGAATAATTCACATTGGGATTTTTTAGTTATTGCTACACTTCAATGACCAATTTATAAAACATCATTGTCACATTATGTAGTGTCATAAATTAGGGCTCCTTGGAGGTGTGTGAACCCCAATCCGAATACCTACAAAACACAATGAATAAACACATTAGTTAGTCAATTGCAAGCATGAACAAGGATTCCCCATGAAATCCATTTACAAAACTCAAATTAGGAAAGAAAACAATGAAGAACACAATGAAACAAGAAAATATAGATTCAATCCTAATTAGAATAGCAAACATATGATCCCATGGGGGAATTGGTGCCAATTTGATGTGAAAATTGGCCCTTTCCCAATTCCTAAGATGCAAGCTTGATGTGTTGAAGAGATTTGATCCACTTTGTTGATGAAGAATGAGAGCTCCAAGCCAAAAATCTGCAAAAACCTAGCTAAGAACTCAATGGTGATGGATGAAATTTGATAGATATTTGAGCATGGTAACTTTGCATAAGTTGTGGATGGATCAAATGAGGATATGAGCTCTTTATTTATAGAATGCCAAGATGGATGAATGTCCAAATTTGAGCAATGTGGAACTAACATTCATCCAATGGAAAGATGCCACTTGTCAATCTATGAGTGGATGGAGGATGTGCAGGATTTGAGAATTGTGCCAATAAATGCATATTTTTGAATTTCAAATTTGTTGAAATGACTTACAAGAGGGAAAGGAAAATGAAATTAATGCCACTTGGCTCAAAGAAAAGGACTTGTAAGATGAATTTATTGCCTTGTTGGATGTACATGTCCACTTGGAATTTTTGAATTCAAACTTGAAGGATATTCCAAAAGATGCTTTGTGAGGAAAATAGAGATTTAATAAATGAATTAAATCTATTTTCATGTGCAACTTGAAAAATCTAGAGGATGTGACATGATGAGAGATTAAATTAATCAAGGGTCAATTAATTTAATAAGAGGTTAGATGATGTGACTTATTTGACTTAGATTTTAGGATTTATTTAAATCAAATAATGAGAAGAATGTGATAAGAGATTAATCAAATAAAGATTTTTATTTATTAAATTAAAAGAGATTATGTTAGATTAAATTAAATAAGGTTTTAATTTATTTTATTTAATAGATAGACTTAAGAGATTTAATCAAATAAAATTGATTATTTAATTAAATAGGGATAATTAGATCAGATGATTGATTTAATTAACAATAGAGAGTGACTTAATAAAATGATTTATTTAATTAAGAGAGGAATATTGATGAATTTAATCAGATAAGGGGATTTGATTAATTGGTTAGACCGAGGGATGATTCAGGATGAAACATGTTAGTAGGTTAGGATCAGATGCACAATGTCAATCGGTATATTTTACATGTCTACAGGAGGTTTCTTACATTTTTATTTGACATAGATATGTTTTCATGCCATCAAATCTCTAAATCTAAACCCTAAACCCTAAAGCATTCATTTTGTCGTAGGACCTTAAAATGAAATTTGGTTGCCTTAGGCAACTCCACCAAATTTTATTACCTTAAGCCATGGACCGTTTTGTCCTAGGACCTTACTACACATAGATCCCCTTAAGCCATCCTATCACCCTAAACTGTAAATCGATGTCTTAAGGGGTCCTAATATCACATTTCTTAAGGGGATCAAAGAAGTTCTCAAAATTTGGTGAATAGAGCTCAAGCTTATCTTTGTTTATTTTGTACATTGCAATTAGGTCACTAGCATATATCTATGTGTCCCTTTGAATGTCTTCTATTAATTTTTCATTCTTATCTTTAGTATTCTTTGAAAACAATGAATGAGATTATAAATTAAATTTAGTGTTAAACTTATAATTTCTTCTTAACTACTTTGTCTCACTATAGAGAACTTGTTTCTCTTATCATGAAATTTGAAAATTTAGATAAATCAATTTATGTCATCAGATTTTTAAATTAAATTCTATGTCATACTTGATTAATATATGTATTCTTGTTTGATATACCTTAGCTCTATAGATATACTCTTGTTGGGAAACAACCACACCTATGAGTAAACTTCCCCTCGCCCCAAAAGATAAAGCTCTAGACCCATAAAAACTTAGAAGAATAAATTACTTATTAATGAATTAGTTAATTAATGATAGGCTTGATATTTATGAGCTCCATTGAGCACCCTTTTCTAACAATAATCCTAATATAAATAGAATCTAGTATAATTTTTACTTGAATTAAACGACATGGTTTTCATCATTTACCCATTTGACACTCATTCTTGAGTTTTTCATAATCTAAATTAGCTTGGGGACCTTTCCTTCTCTTTTTCCACCTTTATATATGTAATAGAAGACACTCTAAACAACCCCTAACCTCATATTTTAACACCCAATTTGAGAAATCAAATTTATATATCTACATGTGTCTTATTTTTCATTCTTTAGTCCTTTACCTTAATCTTAAGTCTTTACCTTGATGCTGATTTATTTAAATAAATCTTAAGTCTTTACCTTAATCCATGTGGTTTTATTTATTTTTAAATAAATCAATTAATGTATAGATCATCAAATTTGGCTATAGTTTAATTATCAAGTGATACCTAGCTAAAAATAAGTTTATGGGGCCTTCTTTTAGGGGATTCACTTAATAAACCAATGACATAGTGCATGCATTTGAATAGGGTTCTAATAAAACCTCCTAATTTCATTTATACCCTTCATATTAACAACCACACACTGGACTCAATTTAATGTGTACATGCTATGGATTTTTAATGTTATAAATCAAATGGTCTTTAAATGAAATGTATTTTGAATTTGTGCACATTCAATGTGATTTTTAAATAACTTTCAAATTGTGTGCATTATTTAATTAGTTTGTTGATATATAATTTTTAATTGTTTAACATGCAGTTGCCATTAAATTGCTCACATGGATCCATAATTTAATATAGAGGATTTTATGCCCGATCCACAAATTCCTATAGATTTCATACATCCAAATCCACCACCAAAACAAAACCCCATACCTCCATACTCTCCACCACCTAACCCCCCACCCCCTATAGTAGATCAGGATCAATTAAGAGAGAGTATCTGAGAAAACCTTATTTTGATTCAAGGAAATATATATCTGATAAAAAATGAGCCTAGAATCCCTCCCCATCTTGCATGGTTTTCATCTACGATGCAAACTATTGTCGATTTTTTTCGATCTATTGATCCTGACCTAGATAGGTTCCATCAATGGAGAGAAGAGGGGAGAGAATTCTATGCAAATGGATTGTCCTATAAAGAAATCAATGAGCTTAAAATTACCAAACAAGCCATGTGCCAATATTTTATTAACCCCCAAACAAACCAACCAATTCCACCCACGAAAAAACAAATTTCAATTTTATGGTGTAGGCACCTGTAGATAGCTACACATGTTTAGGATAGATGGTGGATGGCGTTTGATAATCCACCACATGGAAACTGTGAGGTGCCCCTATACTTTTTGAGAAAGTTATGGGTTGAGTTTGAGTTAGGTAAAAAACCCAACTATTTTGATATGATGTCATTTCAGGGAGTTGGGCATGGCATGCCCCAACATAGACTAGGAGCACGTGTCAATCCTCAGCGACATGCTCTAATTGCTCCTATTGTTCCTTCTCCTTCTCATGGTGTTCCCATTACATTTCAACAGCAGACCATGTTATCGACATTAGGAGAATTGAGTTTCTTTCAGGACATCTCACTCATTAGACTACACATGCGGCAACTAAAGTGGCCAATAGAGAGCATGGAGGCTTGGGCTATAGGAATACTCAAGCATCCACTTTAGGTGACCCACATGCATCTGGGATAGATTCATACATGAATTTACTATATTTTGAGGATCATCCTACACAGGTATGTTCATCTTTTGAACTTAAATTTAATTCAAGTTTGAAATGTGAAAAATTCATGTAAATAATAACATCAAATTATATATATAATATAATATTAATTCAATAAGTGTTTGGTGTAGACACATGATCACACGATGCCTAAAACTCAATATGATCATCGTGTCTGTATGTCGAGTGTTGTAGATCTGGGCTCACCTTTTGGATAGGTACTTGAACCCATATATATTAAATAATTTGTGTGGACATATCTAATTTAATTCGAATTTGTACACATGTGTGAATTGATATATTATATCTAGATGCAGGGAGGTCATACAATACCTAGTACTAACCAACCACAAGTTGTGGTGAGCACTCCTGATACATCATCAGCTCAGGTGTGTGCTTTCAAAAGTTTGTTAAGTTTAAATTAAATACACATCATAGATCTAATTTAATTTGTTCATTTACATACACATGTGTGAATGATCTATACAAATTGTTGTACATCTATATGCAGGGATTTCATGAGATACCCATGGCTGGCGCACCTGAGACATCGTCGATATTTATGCATGGGAAATCTCGGGTGCATGATCATGAGGTCATATCATTCGAGGTTCTTTACTAAATCTCCTATACAATTTTTACAGACCTTTTAAATATATATATATATGAGGTTTTAACATATTGTTTGCTTTATATGAATATGTAGGATATAGTAGATCAAGCATTTGGATCTTCTCAAGTGACAGTTATGCTACCCGTTGAACAAAATGTGCCAGTAGATTCACATGATCATATGGTAATTTATGCATACTAAAAATCATTTTTACTATATTTACTAGATAGTTAATTAAATTTATTTTTATCTAAAAGTTTATATTTTCAAGTTTAAATATGTTTAATTATATCAAAATTTCTAAATAACTTTAAATTTAATTTCAAGTTTCTTGTACTCTTTTACAGCATGATGTGGGTACATCTAATCGACATGGAACAAAGAGGAGACTTAATTTGACTTATCGTCTCGATAGTTAGATGGTTTTAAATTTTATGGACTATAGATCTCTAGTTTTATTTAAATATATGTGTTGGACTTGACATATAAATTTTATGGACTATCTATCTCTAGTTTTATTTTGAACATGTTATTATCATATTTGTGTTTATTTATATCAGTTGACTTTAGTATGATGATTATATATGCAGTCAATTATGATCGTGTTATGTTTATTTTGATGATTATATGCACTCATGTATGTATAGATATAAATTATCTAATTTTCAAGTAATACATGCACTATATAAATTCTTATCTAGAATCAAATTTCATATATATAATTTATCACATGGTTAGGTGAAAAATTAAAACATTCCTTAAATAGTTTAGATAATATACATAATAAATTAAGGGCGGGTAATTTTAACTATTTTCCAATTCTAGCAAATATTTGAATCAATAAACAAAAATCTATCTCCTTGTATGTATAAAATGTATAATCTATACAATTGAACAATTATATACAATGTGGTAAATACAAGACATGAAATGTATAATCTATAAAATTGGAACAAGATATTTAAAAAGTGACTAATAAGCTCATTGAAGTTCATACATCGAACAAACATATATAATGTATAGCGATGTTTAATACAACTATATAACATGATGAAACATATATGTGCATACAGATACAATTAAAGCTTATCAACTTTTAGGTTAAGACCAAAAATTGATATTTACATAGTCTCTTGGTAAAATAATTTTTCAGTGACAATCACATGGTAGACCGACTTGATGAGAACCTACAAAAATAATTAATGTAAGTAAAGTAACTATAATTTTTATGAGTCATTTAAGTAAAAAATTCATGCGAGAAAAGAACAATATATAGTAAATTCCATTCAAATTCAAATGATGTTTTCCATAGGATGGATTAAGGGGACCTAAGAGGATATATAGCTTAAGCGGAGTCTTAAGAGAATGCCTTAAGTGGAGTTAAGAGGATGGCTTAAGAGGATACATGTCATGAACCCTAGGATATGGCTTAACAGGTCCTAAGAGGATGGCTTAAGGGGAATTATGAGAGTGACTTAAGGGATGCAAGATTGTGGATTAAGGGTATGTAAGAGGATATGACTTAAGGGTCCTTTAAGAGGATGGCTTAAGGGGATGCAAGAGGGTGGATTAAGGGGAGTTGATAGAATGAAGGGATGTAAGAGGGTGGATGAAGGGGAGTTGATAAAATGACTTAAAGGGATGTAAGAGAGTGGATTAAGGGGATGCAAGGGGATGCAAGGGGGTGGATTAAGGGGAGTTGATAGAATGACTTGAAGGGATGTAAGAGGGTGGATTAAGGGGAGTTGATAGAATGACTTAAAGGGATGTAAGATAGTGGATTAAGGGGATGCATGTCATGAACCTTACAATATGGCTTAACAGGCCCTAAGAGGATGGCTTAAGGAGAATTATGAGAGTGACTTAAGGGATGCAATATTGTGGATTAAGGGGAGTTGAGAGAATGACTTTAAACCCTAAACCCTAAACCATAGGACCTAAATCCTAGGAGATGAACCCTAAACCCTTAAAACCCATATAGATTTGTTATTCTAAGCATCTCATGAACCTTAGAAACCCTAAACCCTAAACCATATGACCTAGAGACTAGGAGATGAACCCTAAACCATTAACACATATAGATTTGTTATTCTAAGTATCTCATGAACCCTAGAAACTCTAAGCCCTAAACCATATGACCTAGAGACTAGGAGATGAACCCTAAACCATTAACCCATATAGATTTGTTATTCTAAGCATCTCATGAACCCTAGAGAGACTTAAGGGGATGCAAGTGGATGGATTAAGGGTAGATATATGAGGATATGGATTAAGGGGTCCTAAGAGGATGGCTTAAGGGGTGTTGAGAGAGTTACTTAAGGGGATGCAAGTGAATGGATTAAGGGTAGATATACAAGGATATGGATTAATGGGTCCTAAGAGGATAGCTTAAGGGGTGTCGAGAGAGTGACTTAAGGGGATGCAAGTGGATGGATTAAGGGTAGATATACGAGGATATGGATTAAGGGGTCCTAAGAGGATGGCTTAAGGGGTGTTGAGAGAGTGACTTAAGGGGATGCAAGTGGATGGATTAAGGGTAGATATTCAAGGATATGGATTAAAGGGTCCTAAGAGAATAGCTTAAGGGGTGTTGAGAGAGTGACCTAAGGGGATGCAAGTGGATGGATTAAGGGTAGATATATGAGGATATGGATTAAGGGGTCCTAAGAGGATAGCTTAAGGGGTGTTGAGAGAGTGACTTAAGGGGATGCAATTGGATGGATTAAGGGTAGATATACGAGGATATGGATTAAGGGGTCCTAAGAGGATGGCTTAAGGGGTGTTGAGAGAGTGACTTAAGGGGATGCAATTGGATGGATTAAGGGTAGATATACAAGGATATGGATTAAGGGGTCCTAATAGAATGGCTTAAGGGGTGTTGAGAGAGTGACTTAATGGGATGCAAGTGGATGGATTAAGGGTAGATATACGAGGATATGGATTAAGGGGTCCTAATAGAATGGATTAAGGGGAATTAATAGAGAGACTTAAGGGATGAAAGAGGATGGATTAATGGTACATAAGAGGATGGCTTAAGGGGTTTTAAGATAATAGATTAAGGGGATATGAAATCAATTATAAACTTTTTATAAAATGACAATGAATTAAATTTAGTTTTATATTTATACTATCAACTAAATGTATCTAGAACTATATATAGTTACCTATCTCTAGATTCAAATTCCATTGTAATATATGTGCATCTCCTCTCTTTTTTTGTAAAGCATCTAATTTTGGGAGACCTAAACAAAAAATGATATAAAACTTTAATTAGGAAATGACTAAAGACAAATATATATATCAATTAAATATATATATATACAACTATATACTTACCAATATTTATTTACTCTGTTGTACCATTTGCATCCTCTCTTTTTTGTAATGCATCTATGATTGTCTCATGATCATCCATTGAAAGTGTCCATAAAAATTTATTAGCAGGCCTCCCTTGATATCTAACTAGTTTTATATTGGTTTCCAAAATCAAATGTGAACAATGTATAATCTTCTTATGTCTTTCATAATCTTCAAATGCAGGCAAGTCATTCTTTCTTATCAAATATTTTTTAAGCCAGGTGCCAACAACAACCATTGAACCAGTTGGATACTCAAAGTTGTCATCATCCACTTAAGGATGTACCAACTTTTTTTTTCTCTCAACAAATCTAGCCAACCAGTACCCCATCTCCTCTTCATTCCCCTTAGGTGCAACAATAGCATACACATGTCCTACAAAAATAAATAAATAATTCAATAAAGAGTGACTTATATTTAATTCACACATAAACATGCATACATATAAAATTCAACTCAATAAATAATGTACCTTATTGTACAAGATCCGAAACACGATCATAATCATTTGATGCAACACTTGATTATCTTCAATTGTCGTTCCATGTTGAACATGTGTCGATGTAGGTGTTAAGGCTCTTTGTTGCCATTGTTCGACCCATTCTGTATTTTCACATGCCTCCTAATCACCTACAATACAAAATTGGAAAAAGCGTGCCAACTCCCTTGTCCATATTGTCCATGTGTTTGCATTCGAACTCTTAAACGAATGCCATTTTGCAGATCCATTAATTATTTCACAATCTTGTCGAGAAAAAATATCATTTTCTTCAACTAACCAAAAAAAGCGTTGAATTATTGAGCTCTCACTTGTTCTTGTAGATAATTTGGTATTGCACCAATCTACAATTGCACGTGCATCTTTAAATTTCGCAGCATCCTCAAATTTTAGTTGCTCTCTAGCAAGAGCTCTTTTCACACATGCACCTACTCCATTGTGTTCTCCCTTACCATGACTAGCTTCAAAAAAACTCCATATGTGTTGGATATTATTTTCCTTATGAACTCTACATAACCAATAAAACATTCTAGCATTTTTGAATTGACCCATGCAATTATCTGACCATATGAGATGTTCTAGCATTTGAATTCCTCTCTCTTTTAAATTTTTATAAAATATATTAAAACAATATTGAACAAACTCAGATGAATGTAATTGATTATCACTTACATAAAAATGGTAATCTCTCAAAAAAATTATATTATCTTATGTACTATCATCTGCATGTCTATAAACAATGTGAACAAATGTAGCTACTTGCACTAAATTATAATAATGTGATTGAATTTCTTCTTGTGGAGCAAGAGTATAATTTTCAGCAATCAACAACTGACAATATAGTTCCAATTGGGAATATGTTTTTACATAAACGAAATTGATTATCAATCCAATGAGCATACTGAGAGTGTTGAACATGTTTAGGTACAATGTTATCTTTAAATTCATTAATAAATGCATGAACACTAAATTTTTTCACAATTAGCTCACAACGTTTTCCATTTTTTCCATCTTTTAAAGAATACTCGGCATTTTTATTTTTTTTACATCCGCTAATTGTTGTCCAAATTCATCTAAAATACTTTCATGCATACATTCTCCTAATAATGAAAAGTTACCACATCTTTCACATTCTCCAAAAATACATGCTTTTAAATAAAATAAGTTTCCATTAAAGGGTTCACAAACAAACCTGCTATAAAATCTTTGATTCTTTCAGGTGGCATATTAATACCACAAATGTCTTGCATAATTTAGTTAGCATGCAAAGTGCATCGTATATATCAAAAACTATCATAATAATAATGAAATTGTACATAAGTCTTACAACAACAAGAGATTCGTTGCTTATTAATTCTAACATACCAAGGTTTACACCTTTTGAATGATCTTTGACTTATGTTAATATTCAATGGTAAGATTGAAGCATCTAAAAAAAAATTATATAATTCAGTTTGAGTCATATCTAAGAGATGATTTGGATGAGGTTCACGAATTTTGGAACCCACCCTTAATTTTAAGACATCTCTAATGTTAGGTGATACTCTTATATTATCATGCCAAAATTTATCGATTAAACATTTAATTTCATTA
Organism: Sequoia sempervirens; assembly: GCA_007258455.2. Taxonomy (NCBI): domain Eukaryota; kingdom Viridiplantae; phylum Streptophyta; class Pinopsida; order Cupressales; family Cupressaceae; genus Sequoia; species Sequoia sempervirens. The sequence continues at coordinate 190,370,437 of VDFB02086081.1, read as the reverse complement.
GTTAATTTCATGTCTGATCTTGGGAGTCTACCACTAAAACTCCAACATTGATTAATTGGATCCTTTCAATACTTTCTCTTCTTTTAGTAGCTCTTATCAAAGTTCTAGGATTTACTTTTATACATTTACTAATCTTACTTAACATTTTTTTATTTGAAGCTGCTTTATCAACTATAGCAGTTGTTATTGCACGACGAGCTACATTCTTATCTTTCAATCAAATTTTCTTACCTATAAAATCAATAGCATTAGCAACACTAGATATGACTTGTTGTATTGAATCATCTTTTTTTTTTGGTTTTACAAAAACACCTAATTTTTTCATCACTATTCTCATTTTTTACATTATCATCAATTGCACCATGAGTTGACATTGGAATCCTAATTTCCTTCTATAAAAAAATATTTTATATATTCTATTTCCATAAGTTCTAATTTTTCTCCAAGAAACTTTACCACGAAGTTTATCTAGCACATCTCTTTCATTTGTAGAAAAAACATTTTCAGGTTCATCCATACAAGGGGTTTCATTTTCATTCACACAAGGGGTTTCATTTTCATTTTCAAATGTAAAAGGGATTTCATTCACATTTTCATCAATATGAGGGATTTCATTCTCATTTGCATTCTCATAAGATATAATTTCATCATTTTTTTTTGTTTTTGCATCGTTTCAACCCTTAAATTATTGATATCATCAATGTGTATCCAACTTCATCTAAACAAGCAATATCAATATTATCAAAACTTGGGTTTGAACACATACCTGGATAGATTGTATGAATAGGTGCATTTTCCATATCATTGGGAGGTGGATTTAAAGACATATCCGAATTTTTTTGTAGAGGTACTATTTCCATATCATTTAAAGTTGAAGTTGAAGGCATAGTTGGGTTTGTCTCCATAATTGCATTTTCTTCCATATTCACCATCTCCACATTTGCATCATCTACATTCATTTCATCATTCATGGCTTCCTCTTCAACATTCTTGAAACTAGATGCTTGCAAATTTTTCATTTGATGAATACTTTCTCTTCTATCCCTTTGTCTTTTTGCCTCCATATCTCTATTTGCTTGAATTTCTTCACGTCTCATTAACATTCTACATTTTTTTCTTTGTCTTTGCTTATCACCCATGGTTACCCAACCCTCTTTGATGACAAAAAAAATGATTCAAGTAACCTATTTTAAATTTCTATCTCCTTCAAATATTCAAATAAAACTATGTAGTATGAAAATCCTTTTTCTATAAACTTTGAAGTACAAAAACATTATGAATACATCCAAAAATTCTCTTTTTCCAAATCTTCTTGTAAAAAGTTCTTGTACTTGATTCCACTTTAGAAGATTCAACCTGCACTTTGTCTCTTCCAACAATTTGAATAGAATATGCCCTGCACAAGAAAAATTTGTAATAAAAAACACAGAAAATGGCGCTTTCAAACCGTACTGTAGAAAATGAATGTTGCAGAAAAAATGTGTTTTATCATTATTTTCCAAATTAGGAAAAAACGGCTATATCAGAAATGCGTACGCATTATGAAACGCATACGCATTCTATTTTAGGAACACGTACGTGTTACCTTTACCCAACAGGTAAATAGATAACACGTATGTGTTATGAAATGCGTACACGTTTCACTTAAATAATGCGTACGAGTTTCATTTAAATAATGTGTACACATTTTAGTAACACGTACGCGTTATTTAAAAATTGAATTCCCAACCCACATGCAGCCTTGGTTTTAGGCTTGGGAAAGGCTTGAAAATCCGAGCCTTAGCCTTTGACCTACAACTAAAAATCTAAGACAGATTGAAGAAGAATGTCCAACTTTGGCAATATGGCTGATGGACTTTTTTTCTAAATCAATCTATAAAATTAAAACCCATTAGAGAACACGATGTCTACTTTCCAAATATATAATTTTTATTAAGATTGGATTACTTTTTCTATTTTTTAATTAATTTCTAAGAAAACTAGTCCTTAAACTTGAAATATCAGCGTTTTTTTGTTTTTTAATAATTATTTTTTGGTTAAGTTTCTTGTAAAAAAAATTATATGGCATCAAACTTCAGACAATTCTCTACACAATGAAAAAATAATATTCAAATTTTTTTTAGTTTAGGTCCAATTATGTTGTCCGTACACGTTGATTTTTAAAAATAGCAATTAAGGCCAATAAAAATTCAATAAAAAAAATATTCAACAAAAAATTATTAAAAAAAATCCACATCAATATTCATGTTGTTAGCTCTCCTTTCGCAAAAGGAATTAGCAAAATACTTTTATTTGGGTTAAAAAGTGGTGTTCGTACACGCGCTTGGTATGGTAAAAAAAAGGGACTTTTAAAAAGTGGTTTTTATAGATCCCTATCAAAATTTAGTTTCTATAATCTAGGTATTTGAATAATTTACATATTTGGAAACTAGATTCAAAATGCTAAATTTCATATTACTAACTTTTTTTAAGATTCATTGTGTAAGTGTCTCAAATTTTTAGTCCAAGTGTGACAAATTCTGAAAAACAGCAAAAACACTTCCACTTTTTGAGTTTTTTGTGTACCCAACTTCTTGCATCAGCCCAATATATAAATGTATTTATTAATGTTACATGCATAATATCCTTGTATATTCATTTTTTAGGAAAACATAAAATAAATTATTCAACAAGTTATACTAGAGAAATGGTAGAAGGATAGCCATCTAAGTATAAATATTATTATATTTTTTACCACTATACCATAGAAAGGGTTTTTACTATCTTGAAGTAGTTATTATTTATATTGAGTTTTTATATTGATAGTTGTGTTCTATTGAGAGCATAGTTTTATGCATATAACAACTAACTAATCTCTCTGTATGAGAGCAACACAAATGAATTTGGGTCATCATGTAAAGGAGCACCTAATTCATCATATGATATTTGGAATTATATTTAAGCTACATATTGTCACAACTTTTCTTATTACCCCCTAAATGCAAGAAATGTGTCACAAGCATATGATAGATTTGTGCTTATCTATATTTATTTAATTAAATCCCACAAATACACATCAATTGATCTCAAATACTTTGTATAAAATCATTTATAATTTGTGTCTAGATGTTTCTACAATTATGAAAGGAGGGTCTAATAGCTACATAAGATTATTATTTATAAGAGGAGGATCTAATAGCTACAAAATATTGTGATAGGATGATATAATAACTACATAAAATTATTCTTCTTGCACATACAGTTGTCGTTGCACCAAAAGATCAGTTTATTAATGCTCAATACAACTGCCAAAGTTAATGAATCCACAGGAGGCAGTTAAGCCATGTCACAAACCCAAGCGTTGTGTTGCACAACATAAGGAGACCAAGGGTGCACAACTTGCAACAATCTCCTCCTAGAGCAAGCAATGGGTTCTAACCCATGACCTAGGCTCTGCTACCAATTGTTGTAAAGATGGTTGTCGTTGCACCAAAAGATTGACCTGTTAATACCCGATACAACCGCCAAAGTTAATGAATCCATGGGAGGAAATTAAGCCATGTCATGAACCCAAGTGTTGCGCTACATAGCACAAGGAGACCAAGGGCGCACACCTTGCAACAATTCTATACATTTTCCAACAGGGTACTATGGCGTATGACAACCATGTATATATCAAAGTGACTTTCAAATGTGCATCATATGTCTTCTCCATGCAAACATGTCCATTTAGACTAACTATTAATTGTACTTTGATTATTCATTTTAGATTTTAATGAGCATACACTCGTTACACATTCTTAAAATATTTTCCATCTCCATATTATTGCTTATTGGAGTCATCACTAAAGATAGAGATTTCATTTTCCTTATTGAGTACAGAAATTATAGTTTATTACTTTTTCTCAGCACCCACAAAACATGCATGGATCTAATGAAAATAAAATCATGGATAGAATTGTTAAAAATATTGTCTTTCTAATGATTTGAGTAGTAACAAAATCTATAATCAAAATTTTACCCTAGGTTATAGATGTGACTAATGATAACATTTGGATCTATTTCCACTACATATTAAAGCTATTGCATTTTGGTACAAGAGAGAACTATTAGAGCCTCAACTAGAAGAAATGAAATCATTCAACCAATACAATGCTATCAATATTTAGTTTAGCATAGGGACTAGGATGTTCAACCAATTAAGTAATGGACTACTTAAATTTCTTGAAGAGCATAGTATTAGATAACATGAAAAATATGCAAGTGCTCAAGTTTTAAATGTATGTGACCTATGTTGTGTTGTTTTATCTTGTTTACCTCAAGTTTTCAACAACCTAGGATCAAAAAAAGAAAAAATCATTTAAAAAACATGGTTAAAGCACATGTAATTGAAAAACATGATTCTTTCACACAAACCATGGTTTTTTATAAAATCCTCATAATTGATTTTTCTCCATTTTTCACTTTCAAGTACATGTAAAACAATTTTTTAAGCTTTCCTCGGAATTGTAAAGATTGAACCAAATATTTAGTGATTATCAAACTAGGGTACAATGGCACACATTCAAAATTGCTCCTTCAAACCCTTGTTGTGTAGTTTTTAGCTACACTACATGATAGAGATAATATTTTTCAAGTTTTCATTTTCTAAACGTCTTAAACCTTAACCCTAAATTATTTTATTGTAAGGGTTGATTAGGGTTAGGGTTAAGTTTGTTTTCTTTGAAATAAAATGCTACCATTTTTTTTAGACCCTAACCCTTAACTATAAAATATTTTTTTAAGTTTATGGTTTTCTACATTTCTATTTTACTAGACAAAAGGTGATTTTTATTTTTTATTTTTCCAATATATTAGAGGCTACTAAGGTTAGGTAACTTTTGTTGTTTGAATAAACCTAAATGTTGCAACCTAGTACATATTTATTATACTATATTTTTAATTAACTTTAATAGGAATATGTATGGATTTGTTTTCAATTTTAACTCATATTTAATCATGCGATGAGAAAAAATTGCATTGGCATATTATACTCCAATTCCTCGTAGTAGGAGGCTAAAATATAACTTTTGTAAAAATGAAATAGTAGGGGAATCACCCATTTCAAATGGCACCTTACAAGGATATTAGGACATGGAATCAAATCTTTACGCAAATAAGTGTCCTTTGGAGGTAACAAAACAAGCAAGATTGTCACTTAATGCCTATGTAGAAAGTGAAGTGAAAAAATTATAACTATCTTAGGTTCATTGATATGAGCTTCTTGTGAGGGTGTGATGATCACAATGCAACAACAACCATTGGTGATGATGGTGAATCTATACCATTAAGGCATGATTATATTTCTTCTCAAGACATACTCTCTTTTGCATTGCCACCAAGTAACACTTTCAAAAAAATATAATATTTGGTGATGGAAGGGTGAATCACTTTTTATAGCCCTCACTAAACCTAGATCCCAAGTGTCTTTAGATGGCACATGATAAAGGAAAAATATTCATGTGCAAACAAGGTGATAGAAAAATTGGTATTACTTGAGCATCCCATTCAATATTACCTTATCTCCTTATTGACAAGCCATGGTAGATGTCATTGCTATTGAAGGTCCAAGTTTCAAGGCCCGATCATCTAATAGCCTCAAAGTTGACATGATAAAAGAGATTGCCTCAAATTTTATTGAAGTAGTTATTAACCATCACAAGCAATAGGAAATTATAGGGTGCAACATTATATCTAGTGGGTTGACTAATAGAAGGAATTGTATAATGATCAACTTTCTTGTTGCATCTTAAAAATGGCACAATCTTCCTAAAATCAATAGATCTATAAAATAAAGTGAAATCAACCCACTTTTTTTCACTATTTGAAGAGGTTGAGATAGAGGTTGGGCCACAACATGTAGTCTAGTTTATCATTGAAAACATAACAAATTGTGTGGCAACATGCAAACATCTCATGGAAAAGTATCCCACATTATTTCCAAGCTTGTGTGCAACACATTGCATTGATTTAATCCATGAGAATATTGAGAATCTCAATTGGATTAAATCTATAATAGAAAAGGTGAGAACCATCATCAAAATCATTTACAATCACACTCATGTTGAGTATGATGAGAAAATTCATTAAGGGGAAGGAGTTTGAGACTAGTGGAAACAAATTTTATCACTAATCTACACTTCTAGTTTGGAACCTACTACCGAGTTAAGTATGAATTAATCAACTACCATGTTTTCTATATGCAAAAACATCAATTTTGTAATGAAATTATTTGGCCACAATCAACATTCCCTTAATAAGAATGTTAATTTCTAAATTCAATATTTTAAGAATACTTTACAATCTCAAGAATTATAAGCATCCCATTGAAACTTGAATCTCAAATTTGGAACAAGATTCATTCATATAAGATGCTTGTGAATGAAGTTGCTTCTTTAGTTGTCTTGTTTTTCCTTTGTAAGCCACCACAACCTTGATTCCCTATATTCATTAAAATCAAAGTTTATAAGCTTCTAGTGTAATCTTTAATCTCAAAAATGAGAATGGCAAGGCCCCTTTATATGTATCCTTCTATTTTAAGAGGTTTTTTATTGTAATTGCATGCTAATTATATGACTAATCAAAGGGTGTTGTAGAGATGAAACATGCCAACATTGCACTTTTTTTTCTCATCTAAGGCCCATCACTTTCATAATTGTTACATTGACTGATTTGACCACTTGACTCAATTTACCCCAAATTTCACAAAAAAAAAATCCACATTTAACCTTTCCAAACTCAAAACACCAATGTTTCATCTTAGTGCCATCACTTCATTAATAACACCACTACAGTATCATCCATAATGACAAAAGTCCATTTTTACAATTGATCCCCACATTTCACTTATATTCTCATGCTAACCTACCCCCGTGTAAAATCAAAAACAAATTTTATTTGTTGATTTATTAAAAACAAAATATTAAGAACACACCACAAATAGAAAGGTGCCAACAATAAAAATCACGCAAACATCTTAAAGAACCATTGACAAATACACAATAAAAGCCATAGATGTGATTACTAATTTTAATTTTAACACACCCCTTACACATTCTTTAAAATATGTCATCTCCATATTATTTCTTATTGGAGTTATAATTAAAGAGAAACTTTATTTTCCTTTGCACAAAAAAAATCAGACTTTTTTTCAACTCTCCCAAAACATACATAATCTAATGTAAAAAAAATTGTGAATAAAATTGTTAAAAGTATTTTGTATATTTTTAATGATTTTAGTAAAAAGAATTATAGCCACAAGTTTACACTAGGTTATTAATGTGACTAATGATAACCTTTGAATCCATTTCTACTAATATTAAATTTATTACATTTTAGTACAAGAGATAACTAGTAGAGCCTCAACTAAAAGATGTTAAGTCATTCAACCAATACAACACTATCAATATTAAGTTTAACAAAGGGACAGGGTGTTCAACCAATTAAGTAATGGACTACTTACAATTAATGAAGAGCATAGTATTAGAAAACATGAAAAACACACAAGTACTCTAGTTTTAAATATGTTTAACTTATGGTTTATTGTTTCATCTCGTTCACCTCAAGTTTTTCAACAACTTGGGATCAAAATAGGAAAAAATAAAAAATGTGTTTAAAATGTATGTAATTGAAAAGAACACTTTTTCACACAAGCCATGGTTTTTTCTATAAAACCATCAAAAATGGTTTTTTTCTCATTTTTTTACTTTCAAGTATATGTAAACAAATTTTCAAACATTTTTTAGTGATTGCAAACATTGAACCAAATATTTTGTGATTATCAAACTAGGGTGCAATTGCAAAAATTTAGCATTGCTCCTTCAAACCCTTGTTTTACATTTTTCAACTACAAAACGTGATAGAGGTTACATTTTTCTAAAAAAAATCTAGCCTTCTTAAACCCTAACCCTAAATTAGTTTGTAGGAAAGAGTTAATTAGGGCTAAGATAAAGTTTTAATTTATTTGCAGTAAAATGCTACCCATTTTTTTAGACCCTGGCCCTTACCTATAAACTATTTTTTAGGGTTATGGTTTTTTATTTTTCTATTTTTCTATTTTACTAGACATAAGGTAATTTTGATTTTTGCTTTTTCAATCTATTAAAGACTAAGGTTAGATGTTTTTCGTTCTTCAAGTAAACCTAAAGGTTGCAACCTACTACATGCTTATTATATTAGATTTTTAATTAACTTTATTAGCAATGAGTATGAATGCTTTCACTTTAAGCTTATTTTTAATCATGTGATGTGAAAAAAAATTCATAAACATATTGTACTCCAGCTTCTAATACTAAAAAGCTAAAATGCATTAGGTTCATCAACACAAGCCTCTCACAAGGATGATGATGATCATGGTGAAACAACACCCATTAGCAATGGAGGAACACGTACCATTAGGACATGACTATTTCTTCTCAAGACATTCTCTCTTATGCATTGCCACCAAGTAATGATTTCAAATAGCATAATATTGACAATGGAAGTGTGAATGACTTTTTGCAGCTACCTCCAAACCTAGATCACAACCATCATTGACGAGAATGGGATGGAGGAAAATTGTCCATGCATAAAAAAGGAAAGCAAGAACAAACATTTTTAATTACTTGATCACATTCAACATTGCCTAATCTCCTTATTGGCAAGCCACAATAGATGCCATTGCTATTGAAGGTCGATGTTTTAAGACCCTATCATTTGATAACCTCAAAGTGGACATGCTAAGATAGGATATGTCAAATACTTCAAGGCTATTACTAAGCATCATATGCAAAAATGGCACAATCTTCATAAAATCAATAGATGGATCAAATAAAGTGAAACTAGCCCACTTGTTTTCACTATTTGATGAGGTTGCAATTAAGGTTGGACCATGTGTCCAATTTATCAATAACAATGTAACAAATTGTGTAACATGGAAATTCACATCACCTGAGAGGTTAGAGGGGCCCATGTTGTGTTAAAGAGCTAGCTCTTATTCACTGAGCTAGCCTACAAATTCCTCCTAGTAAAAAAAAGACATGCAAACAACGTACCCCACATTATTTTCAATCCCTTGGGCAACACATTACATTGATTTAATTAATGATACTCATAAATCTCAATTGGATTAAATCTGCAATAGAAAGGGGAGAGATCCATCACCAAAATTCTTTACAATCATGCTAGTGTCAAGCATGATGAGAAAATTCACTAAGGGAGAGGAGGTTGTCAAGCTAGGGGCAACGAAGTTATTAACTAATTTAAACTTCTTGGTTTAGAATCCATTGTCCAATTAAGTATGTATTAACCAATTAACATATTTTCTCTCAAAGGCCTTGTCCAAAAGAAGTGTGTGACAATTTAAACTTCCTAGTTGAGAGAGATCCATCACCAAAATTCTTTACAATCACACGAGCGTCAAGCATGATGAGAAAATTCACTAAGGGAGAGGAGGTTGTCAAGCTAGGGTCAACAAAGTTTGTCACTAATTTAAACTTCCTAGTTTAAAATCCATTGTCCAATTAAGTATGTATTAATCAATTAACATATTTTCTCTCAAAGACCTTGTCCAAAAGAAGTGTGTAAAAATTTACCAATTTTACTATTAAATTATTTGGCCACAATCAACATGGGTTTAAAAAGAATGGTAATTTCTAATTTCATTTTATTCGAGCACGCTTTACAATCTCAGAAATTATAAGCATCCCATTGAAACTTGAATCTCAAATAGAAAATAACAAGATTCATGTCCTATAATATGCTTGTGAATGAAGTTGTTTCTATAACAGCTTTGTTTTGCATTAGTAAGCCACCTCAACCTTAAATTAATTACAATTTAAGTTTATAGATTTTTTATATATACTTTCTAATCTCAAAAATGAGAATGGCACAGCCCCTTCAGGTATATCATTCAATTTAAGATTGTTACTATTCAAATGAAATATGTCTTCCTTCTCAACTAAGGCCTGTCACTTTCATAAATGATAGGCTATCTAGTTTGATAACTTGGCACACAATGTTTCCCTATTTTCACAAATAATTCCACAATTTTGCATCTTAGTACCATCATTTAACCAGTGACACCACCACTATATCATCCACAATGACAAAATTGACCCCTACATTTTTCACTCCAAAACATATTCGCATGTCTAAGAAAGAAAAAAAACGAATTTTGTTCCTTGATTTATTAAAAACAAAATATTAACACGCCACAAATAGCAAAGTGGCGACAATACACAAATACACAACACAAACATCTTAGGCAACTACTAACAAATACACAATCTAAGCCATTGAGATGCTTTCTTAACCACACCCACTAGTAACAACTTTACAATATTCTACATTCGCCAGACTTTCATTCTCTAGATCTTATCAAATTTTTGTGGGCCTTGATCTTTATAGAGAAAGCTTTGTTATTGATCTCTTCAAGAGAAACCCTAAAAGGTGTCTACGACACCATCACATCCCAACTGTATTTTTTTTGTTACACATGGTAAATTACCAAGTTGCAGATAATATTGTCTGAATATTCAAACCTCCAGATAATGTTGTCACTAGTATACAAACATCCACAATATCAGGGCACCACAATGACTCTGCCATCAATATTGCACTAAAATAGACTAGCTTCCACGCAAGCTTGTCCTAGAGATCAGGGTAGAGAAACAAAAAGCAAATACTAGTCCTAAATCCTCCACAAGGTTGCATCAAACACCAAAGAGATAAAGGCCTCTATTTCAATTCTCTTGTCTAATATCTATGAATCAACTTGCATTTTTCCTTAGTTTGAATTGGTTGAAGATAGTGTTGAATGTTCAATACTCTCTCGTCTAATTTTTATGAATCAGCTCTTACACTTTCCTTGGTTCAAATTGATAAGAAAATGAGTGTAAGTGTTCAAACTTTTCTCTAGTTTTTCTATGAACCAACTCTTATGTTTTTACTTGGTTTAAATTGAAAAGGAATAAGAGTTTAAGAGTTCAAAAAAAGTTCTTGAAAGACATTCCATTAAAATAACAAGAATAGAAGTAAATGAGTGTTAATACTCAAAAAAAAACAAAAAGATTTCTGTTGCACAATGACTTGTAACATAGTTTGGTAAAACACAATGAGAAAAATAACGGGCCAAAAAAAAGACACGGACCGATTGCTTGTCAAATATCACAAATAGATAAAAAATTGAAAGGATAAAAGAAACAAACAAACAAAATTATTCTGAATACTAATCGTTGCTCAATGACCAAATACTATTTCAAATCCAGGGGTTTACAGAAATATCATTACACAGAATACCTACCATTTTCCATAAAAATCCTAACATGGTATTAGTCACAACTTCAGAATAACATACAAAGCAACAAGATTTATTCATGATCTCAAGCACTTAAAAAAAAATTGAAACAGATATCATGTGAACAGCAGTAACTTTGCATGAGTACGGAAGAAAATGGGAATTTAAAAATAAAATTAGGACTAAGGCTGTAAATAAATATTGCTCGCATTTTTTCATTATAAAATTCAAACTTGTACAGCAAAATACTAGAATAGATAGAATTGCAGAAGAAGATTTGGGATGAAAATTCTACTGCCTGTTGCAACTCCATGATCAAGGCAGATTTGAATTATACATTCACACACCTTGAGTTGAGAGATGTTCACAAAAGCTGGTTATTCTAAAATCATTTGTTCTTTCCTTATTTGATCTTATTATTTAAAAGTTATATTATAATATAACCTGTCAGGAAAGACTAAGGTTATCTTTCGCTGTTTTCTTCCAATTTCATTTTAATAATTTGCTTGGGCATAAAAAGTAAAACTGTGCAATTAGTTGAAGAAAATATGTCCACACTATTTCATCCATGAAATTAAAGAAACAATAAGTCAAAAGCGAGGCACATAGTGGAATGAATAAGAGTCATTTGAACAGGTGAGAATTAGAAATTCAAGCTTATAATTACCAGAACCCATAAAATCATTATTTCTTTGAGAGAAAGAATGTTCCTTACATTATTTGAACCTATTATTTAGAGTTATATTTTATGATACCCTGTCAGGAAAGACTCGGGTCATACTTTGCTGTCTTCTTCCGATTTCATTCTAATAATTTGCTCGGGGATATAAAGTAAAACTGTGTGATTAGTTGAAGAAAATCTGTTCACACTATTTCATCCATATTGAAATTAAAGACAGTCTCATCAAAAGCAAGGCACATAATGGGTCAAATATCGGTAGTTTGAACAGGTGAGAACTAGAAATTCAAGCTTCTAATTACCAGAACCCATAAAATCATTATCAAGCAGAAATCCATTTTCCATCACTATCCTTGAGGACTACAAAAAAAACATACACCTGAAGAAACTATTTAAGGCAAATAAATTGAAACTATGGTTAACATTTTCTTAAAATCCGTTTTCCAGCATCCTCGCGGTCTACAAAAAAAAGTACACCTGAAGAAAATATTTAAGGCAAGTAAATTGAAATTCTGGTAAACATTTCTTCAAATCCCTTATAAGCCAGTCATTGTCCTAATTCTGCTTTCTTCTTATGCCACAGCCTATCCACAGAACTATCGGCCTCACCCTGCAAAAATCAACCAAATATGAATAATTTGGACTGCTAAAAGCCTAAAACTATAAAAAAAAATTAAAATGCAATTTCTACATATATTTCAACTTTGGCACCATAAAGGCATCAAACAGCCAATAGAACAGAGGTATCAATCAAATAGGCAATCTCCAATAAGAGAAGGAAGGTTACCATGGAGCTATGACTTTATTCTCGATTTTGGTCTTCTGACCAGTGCTTGGTATGAATTAAAAATCTGAATGGCATCAAAGCACCAATATGCCCTAGATGATTTTTCTAATTTTGTCATGTATTGCATTTCAACTTTGATGATATTCAACAGTAAGGGCCAAACAGTCAAAGGAGTGTTATAATAGTATATTTCTTTGAAAATGGAATTTGCATCTATTTAAATTATTTTGAGAGTGAGACAGAAATTGAAGCACACAACTGCAGAGCAAAAAGGTGTTTTCTGAAAAAATCTCTATCCAAAACTAGCTGCTAACAATTTTGTTTCGTGTAAAATATCTCTCTATTCAAAACCAGCCACTAACAGTTTTGTCCAAAAGAATTGAAGAGAAATGCAAAGGACTAGAAACAACTGCAAATCAAAGAAGTGTCATTTACAAAAGATTTCTCTTATCCAAACCCAGCTATTAATATAAATTTATTTTAAAATTTTAAAGAGTTGGAAGAGTTGCAAGTACTCTCGAAGCAGCTGCAGATTAAAAAGGTGTTTCGCAAAAAACATTCCTCTATATAAAACCATCTACTAAGCTTGTTTATAGAAGTTGTGAAGGACTAGAAGAATTCATATGACAGGTTTATTTATAGCAATTCCATGGATGGTGACAAAAGCCAGCACACACCAGGTTTACATTCAAAATGATGGAAGACACATTTCTCGCATCTCCTGCAAATTAGGTGTCAGGGTACCCACTGAAAATTGGTCCCCATGAACCTCAAACACAGGATGGGAGGCAACATCCCGAGCATATTCTGCATGCACCAAAGAGAGTGGGGTGATACTCTGAAAAAGCATTGGAATATTCATTTAAGTCTATAAATTACCCTAGGCAAAATTACAGTTGAACAACAGTTAAATTTTTCTATAAACTTGGAAGAATGGTATTAATTTTAATTTTTGACATTTTGTCTCTTAGAACTTTCTGCTTTCCAGGTTCAGTTGCACCACCATTGCTACAAAGATTTAGGTTGCATAACATTTTGTCCTAGGAATCCACTAATTTCAGGCAGATTGATCATATTATATGTTTTGTAAGTATCGAGGAAATTTCTAGTATCTTTTATAGGAGCCATGAGGAGATTCCTCGTATATTAACATATATTTTGCAAGCTCGGGAGGTTTATACATGTCATGGAGCTTCAAATCAAAAACCAATTAAGGTAGGGAAAACATTTTGCTGGGTACACAGACATGAGAGCATTAGACCTTAAATGTTCACAGAAGGAAGAGATGCTCTCTCCACATAGGTTTAAGGACACAACCAATTCTCTCTGCAATGCAGAATTTTCCTCAGGTTAATAGGATTACATGCTAATGCAACTATTGCTTGAACTGTGGTGACAGCTTGGGGAGTTTCCCCAATGGCCATGTAAGAACTGTATGAAATGCAGACCTGGAAAGGGATAGTTATGCTTATTTTTTAAAAAGAAAATTAAAAGGACAAAGAACTAAGGAATCAAACTCTGACATCGAAAAACACTTCTTGACTGTTCATTGTTGAAGGGTGTTGAGCTGATGATAAATGCCAATCTTTTACAAATTAACTTTAAATGTATGTAAGATGTGAAGTAGAAATCAAAAGCAAGCCAATATTCAACTAGGTCTTTGAGAGTCAAGGTGTTACATTTCATGACAATAATATGGAAAACCACCAGAAGTGTACTTGTAGCTATTAGTAAAAGATAATCTTAACAGATTCATCAATGCCATTCTTGAGTTTTTGTGATGTATATTCTTTGTTTCTTCACTGATATCAGAGGAACCCTACAATCTTGCATTCTCAGATGCCCTGAATTTGATGCCATCTGAAAAATAAAGCATTCTTAATATGAATATATTCAGAAGATCTTTCTGTTGCCTGTTAATACAAGTTTTGCTTGAAATCAAGATTGTTGAAGGTCAAACAGGATTCTGAGAATACTCTTTAATGCACAGCTAATCCACACCTCCAGAATAATTAACAGATGTTAAAAGTTGAAAGCAAATTTGAGCTCTATTTATCAATCCCCTAGAACTTCAAATATAAATGACAACTCAAATTGTAACACCATAGCCATAAAGGATCCTTTCCAAATTCACATAAACAAAGATTTGTTGAGGTTCCAAGGTGAAAGACATGCACTGAACCTTGCTATTGTGTGTATTGATAGATAGATAAGACAAAACTGGTTATCACAGAAAATAACTAGATCATGTGCATTGGTTAATTGATGAAATGAAACTAATTACACAAAAGAAGAACGAGCTAAAAACTGTAGACCTTTGGTATTATCAACAGATATAAGATACCATGATATAGGCACTTGAGCATTAAGGATCATAAAGATACCTTGCAAGAAATAAATAATATGTTAAACAGTTAAATTAACAACTTATAACCACAAGCATGTCCAAGAATCTGATACACACCTGAGCTCTAACAAAACCACAAAGAGCAAATGTCGTAAACTGGCCCGTGTAAATACCATTCTCATCAACGTGTCCTACATTGATTTGGACAGATGCATGGTCCTTTGACGTAATCAGCCTATTGGTAGCCGAGCTGGAGCAGAACAGCTAAAGTTAGGAAAATACAGGTTATGCAACTTTGCTTGAGAGACAAAAATGGTAATTTGCAGTCACAAAATTATACATTTAACTTCCAAGAAATTTCCAAACAAAAAGCTAATAGTATATCATCTATAACCAAACACAGAGATGAAAGGTCCAAGGGCTGTGGTCTAGTGGCTAAAATATATTTCAATTAAATGAATGAGTTCCAAATCCATCACATCAAATGTGCAAACGTTTATGAGTGGCTCAACTCTTTTCCTATTTAATTTTTGTTTTAAAAGATTTCTATGTTTTTTTAAGGTTTTAACTTTTTAATTTATATTTTTTATATTTAAAGTTATAAGATTATTTATAATTTAAAATTATGTACATATTTAAAACTTAACCTATTAACAGAGTAAAAGACAAACATTATAGTCGTAAGAATGACAAATGGGATCCTCCACCCCCTAGCTTTCTTAAACTAAACTCTGATGGTGCTTCTACAGGCAACCCAGGAAAAGCAGGCGTTGTGATGATCATCAGAGATGTGCAATGGAGTTTTATAACAGGTGGTTCATTTTTTAATTGAATCAAAATCTAATTATGGGACTGAAGGGATGGTGACTGTTGAAGGTCTGAATATCACCCAGTTGACAAGATGGAAGGAGCCTTGGCTATCGTTATTCAAAGTTTGCCTTGAGGATCCTGCAACAATTGGCAAGCCAATGCTCTCCTGGTGGAAGCACACTTGATATGCTTAGGTTTTAATGATATCTCATTTTCCCACCGTTCTCAGCACGGGAACCAGGCAGCAGATCTCATAACCAATCATCATATAGGCATAGATCCCACGATGAGTCTCCTTTCAGACAATATCGTTGTGTGGGAAATTATGGAAGGAATAATTTGAAAAGAAAAGCCATAGGTGCTTCTAAATTGGTTGTGTGCTTGCATGAGACTATATATCGAGATGTCTTTGGAAAAAATTTCCTTTGCAATCAGAAACGGCCTTTTGACAACATGATGTTAGTGCATTTATGGCAATCAGAGTAGGTAGATTCCATCTTTCAATGTAAGGTGTGGTAGCTTGTGTCAGAGGCTTTATCAACAGGTGCAATCTTGTTTTAGTCTCATTTGCAATGTGGTGTGGCTTGTTTTGTTCTCCAGATGAGCTTGGCATTTGTGGTCTGCTGGCCATGGTATGTGGTCTTTGCTGGTGTCTGTGTTGGTTTGCTTTTATGATACAGCCTTTTGACAACATGATGTTTGTGTATTTATGGCAATCAGAGTAGCTACATTCCATTCTTTCAATGTAAGGTGTGGAAGCTCGTGTGAGAGGCTTTATCAACAGATGCAATCTTGCTTTGGTCTCATTTGCAATGTGGTATGGCTTGTTTTGTTCTCCAGATGAGCTTGGCTTTTGTGGTCTGCTGGCCATGGTATGTGGTCTTTGCCGGTGTCCGTTGGTTTGTTTTTATGATGGCCCACAGACAGACGAGGGGTCCTTGTGACCCTCTCCTTCATGGGCCTATATCTGATAGAAGATTATAAGCAACTTTTGACTAGAAAGGAGGTGTGAACAATTGTGGGAAACGTGAAGCAAGGCATCAATTCAGGCAGAATTTGTTGTGCATCTGTCTCTAAAGTTTAAGATGGGGTGATCAAAGATTGGCTACATAGGCTCCTCTTTCCTGAGGAATCTCTCTCAATTCCTTCCTTATTCCAGTTGCCAGCTATTTCGGATCATGCATTGCAAGATACAGTTTCCAGGGGTGACTTTAGGGTTCTTAATAAGGAGCTTTTTGTGGTTAACCAACAGTTGCTGGATGTCAGGCTCTTCTACTAGGATGTACATGCTCTTTGCTGGCATCTGTGTTGGTTTGAGTCTATGTAGCCGGTTCGCCTGGTTCTGGGCTGGGTCCTGGTCCGGGTTCGCACTGGGTTCGGGTCCTGGTCCGGTCCCTCTTGGGTTCGACCAGGGTCCTTGTATTTGAGGCCTGGTTCGCTGTGAAGAACCCGGGCGAACCCGAGCAGAACCCGGGAGAACCCAAGGCGAATCCAAAGAGAACCCGTGCGTCTGGGCGACCAAAAAAATTTGTAGGGTTTTCACATAGATTTTTTAGGGTTTTCTATTTATTTATGTATAAAATGTCTGCATCGCTCTAAACACACAACAGGTTTTGATCGACAAAAATCCAAATGTCTGCTGCAGTCTAGTTTTTCCCCCGTCAAATTTCCCAGAAGTTGCAGAGCTGTATAAAATCTAAAACAAACAATCCACAGCAACCTGCATTTTCTAGGACTCCTGCCGGCGACCACCTTCAGCATTCACGACGGCTTCACTCAGGGCTTCCATTCACGCGGCTTCATTCCATGTTTTTATTTTTTCCT
Organism: Sequoia sempervirens; assembly: GCA_007258455.2. NCBI lineage: Eukaryota > Viridiplantae > Streptophyta > Pinopsida > Cupressales > Cupressaceae > Sequoia > Sequoia sempervirens. The sequence goes on along the minus strand of VDFB02086081.1, from coordinate 190,352,697 downwards.
ATGCTTGTTTTAGAATTTATTTGTTTTTAACTTTTTATTGTATCCTTTTTAAACTTTTAGCGTTGATCTTTTTATATTAAAAATTTAAATCTGTGAATGCGTTTTATTTTTATTTTTATAGATTTATATTTATTAATATAGTTTATAATAAATTATAAACTATAAATTATATTATATTAAAAACTGTTATAAGTTTATAACAGTTTTTTAATATAATATAATTTTATATTATATTATTATAAATTATAAAGTATATTATCAATTATAATTTATATTTATTAATATATATTTAAAATTTATTATTATTATTATATTATTATAAATTATAAAGTATATTATTAAATTATATTTATTAATATATATTTAAATTTTTAATAATATAATTTTTACAATGTTAAAAATTAACTAAATATATAAACTGTAATATTTAATTAATTTAAATATAATTAAATTGTTTTATAAGAATATAACTTTATACAATTTATTCTATGATTTTTTGTTTTTTTTTCATAATATGTTTATAAAAAATGTTTACAAATCTCATATTTTATTTTGTTTAGTTATTAAAAAATTAAACATTTATTACTTATTATAATAAATTTAATATTATTTTATTTTATTTTTGTAGTTTTCATTTTTTAATATTATCATTTAATAAATTATATATAAAACAAGAAATGTTAAATAAAATATTTAAATTAAATTCAACAAATATGTTAAAATCTAACATAAATTAATATATTTAAATATTTATATATTGTGATTTCACATGTTTCTTATGGTTTATGGTGGTTTTGTTGTTTATAACTTTATATGATGTTATCAGTTATGTGATATTCTAATCCTAATTCATGCTTCTAGGCTGCATATATATATATATATATATATATTTTACATTTTTTTGTAATTTGTACTAACGAACCCAAGACGAACCGAACCCACCCCCCAAAAAATTTTGCCGAACCGGCGAACCGAACCCGCGAACCCGAACCCGAACCCGAACCCGAACCGGCTACTTAGGTTTGAGTACACAATGGCCCATGGATAGAAGAGGGGTCCTTGTGACCCTCACCTTTGTAGGTTAGTATCTGATAGAAGACTAAAAGCAACTTTTGATTGCGAAGGTGGTGTGAACAATTCTGGGAAGAGTCGAAGCAAGGCATCAATTCTTGCAGAATTTGTTGCTTGTCTGACTAAAGTTTCAGATGGTGTGATTAAAGATTGGCTGTGTAGGCTCCTCTTCCCTGAGGAATCTCTTCCAATTCCTTCACAATTCCAGCTGCCACCTATTTTGGGTCATACATTACAAGATACCAAGGTTGCCAGGAGAATGGTACTGGTATTGGTACAGCAGACTGGTACTAAACCGATATCAGTATGTCTATTTTTGAAAAATAGGGGGGGTGATGCCTTCTTTTAATATAATTTATAAATTTGTTACATTAAATCACATTATAACCTGCAACTCCATGGAACTCAATTATTAGGCTCTTCTGCCAGGATATGCAAATAACCTAAACATGACACAAGGGCACAAGATTTTGGAAGTCACCAGCAATTTCACTCTTCCTCTCCTCGGTTAGTGTTCTCTTCTGCCTGCTGATATGAGGCCGGAGGCCATTCCTAATATTAAGTTTCAACAATTGACATGCCAATGCTCAAGGGCCAAAAACAAGGCTTGGATGGGCTCGGTAGCTCAGTCTAGCATGTGCAGCAATCTTAGTGTTGATAAATGAGGAGTAACTCCCCTGTCTTAAGTTTTTTGGGGTTATTATCTACATATTTTGTAGTACCAACGTTTTTAAGCTCTGGTGTCTTGCTGACAGATCTGTTTTTTTTGGCCTCATCTCCATTCTAGGTATATAGTTTTAAAGTTTTTGTATTCTAGGTATATTGTTTTTTGACATTTTGTTGTTCTGATGGTCTCTGTCTGTTGTTGGAGCTTTTTCCTCTGGTCTTATCAATATTTCCATTGTTTTTATTATAGTGCTGCAATCATGAAGGGAGAGGGAATGAACCTTCATAAATTATCAAAAAAAAATTGAAAACTATTCTCTCACTTTTTTTTGGCAACACCAAATCCTCATTATTCTGAAACTTAGGAGTGATTTGAAATTAGCTTAGAAGTTAGATGCCTATTTATAAGTTTTTTGTGAGTGCTTAGGGTTTGGATGCAACCCATAGACCATCAGGGTTAGGGTTTGTGGCACACAAATTGAAAACACTTGTTGACCTTTTTTAAATATTGAATTTTTTATTTTACTGCCATGGGGGATGCCTGGAAGTCCCTGGGATGAATAGGATACTTCTTGGAGTCCCTTAGACATCTCAGGGACATCTTGGAGTCCCCAAGCCATCCCCAAACCAGAGGTCATCTCGGAAACATCCCCTCCTTGATGGGGATGTCTCAGAAATGTCCTCAGGTCTTGAGTGGCAAGCAGGGGGATGCCCCATCAAAGTCCCCACAACCCAGAGATGTCCCTGTCCCGGAAACAGGGGAATTTTTTTTTGAGGGGGGGAGCACATCCCCATGGAACTGTAACTAATACTCCGGCAAGCCTATCAAAGCCAATGAGGAAGAGTTATAGCAGATCACACAGAAAGTATGATGTTTAATCTCATCTCAGTATAAATGAATAATATGAAAATACAACACAAAGCATGGACCCATAACTTTCTTTGTGAATCTTTGATAGCTTTGTGGCCGCCACCCCTATTATAATCCCCTTATTTCAAAGAGGAACAGCCAGTTGAGCTGCAGGCACCAGCAATTTACTTACTGATTGAAGCAGTCAAAAGTCATTCTGCTAAAGTAACCAAACTAATAGAGATGCTCAGTACTCTCTCTCTACACTACAGTGTCCATGACCAGTGCTGGTCGATCATCATAGTTCATAAACAAATGCTACTCCTCTGAGCTACTGACCCAGGTTCTGCAGGATCTATATCAATTGAGAAACGGGATTACAACTTAATGGCCACAAATCCAAGTTAGGGAACTTGAGAGGACTGGTGTCAAGGTCATATACCAAGACCAAGAGCTGCAGAAAGGCAACGCAGTCCAAGAAAAGCTGCTAGGCCAAGAATTAGAGCTAAAAGGCTGGGTTCAAAGCTCATATACAAATCCAATCCATGTTTTATTTCTAAACAGCATGAAAAATACATAAATTGTTGTATCTATTGACTTCCATTCTTCTATCCTGGACGCCCAACCCTAAAAGTTGGGTAACTTGATTACTACCCAATTCAACCAGAGGATTTGTAAATTGACTTGACATTCATGATGATCATCCAATGCGATTGGGAGTGGTGAAGCAACTGATAAACATAGTGAGGCCCTTTTAAACAAATCACCAATGCATTCGTGTTCCCCTAATCTTAGGGGCTTGCTCATACTGAATGGGTATAAACATAAAAGACCGTGTGGTAACACGCTCAGAAATGAACTTAATTAGGGGATTGCGGGATCTTCTAATCTAAATTGACCACCAAAAAATCAGTTACATCATTTATCTCTCCTCAACACGGATTAAATGAAAGAAAAAAAAAGACTTGCAATCTACACAAAAATATAACTCTTCCATTACGGTTATCTCTCTTCAATACAGATTGACTAGCCTTAAGAAAAGAAAAAGGGAAAAAGCATGCTATCCATCTGTATCATATTGATGCACGAGTATAGCAGATCATAACTTGTATTGCATTACAATGGCTGCCATTACATATTCAAGAACCCTACGAAACCTTTATGGTTTCATATATACTAACGAAAAATAGAAGTTATGATAGAAACCAAATAACATACCATTTTCTGGGGATGTAGAGATCCACATTCTGTCCCTCTTCGTTCTGCATGGTTGAATGAATCGCGTCAACTCGGCTCACAACTTCCTTACCTCGTCTCCGTCACGGCAATAACCTCCCGAATAGGGCGTTGCTCTTCTTTAAGTGATATTCTGCTTCTACGAGAATTAGGGTTTCAAATCACAAGGGTTTTAATAGATTTGAAAATAATATCAGAGGTGTCCAGCTCATTATCATGTTTAATTGATGTTTTGTGACGAATTAATTTAGAAAACATTTTTAATTTAAAAAAAAGGATTATATTTGTATTTTGGTAATGTTTATGTTAATGTCAAAATTTGTGTTAAATTGGATATATTTTTCACTCATGATATCCATAAAGTGTGGTTGTAGATGGTTAAGTGTTTTGTTTTGTTTTGTTTTTTAGTTATGGAGGGAACTATAGGCACGGCCAAAACTTAACTAGTTATTAATAATTCTCTTTTTAACCAATAAGAGCTCAAGCATTTTTTCTATTTGATTTTTTTTTATCTATTATCAATGTATACATGCGAATTATATAACAAAACATATTTCAAAATTCAATTCTCTTTAATGACAAATTTCACCCGATTTAATGCACTTCCATTACTTCCATTTCACGAATTTTCTACGCAATGACCATAATAAAAAAAAAAAATTATTTACTTGTTTATTAAAGTTATTCTTTAAATAAAATTGGTGTCTTAAACATCTTTTACATTAATTTTTCTAATAATAGGTAGATTAGTCTATAAATATTAAAAAATATTTTTTATTAAATGCATGTACCTATCTTACATGATTAAAATCAAAATTTATGTCCATGTTTTATATAGTAAAAAAATAGTTTACTTTTAAGTGAATAAATAACTATATGTTGTTCTCTCATTTATTCACTTTTCTATACATAGATATTAATATTTAATATTTAAATACATCTATCTATCTATTTAAATAAATTTATAATAAATATAAATTTGATACACAGTTTATTTCATTTATGAAAGTAAAAATAAAATTTATAAGTTGGTAGCTAATATGGTTGTAGAAATAAAATTTATAGGTATACTTGTCTATAAATATTAATAACTAATTTTCATTAAATACATCTACCTATCTTAAGTTATTAAAAGCAAAATTTATATCCATATTTTTATAAAGTAAAAAAATAGTATCTATCTATCTATTTAAATAAATCTATAATAAATATAAATTTGATACACAATTTATTTCATTTATGAAAGTAAAAATAAAATTTATAAGTAGGTAACTAATATGGTTGTAGAAATAAAATTTATAGGTATACTACTCTATAAATATTAATAACTAATTTTAATTAAATACATCTACCTATCTTAAGTTATTAAAAGCAAAATTTATATCCATATTTTTATAAAGTAAAAAAATAGTTTACTATTAAGTGAATAAATAATTATATGTTATTTTTCTGACTTATCTATACATAGATATTGATATTTAATATTTATTTCATTACTCAGATGCTTTACAATGCCATTTGGGTGTGCTCAAAAAACTCTACCTTAAATCAAGGAGAGTTCTTGAAATCATCACCCTTTATTTTTTTTTAATGTCAATCTTCAAATTTGAAGAAAAACTAATTTATTTTTTAATATTTATTGTATGATAAATAAACTAGAAGCTCTTAATAACCTCTCCATATTAACACATCCACTAAACACATAACTGTTTGTATTTAAACTAAAATCTTTTAATAACCTTTCCACATTAACACATCCACTACACGAAGGTTGTCCTTAAATCTCTCAAAAATCAATAAATCATTACCCTACAACTAGATAGATTAAATCTCCCACGGGTTGTGCCATCGATAAGATCTAATCGTACTCAACTTTCTCTTAGCAGATTTTCTTAATTAAATTTGAGAATATTTTATACATTTAAGGATGAAATCAGGTGAAAAGCAATATGCTAACATGAATTTCATTAGATTTGGAAAATCAACGGTTTAAAATTCTTGTAGTTCAATGGAATCATTTATATTTTAAGTGAGGCAAAAAATTTATGATTCACTGTATTTTCAAGATAGTAATCTACATAAATTTAATGGTATACCACATTTCATTCGATTAACTGATTGCAGTGAATTTTTGAGATTGTGTTTACAGACAAAGCTTTGAGTTTTCTGAATTTGCAGCCAGACATTTTGGTGGCAAGTGCGTGAATCTCCTCCATAGCCAAATTAAGGAAAAAAAATAGTGTTTACTTATAAGAGGACAGTGCATAATTTATTTTTGCATTTTAATGATTAAATTAAATATTTTGTCTTCCTGCAACATATATGTTTTATCAATAAAATTGTGGTAAACGTTTTAATAGTATGTATTAATATGCAGGAAGAAGAAGTGAATAGTTTGCAATAATTCATAGGGAGATCCTTTAAAAACATTGGAGTTATTTCCTTTACGCAGACCTGTAGTTAATATTTTTTTCTATAGTTTTCCTTTTAAAGTATGTCTTATCATTCCAAGTAAATTTTTTTATTTATTTATTTATTTTTTAAATCATTCATAATATTTATCACAATAAATGAAACTTAGGTTTTTGACTAATTTAATGAGGATTTTGTATTAATTTTTGATAAATTTTTATGTTGCTCTCTATGAGATTGTAGGCCATTTTATTAAGGTCTACTATTGTTTATTTATTTATTTATTTTAATAATATTTCTTAATGTTCTATTATAAGATTATTGTCATGTTGTTATGTTCTCCAAAGTTTGTATATGATATTTATTTTATTGTTATGTAGGAGGCAGGTTTGGAATGTTGTGTAGTTTCTAGGCTATCTTTTTATTTGCTTATGGTTTGACATAATATTTATGTTCATCTTATAGGAAAGTTAGGTTGGGTTTGGCATTGGTGTTGTGTTTGTTGATTTGTGATTTGGAAAGTTTTAAAACTCAATTTATGTAAACCTTTTCAAATAATACAGTGAATGATGATGCCACTCTTATTGTATATAATGCAATTAAAGAATTTTAAAAAAACATAAATATAAATATTACTATCATTTTATATTCCTACAATAGGATAGATATGCTAGTTTACTATATAGACTATGTAATAGGATAGATATGCTAGTTTATAAAAGTAGAAATAATGACCTAATTAATACAAGCACCTCCAAATTGATATATTGATGTATTTTAGATAGATATATACTAAATATAAAATAAATAAACAATTTATCTTCATTTAAAAATAAATAAATAGTATAATCTATTTATGTCTTTTTAGATAGATATTTAAGATATGTAAGATATCTATATAAAATTTAAAGTAAATAAATAATTTGTTTTTAAAATTTAAAATAATAAAATACAAATAAAATGTATAATCTATTTTTTTACTATATTTATTGCTTCCATACTTTTTAACATAGATTTATCTAAGATATCTATATATTACTAAATACTTTTCTTTAGAAAAAATGTACTTTAACATTACAAAAGATAAATATTTAATTTACTTTAGAAGTAATAAAATATTCTTTACCATGTTGAATATTGTAACAATTTTAAAACTATTCAAAACATTTACACCCACTATCCCAAAATGTACTTTAAGAAAAAAAATAGCAAACATTCCATACATATCCATATGTTGTATAAAATAGATATCAAATGCAGGGAAAAGACTCAACAATCTGATGTTGCAGCAAACTCTTTACCCTTAGAGAAAGTAATCAGCACCTAAACACTCTCCCGGCCTTTATATATAAGATTATTCACCCTAGTGTTTTATTCATAGAATTTTGGCTCTAGGAAAACTACCAAGTGGTATTCAAAACCATTGATGGGTCCAATTGACACATGTTCATTGGTCAAAATGCAAACAAGAGTTACACATGAATTGTACTCATCTTGCAAATCCAAACGTCAAACTGCAAACAACATTAGAATGTTACCATGTTTAACTAGTGTGCCAACATTACAATAATATTCCAACAATATAACTAAGACTTGCAAGATGTACAACACTTAGTCCTAATATTATTGAGAATGGAATGCCTCAATGCCTCAACCCATAAAATATGCCTAGTACAAATTAAATAATAAAAATATTGAGATCTAATGGACATGATAAGCCTTACAACTCTAACTCAAGGTAATTGGCCTAAAAACTTATAGATGTTGTACTTAATAACTTTTATATCTTTAGTGTCTTTTAGGGGACATGTATTTAATGTGATGTGATAAAATCTTTGCAACTGCTTTACCCTAGTGGGCTTTGGTTATTTGATTTTTTAGTCCATAAATTAGATCATGATATAATATAGCATACAATGGTACAGTAGCAACATTGTGGACCTTGGTGAGCTTTTACTAGACACAACTCAAAATTGTTTTCCAATTGGCTTGTGTGTTAAGCTAGAACTAGAGTTGAGGGTCCTTGTTTGGAAGTCTAGCTCTCTATTTGTGTTTATGTGCTGAGAACGGGGCTATATTGTTGCTTGGTTTGTACTTATGTTCTATGTCCATTAGTTATTTGAATCCTAAAATCAAGATTGTAAAGTGTTATGTGCCTTGTTGTTAGGTCTAAATCTATCAAAATATTTGTTGCCAATTAGATGCACCTTCCACCAAGCAAGTACTTATCATTTGCGACATTGCTAAAATTTATCAAACATAACAATTCTATTACTATTTGGCAGGAACTTTGCTGCCCTGCAACTCTTGTTTTAAAAGTGTTGACTTACAAATTATTCTTTTTTATTTTGAGAATTATCTCAACGTTACTATCATAAGTTGTAATGGTTTGGGAGTTTTTAAAATCTATCAAATTAAAATTATCCACATAATATTTTTCATAATACATTTCTTACAAATATTTTTAATGGTTAGGTTATATTGATTATATTGGTCTAAAAAAATTTAAATGCTATTTCATTTTATCTAGACAATTAGCATTTTCTAAGTCATTTAATAGGTTGCAATGATCACATTCATCAAAAAATGTTAAATTTCATTGCATCATAAGCTTGGTCAAAAGATTAAAATATCCTGATGACATAATCATGTGTTATTGTTGTAAGTGTGGAAAATGTAAACTAAATACAATTAAATACACCTCTTAATGAAATATTGTATCAAGATTAATCAGCAATTAAACTAATTTAAAATAGAGAAAACCCTGAAAGCGTCCCATTGTTTTCTATCTCCAAAGATTTATTAAGCTACAGAAGCTCTCAGATTTGTAAGCATCGTAATTGTTTAAAATGCCTATCTAGAGAATGGAATGGATGCTAAATGCAATGATGTGATGATTGCTAATGATTTATAAATGATATGAAGCTATTGTAAACTATCCTGACATTAAACCTGCTAAATGGAAGCTACAGTAAAAACTAATGATGCTACCGTGATATGAAATCTGTACTGATGCCATGATGCTATGATGATACTAAAATGCTAATGCTAAATGATTGTTTGGTTGCTTGAGTACTAATTCCTGCAAAGTAAGTTTGCATAAAAGATGATAATTCTTGGATGATTTTGATGCTTCAGAAGGCTATATATATAGATTTATGGCAATAGTTTTTGCACAGGGGTAACACAATAAAGGCTGAGATTAAATCTGGGGATTTTGAATGGTATGAGATGAGAAGGTGGAGCTGATCATGGAGGATTGTTCCTCCCCATAAAAACACTAGGCAAGATGAGAGGAAAGATTTGAGGCAAAAGATTGAGAGGATTGCCTGCAGGTTTGTCCCCAAGGCTTTTCCCGTGAATGCCAATTGCATTAATTAGATTTGAAAAATATAATTTTATTGGTGAGTGAATAGAGGGATTTGATTTATGCATTTATTTAAATATTTTTGGTTTATTTAAATTAGCAAAAAAAAAGAGGGATAAATAATTTAATAAAACAAACTATAGAAGTTGTTTATTAAATTAAAATAGAAAGAATATGATAATTAAATTAAATATTTTAGGATATCTTTATTTAATTAAGAAGAAATGTGATGAGATAGAAGAATTAATAGTATACTTAATATAAATAAATATTTCTATTTATTTACTAAGTAGATGAATTTAGGATTATTAATCAAATAAGTCGTATTTAATTAATTAGATTCTCCAGACCATTTTTAGGTGTCTACATTTTGCCCCTCTTTGAAGTGATGTGCTTACGCATTGCTTCAAAGAAAATTTTGTGATGTTGCTACTAGTATTGACGAGAATTTTTTTAGAATGCCCCAGACATGTTTTTAGGTGATTGATGGATATATGCCCCCTCGGGAGATAAATTAATAAAAAAAAAAAAAATTGGATTTTTTGGATTTTTTCAATTTTTTATGATTTTCTAATGATTTGATGAAAATTTGATGATAAAATTATTTATCTCTTGATAATTGATGTAGTAAGTGGCCCTGCTTTGCCTCCTTGTGTTTGATTATTTTCAATCGTGTCAGCGTTTGATTTGATATTGATTGATGCTCCTAATCAAGTAGATGATGTTCAACCTCATGATAGGCGAGGTCTGATGATTGAGTGATGATAATTATCCTCATGATAGGTGAGGAATAATTATAGTTTGATTGATGAACCTCATGATAGAAGAGGTTAATTCGATGTATTGACCTCATGATAGGTGAGGTTCAATGATGCTTGATGATTGACCTCATGATAGGCGAAGATCAATGATAGGTTGATGATTGTCCTCATGATAGGTGAGGATCAATGATAGGTTGATGATTGATTGACCTCATGATAGGTGAGGTTCAATGATAGTCACTCATGAGATTTGATCAAAGTATCACCAGAGTCGAATAGATTGATAGGCTGATTGATTTTTGATTGATTGATAATATTGTTGATTTGCAATATGTTATGATCATAGGAGGATTTTAAAGTTCTTCCCAAAGATGTGGGACATGATTCTACATCTGGTGCAGGCCGATATAGATATCATCAATTGACGTGGAAAATCTATAATGCAGATGCAAAACTAATATGAATGCAATCTAATTTAACCATGCAAATCTACATATGCAAGCATTGGCATCTTAACAGTACTTTTATTGTGTTTTTTTTATCATCATAGAGCTTTAAAAATGTTGAAAGTGAGTACAAACATCGATACCAGTATGAGTTAGACCATGATGACCTGAGTACTACTTCCATGATTTTTGATATTGCAAGCGAACACAAGCATCGAGGTATAATTAAACTAAGATGACCTAAGCATTTCTTGCGTAAACAAACAAGAATTAACCACTTTCCTATGTGAATTGGAATGTCATCCATGATACTTTGTAGAGCACTTCCCATGACGATTCACACAGTAATTATGATTAATTCACAGACAACAGACAAAGAAAATACCATTTCTTCTTCCTAGCTTCCCTAGTTCATACATCATTGAGCTGCTCCAAAGAAATGATAACAATGATCAAAAGTACAATATATCTTGCATTTGCTTATAGTATTCAATCATTTATTCAAATTAGATCATCCATCCTAATTTTTGTGATGTTTTTTGTTTTCGAGATTTTGGATCAAACTAACCTAAAGACCTATCCTAGGGACTGTTGTGCCCTTAGCACACACGCCCCGTTTGGAACGGGGACTCTCTTTTCTTTTGCCTTGTCGGGTCATTTTTGTCACTGCCTCATTTTGCGTGCCTCACCTTTTGATGTCTCGGATGGTCAACGTTACTTTAAGGACCCACCATAAATTGACCATGCCTCCCCCTTTTAGTTTTGCTGCATTCTGGCGCCTCGCAAAATCTCTCTGGTAGTTTGTCCCTGCCAACGGCTTCGGGCCCTTCTGGGCCCGGAAGTTCGGGATTCCCTCACTAGGTTTCCCTGCTGAACTTGTCGTTCCCGGCGACGTTTGCTCCACGTCCTCACGGACCTCGGGGTCCGAGCCTCTGTTTGCCTTCTGCTTGAAACTTGTTGAAATTTTCCTGCAGCATTTCGCTCTCCGGATCCCGAACCTCGGAGTTCCTCCTCTGGGGTTTCGTATGCGTTTCGCTATCCGCGACGGTGAACTTCCTGCAGCATCCTGCCAGCCTTATCGCCAACCGCAGATTTCAGGAGCCCCTGTCTGCCGTGGGGTGTTCAGGGCCCAACTGTCCAGAATTCCATGATGATTCTGCCGTCCATGATGGTGGATCCCTGGCGGCATCCCGCCCTGCGAGCCCTGACCCGCTTCCTGCCGTCACCATTCAACCAAATGAAAACTTCAGCGGTCTCGTGCCTCCCCAGCCGTCGGGCCTCGGCTTTCCCGCCACCGTCGCTGACATTTGAATCCACCAACTTTTTCGCACGTACCTGGCAATAAATGCAAACATTCATGGCGGTAGGGGTATAAAATACCCACTCCGACCGATCATTTTCATCTCACAAGATTGCGACGAATTGGACAAACTGCTATTTGAAGCCCACCATCTTCGGCATCATCACGATCGTCACCCTCAGCATCATTTCACCGACCGTAGGTGGATCCCACGTCTCCCCACATAGTGTGTTTGAGGTAGGCCATCCACTTGCCCGTCCCGAGCTTTGTTTCATGATTTCGAGGGATTTAATTGAATGAACAATCATTAGGAGGGTATAAAATGATAGAACATAATATTGCGCACAAAACCCACGTGCTAGAAAATCGACAAACCTCTTAGAAAACCCTCACCGCCAATCTGGGACTTGTCCTCGCTGTGGCCATTCTTCGCACAGGGAGATTGCCTCCTACGGGCCTGGGGCTTGTCCTGGCCGTCCTAATTCAAACCTTGAACACTCTACCGGGTACCGACATTCTCTTTTCCTTCCGAGCCCTACCGCCGGGGATTTTTCCTTTCGGGACCTCGTTTCCTCGTGATTCACGCTGCTTCAAACCGAAATCCCCTTTCCCGGGTCACGCATCCTGAATTAGCCTCATTCGAAACTTCTAAAGTTGAATATGTGGTCCCTGCTGGCTCTAACCGGGATCTCGGCTTCTCCAGGTTTTGGTCGCTCCTCATCATGGGACCCTCGCCTCTCGGCTGCCCCGATCCACGTGCGGGGTTCACTTCTTCGTGGTCCACGTTGACTCCTCTCGCACTTCCCAGAACCTTAACGCGATCCTTCGGCTTCTTCCTCCTCAAGCCTTGAGCTCCCTCCAGCCTATGGGTTCCGCCCTGCCATCCGCTGCCGAGGCGTAAATAAAGTTCAACGACGAACCCCTCTCCCGGGCCCAGTCTTGCTCCTTGCTGTCCAAATGTTTGTCTGACCTCCGAACCCCGAACCGCCATTCGCCATAGGATCTCGCTAAAAACTCTTAACGGCCTTCTGCTCGCGGGGCTCCGTGTCCCGGGATTCCCATCCTCACCCGCCGTTCCAAACGAGAAGATCTCGCCCGGCATCCTGACCTCCAGGCCCCGCCCTGTCGATTGCCGCCGGATTCAAAGTAAAAACTCATAATATCGGGCTCTTACTCTCGGACTTCCCCTCTCAGACTTCCGTCTGATGTTTGTTGTTGCCGAACGATGAGGTTCGAGTGCCTTCCCGGTGCTAGCGGCCCAAGTGCTCAAAAATAAAATGACAAATTATCGGCCGCCCTTTGGTCCTCTGAGCCCCAGACCCAAGAGTTTCGTCTTCGGATTTCCGTCTGCAATCTGCCGCTACAAACTGCTATCTCCTGACAGCTTTCCGGCTTGAGACCTCCGAACTCTCCTTAATCGATCCAAACGAGCCCAAATCTGGAATCCAACTTCGACCCACATGCTAAATTTCAGTCCTCTCCATTGCCAACCTCTTGAAATGCTAAAATCTAACCGAGGGAAGTCTCTGGGGGCCTTCTGCTGCGTTTTCCCTTCCAAACAGCATTCCTACCAGGGAAGTCCGGCCCTTCGGGCCCGGATTGTCTAATTTCCCTTAATCAAAATATCAATAACATCTTGAGATGAAAGTTCATGATATGCTTGATTGATTATTTGAAATACATGTTATTTTCAAGATGTTGACTAACATGAGTGCTTTTTATGATCTATTGTGCTGACTTTGTCCTTACTTGCAGAATATATGGAATCGGGTGCAGGAACTTCAGGGGCATCCGCCGAAGGGGATAAGGGGAAGAAGTCAGGAAGGACCCCTCAAGGGAAAGAGGACAAGCATCAAATGAAGTACCAATTCCAGGGTGAGCCGCTCCACTCAAAGGTCACAATAGATTGGAAGGAGATCACGGACACCAACATTGGCCAAGTGGATATTGATGAATTCATGCAAAGAGTCAGCGTCAACCCGACAACAAAGAATGCCAGATTGATAAGGCAGAGTGGAATATCCAATGCTGTCGGTTTCCCTCCATCCCTCGTGGTGCCCGAATTAGTCATGGCTTGCCGAGAGGCATACCCAACCGATACAAGAATAATTGATGATAAGGAGGGCAACATCCTCGCTGATATGTTGCCAGAGAGGATCACCAAGACCTTCCACATTCCCACATTCCAACAGATGGAGGTCCCCACCTTATAGGAGTTCCAAGCGGCGTGGGATGATAATGCGACTGGATGCAAGAAGTCAATAAACCTAATTGGCTAAAGGAAAGACGGGGCAGCGCTGCAAAGGTTCCTTAAGAGCTCTTTCGTAGCGATTTCCATGAGGATTACCATGACCTAGTAACCATGTTGAGCAGGGTTATGGGTCTTCCTACGGCCGCCTACTTTCAGGAGTGGATGGCATACTTCATTGAGCAGATCCTGTGCGGTAACGAGGACGTCACAAAAAAGGTTTCGTTCTACTGAGGAGGAATCATAAGCAACTGCTTCCATGAGCAGTTTGTCAATGTAAAGAAGAGCTACAAATTCTACATGACCTCCTACTTCGTCTATTCTTTGGTTTATCAAAGATAGTATAACGGGTTGTTTATGGCACCCGATCAGGGGTAGAAGTGGGGACTCAAGGCCTTTGATAAATATATGCATCTCCAATACCGGAACTTCAAGAGGGACACTGCAGGGTAAATGATGCCTTCATTGGCCATGTCATCAAGATAATTGCAGGGGACTTCGAGAGGAGGGTCTCCCACAGTGCTAGAGTGCTTTTGAAGCAATACGCCTTCCTCTATATCCAGTACCCAAAGTTTACGTACATCCGCGCCCAGGGATTCATTGAAAGGCCGAATAGGCTGCCCCGATACCCCAACGACAGAATCATCCTCCCGGAGCTTTCTCGGCAACTCCAACACCTGCAGGCAATCTTCAGCAACAAACATATAGCAGGGATCTCCTATCCCATGACCCTTGGCCAGGGCATGTACTAATTATAGACTTTTCAATGTGCTGGTAACTCCGAGAAGGAGCTGAAGGAGTACCATTTCGACCTGCACACTGCTCGCCCACGGATGGACCTGCATGGCCATGTCAGGAGGGCGCTAGTTTCAGCATATGCCCATCTCCATCACATTGAGGATTTTTGGGCCAACTGCCAAGATGGCAAAGAAGTGCGCACAAGGCACTACATGCAAATGACTGTGCAATTTTTAAGAAGGATGCAACCATTTTCGGTACCGGACCAAGTCGAGGAGGACAAGTCCACTGTCATGCATCAGAGGTACCCTGCGGTTGCCAACCTACCAATACCCTCAATTGACTGGGATGAACAGGAGGTCGATGACCTGGACACCATAACCTAGCCAATCTTAACTCATACCAAGGAGTGGATCGATGGGAAGGTGGCTCATTTAAAGTGGCAAGGAGTGGTCTTAACTTATGAGGTGCTCAAAAGCGAGCCGAGTGCCACAGAGGATGTTGTTGCCACCACCTCAACTGGCGGGATCTCCAAGTCTCCTCCGATCACCAGGCTCAGGAAAAGAAAAGGAACAAAGACCAAGCAGTCCCTAGACCCCAAGGCCCATGCAAAGAAAGAAACGGGAGGCTCATCCCCCAAAAGGCTTAAACAAGCAGAAGGTGCAAAAGAATTGCAGCCTCCCTTGGCTCTCCCTACCCCTCATGTTGCACCACCCACCTCCTTGGCTACGGTCGCCGCTTCCCCGCCGGCAGTGGACATTTTTATCCATCTTGCCCCTTCGCCTCCAGCCGAATCAGTAATAGTCATTGACTCCTCTTCTGGCATGACCACTCCCCCTTCTTCTGCTGCCATGTCGCCAATCACATCGCTCCCTCTGGCAACAATAATAGTGCCTCTTCCCACTGCCGCTATGGCCGAGGCTCTTACAAGACACATGCAAAACCTTCCCCCTGAGCTCTCCCAAATCTTGATGGATCCAACTCTCCAAGCAGCCCTCGCCCAAGTCCTTGCAACTACTCAACCTTCACAACCACTGACAGAGCCACCAGCTATGGAGGCCACAATGCTAATCTCAAAGGAGTTGGAGGAATGAGAACAAGAAGCCTCGAAGTCTGTCGAGGAGGAGACTGATGAGTATCATGAGTACCCAGAGTGCGATCACTGAACCATCGACAGGGTGGTTTATGAGGAGGAGATGGGCTCTTCTGAGAGTGGGGATGAGAAGGACGGCTCTGACACTAAGGTAATCATTCAGACCTTGATGACAACCTTGAGGAGGAAATGGCATAGCAGCTGAAGGACATTGGGATGGAGGCAGAAGAGACACCACATGGTGAAGAAGGGCAACCACCAGAAGAACAGCAGATAAAGGATTTAACCGAAGCTGAAACCCATATTGTCAAAAGCCCCGAGGCTGAATGTGCTGAGGAAAGGAAGGAAGAAGAAACAGCAAGAGAAGAAAGTCCCATTCGGCAACCATCCACCAGGCTGCCTGTCAAACGCCTCGTGTTTGTTCATGACTCCGATGAGGAGGAGGAGGATGCTGCCAAAGAGAAAGGAGAATCCCCAAAAGAAAAGGAAGTGGAAATCTTGGCATTGACTGAGAAGGGCGAGGGTGACCATGATTCACCCAAGGGGAAATCGACTGTGCCCGAGTGGTTGGAGAAGCAGCTTGAAAGAAAAACCCTTGTGCTTAAGGACCCAAGGGCGAGGTTGGAGGCCATCTTGGCTCGAGCCCAAATCACAATGAAGAAGGAGAAGAAGCCCAAGGTCCGATCCAGAGTAACCATGGATGCTTCTAGCTCCCGAGCGGCACAAATTTCAACGCCCACGATTGGCCAGGCTGGGGTAAGTTATAACATCTCCACCATTGACTTAGGGACCGCAACCAGAGAGCAGAAGGTCGAGCATCTTGAGGATTCAGTGGCTACAGTGGTGCACCTGATAAAGCAAGATAAAATCTCAAAGGATGAGCTCAAAGCACAGGTTGTGGCCTTAACAGATTACATTCAGCAATGGTCTTCAGTGGACGACCTGCCTACTACATCCATGGCCGCACCTCAACTACTTTCCAAGGAACAGATCGATAAAATAGAAAGGAGAAAGAACTTGGAGAAGACCACAGAGGATTGGTTCCGACAAGTCTCATACGTCGAAAATATAGGAATTGGCCGGGCTGTGCGAATAGCCAACAAGTTCTTGGACCTAATGCAGTCTCTGGAGAGCACAAAGAAACTCTACACCAATTTCCCCACAACTTACGACTCCACCTTTCCAAGGATTGAAGCTATCCTTCTGTTTCCTGAAGCCACGTGGGAGGAAAAGCTTGCATTTAAGAAAGAAGATCACTGGCTAATGGATGTGTGGCACCAGGACTTTAACAATAGGAAGGAGAGGTTAGAGCAGATCATGAACAAGGTAGATCTGGATATTGAGTGGATTAAAGAAATCCGGGCGTAATGCGCTCGATACCTTAAGATGATGACGGGCTATGATATGCCCACTATGCAGATGGATCCAGAAAAGATAAAACCCTACTTCCAGGAGAAGATGAAGGACGGGATGGCTGGAGAAATCACAACGAAATTCATAAGTTTTGCTGCCCGCACCTTCAATCAATCGGAGTTGTTCAGAGACCAAGGCTCGAAGTATGATGAGGATTGGAAAAGGCTGGAGGATAATGCAAAGGAGTGGAGCTACCAGGCGCTGCGATGTGAAATCCTCGAAATAGACAAGCTCCAGGCAGTCATCCTCAAATACATAGAATACACAGCTTCCAAGGGACAGGAGGACAACCCTGCCAAAGATGAAGACCTTTCTGAAGAGTAGCTACAGTAAAAATAGTAATCCGCTAAATGACAAAAGAACTACAGTGCCATTAGCAAGAAGACGAAATAGGGAAGAGACAAAATGTAATTTTTAAATTGCTGAATATTGGGGGGTAGGTGAAACCCTATTTTGTAATGAATCTTGACCACACAATAAGAATTAATCTTGGCCATTCATTTGACTTTTGAAAAACTATAAATAGGGCTCTCCTCTTATTTGCAAAGAGAGAGTTGAGTTGTTGTAAAGACATGCTGCAGAAATTTATAAGGAAAAGGCATTGACTTGGTGTATTTTTCTTGGTTTCTTCCATTTTATTTGATTCAATCTCCAATGTTAGATGTTTGACCTAGATTTTATTGCTGTTTAGTTAGTTGTCTTCTTTCTTTGGATAGATTTTAGAAATGTTGTTAGGTGATTATGAAAATTCCTGCCATGTTGATGATTTCTTTGTCCATACTTTTTGTTATTTGCTGACGGTAGATAGCTGTGCAAAGTTAGTCTGGACTTGATTTCAAAGCTGCTCCAAACATTTATCTTTGATTCATGTATGTATGTGGTGGATAAGGGATAAAATATCTGTAGACCTTAGAAAATAGCATAATTTCCATGATACTATGAAATCCCTGGTTAAGTGGGATATTGTTTTAAGAAATTGTCCATTGCAGGAACTCCATTGTCACTATTCATAGCTAGTTGTAGACTTAGGAACTTTCCCTCTTCCTTGCCTTCTTTTCC
Source organism: Sequoia sempervirens (assembly GCA_007258455.2). NCBI lineage: Eukaryota > Viridiplantae > Streptophyta > Pinopsida > Cupressales > Cupressaceae > Sequoia > Sequoia sempervirens. The sequence continues at coordinate 190,334,037 of VDFB02086081.1, read as the reverse complement.
CTTTTTTTTAATAACTAACCTATGTTAAGATTCATTCCACATTGTAAAGCCAAATCCAACAACAAAATAGAGTCCAAAATTGCTATTTGAACCTATAGCCAATGCATAACAACTTACCATCCTAAGAACTCCATTTCAAGATCCCACTTCCATGCTTTGTATCCTTGCTTTGTATTTCCTGCATAAGACCACCTTGTGATTCCAGCAAATCACATCAAATTACTGAGGTATCCAAGCACTGTCAAGATCTGACATCCGATAAACCTTGGGATAGTGTTCTACAACCTGATTGTGGAAGATTGTCTTTCAAGAGAGGTAGTGCACTTGTACATTACCTATGTTGAGAAGTGCATAAAAACACCATCAATGGAACTGGCGCTAGAAGGAGGGCCAACGGTGGAAATATCAAGTTAAGGGATAAAAGTGAAGCTGGATCGAATCGGATCATTCTCCGGGGAGAGATTTCAAAGAATTCTACGGTCAATGCCAAACAAGGGAGAATTTGAAGAATTGCAGCCTCCTACGAGGGCAAAACGAGCTCAAGAAAGTAGCATTGCCTCTTCCTCTTCCTCCATTCCACCCTCACCTTCATTTGGTTGGCCTTCGTCCTCCACCCAACCATCTCAAACTACATTTGCATTTCCTATCTCCGGCAGCCAGGGGATTACTCCTCTCCCGGCCTTTCCAGCCTAGGGTCCAGTCCAGTCGGTCACAGCTCAAGTGCAGTCCTAGATTGCTGTTGTATTGCAAATACAACCCCAAATTGCCATCCTCCAACAGCATATACCACATCTGCCACCCTCCATGGCTTGGTTAGTGCATAACCCTTCACCGATACATTTCGTTGCCTACAATGATATGCCTAAGAATCCGAAGGGCTTTTGTTTGAAGTTTCATCTGCGCAACCTACAAAGAACAGCTAAGGAGCATATCAAAATATTCAAGACAATGATCACCGAAATACAAGTTGACCACGAGGACATTGCATGCCGCCTCTTTCTACATTCATTGGGGGAAGAGGCCTTCTATTGGTACATCAATCTGCCAAGGGGATCCATTACCTCATGGAACCTGATGAAGAATGTCTTCCTGCAGAAATACAAGATCCCCATCAGCCCTTTAGAACTTTACCAACAGTTCATGTCTGTCAAGAGGGAAGTCAACAAACCTATTGACTCCTTCAATGACCACTTCCATCGGGCCTACACAAGGTTTTAGGACCCATACCTTCATAATGATGCGGCAGCTCTCCCAGTCTATTATGCGATGTTGGACAACCTCACGTCGGCCTTGGTGAAAAGGATGCGCCCACCGCTCACTACCCTGGTGACCGCCTATGTGGAAGCCGTTGTCCCCAGTGCAGACTTAGGGCAGAATATCTCCAGCCCGCTGCCTTCTTTGGGGCTGGTAGCCCACCCAATGCAGATTCAGGGACTTAATCAGGTGTTTGCTCACCAAACCCCTCTTATGAACTAAGTACCTCAATTGCCTATGGTACCACATCCAAGACAACCATTGAATTATGCGCCTCCCGCGCCTTCCTATTTGCAACCTCAGCAGCAGTATAACTATTATCAGGCTACTCCACAATAGCAGGCGTATCCTCAGCAATCATAGGCGCCATTGTACCTATTAGGACCGGAGTTTCCTCCAGCATATCAGAATCAGCCGGCAGCCCCGCCCGCTTTTCTCCAAAATTCAGCACCATCGCCTGGAAGTGCGACTGAGAAAGACAAGTTAGAGGAGCTAACTGAGATGATAAAGAAAATGTCCACAGAAATGATGCACCTAAAGAATCAAAATAACTAGTTGCAGGCCTCCCAGCGTAATTTTCAGGCCAATCTTAACCGGGACAACCAAGACAATAGGGACAGCAAGGATAATCGAGAAGTAGGCACTTCCTCTGGGCAAAATTATGATAAGGGGCAGAACACTAATCAAAATGCAGAAAGGAGACCCTCTCAGAGGTAGAATCGCACGTGGAACACTAGGCCCAACAATGGTGGTGTCCCTATGCCTTTTGATCAATCGACAAGCAACGAAAAGACATCCAACAGTGTATACCTGGCCGAGGCAGCCTTATCCGGATGGTGTCAAATCCACAAAACCAACAAACATTTCGAGTTGGATTGTCCCGAGTTCTAGACAACTGCTGAAATCTTCCAGGTGGAGGTGCAAAACGCAGTCAACAATGCCGGTTGTAGGGACATCGTCCCATCTGAGCCATATGATTCCTCATGTCTCGTGGTTAATCAAGCATCGTTTCCACGAGGTGACTGCAACGAGCCCAAAGTCGAGTCTACTCCTATTGAGGATGAGGAAGCGCAAGAGGTAAGTAATGAACAAACCTTGGCTCAGCTCTTTGATTTAGTAGATAATGGTCTGGTAGATGAAGAAGAACCATTTGTAGATAAGGTCCACATGTTCCATCAAAGGTCGACTCCCTACTTCTTTAGGAATAGACAGGCGAGTGGACCCTTTATAACTTCCACCCCACCAAATAATTTCGCCACTCCGCCTAATCCTAACGCCAACAATAACCCTGGGCTTTCTCACATACCTACTCAATACCTCAACAAGAACGAATTGCAAAACCAGTCACAGAATCAGCCTCAAGGCCAATCCCAAAATCCATCTAATCAAACGAAGGTCCAACCTCCTATTTCTGCCATAGGCCAGGCTTTTAGTTCAGAAATTGAACAAATGGGTGAATATGTGGTAGAAGAGTTTAAGAAGGTAAAAATCAGCTTGTCAGCCTTCGAATTGCTCAAAGTCCCTACTATAAGGCATGCCTTCTTTAGGGTTCTTAATGGGACTCCATCTTCTAATACAACACAAGAAACACCAGCTAAGAGGGTTACTTTTGAAGAACCTAGGAAAGAACCGGAGATACAAGAGAATACCGGGAAAAGGAAGGATGTTCCCATGGATCAGTTGGTAAGTAAACAAATTGAAAAAGAGTCAGAAAGGGCTAATAGGCAGCTTTCCAAGGACCGGCTATTTAGGCAGACCAAGGATATGGGTAGTAATAAGAACAAAGGTCAGATAGCTCACATGGACACGCCTACGGGCATCTTCCAGGGGAGACCGAAAACTCCTCCTTTCCTGACCACCATTAGGGTCTTTGGGAAGAACTTGCATAACTGCCTACTTGATTCAGGAGCGTCCGCCAATGTCATGCCTTTGGCAGTATGCAAGGCTCTTGGCATCACCCCCACGCCTTCAAAGAGGAAGGTGACCCAGCTAGACAAAACAGAGATCAACATTGTGGGTGAAATAAACTGTATCCCGATGCAGATTGCTATAGACCCACGGATACAACAGGTCATTGATATTCAAGTGGTTGACATTTCTGATGCATATGGAATCATCTTGGGAAGGGAATTTACTAAGGCACTAAATGGGTACACCGCCACAAACCTATCTCACATGTGGCTACCTTGGAAGGGGCTGCCAAATCAAATTTGTATTGACCGTGAACCCCGAATGAAATATATGATCACGGAGTACAATAATATCAAAGAGGTGTTGTTCGTCGAGACCGACTTGGGGAATTATTACCCTCTCGCCTACCAAAATGAGGTCAAGCCCCAGGAAGAATATGCAGACGAAGTGTTACTAATGTTGTGTAGTCCTTCGACCGATTCTACATGAATGCCCCCAGACACAGAAATGTTGATAGAAGCCAATGATGAACCTGATAAAGACGACAATTGGGGACTACTCACTGGCTTCTAAGAATTCATGGAAAAATGCGTAAGGGATCAGCTCAGCCTAGGGGCCCAAATGAATTTACAAGATCTCTTGTTGCCGAATTGGTGCAGGGTTCACAATGCTGCACATTCTGAATTTGATTATTGCTTGTGCCAAGCAACAGTTGCACATGTTAAGAAATCAGCTGCTCCTCAGATAGAAATGCCAAAAGAGGCATTAGTAGAACCACCTGTTGATCAATACATCAAACCAGAAAATTCCCCTAAGGTCACAGGGCCAGCCGTCTAGCTGAAAGGGAACAAAAGCTCAATCAGACCCGAGGATAAGGAACCCTTTGCATGCTGCACACTTCGATTTGATGGATCCAAGTGCAAGCAGGGAGCTGGAGCTGGGTTCGAACTCATCAGCCCAACAGTTAAGACATTTCTAGCTGCCCATAGATTGTAATTCTATTGCACCAACAATGTAGCAAAATACGAGGCCTTAGTCCTTGGCCTTGTCATGGCTTTGAAGAAAAATGTAAAAATGTTGCAAGTTTTCGCGGATTCCGAGCTTGTGGTTAAACAGTTCAGGAAGTTGTATTCCTGTCATGATCAGAGACTTACAAACTATAGGCATAGGGTCTAGGATCTCTTGGAAGGCTTAGATGCATTCAATATACAATTGATCCCTCGTGCTCAAAATCGTACAACTGATGTCTTGGCTCAAGCAGCCAGCACTCTACAACCCCTCTCTCTGTCTGGGCTCAAGAAATTCACTATTGAGCTAACATCTACGCCATCAATCCCAGATAATGTTACCCACTTGCAAGTCTTCAATGACGACAAGCATATCCTTCATTTCATCACAAGTTCTAATGTTTTTGTAGCTCAAATAATTGATGAAGCTGATCCATAGGAAGCCGAATTGGACATAGAGGGGGTTATAAACCTTAAAACTAATACAATCCCCAGGGGTATGGTTCAGTTAGAATGCATATTCGACTTGGACCAGGTCAGAGATCAGAATCAACAAACGAAAAAGGAGGCCATAAGCAACCAGTGCAATGCTCACAACCTTGGGACAGCCGAGGAGATCATGAATATTTTTATCGACAAGGTATGCATGCCAGAGGAAAATAAGGGAATCACGGATGCGTTGCGGAGGTACCATGATGTGGTGGCATGGAGCTATGAAGATTTAAAAACCTATGACACTTCTGTCATTACACACACCATCCCTCTTAAGACAGAAGTGAGGCCATTCCGCCAGTAGCAGCGCCCTATCAATGCCTTGCTGGAACCTGTCATTTACAAGGAGGTGCAAAAGTTGCTCTCAGTAAGAATCATTTTTCTAGTTAGGCACTCCACATGGGTGGCCAACTTGGTCTCGGTCAGAAGAAAGAATAGAGAGATTAGATTGTGTGTAGATTTTCGCAATCTGAACCGCGCCTCGGAGAAAGACAACTATTCAATACCTTCATTGGATGAGGTGTTGCAGATCGTCAACGACTCCCAGATGATGTCTTTCCTGGATGGATACTCTGGGTATAACCAGGTAATGGTACAATATGAGGATCGTCACAAAACGACATTCACCACGAAGTGGGGGACGTTCGCGTACAGAAGGATGTCTTTCGGGCTCATCAATGCTAGCACCACTTTCCAACGCGCCATAGATATCGCCTTCAAGGACCTAATTGGCAAGTGCATAATCATCTACATGGATGATTTGATCGTATTCTCTAAAAGGTGGGGTGATCACATCTCTGATTTATGCAAGGTATTTTAGAGATGCAGGGAGTTTGGGGTCTCCCTTAACCCCAAGAAGTGCATTTTCGAAGTGACTGAAGGCAGATTGCTCGGGCATGTCATCTCAGAATAGGGAATCTCCATAGACCCCGAACGTATCGAGTCCCTACTCAAAATCCCGCCCCCAAGAAGTAAGAAAGAATTAAAATCTTTCTTTGGAAAGATCAACTTCATCTGGAAATTCATCACAGGTTTCGCGGAGATTATTAAGCCTCTAAATGCTATACTGAAATAAGATGCCAAAGTTGAAAAGAAATCAAATGGGCCATCGCTGAGGCACCTGTGTTAGTTAGTCTGGATTATCTAAAGCCTTTCTACATCTACTCATTTATTTTAGAGCATTCCTATGCTAGCATGTTGACCCACAAGGACGATGAAGGAAATGAGCATCCGATCACCTTTATGAGTGCTCCCCTCAAGGATGTTGAATTGCGATATCACAACATTGAAAAGCAGGCGTATGCTCTCGTTAGAGGAGTGAAGAAATTTAGACACTACATTCTACGCAATAAGGTGTTTGCCATTGTCCCCAACCCAATAGTGAAAACGCTGCTCATGCAAAATGAATTGGGCGAACGAAGAGCTAAATGGGTCACCTACTCCAAGAGTATGACATGGAGATCCAACCAATGAAGCTAGTGAGAGGGCAGGCACTCACCCGTACAATTGCTGAAACAACAGCAGAGACTAGACCCGAACTCACTGTGCAGCAGTACCAGCTTGAGGATGTCTCCCCCAGAGAGTGGTACCAGAATGTTGTTTACTATTTGCTGAACCATAAGTGTCCGCCGCACCTGCAAGGAGTCCAAAAGCGGGCCCTGAGATTGAAAAGTAATGGCTACATGTTACATGGTTCCATTCTCTACAAGAAGAATCATGAAGGCATTTATTTAAGATGCATCGGCAAGGAAGAAGCAAATCAAGTCTTGAAAGAGTTCCACAACAAATTTGGCACGGGCCATGACTCTGGTTCTTCCACAGCACATCAAATATTGAGAGCAGGGTATTACTAGCCAACTGTCTTCAAGGATGCCCATTTCCATGTCCGTTCATGTCACACGTGTCAGACCACTGCCACCAGGGAAAAGAATGTTGTTGTCCCATTGCAACATGTGCTGGAGGTAAGGCCGTTTGCGCAATGGGGTCTCAACTTCATCGGTCCGGTAAGCCCTCCATCGTCTGCGGGACACAGGTACATTCTTACCGCTACTGATTATTATACTAGGTGGACGAAAGCAATAGTATGTAAGCAATGCACAACTGAAGTACTTACTAATTTCCTAGAAAGTTTCATTTTAAATCGCTTTGGTTGTCCTTATGCTTTGGTATGTGATAATGGACCTGCGTTTGCTTCATTAAAATTTGCTAGTTGGGCATTTAACTATGGAATTTTTCTTAAATTCTTATCTAATTACTACCCTCAGGGCAATGGCCTTGCCGAGTCCACGAATAAAAACTTGATTACTGTGATCAAGAAGCTACTAGATAGGAATCCCAAGGATTGGCATACCTAGCTCCGTTTCACCCTTTGGGCTGATCGCACTCGCCGCAAGGATGCCCTTGGTGATTCCCCGTTCCACCTTGTTTATGGCCTAGAACCTATATTCCCCATCCATCTGAAGATTCCTACTCTTCAGTTCATCAACAATTTTTATGAGGGAGGAGATTATAGGGAAGCTCGGTTAGCTGAGCTCTTGCATTTAGAGGAAGTCTGAAACTGCGCAATAGAAAATTTTGCCAAACATTAGGGCATAGTTAAAAGATGGTTCGACTGCCGAGCCAAGATCAAGGCCTTTAGAATTACAGATTTAGTCCTATATTGGGACAAGGCCCATGAAAAGAAAGGGGGACACAACAAATTCGACAAGCTCTAGCTTGGCCCCTTTCAAATAGCTAAGATTTTGGGAGATAATGCCTTCCGCTTAAAAACCTTGACTGGTGAGAACATCTCGTTGCCAGTCAACGGACAGCACCTGAAGCATTACTTCCGGGCTTGAGCTCGTTCGAGCTCATCGTTGTAAATACTTGTACATAGGTTAGGGTAGTTTGCTTTTAGCTTGTTTGCGTTCTATTTGCGTCACTCTTTTGTTTTCTCCCTCCCAGTTGTTTTGTTTCGAAAGATTGTTTCCCACCCCTTTGCGGTGGTCGTGCTTGCTCGACAAGTGGTTTACTCTGCTATCTGATCTTTGTGTTCTTTGACTAAACATTCACTCTCAATTATTGGTCTTTGAAAGCTGCCCGTGAATGATTTCTTTGTTTGAACTCTGCTCAGAACTTGACCCTTGGCTAGATCTTACACACATCTCAGATCTTGCACAAAACACATAATAATCATTTCTAAAGTACTGTGTCATGGTCGTTATGACACCCTAGTGAGTGAAAAATCTCAAGTCTGCTCTAGTGACCACTGCAGTCTCAAACCCATCGTAGGCTTTAGTGCTTACCCGGTCGAACTAAATGATAAAAGAGAAGTGAAATATCAAAGCAAAAGAAAAAAAGAATTTTGAAAAAGGGAAATAAACGACTGTATGAGTGTTCAGATAACTCTACCGGGGCTATTGACGCCCGACCAGCAGTAGAGCAATATCCATGAGATTGCAGTGACAACTCCGTCGGGGCTATGGACGTCTGACTGGTAGCGGAGAAATGTCTAAGTTACTTTTGGTGTTAGACGATTTATGTAGCTCGCTCGGTTGACTTGGTAACCCTGGTCACTATCCCGAGGAAATGAATGAACTCACTACACACACTTCTGAGGTGTCCTATAAGCTGACCCAATTAAGGATCTTGTCCTCCCAGATTCATCTTTGGAAGCCACTCCTGGTCTGCAAAACCAGAGATTATGGGTGCTGAATAAATATTTATCCCTAGAACACTCGGGAGCGTTCCCCAGCGAAGTCGCCATTTTTTGTGACCTTAGCACACACGCCCCGTTCAGAACGGGGACCCTCTTTTCTTTTACCTTGTCGGGTCATTTTTGTCGTCACCTCATTTTGTGTGCCCCCTTTTTGATGTCTTAGATGGTCAACGTTACTTTAAGAACCCACCATAAATTGACCATGCCTCCCCCTTTTAGTTTTGCTATGTTCTAGCGCCTCACGGAATCCCTATGGTAGTTTGTGCCTGCCAACGGCTCCGGGCCCTTCCAGGCCCGGAAGTTTGGGATTCCCTCACCGGGTTTCCCTGCTGAACCTGCCATTCCCAACGACGTCCACTCCGCATCCTCCTGGACCTCGGGGTCCGAGCCTCTATTTGCCTTCTGCTTGAAACTTGTTGAAATTTTCCTGCGACATTTCGCTCTCCGGATCCTGAACCCCAGAGTTCCTCCTCCGGGGTTTCGTCTGTGTTTCGCCATCCGCGACGGCGGACTTCCTGCGGCGTCCCGCCCCCGAGTCCCGCTAGCCTTATCGCCAACCACAGATTTTGGGAGCCCCTGTCTGTCGTGGGGTGTTTCGGGTCCGACCGTCCAGAATTCTGTGATGGTTCTGCCATCCATGACGGCAGATCCCTGGCGGCATCTCACCCTCCGAGCCCTGAATCGCTTCCTGCCATCACCGTTCAACCAAATGAAAACTTCAGCGGCCGCCGTCTCGTGCCTCCCCGACCGTCAGGCCCCGGCTTTCCCTCCGCCGTCACCGACATTTGAATCCACCAACTTTTTTGTTATCGTACCTGCAATAAATGCAAACATTCATGGCGGTTAGGGGTATAAAATACCCACTCCGGCCGGTCATTTTCATCTCACAGGATTGCGGCGAATTGGACAAACTACTATTTGAATCCCACCATCTTCGGCATCGTCATGATCATCTCCCTCAGCGTCATTTCGCCGACCGTAGGTGGATCCCACGTCTCCCCACATAGCGTGTTTGAAGTAGGCCATCTGTTTGCCCATCCCGAGCTTTGTTTCATGATTTCGAGGGATTTAATTGAATGAACAATCATTAGGAGGGCATAAAATGATAGAACATAATATTGCGCACAAAACCCACGTGCTAGAAAATCGATAAACCTCTTAGAAAACCCTCACCGCCAATCTGAGACTTGTCCTCGCTGTGGCCGTTCTTCGCACAGGGAGATTGCCTCCTACGGGCCTGGGGCTTGTCCTAGTCATCCTAATTCAAACCTTGAACACCCACCGGCAGCGATTCTTCCCTTTGGGCCTGGCCCGTCGAACTTCTTTCCTCGGAATTCCATTCGCATTCCGCCGCGCCAAACTGCAAACTCCCCCTTGCCTCCCGGCTGTCGGATCCTGACCGTCTCCTCGCTGTAAAAAATTCAAAGCTGAATGTGCATCCTATTTACCTCTCGGGCCCGGGACCCTGGGGTTCCACAGGTGTTTTGTCGTCTTCCTCACCGCGAATCTCGCTCGGCGTCCCGATCTGTGGGCTCCGCCTTCGTGTCTACTATTGACCTTTGGCAATTTAACTCAACGCGTCCTTTGGCCCTCTGAGCTCCGGGCGCCGGGTCTCCACACCTCTTTATCCGCTGTCCTCACGGAGATGTCTCTCCGTCCCTCCGGCCTCCGCGTTCCGCCCTGCCATCTGCTGCCGAGGCGTAAATAAAGTTCAATGGCGGACCCCTCTCTTGGGCCCAGTCTTGCTCCTCGCTGTCTGGACGTCCATTTGACCTTCGGACCCCAGACCACCATTCGCCATAGGATCTCGCTAAAAACTCTTAACTGCCTTCTGCTCGCTGGGCTCCATGTCCCGGGATTCCCGTCCTCGCCTGCCGTTCCAAACGAGCAGATCCCGCCCGGCGTCCCAACCTCTGGGCCCCGCCCTGCCGATTACCGCCGGATTCAAAGTAAAAACTCATAACGTCGGGCTCTTACTCTTGGAATTCCCCTCCCGGACTTCCGTCTGATGTTTGTTGTTGCCAAACGATGAGGTTCGAGTGCCTTCCCGGTGCTGGCGGCCCAAGTGCTCAAAAATAAAATGACAAATTGTCGGCCGCCCTTTGGCCCTCCGGGCCCCGGACCCCGGATTTCTGTCTGCAGTCTGCCGCTACAAACTGCTATCTCCTGACAGCTTTCTGGCTTGAGACCTCCGAACTCTCCTAAATCGATCCAAACGAGCCCAAATCTGGAATCCAACCTTGACCCACATGCTGAATTTCGATCCTCTCCATTGCCAACCTCTTGAAATGATGAAATCTAACCGAGGGAAGTCTCCGGGGGCCTTCCACTGCATTTTCCCTTCCAAACAGCATTCCTGCCAGGGAAGTCTGGCTCTTCAGACCCAGATTGTCTAATTGCCCATAATCAAAATATCAATAACATCTTGAGATGAAAGTTCATGATATGCTTAATTGATTATTTGAAATAGATGTTATTTTCAAGATGTTGACTAACATGAGTGATTTTTATGATCTATTGTGTTGACTTTGTCTTTGCTTGCAGAATATATAGAATCGGGTGCAGGAACTTTAGGGGCATCCGCCGAAGGGGATAAGGGGAAGAAGTCAGGAAGGACCCCTCGAGGGAAAGAAGAAAAGCATCAGATGAAGTACCAATTCTAGGGCGAGCCGCTCCACTCAAAGGTCACAACAGATTGGAAGGAGATCACGGACACCAACATTGGCCAAGTGGATATTGATGAATTCATGCAGAGAGTCAGAGTCAACCCGACAACAAAGAATGTCAAATTGATAAGGCAGAGTGGAATAGCCAAGGCTGTTGGTTTCCCTCCATCCCTCGTGGTGCCCGAATTAGTCATGGCTTGCCGAAAGACATACCAAACCGATACAAGAACAATTGTTGATAAGGAGGGCAACATCCTCGCTGATATGTCACCAGCGGGGATCACCAAGACCTTCCACATTCCCACATTCCAACAGATGGAGGTCCCCACCTTAGAGGAGTACCAAGCGGTGTGGGATGATAATCTGACTGGATGCAAAAAGTCAATAAATCTACATTGGCTGAAGGAAAGACGGGGCAGCGCTGCGAAGGTTCCTTAGGAGCTCTTCCGTAGCGATTTCCATAAGGATTACCACAACCTGGTAACCATGTTGAGCAGGGTTATGGGTCTTCCTACGGCCGCCTACTTTCAGGAGTGGATGGCATACTTCATTGAGCAGATCCTGTGCGGTAACGAAGACGTCACAAAAAAGGTTTCGTTCTACTGGGGAGGAATCATAAACAACTGCTTCCGTGAGCAGTTTGTCAATATAAAGAAGAGCTCCAAATTCTACATGACCTCCTACCTCGTCTATTTTTTAGCTGGTCAAAGACAGTATAACGGGTTGTTTATGGCACCCGATCAGGGGCAGAAGCGGGGACTCAAGGCCTTTGATAAATATCAGCAACTCCAATACCAGAACTTCAAGAGGGACTACTGCAGGGTAAATAATGCCTTCATTGGCCATGTCATCAGGTTAATTGCCGAGGACTTTGAGAGGAGGGTCTCCCACAGTGCCAGAGTGCTTTTGAAGCAATACACCTTCCTCTATATCCAATACCCAAAGTTTACGTACATCCGCGCCCAGGGCTTCACCGAAAGGCCGAATAGGCTGCCCCGATACCCCAACGACAGAATCATCCTCTTGGAACTTTCTCGGCATCTCCAACACCTACAGGCAATCTTCAGCAATAAACATATAGCAAGGATCTCCTATCCCATGACCCTTGGCCAGGGCATGTACCGATTACAGACTTCCCAATGTGTTGGTATCTCCGAGAAGGAGCTGAAGGAGTACCATTTCGACCTGCACACTGCTCGCCCACGGATGGACCTGCATGGCCATGTCAGGAGGGCGCTGGAATCAGCATATGCCCATCTCCATCACATTGAGGATTTCTGGGCCAACTGCCAAGATGACAAAGAAGTGCGCGCAAGGCACTACATGCGAATGACTATGCAGTTTTTAAGAAGGGTGCAACCATTTCCGATACCGGACCAAGTCAAGGAGGACGAGTCCACTATCATGCATTCGAAGTACCCTATGGTTGCCAACCTGCCAATACCCTCAATTAACTAGGATGAACAGGAGGTCGATGACCTAGACACCATAACCCAGCCAATCTTAACTCGTACCAAGGAGTGGATCGATGGGCAGGTGGCTCATTTAAAGCATCAAGGAGTGGTCTTAACTTATGAGGGGCTCAAAAGCCAACCGAGTGCCGCAGAGGATGTTGCTGCCACCACCTCAACTGGCGAGACCTCCAAGTCTCCTCCAGTCACCAGGCTCAGGAAAAGAAAAGGAACAGAGACTGAGCAGTCCCTAGACCCCAAGGCCCATGCAAAGAAAGAAATGGGAGGCTTATCCCCCAAAAGGCTTAAACAGGCAGAAGGTGTGGAAGAATTGCAGCCTCCCTTGGCTCTCCCTGCCTCTCCTATTGCACCACGCACCTCCCTGGCTATGGTCGCCGCTTCCCCGCCGGCAGTGGACATTTCTGTCCATCTTTCCCCTTCGCCTCCGGTCGAATCGGTAATAGTCATTGACTCCTCTTCTGGCATGACCACTCCCCCTTCTTCTGTTGCCATGTCACCAATCACATCACTCCCTCTGGCAATAATAACAACACCTCTTCCCACTGCCGCTATGCCTGAGGCTCTTACAAGACACATGAAAAACCTTCCCCCTAAGCTCTCCTAGATTTTGATGGATCCAACTCTCCAAGCAGCCCTCGCCCAAGTCCTTGCAACTGCTCAACCTTCACAACCACCGACAGGGCCACCAGCTATAGAGGCCACAATGCTAATCTCAGAGGAGTTGGAGGAACGAGAACAGGAAGCCTCGAAGTCTATCGAGGAGGAGATTGATGAGTATCATGAGCACCCAGAGTACGAGCATTGAACCATCAACAGGGTGGTTTATGAGGAGGAGGAGACGGGCTCTTCTAAGAGTGGGGATGAGGAGGATGGCTTTGATGCTAAGCTAATCATTCAGACCTTTGATGATGACCTTGAGGAGGAAATGGCACAGCAGCTGAAGGACATTGGGACAAAGGCAGAAGGGTCACCACATGGTGAAGAAGGGCAACCACCAGAAGAACAACAGATAAAGGATTTAATCAAAGTTGAAACCCATATTGTCAGAAGGCCCGAGGCTGAATGTGCTGAGGAAAGGGAGGAAGAAGAAACAGCAAGAGAAGAAAGTCCCATTCGACAACCATCCACCAGGCTGCTTGTCAAACGCCTCGTGTTCATTCATGACTCTGATGAGGAGGAGGAGGAGGATGCCAAAGAGAAAGGAGAATCCCCAAAATAAAAGGAAGCGAAAATCTTGGCATTGACTAAGAAGGGTGAGGGTGACCATGATTCACCCAAGGGGAAATCGGCTGTGCCCGAGTGGTTGGAGAAGCAGCTCGAAAGAAAAACCCTTGTGCTTAAGGACCCAAGGGCGAGGTTGGAGGCCATCTTGGCTTGAGCCCAAATCACAACGAAGAAGGAGAAGAAGCCCAAGGTCTGATCCAGAGTAACCATGGATGCTTCCGGCTCCCGAGCGGCACAAATTGCAACGCCCACGGTTGGCCAGGCTGGGGTAAGTTATAACATCTCCACCATTGACTTAGGGACCGCAACCAAAGAGCAGAAGGTCAAGCATCTTGAGGATTCAGTGGCTACAGTGGTGCACCTGATAAAGCAAGATAAAATCTTAAAGGATGAGCTCAAAGCACAGGCTGCGGCCTTAACAGATTACATTCAACAATGGTCTGCAGTGGACGACCTGCCTACTACATCCACGGCCACACCTCAATTGCTTTCCAAGGAACAGATCGATAAAATGGAGAGGAGATAGAACTTGGAAAAGACCACAGAGGATTGGTTCCGACAAGTCTCATACGTCGGAAATATGGGAATTGGCCGGGTTGTGCGAATAGCCAACAAGTTCTTGGACTTAATACAGTCTCTGGAGAGCACAAAGAAACTCTACACCAATTTCCCCGCAACTTATGACTCCACCTTTCCAAGGATTGAAGCTATCCTTATGTTGCCTGAAGCCACATGGGAGGAAAAGCTTGCATTTAAGAAAGAAGATCACTGGCTGATGGATATGTGGCGCCGGGACTTTGACAACCGGAAGGAGAGGTTAGAGCAGATCATGAACAAGGTAGATCCAGACATTGAGTGGATCAAAGAAATCCGGGCGGAATGTGCCCGATACCTTAAGATGATGATGGGCTATGATATGCCCACTGTGTAGATGGATCCAGAAAAAATAAAACCCTACTTCCAAGAGAAGATGAAGGACGAGATGGCTGGAGAAATCACAACGGAATTCCTAAGTTTTGCTGCCCGCGCCTTTGATCAATCGGAGTTGTTCAAAGACCAAGGATCGAAGTATGATGAGGATTGGAAAAGGCTGGAGGATAATGCAAAGGAGTGGAGCTACCAGGCACTGCGATGTGAAATCCTCAAAATAGACAAGCTCCAGGCAGTCATCCTCAAATACATAGAATACACAGCTTTCGAGGGACTGGAGGACAGCCCTGCCAAAGATGAAGACCTTTCTGAAGAGTAGCTGCAGTAAAAACAACAATCCCCTAAATGACAAAAGAGCTACAGTGCCATCAACAAGAAGATGAAATAGGGAAGAGACAAAATGTAATTTTTAAATTGCTAAATATTGGGGGGTAGGTGAAACCCTATTTTGTAATGAATCTTTGCCACACAATAAGAATTAATCTTGGCTATTCATTTGACTTTTGGAAAACTATAAATAGGGCTCTCCTCTCATTTGCAAAGAGAGAGTTGAGTTGTTGTAAAGACATGCTGCAAAAAATTATAAAGAAAAGGCATTGACTTGGTGTATTTTCTTGGTTTTCTCCCATGTTATTTGATTCAATCTCCAATGTTAGATGTTTGACCTAGATTTTATTGTTGTTTAGTTAGCTGTCTTCTTTCTTTAGATAGATTTTAGGAATATTGTTGGGTGATTATGAAAATTCCTGCCATGTTGATGATTTCTTTGTCCATACTTTTTGCTATTTGTTGACAGTAGATAGCTGTGCAAAGTTAGCCTAGACTTGATTTCAAAGCTGCTCCAAACATTTATCTTTGATTCATGCATGTATGTAGTGGATAAAGAATAAAATATCTGTAGACCTTAGAAGATAGCAAAATTTCCATGATACTGTGAAATCCCTCGTTAAGTGGGATATTGTTTTGAGAAATTGTCCATTACAGGAACTCCATTGTCACTATTCATAGTTAGTTGTAGACTTATGAACTTTCCCTCTTCCTTGCCTTCTTTTCCCCCTTTTTTTTAATAACTGACCTATGTTAAGGTTCATTGCACATTGTAAAGCCAAATCCAACAACAAAATGGAGTCCAAGATTGCTGTTTGAACGTACAGCCAATGCATAACAACTTCCCATCCTAAGAACTCCATTTCAAGATCCCACTTCTATGCTTTGTATCCTTGCTTTGTATTTCCTCCATAAGACTGCCTTGTGATTCCAGCAAATCACATCAAACTACTGAGGTATCCAAGCACTGTCAAGATCTGACATCCGAGAGACCTTGGGATAGTGTTCTACAACCTAATTGTGGAAGATTGTCTTTCAAGAGAGGTAGTGCACTTGTACATTGCCCGTGTTGGGAAGTGCATGAAAACACCATCAACATGGACCTTGGGGGCTGATCAAAGATTAGCCTTGCCTGTGTTATACACGCAGAGACCACGTAGTTCGACTGACACAAACCCATGTTCTTGGATTTTTGATATTGACCTATTTGACTTGTTTTTGGATTTTTTGTTGTGATATGGATGTCCAATGTGTTTCTGATGGTGATTGATGTTTGATGTTGGGATGTGTTTCGAACGTTGTTTTTGTTTTGTTTGTATTCCCACTATTTGTCCATTTTGTTAAGCTCAAGATTTATTACCCCTAGTGAGGTTGAGATGTTGCCCCCAAACTAGGGTGAGACACAACTATATTGTCAGGTTATGTACATGAGGTTTTCTTGCACTTTTTCAAATTTTTAGATTTTTTGTTTGTTTGTTTTTGTTTTTTTTGGTTTTTGGATTTTTTAGGATATTTAAGATGAAATGAGATGATATGACTGATTGAAGGAACAAGATGCCCCACAATAGAGGTAATGCAACCATGGATAAATGATAGGTCAAAATGAAAGATTCACTACAAAACATGCCATACAAGCAACATATCTTTTGTTGAAAGATGATAATAGTTGATTGATTAAGATGCCAGGAATGATTGATTCCATAAGGCATGATGATGATAAGTACTTAGGATCACTGATTCCCCTAAGTACGATAAGATTGATGATTGTTGATGATTGATTGACAAAATATATGAGGATTGGATAATGTTTTGTAGCTAGGCTCAAATATGATGTGCATGATAAGATTCAAGGTTGCAAAGGGACATGATGACATGGATTTTGATAAGCTAGGAGATATGGAATGGAAGAAAGCAAGGATAAAGATAATGAATGGTGACAATCAAGATCAACTAGATAAAATACAGACACAAGGCCCAAGTATTTTTCCCTTTATTCCTCATCAAGACCGAGGAAAGGAAGAAAGGATATATTTAGTAAGAATGATGGAATATGGATAAGATGAAAGAAATGGTATGGAAGATATGGATAAAGTGTATAGGATAAGATATATGATGTTCAAGAAGATCCTTAACCTTGTCAAGATCAAAGGTGGAAATGTAAGGAATGAGCATGACCATGAATGATAAGATGGACGAAACTTGTCCCTAAGTGTAGAGTGCAAGAGGAATATGGAAGATAGGATATGGATGATAGGGAGATGGAGGAAGGACTTAAGCATCAAGTTTCACAACCAAATATCCCTCTAATAAACCATGGAAATGAGAATTAGACTCCTAAATGTTAGCAGATTAATGATATGATGGAAGAATCTAAGGATTTATGCAAAGGTTTGGATTAAGGGAGAATGATGGGGGATGAATGTTCGATAATGGATAGGAGATTGGAAGGCATGTTGATGGATAGATGGAAAGGATGGAAAGATCAACATTGGCACACACCTTGAAGGTTGGTGGAGTGATGGAGGAAAAATGGATTTGGAAGGTGATAGGTTATTAGATGGAAAATTGGAGGAAGCTTTTGGATTAGCAAATTTGGATGCCAATTTAGATTTTATTGCTTCTATGAGACTTTTAGGAATCCACATGACTTTTGACTTTATTTTTTTCTTTGTGGACCTTTGTGGCCTTTGACATTTTTTTTTTGATTTATGGATCTTTGTGGTCTTTGAAAATTGCCTTTTTGCTTTGATGGGCTTTTGTGACCTTTTAGATTTTTCTTTTGATTTTGGATCAAATTTTCTTTTATTTTTGCATGTCTCTTCGAGGAGATTTGTTGATCCTTTGATACATGTGGATTTTGATATAGAAGCTTTTGATATTTGGCACCCAAATTGCTTCCAAGAGCAATGGGAGGGGTGGATTGAGATGAATGATATGGAGGCATTATGGATGAGTTAATGTGGGTATAATTTTAAAAGGGCATCAAGGATGTGTGCCTTTGTTGTTCTTGAGAAATAGGATATGAACCTAGGATAGAGGGAAGGTTTGATGGACTAGGATGAAGACCTAGGATAGATGGAATGTTTGGTGGATTAGGATGAGGACCTAGGATAGATGGAAAGTTTGATGAATTAGGACACTTAGGTGTATAACCAAGCTCGTGGTGATATGGGTTTCTTTGAACAGAAAGGGGTTCTAGGATACCTTGCTCATGAAGGCCTAATTCTTTTCCTTTGTAATTCATACTTTGATACATTCGTTTACCAATGGGATATGTATTGTTTGTGAAATAGGATGCGAGTCCATTTTGAGGAGGATATGATATGGATGAGAGGATAGGTGTTGGAAGTAAACCGGAATGGATAAAGGTGGAGGATCCCAATTTATAGGTGTGGGGTTCATGGATAGCTTGAATAGGTGTGATAGGCTCTTGACATGGGGATGATGGGGTGTTTTGATATTGACTTGGAAAAGGATTATGAAGTGGTATCAAAGGCATATCTTGATCATGAGAAGGATAATCATCTTCATGGGATGAAAGGGTATCCTTGAATGGAAGCATATCTTGGTCTTGATGAGGAAGGGAATCATGAGATTTTGTAGAAAGCATATCTTGATCATCAGTTGGTAAGACATCATTAGATAGGATGGAAGAACTATCATGCTCTTGTGATGCAATAGAATCATGAGATGGTATGGATTGATTAGATGATGTGGAAGAAGAACTTGGAAGGATACTTGTCTCTTGAGATGGAAGGGAATTATTTTGGATGAAAAGTGAAAGGATGGGATCATCATAAGATTCTTGAGAAATGGGATCTTGATCAAAGTTTTGAAGAATTTGTGGAATTTTGATATCATTGGATGGAGTGGAAAGAATATTTTGATCTTGATGTGTAGGGGAGTCTATGCTAGCATGCTTTGGATTGAGAGATTGACAAGAATCATTGGATGTTGAAGATATGATAGAAGAGGATGATTGGATGGAATTGTTAACTTGAGTGAAAGAATCTTGAGGTTTATTTTGGCTTATGGTGGATGGAGATAAATGCATGACATGACAAGATTGCTCAATATCATTTGTGTTTGAGGATTTAGATTTGGGCTTATTGAACTTTTGCAAAAATTCAATGACATTGAACTTGGATGATGTAGTTTTGGGTGAAGAAGGTCTCATGTTCATTGTTTGGTCAAGAGGATATGGGTAGATGTCTAGCAACATATATCTTTCTGTGTTTTTTTCCCTTTGTATGTCCTAGATTTGATGTTGAAGTTTTTTCATTTGATGAGATAAAGCATTCAATTGATCCTCATCTATTTCAGCCATGGTGGTTTGAGTTTCAATTTCCCGTTCTTTGGATTTTTGACTCTTGTTGTGAGGGATTTCTTGACAAATGTTGTGGATTTCCAATCCCAAATCATAAATTTCACTGTTTGATTCCATTTTGACTCTTTTGTGTTGATTTTTTTTTTGGATGATCTTTATCTAGATTTTAATGATTTTGAAATACACAATACTCAAATGAAGACAATTGTTTTTAAGAGTTGTAATCTACACAGATAGTGTATGTTCAAAAGAACCACGAATGGTCCTATTTTCACTAGTTTGATAACAAAAATGCACTTTAGATAGACTCACTCTTAAGGTCAAAAGGTCATCGTTATACTCAACAGCCCACAACTTAAAATTGTGTCGACTCACACAACCGTGTCACCCCCTAGAGGGCGCCCATGTTTTTTTCTTTTCCAGGTGCGTACTCAAGGTTAGATTTCTCAATCCCCTAAGCAAACGATCCTAGGAAATTATATGGTGAGTGTCTTGGGGGAAGATTCTTCCCTCCCCTTACACTACGAGTATTACAATGTTTGGTTACTGACTCAGCTGGATACTGCACTAGGTTCTTAGAAAGGGTTTCCGTTCGGAGCGGCAAGTGATAAACTCCCTCAAGAGACCTCCCAACCTTTAGAACAAAGGTTTTGGGGATGGTTATCTTGCACACTTCTGGAAAAAGTGGGTTTCCCCAAATTTGGTTTAAATTTTATAGTGGGGTGGAAAATCTTGGCTTTGGTTTGAACCCACTTAGGTCGTTCCCGTAGGGTGAGTACATTTTCCCATTATGGTAGGCCTTCTAAAGGATGTAATAAAACTTGAAGAATGCATAAAAAGGATGAGTCTGGCTTTTTGGATCACCCAATTAAGGGGAGAGCATATGCCTATCACCACACAAACACAAAAATCAAGTTGTTCAATTTTTAGAGCCCAAACTACAATTTTCTATCTATGTGAAGATGTTGCTTCACAGTGAAGATATTGCTTCACAAAAAGACATGGTGTTCATTTTAAATCCAAATTGAAATGTTTGGTGACTATCCTAGGATTGATAAATTTTTGATCAAGTGAAAATGTGACTATCTTAGGATTGATTCATTTTAAAACCAACTGAAGAAGTGTCTATCCTAGATTGATACATTTCAAGTCCAAATTAATGCTAGTTGGTCCTAGAGCATGGATGAAAAATAACATATGATGGGTTATTTTCCCATGAGTGTTTGAAAACACTATTACAATGGATGTCAAATGCTCTCTTTCACTTCAATGCTCCATGTTCTTCTTAAAACCTACAATAAATGCTCAAAAATGTTAGATGAGATCAAGAAATAAGAATATATAAGGGTTAGATGAATGATTAAGCATAAAAACCCTAAAACTTAGACCAAGTTACAATGTGATTTGACTTTAAATGTAAAATTAAAAATTTAACTCTACAAAAAGTGAGAAATACATACACCATTGCATAGCTTATGAAATTCTACCCCATTTCAAAAAAGAAGTTTTGAAAAAGACCTTTGTATGACCAAGATATGGCCATTTTAAGATTGACTATCAAAGTGCTAAAACAAAGGTCAGAAGTGCTACAAAATTCATCAGAAGTGCTAAAACAGATGCAAAAGCGCTACAAAATTTATTAGAAGTGCTAAAACAGAGGTCAGAAGCGCTACAAAATTTATCAGAAGCGCTACAAAATTTATCAGAAGCACTAAAACAGCCAAAAGCGCTAAAACAAAGGTCAGAAGCGCTACAAAATTTATCAGAAGCGCTAAAACAGAGGTTAGAAGCGCTACAAAATTTATCAGAAGCACTAAAACAACCAGAAGCGCTAAAACAGAGGTCAGAAGCGCTACAAAATTTATCAAAGTGCTAAAACAGTCCTTCAAAGTGTTATAATTTTCTTTGAAAGTGCTAAAACAGAGTTCAGATGTGCTATAGTTTTCCTCATAAGCGTTATAGAATCTTCCAATCGCACTAAAACAGATTATGCCAGATTCCTGTACAAAAACTTTCTAGAAAAACTTGTTGAAAACATGGGGTACGACCCCACAGTGGGCGCCATAATGTAAGTGTGGAAAATGTAAATTAAATACAATTAAATACACCTCTTAATGAAACATTGTATCAAGATTAATCAACAATTAAACTAATTTAAAATAGAGAAAATCCTGAAAGCGTCCCATTGTCTCCTATCTCCAAAGATTTATTAAGCTACAGAAGCTCTCAGATTTGTAAGCACCATAACTGTTTAAAATGCCTATCTAGAGAATGGAATGGATGCTAAATGCAATGATGTGATGATTGCTAATGATTTCTAAATGATATGAAGCTACTGTAAACTATCTTGACATGAAATCTACTAAATGGAAGCTACAGTAAAAACTAATGATGTTGTCATGATATGAAATCTACTGATGCCATGATGCTATGATGATACTAAAATGCTAATGCTAAATGATTGCTTTGTTGTTTGAGTACTAATTCCTGCAGAGTAAGTTTGCATAAAAGATGATAATTCTTGGATGATTTTGATGCTTCAGAAGGTTGTATATATAGATTTTCTGGCAACAGTTTTTGCACATGGGTAACACAATAGAGGCTGAGATTAAATATGGGGATTTTGAATGGTATGAGATGAGAAGGTGGAGTTGATCATGGAGGATTGTTCCTCCCCATGAAAACACCAAGCAAGATGAGAGGAAAGATTTGAGGCAAAAGATTGAGAGGATTTCCTGCAGGTTTGTCCCCGAGGCTTTTCCCGTGAATGTCAGTTGCATTAATTAGATTTGAAAAATCTAATTTTATTGGTGAGTGAATAGAGGGATTTGATTTATGCATTTATTTAAATATTTTTGGTTTATTTAAATTAGCAAAAAAAAAGAGGGATAAATAATTTAATTAAACAAACTATAGAAGTTGTTTATTAAATTAAAATAGAAAGAATATGATAATTAAATTAAAGATTTTAGGATATCTTTATTTAATTAAGAAGAAATGTGATGAGATAGAAGAATTAATAGTGAACTTCTTTTTTTATTCAAGGGGTAAACGCTTTTGAACCGGAGCTATGAACCGGAATACAACCATTCAACAATACCACCCCAATGGGGTTTGAACCTTGGTGGCAAGAACAACAATGCCACCATTAAACCATCACACCATGCCAATACCGAAAATTAATAGTGAACTTAATATAAATAAATATTTCTATTTATTTACTAAGTAGATGAATTTAGGATTACTAATCAAATAAGTCGTATTTAATTAATTAGATTCTCCAGACCATTTTTAGGTGTCTACAATTGTCAACACTAAACATATCCATTTTTTCCAAAATAGAATTCTACCTATTCAAACAACATATACTTTAAATTATAAAACAGTTTACATGTGACTCTAAATTATGAAAGTTGTAATTCCTTTATGCTAATTTTTAAATCTCATGATAATACAATCCTATGAAGATGTGGCGTAAGTATTTTAGGTTTTATAAAATATTTATCAAATCAACATGATCACAAGTTGTAATAAAGCTTATAAGTGTTATAACAATACCTAAAATGTTTCATTTTTATGAGAAAAATATTTGTTTGTGTAATTAACTCAAATAAATATAATAATATGACTTGATTATGTCATGATATTTTATTAGGTAATCATATGTGATCATTTCTATATATATTCAGTATTGCTTCTGGATTTGATTGTGTTGGAGTTTTTGCATCAACGTTTTGGAGCATTTTTTCTCCTCTTGCTCTCTACCATCCTCATGATGGATCATAGAGTGTGATCCAAAACGTTGATGCAAAAACTCCAACACAATCAAATCCAAAAGTGATACTGAATACTTTAATATGGATTGTGGAAAGTTGATATTATTCATTTATATATGACTAGTAGCATAAGTGAATTATGCAATGTCACTTTGATTATGTGTTCATAAGTGATCATGTGAGATTTGTTTAGTTTTAAATGATTGTGAATGCTTTGAATGTTGAATATGCAACCATTTGTAAATGTGCCTACCTCTATTGTTTTTTATTTATTTTTAGCATTTGCAACCTATGGAACTATGTTTTTGTGGTTCAATGTAATGCCCCAAGCCAATGCACCTAGGACAAAACTTGATGGAACCAAAAAAAATGAAACAACCACGATGACTACTAAGATACAACAATAACATATTGCTTTTACACAACAATGTGTGTGCACAAGTGTTGTGTGAAACACAACACTAGGAGAATGACAACAAGAACGATCTCACTATTGCATAAACAAGGTGGAACCAACAAAAAACTTACCAATCATGGGATGAAGTCACCTTGATGTACTTGTGTGATGGGAAAATGACACCCAAACAATAATTGAGTGTTAACCCACAATTGTGTTCTCTCATAACACAACACAAGGGTAGGATGAGGGAGTCATCAACCTCCAATACACACTTAGGACCTCTTACAACACCCATGTAAACCCACACAAATGGTGAAATGACCAGGATTTAACACACCTCCACTAGACGACACAACCATTAATTTTTGAAACAAGGAGTAGGACAAGGGCACATTCACCTCCAACCCACTCAACCACAACCTTAAGAAACACCTAAACACAAGGGAAAACCTTCACAAAATGTTACATAACTAGGAGTTACAAACCCTTCAACAACTAGAACGACAATGAGTCACTTCCAAGTCATGACACACTTCTCAAAGAAAGGAGATGTCATGTAAGACTTGAGGTATGACACTTGTGGATGAAACAAAATGGGAAGACTCTCTAGGCTAAGGGGTAAAAAATTTGTATACAAATTTTCCTCAAGAAGTGGTCGAAAGACCAAACAAATGATGAAACAATGAAAATAAGGCACCAAAGGACACTCGCGTCCAAAGAGGGCACTGGTATAAATGCTCACATTTCTAAATTTTGTGTTGGAGTCCTTATCAGGGATTGTACTCCTTCCTAGGTGTTATAGTCATATTCTAGCACTAGAGTCTTGGCTAGTGAGCAAACTTCAAGCTAGGGTTTGGTCCCTAAGACATGACAAACACTCATGAACTACAAGGAAGGAGCCTCGACAAAAAATGGACTCCAAAATGATGAAAATGATCAAGGAACCAAGGAGGTTCTAAACACCCAATATCGCCTCACACTAGCCCACAAAGGAGATCACTCTCAAGGGCTGGGGCGACTACAAGAGGTATCAAAATGAAACCAAAGACACCATGAGTGAAAGTGAAAGGGAAATATATTCCTCACCTTCAAACCTCAACAAGACCCTCAAAGAACCTTAAATGACCCCTCGATGAGGCGATTCTCAATGACACTCTACACAAACACCAAGAGAGCTAAAGGCTCCAAAAAATAACATGTTTTCTAACTTAGGATTCACTTTAAATCCAAATCCAATTTTTCTCTAACATCCGCGCTCTCTATAGAAATCGTCCATGGTAGGTCTGACGGGTTCTTGACATCAAACATGGTTTCTTTACAAGGTTTATAATCTTTGTGCAGAGGGATCTTATGATCCAGAATACTTCCATGGTCGAGTTGAATGAACTGCTTGTAACAAGAGTTCCTTAGATGTGCATCAACAGATCCTAAGAAGGACAGGATTGGCATTCAGAGTCTCCTTCTACCAGGTAATATTATTCGACAAGCCATCGTTTCATCAGGAATCTGTTCTATATATATATCAATTGCATTTAATCGTTTGAAGGTTGCTAAAATTTGGTTAATAGAGATTATTTTATGCACTTCCTGTAATCCTTGCTTTTGATGAGATTTCAATATCTGTGGGTGTCTCATTGATATCCAGTTCATAGCATTATCCAGGGTTTCACATTTAATGGATTTAGCTACAGGGATTTTTAAGAAAATCATACAATCTCAATACTGTTAAGGTTTTCAAACCTTGCATACATGTTTTGGACCAGTATTTCATCGGCTTACAGTGCCTGATTCATCTCTTGGGATTGAACACGGTTTTCTGCCATATTCCCTCCATCATTTATCGTTTCAGTTTATCACATTTGCCTTAATTACCCTATACCAGCAATTTGGGCAATCAATGTTTTCGCATATGTAATTCGGGTATTTCATACTTTATGTTTAGTTGCCTTTCATTAATTTGGGGTATTTCAGATCTGAATTATGGGATCATGTGAATTGTTAGTCCTGTATATATTTATGTGCATAGATTTGCAGGTATCATAGTTATAATGATAACCATCAACCATTTGTGTCTCTGTTACGTTCACAAAGCAGCCACAGTGTGTAAAGTGAAACGGTTACCACACTATATGGTCACTTTCGAATCAGATAAGGAATTTTGATTGCTTTGAGAGATTCAAGTAATTAAACAGTATAAAACTTAGCTGTGAGCCACTATACTAATTACTTCGAGCAATAATAATATCTCATGATTCCTTATATCTGAAGCGTAATGGTACAAACGTGTTACTTGCATTAGAAATGTGAATTGTTCTAGACAAATGCATATACCAGAGCATGCACACAAAATAATTAGACTATATAAGCATCCAATCGGCTCTTACAATTGAAAGGCAGAGTTTCCCAAGTTCCACTGTTACATTGCATGTCTAACATATACAGGGGAGAGAACCCAGTAGTTGAGCACCCTAACTTTGCGTTTCTAATTATTCTGCGTCGAAATTTCAAATCACTCCCAATTTTTTACAGCAGCTTACTTATTTGGCAAGTCCCCTGCTTATAACTAAGGTTTCAGGGCCACAGCATAAAATATGATGCCACATCAGCATGCTTTTTGTCAAGGTGTCTGAAAAGGTCCAAAAACAAAGTGAGACCAGTACTTGTGCATTCACAGCATGTTTTATTGAGTGCTGATGTGGCATCACATGATTGGTTGTTTTTTAGATCAAAGGAATACATTTTGTTTAATTATGGGTAGTCATCATCAACACTAACAACTTTAAAGTCATAACTATTGATCCAATATTGATAAAAATATTGAACATTATCTAAAAAATACTATCACAACTATTGATCAAGTATTGGTCCTCTAAGAAGGCATCTATCTAGTCCTGTACAAGAGGGAATTTCATATCAATAATTATTGGGTGCTTCTGATAATTTTGCTGCCACCGGAAGATACAACATAAACAAACAACAATCTTCTAATTCCAGAATTTCAAGAAACAAGACCAAAAGTAAGCAGTAGGCAATGGAAAGATCAGTATTCCCATTTTAAAAATTTGGAAATTGATGATCTCCTTAGTTATCTATGAGGACTAACATTTATTCATTATTTTTTTTATAGTCCAGTGTAGAAGTTTATTAGTAAATAGATTTGAATAGTGGCAACACAAAGTTGTCAAAAGACTAAACTAACTTCAGCTTTTGATTAACATTCATAAAACTTACCATTGTTGAATATAGATAATTGGTAGTTTAGATGGCCTTGGCCCTTTTCGTTTTAGTATCTGGTTACACCATTCCTTAAGTTATGGAAATTAATAAATTGATATTTAATTAGTATTGGTTTAAGTGATAAAAAGTGGAACAAGTTGATGTACAGAAATATTGATGAAAGAATTATTTTTCATATAAAAGGAATATCAATATTTATCATATATGCACTACATGAGGTTTATTATTCTTTTAGAACTTAATGGAAACGTAAAAATTAAAGCTAGATTCAATATTTTGAAACAAAGATTTAGTATTGAAGAATTACTTAACCAATCATAGACTCTAGCATTGATTTATTGTCTTGTTTTAATCATCGATATTGTGATTCTTATGACTAATTATAATTCCTTTGAAATCAATTCTTTTATTTTATTAGATTTAACATTTCTTGATCTTTAGAGAATTTTCAATAGTATTAAGGCTATGTCAAATATCTTATTTATAGCCATGCATTAGGGAACTATTATCTTGTGTAGTCCAAAACATACATTATGTTGAAGTATAAGGGTACAGATTGGAACTATATATTAGTTTTTGATATCTACGCTAATGAACTATAGTAGTTTTTAAATTTCTACTTCTTATTTCACAAAAATGAATATAGTATGAAAGATATTAATAAAGGTATGAATACCATTATATTCATTCAGTTCTTAAGTCATTTTAAATATGTAAGACAACCATATTAGAATTGTAAGGTAATTGCAAGTGAATATGTCTTATATACCATGATAATGATATATTTTATTTATGTAGCATGGACTACATCATCTTCTAGTAGATAAATATTTGATTTAGTCAATACGTTTACATTCGTGTATCATCAATACTTTATCCTCATTATATTTCAATCCTTCATAATATTTTTGTCAATATGAGACTAATTGTTGATGTGTGTTAACCACCAATTTATGTTAATAAATGATGTGAAGACGCATGTCTCTTGCTCGGGTATGTTAGTATAACTACATGGATTTTCTAAATTATTGCAAGTGGAATGTCGCTCACCACTAAACAAGTAGAAGAGCTTATGTTCATTTAATTATTATTTAAATTCTAACCACACTAAACAAGTGGAATGCCACACACCACTGAACAAGTGAAAGAGCTTATGTTCATTTAATTATTATTTTAGGTTTCTAACCCCACTGAATAAGTGGATATTCACTCACCACTGAATAAGTGGAAGAGTATTTAATTATTTGTTAATTTCATTTCACTCACCACTGAATGAGTGGAAAAGAATGTTATTTATTTTATGTGTTAGCATATTTGTTTTCTTTCCTTAATCAATTTGATAATAAACCCAAACACGGTATGCTCTCACCTCTCCTCAATGAGGATCTTGGTGATTAGAAAGTGGAAGTAGATGTTTTGAAATATTCACTCTTATGTTTAAAATTTTCTCGTGGGTGTAGTCGTTGGGAAATTGTCTAGGAGCAGGGACCCTAGAAAGGACCGCATACCCACGAATATGTTGTTTAGAACTAAAATTGAAGTATTCATATACTCTAAATCAAGCTTAATGAGTTGGTAGCCCTTTACTTGCTTGGGGGTTTGGCTAGATTCCATGTGGCTTCATGATGCCAATATGGTTGGGTGCTAAGCAAACCTTTCCCATTGTATTAATCATTTATATTGTTTAAATCAAATTATTGGAATTTAATTTTACTTAATTTGTAGTATTGTGATAATTAATATTATTCGTACAATGGATCTTATATAAATTGCTAAAGAAAAAAAAATCTTGAAATTTCATGTTTATTTGAATAGGTTGTTACACATTTCTAAGCTAATATTAGACCCCGAGTCACATTCACTATCTTTGTGTAATGGTACTTTTCTCCCAAAGTTAATTAAGTGGGTAAGTGCAAAAAGATGGGGGGCCAAAAAGGGGGCTTAAGTGGCCACTTTTTTTCTGAAATCATGAAATACTAACCTTGGACATGAAATTGAGGATAGTTAAACTCAAAATTTTGAGATGCAACAAAAACAAGGATCATAATGCTCTAAGTCTACTTTCTAAACTATTAATTTATTTTGAAATTGGTTGAGATTAAGGGGTTCAAAAAAGGGATACAAAGAAATTGGTGTTGTTTTTGTCAGAAAAACATAACATAGCAACTTTTGTGCGTATCTAGCACGGTGAACTTTTTTTAAATATTTTTAAAATCGTTTCAATGAGAAATTAGCTAATAGTATGTAGTTGATGCACGATTTTCTAATAATTTTTTATGAATATTTGATTTTTTACTAATTTTCAAAGTGGACACTTCCTGAAAAATAGAATTTTGGTCATGCTACCCCTACAAATTTTGGAAACTAATTGAATTTTTTTTTAATATTTGTAGAATGGAGTCTAGTTTTTAAAAATATAATTTATTTGAAATTTCGATGAACGGTTAATTTATAATGAAAAAAACACCAAACACTAGTTTTTGCCAAAAAAGAGACACAAGCAAAAGAAATTATAGATCAAAGGCTTAACATCATCAAAAAATGAAAAAAATACATCATTGGATAGCTAAGAGAGATTCTAACATTACCCAGGTGTTTGATTTGTTCGACATTGAAACATGTGCAATCTTGACAGTAAGCACAAATCCGATTATGTGAAATATTGTAGAATTTGCAAAAACACGTATTTGGTTGTTGGGAAGGCCCTCCAAGCCTTTGGGTTGGTATTCCAAGGAAAATACCAAGCCTAAGGCTTGGGGATTCCCAAAGTAAGATATAATGCAAGTGTGTTATAACATGCTCACATTATATCTTATATTTGACATGGTTTTTGCATTTTGTGAATGCATTGACAAAACGTGAGCACGTTATAATGCGCTCACATTTTGGTCTACATTGAATTTATTTTTCTTCTCTTTTTTTTTTCTTCTCGTTATTTTTGAGGGAAACTATATACATGAAATAAGCATTTAAGTTGACATTTACTTATGGACATTTACTTTCTTATACTTTAAGTTATATTTCATGTATATAGTTTCAGGATGTTTGATAGTGGTTTTGAATTTCTAGGAGTTATATTGCAAATTCTAATTTTTGGAAGATCTCACAAATTTTAGACTTAGTCAAATTTCAGTAATCAGGAGGTCAAATTTCAGTAATCAACAAGTTGTATTATTTCTCTCTCTATCTCATTTTTTATCCCTTACACTCTAGACCTTTCTCTCACTATCTCCATCCCTTTATCCAACTCTCTCTCTCTCTACCTCCCTCTCCCTCCATCACTCCCTACCACTCTCTCTATTTCTCTCTACCTCACCTCTCACCTCCCTCTCTCTCCTTCCATACTTCTCTCTCCCTCTTCTTCCCTATCTACTCTCTATCTTCCAATCCCTCTCTTTAGCTACCTCTACATCCATCACACCTTACCACTCTCTCTCTACACCTCTCTATCCCACCTTTCTCTCACTCCCTACCTCTCCCTCCCTCCCTCATTCTCTCTCTACTCTCTATCTCTCCTCTCTCTCTACCTCTCCTTCCCTCTCTACTTATTTTTATCTCCTCTCTCCCTCTCTCTACCTACCTCTCCCTTCCACCACTCTCTATTTCTCTCTATCTCACCTCTCTCCCTCACATCTCCCTCCCTCTCTCCCTCTCCCTCTCTACTTATCTATGTCTCCCCTCTCTCTCTCTCTCTCTCTCTCTCTCTACTCTCTATCTCACCTCCCACTCTCTCCATCCATACCTCTCCCTCTCCTTCCCTCTCTACTCTCTATCTCCATAATCCCTCTCTGCCTACACCATCCATCACTCCCTACCCCTCTCTCTACACCTCTCTATCTCACTTCTCTCCCTCCCTCCCTCCCTCATTCCCTCTCTACTTCTCTCTCTACCTCTCCTTCCCTCTCTAATTATCTTTATCTCCCCTAGCCCCCTCGCTCTCTCTCTCTCTCTAGATGTCCCCCTCCCTACCTTTTCCCCTATCTACTCTATCTCTCCTCTCCCTCCCTCTACCTCTCTCTCTCTCTCACTCTCTCACTCCTCCCTCACCCTCTTTCTCTCTCTCTCCCCTCTTTATCTCACCATTCTCTCTTTCCCTCTCTGTAACTCTCTCCTCTATATGTCACCATTCTCTCTCTACTTATCTTATCTCACCTATCCCTCTTTACCTCTCCCTTCCTCCCCTCTCTCGCTCACCCTCCCTCCTTCCCTCTATCTATGTCTCTCTCTACTTCTCTTTATCTCACCTATCCCTCTCTACCCACATATCTCTCCATCACTCCCTACCACACTCTCTATTGCTCTCTATCTCACCTCCCCCTCTCTCCCTCCTTACCTCTCCCTCTCCTTCCTTCTCTACTCTCTATCTCCCTAATCCCTCTCTACCTACCTCTCCATCCATCACTCCCTACCACTCTCTCTACACCTCTCTATCTCACTTCTCTCCCTCCCTCCCTCATTCCCTCTCTACTTCTCTCTACCTCTCCTTCCCTCTCTAATTATCCTTATCTCCCCTAGCTCTCTCTCTCACTAGATGTCTCCTTCCCTACCTTTTGCCCTATCTACTCTCTATCTCTCCTCTCCCTCCCTCTACCTCTCTCTCTCTCTCTCACTCTCTCCTCTCTATCTCACCATTCTCTCTTTCCCTCTCTATAACTCCATCCTTCTCTATATGTCACTATTCTCTCTCTACTTATCTTTATCTCAATTATCCCTCTTTACCTCTCCCTTCCTCCCTTCTCTCAACCACCCTCCCTCCTTCCTGAGCTATCTCTATCTCTATCTACTTCTCTCTATCTCACCTATCCCTCTCTACCCACATATCCCTCCATCACTCCCTACCACACTCTATCTATTGCTCTCTATCTCACCTCTCTCTCACCTCCCTCTCTCTCCCTCCATACCTCTCCCTCCATCTTTCCTTCCTTATCTACTCTTTATCTCTCATATCTCTCTACCTCTCCTTCCCTCTCTACTTGTCTTTATCTCCCCTTTCCCTCCCAACCTCTCTCTCTCCCCCTCTTTCTCTCTTCCCCTATGAGGGTTGAGGGTACATAAGGTTTAGTGTTTAAGGTATAGGGTTGAGGTTATAGGGTTAAGTGTATAGGGTATAGGGATTAGGGTTTAGGATATTAGTTATAAAGTTGAGGGTATAGGGTATAGGGATGAGGGTTTAGAGTTTAAGGTATAAGGTTGAGGGTTCAGGGATAGTGTTTAGGGTTGAGGGTATAAGGTTAAGTGTATAGGGTATATGGATTATACCTTAGGATATTGGATATATGGTTGAGGGTATTGGGTTGAGGATATTAGGTTTAGGGTTGAGGGTTTAGGTTTTAGGATTTATGTATAAGTTTGAGGGTTGAGGGTTGAGGTATAATGTTCAGGGTTGAGGGTATAAGGTTAAGTGTACATAGGGTATAGGGATTAGGGTTTAGGGTGTAGGGTTTAGGGTATAAGGTATAGGGTTAAGGCTTGAGAGTGTAGGGTTTGTTATTTAAGTATAGGGTTGAGGGATAATGTTTAGGGTTTATGGTATAAGGTTGAGGGTATAGGGTATAGGGATGAAGGTTGAGGGTATAAGGCTTAGGGTTTAAGGTATAGGGTTGAGGGTTGAGGGATAGTGTTCAAGGTTGAGGGTATAGGGCTAAGTGTATAGGGTATAGGGATTAGGGTTTAGAATATTGGGTATAGGGTTGAGGGTATTGGGTTTAGGATTGAGGTTTAGGGTTTAGGGTTTAGTGTACAAAGTTGAATGTAGGGTTTAAGGTTTAAGTATAGGGTTGAGGGATGATGTTCAGGGTTTAGGTTATAAGGTTGAGTGTATAGGGTATAGGGATGAGGGTTGAAGGTGTAGGGTTTAGGGTTTAAGGTATAGGGTTGAGGGTTGAGGTATAGTGTTCAAGGTTGAGGGTGTAGGGTTAAGTGTATAGGGTTGAGGGTTTATGGTTCAAGGTTTAATGTAGGGTTTAGAGTTTAATTATAGGGTTAAGGGTTGAGGAATAATGTTTAGGGTTTACGTTATAATCTTTAGGTATAGGGTATAATGATGAGGATTGAGGGTGTAAGGTTTAGGGTTTAAGGTATAGGATTGAGGGTTGAGGGATAGTGTTCAGGGTTTCAAGGGTATAAGGTTAAGTGCATATGGTATAGGGATTAGGGTTTAGGATATTGGTTATAGGTTTGAGGGTAATAGGTTTAGGGATTAGTGTGTAGGGTACAAGGTTGAATGTAGGGTTTAGGGTTTAAGTATAGGGTTGAGGGATAATGTTTAAGGTTTAGGGTATAAGTTTGAGGGTATTGTAGACACGTAAATTATCCTGATTGATATCATGCACTCGATTTCGGTTCACTAACACCAGTTCTTCCTTAATCACTTCTTTACTAACCTTTTAATTAAATAATCCTTATTTAATTAATCCATCATAATTCCTCTATTAATTAAATAAATCATTTTATTTTATTAATCCTAATGCTTCTCTTTTGATTAAATAAACCATTTTATTTAATTGAATCCTAAAGTTTATCTCTTTTAATTAAATAAATCAACCCTTATTTGATTAAATCTAACATCATCCATTTTAATTAAATAAATCAAACTTTATTTAATTAAATCTAACATCCATTATTCCTCTCATTTGATTTAAATAAATCCAAATCAAATCAAAAAGCAAAAATCCAAAAGTCTTAAAGTCTAGTATTTCCTCTAAAGTTCCTAAAAGTTCAACACCCATATCATTCACCCCTTTCATCCTTCATCTCATCATTGGTCCTAAATCCCTTAGAGGTCAACAAGGTCAAAACACAAGAACATGGAATATAAACTTGATCCATACATCATGAGTAATCTAAACCAACCAAACTATCAAAGCCTTACAATGCTAATTGATTATCAAAACTCACATTTATACAATCCATACATGGGACCATTGTCTCCTACAAACCTCAATGGTACAACAAGTGTGATTATGCCCAATCTAGATTTTGGAATACCTTTCCCTATGGTAGATTTAAATCAAAGTCCAGACCTACAAATCTATCAACCAAACAATCAATGCATGAGTCTTCAACAAAACAAAATTATCCCACCAAATCCATACATGCCAAATGTGAATATACCAAGTACAAGATTACCAAGCATGAACATTTCAAATCCACATTTGGTAAACTTTGGGATAGATATGTTTGTGAATCATACAAATGTTGTTCAAAGTCCAAACAATATGTTAACAACTCCATATATTGATCCAAGTCAAAGTAACACCATGCAAAATCAAAGTTACCCAAATCAAGGCAATGTGATTCTCAACCACAATAATGTTCAATTTCAACCTATAAGGCCAAATATGAACATCATCCCAAATTAGAACATTGTCCAAAATCAATTTATCCATGATCCCATGTAAACACCACAAGTATGCATTCCAAATCTGCTTGAACAAAAACCAAATCAACTATATCAAGGGTGTCAAGATCAAAATCAAGATCAAATTTTGCGAGATCAAATTGCTACACTTACCAAAATAGTTGATTCATTGCGCCAAAAGACATCTCCACCCCGAAATCAGTACACTCTTCCATTGGTTAAACCATGTCATCAAAGCACTGAGTTGTGTCCACAACCACATCAAGAACAATATCTCCAATGTCAAGAAGTTGGATATCAAGATCAACAACATCAACAACAAATCCAACCCCCACATCTCAAAGATTAATCACCATAAGGTCAATTTAAAGTACAAATCTCACAAGGTAACAAACAAAAATACACACCACTTGGGGAACCAATTGAATCGGTCATACAACAGTTGGTACAAGAAAATCTCATCAAAATCCCTATTTATGAGAATTATCAAGAGCCCCAAGTTAAACCACCAGGATATAATGAGAAACACCTTTGTAATTTTCACAAAATAAAGGGGCACACAACATCAAATTGCATTCGACTCAAAAATCTCATCCAAGACCTTATTGATAAAAAAATAATAACTATTAAGGACAATGATGAAGATTCAACCACTAGTGATAGCATTGACAATCTCTCCACCACAATTGTTGAAAACAATTATCAAAATATATCCATCAATGAGCACCTTGAAGATGTTTCTACCTCATCCGATGATCAACTCAACATACATCAAGAGTCACTTTTTAGTCATAATTAAAACCCCTCAACAATATTCAACAATGATTTGTTTCAAGGAGTGTTAAAATTATTTGATCCTATTGACATAATCCATGATCCATCGACCAATGATCATGTTGAAAATGTCTCTACATCACCTAATGAGTTAGAGAACATATCTCAAGAATTTATTCCAAATCATGATCAACATCTTTTACCAAAGTCTAGCAATGGTCCTTTCCAAGGCATATTGACATCCTTTGACCTCATGGTTATAGATACTAAAGGGATCCTCAACTCCTCAACACTTGATCCAAATTCACTCAAAGATCAAGAGGATATTGAGTCGCTTCCTATGCCTAATGAAGACATCCAAGAACTCTTTGTTAGCAATCCATCCTTTAAACTGACCCATGTCAAGAACTTGATCCAAAGCATGTTGAAAGCAATTTCGAAATCATTCAAGATCAAGAATTTGTATCTCCAAGATACTACAATGGTCTAATGGACACTCTCCTATCTATACAAGATGTCGCAAATGATGATCATATTCACATAGCACATATTCCTCCATCTACCCATGAGATGCTTACTCCTAATGGACATGTAGATGATCTTCATTCAAAACAAGAGTCTCATACTCTTGATATCATTACCAAGGAACAAGAGTCTCCTACTCTTAACATTTGTACACATGATCAAGATACAGAAAAATTTAGAGACATATCAAAAATGGGTCATGAAGAAGGATTCTACAGAAGTTGTGAATCAGAACCTTCATGTGAAAGCATATCAAAAATGAATCATGAGGGAGACTTTTATGTAGACAGTGAATCATCAACACCTCTTGAAGAAGCATTAAAATATGATATTTCACAAGATCAAGCCAAAGATATGAATCGAGAAGTTATCCCACTTATGGAGGATCCTATCACTTATAAAGAAGTTATCACCTTTGAAGATCCACAATAGAGTAGAGAATGAGTAACACCTTATTTCCAAGGTAAATCATATCCTATTGCAAATAAAATGTTTCAACAAATGAATTATCAAGGTAAAGGATTAGGCCTACATAAACAGGATGTCCTAGAACCAATGCAGATTATTGGAAATCCTAAGCATCAAGGTCTTGGTTATTCGACAATTAAGGGATCTAAAAATATCAATGATACCTCTATAATACTGGGGCCAATTTTATTTAGTGCAAACATCAACATAGGAAGCACGAAGAATCCTTATGATGAAACCGATGTTGATACTACAATAAGCCACATCACGAATCTTCATCCACCCATCACCCCATCCATGAATTGGGACCAACATCAAAAGGAAGATTTGAATCAAAGAACGAAGAACATTATCAAAGCAAAAGAAATTGGGAAGCATAATGGACAAATCAAATACACATGGATACAAAAAAATACAAAGAAAGATAATTATCCCTATCAAACTCCATTAGTCAAAGAAACTATGGGGAAAATAAAAAGAGGAAAATTATCCATCAAAGATGTTCACAAATGAAAAAGCAAGCTTCTCAAGCAACGTACAAAGTATATCAAGTAGTTGGTCCTAATTCCACACACACTTTCATATCCACCCATCATTGCTCATCTTCCCAAGTTTGGAGAGTCAAAGGTTCCAAACTATCAGCCAATCCATCTTTTATTCCTAAACACACTCCATCCACTCCTCTATGCATGATATCCAATTCTCTCATTGACCATGCATTGGAAACAACCCTTCATCATAAGGATTCAGAAGGCATTCTATTGCGATGTGCACACAAAGACAAAGTTAACTCCGATATCAATAAAGTAGAACAAGAATCTCAAAAGTTGTATTCAAGTGCATGTATCTTGGCAAAGCAACTTCTTCAAGCAAGATATCAATGGAACATTATAATAGAAGCATCTACATCGACACCACCAGGTGGTTCAGCATGAGCTTAAAATCTTTCAAAAAAAAAACAAAACAAAACAAAACAAAAATATCAAAAATATGAAAAAAATAAAAATTGAAAATAGTAGAGAAAAAAAATCATCCTCCAGTGAAAACCACTATGGTGG
The DNA here is from genome assembly GCA_007258455.2 of Sequoia sempervirens. Lineage (NCBI taxonomy): Eukaryota > Viridiplantae > Streptophyta > Pinopsida > Cupressales > Cupressaceae > Sequoia > Sequoia sempervirens. Next base: position 190,297,132 of record VDFB02086081.1, on the reverse strand, counting down.
TGCTTTGGGAAAGTACCATGATGAAAACCTGGCAAACAAGCATCATGTGTAGAATCAAGCATCTACGTGCACCATTTCAGGTGGAAGCATCTCATCCCATCCATAATAAATCCAACATTCCATGCATCTCATCCATAATAAATCCATTCATCCATGAACCATTTATCCAATCCATTTTCATCCATCTTCCAAATTATCTTGATCTTGATGAAAGTTTGGTGCACACTTTACACTTGCTTATGGTAAACATCTTGACATGAGTCATTTTCATTGATCCTATCCTACCCAGCATTATCTAAGCCATGAAGCACTATCCAAATGAGCATCCTTTGTTCGAACACCTTATCACAAGATAATATGTGGCATCCTTTGTGTGCTTACCATATCCATCCATCCATACATCTATCTAAGCATCCATACATTGCTAGACACTGGGGGCAAATATTTACATCTTGCTTCAGAAATAAATCTTGATCTATATCTTCCAACTTAAGTGGTGATCCAAACATTGGAAAACATGAAATCAAATTGGTCAAAGAATTTGTGATCCAAAATCCAAATCACTAGCCCATGACATATTTTGACAAGAAGATGTTCCTTATCAAGCTTTATCTTTCATCAAACATCAATCCAAACAATCAATATCAGTTGACATCTAACATGTGCTTCAACATCACATCAAATCATTCAAACAAATTTTATTCCAAAATCAAGCTTCAAAATCTTGATCAATCAAATCCAATCAATCCCTCACCATCTTGGGGTATCCATCCTAATCCTTGTGTTGCTTAACACTGTCCTTGCATTGTTGTGTATCCTCAACAATGTTATCATCATCAATCCATCAATCTGATCAATCAACCTTAGCTTGGTTTTCAACAAAATCCCAAAACAGAGCACTAATATCATCACATATATCCATATCCAAATTGTCAAAATCACGCGAAAATCCAAAACATATCAAAATCCAAAACAAGTCAAAATGTCATAAAAATGTCAAAAACATGGAATTTGAACTACGTTGTCTCTGAGCTAATGTAGGCAAGGCTAATCTTTGATCAGCCCCCAAGACAAAATCCAAAAACATTCATAAAATCTTGAAAACTCCAAAAACAACCTCAAAACATTTCAAAACATCAAAAACATCCAAATATTTGAATAAATTCATCCATCCCATTTCGCTTCACCCACGATAATCAATCATCCATAATAAATCAAACATCACCTTCATCCTTTGACAACACAAATAGAAACAACCACAATAATCAACAAAAGCAAAATTCAAATGCAAAATAAAAATCGAAACAACAAACTTTTAAATGCAAAATCAAACTCTTGATCATTCGCAAACATGTCAATTGACCTTATATCAATAGCCTTTCAAACAACCTATCAACTTGCCACCATCCACTAACATTCCCTAGGATGTATCCTTCCTACAATGGGCATTATCTTTGGCAATCACTTCGGATTCTTATCCTCAAAACACATCCCTTTGGCTAGAGGTGTGAAGAACATTGGCTTGTTTGTGTGCTTGATCTTTTATTTTGATTTATTTTATTTCTCTCATTCCAATAACTTCTCGATGATGTCTATCAAAACAATTTAGAGAGAATGGAATGGAGAATTGATCATTATCTTTTTATCTGATGTGCTTGTTGGATATTCTTGTAATATATCCTTGGTGAATACTTGCTTTATTGGGTATGAATAGAAGGTGTTTTGGATAGCTTGTTGACTATTACATCGTTAGGTTTTTCCTTTCCATGCTTTGGTCCAAGATGTTTGAAATATTTGAAGTACATCCTAGCAAGGTTTTTGTATGTCAAGTGTGAACAAGAATACTTCTATGTTTTTATCGAGTCAAAGTCCATCGCACTAGGTACAATGTCATCCTGGTTCTTTATACCTTGAAACATCATATCCATGTGTGTTATCAAACATAAGGTAAGTAAGCCCTTTTAAAATCCCAATTCCTGATAAGCAAAACATCATCATCACTTATCATCATATCTAATAAAGTCTTAATGACTCATGGACTTGTTGGACTCCTGCATCGTCTCAGACTCAAGGGTTCATCCATCTTATTCTTGTTATTCTTCTATCTTTACTAACATTTCTATCCAAGTATCAAGTGTGTGTAATATATCAAAATATACATGAGGCTACCCATGACCATTGAACTATCTACATCATCAGAATTGTCTACATCAAACATTTGAGCTTTCTAGTCCTCTTTGAGTTGAACTGATCTTGAATCTTTATCGCGAGCTTGACCCAAAATGAAACTTTTTGCTTGATCTCTCGAGGGGGCAGTATACCAATGTAATTTTTCTCACTGGGGCAGTAGTGGGGCATTCGAATTTAAAAAAAAAAATTGAATTTTTTGATCTCGGCAAGGTTATTCTTTGAACCAATGCAGCTGGTACATTGCTTCAAAAAAGGGAAAAATGTAGACACGTAAATTATCCTGATTGATATCATGCACTTGATCCTAATTCACTAACACCAATTCTTCTTGAATCACTTCCTTACTAACCAATTTAATTGAATAACCCTTATTTAATTAAATTCATCATAATTCCTCTGTTAATTAAATAAATCAACTTTATTTGATTAAATCATTATCTTTTGTTAGTTAAATAAATCATTTTATTTGATTAATCATAAAGTTTGTCTCTTTTAATTAAATAAATTAAACTTTATTTGATTAAATCTAACATCATCCCTTTTAATTAAATAAATCAAACTTTATTTAATTAAATCTAATATCTATTATTCCTCTCATTTGATTTAAATAAATCCAAAAATCTAAATCAAGTGTCAAATCAAACTAATCTCCATCTAAGTTAATTAAATCCTGATTAACTCTAATTCTAATCCATCAAATCCTCTAGATTTTGCAACTTGCACATGTAAATCAATTTAATTGATTTATAAATTCTTTTATTTTCATTCAAAAGGGTATCAAGTTGGAATATTCTTCAAATTTGAAATCTCCCTCCCAAAGGTATTATCCTCCAACTTGGCATTTATGACTCTTACAAGTCCTTTTTCTTGAGCCAAGTGGCAATAACTCTTCCACATATTATTCCACAAGTCAACTTTCAAATTTCAAATCTCCACCTAATTGCATTTATTTGCACATTCATCAAAATGTGTTCCACCTCCCTTCAATAGCATGTTGACAAGTGACATTTTGTTATCGGTTCATCTTTTATCCCACATTCATCCTTGTTGCTCATTCTTCCATACTTCATTCCTATAAATGGAAGACTCTTTTACTAATTTGGGATCCACAACTTTATGCAAAGTCATTATCTATAAATTGTATGCAAGTTCATCCATTGTTCATCAAGGTTTTCATAGCATTTCATCACCATAGCTAGGTTATTGCAAATTTCATCAAGGATCAATCATTTATCATCAAGCTTGCAAGGAATTTGGAAAGGGCTACTTTCCACATCAAAGTAGAACCAATTCCCCCATGGGATTGAGGGTTTGAATGTTTTGAGCAAGATTTAGTAGCTTTCATTTGATATTATTTGCTTTGTTTCTTGTTTGCATTTGAATGAATTGCATGGGGAATGATTGTTTTAGATGTGTTTGATAACTAACATTATGTTGTTTGTTTGTGTTTGATGACTAGCATTGTGTTGTTTGTCTATGTTTGAATCCTAAAGTTCATCTCTTTTAATTAAATAAATTAATCTTTATTTGATTAAATCTAATATCATCCTTTTTAATTAAATAAATCAAACTTTATTTAATTAAATCTAACATCCATTATTCCTCTCATTTGATTTAAATAAATCCAAAAATATAAATCAAGTGTCAAATAAGCTAATCTCTATCTAAGTTAATTAAATCATAATTAACTCTAACTCTAATCCATCAAATCCTCTAGATTTTGCAACTTGCACAAGTAAATCAATTTAATTGATTTATTAATTCTTCTATTTTTATTCAAAAGGGAATAAGATTGGAATGTTCCCTCATTTTGAAATCTCCCTCCCAAAAGGTCTTGTCCTCCAACATGACATTAAAAGTCTCTTACAAGTCCTTTTTCTTGAGCCAAGTGGCAATAACTCCTCTTCCACATCTTCCTCCACAAGCTAACTTTCAAATTTCAAATTTCCACTTAATAGCATTTATTTGCACATTCATCAAAATGTGCTCCACCTCTCTCCACTAGCATGTTGATAAGTGGCATTTTGTTATTGGTTGATCTTTAGTCCCACATCCTCCATGTTTTGTATTCCTCCATCCTTCTTTCCTATAAATGGAGAGCTCTTTTACTAATTTTAGATCCACAACTTTATGCAAGATTACTATCTACAGATTTGGAGCAAGTTCATCAACATTTCATCCACCATTTTCATAGTTTTTATCAATCTTAGCTAGGTTATGGTCAATTTTCATGAAGAAGCATCAATCTTCATCAAATATTTGTAATGAATTAGGAAAGGGCTACTTTCCACATCAAAGTAGCACCAATTCCCCCATGGGATTGAGGGTTTGAATGTCTTGAGCAAGATTTAATAGTTTTTATTTGATTATCTTTATTTCATTTCTTGTTCATTATGCTTCAAATGAATCTCCTGGGGAATGTTAGTGTAGATTTGTATAATTGACTAACCTTGTGTTGTTTGCTCATGTTTGTGTAGGTGTAGATCTACCATTCACATTATAAGGCTCTTGTCATAGGGCTGAGAATTGTAGTGCAGTGGTAGATCATGGCACTCAAAGTCTATGGAGACTCACAACTCCTAATGAACTAGGTAAATGATGAATATCAAACAAAGGATGAAAAATTGACCCCATACAAGAAGCCGGTAGAAAGTCTCCAGGAGTTCTTCATTGATGTCACGTTTGAGCAGATACCCAGAGTAAATAACAAAGCAATGGATGTTATGGCAACAATTGGATCGCTATTGGATATCCCACACAACATCCCAAAACAAGAATTCCTTGTAGAGTAGCTTCTCGTACCAGCATTGAAGGTACCAGAGTCCAAATTTGTGTGTGAAATCATTGGTCCCAATGATCCACGGTACCATGGTATATACACCTACTTGAGAATAGGAGTCCTCCCCGCTAACCCCAAACCATAAAAGAGAACTTGTCAAAAAGTCATCCCGTTTTGTCATCCTAGGAGCATTGAAGGAACCCTTTTACAATGCCGAGACGTTGAGGAAGCTTTGACCACTTTAACCAAGGTACACAATGACATTTGTGGGTCACATTCGAGTGGTATGACCTTGGTGAAGAAATTGCTGAGGAATTGGCCTACAATGGAAAGGGAAGCTCACGACTATGTCTGAAGGTGTTTGCAATGTCATGGGCATCTCATCCATGCACCAGCTTAAGAGCTCCACCCAATCATAACACCTTGGCCATTTTCACAATGGGGGCTCGATCTCATTGACAAAATCACTCCCACCTCATCCAATGGACATGAGTTCATCATCGCCGCCATGAAGTACTTCACAAAGTGGGTAGAGGCCATTCCCATGACCTATATCATAGGAAACAGATATCCCAGTTTATCCTAAACTACCTAATTTTCTGCTACAGTGTCCCTCGAGTCATTATCTCAAATAACATGACACCTTTCAAAAACCAGGATGTTCGAGACCTATGCCAAAAGTTCAAAATCCAACATCACTTTTTCACTCCATACTACCCCCAAGGAAATGGCCAAGCAAAAGCTACCAATAAGACAATCCTGAAAATCCTAAAGAAAACAACCAATGACGCTAGTTGTGACTGGCACCTGTAGCTGAATCCTACCTTATGGGCCTACCGAACAAGTATCTGCACACCAACAAGTGCAACCCCTTTCTCCCTAGTCTACGGATTAGAATCCATCTTCCCTATTGAGATCGAGTTCCCATCCCTGAGAATATCATTACAAAATGTCATCACATATGAAGAATATCGGGTATCATAGTTGAACGAGCTGGAACTACTGGATGAGCAGCGTGTGGATGCCTTAAACCATTTGCAAGTTTACCAGAATAGTCTCAAGTGGAGCTACAACAAGAAAATTAGGACTTGAACCTTTCAAGTCGAAGAGCTTGTGCTAAAGGAGAACCAGAAAAATGTACCAAATCCAGATAGCAAGGGCAAGTTTGAACCCAATTGGTTGGGACCCTTCATCATCACAACGAGCTACAAAATAGGAGCATATCAGCTATCAACGCCCGAAGGTGAACCTCTGCAGGAGCCTATGAATAACTCCCATCTCAAAAAAAATTACGGCTAAATCTTCCAAGGTGTAAATCCAAAAATACAAAAAAATAAGAAAACATAAAAATCCAAAAAAAAAAAAAAAAGATTAAAAAACAGTAAAGAGAAAAATTATCCTCTAGTGAAAGTCACTTCGGTGGCACTTTGAGCAAGTACCTTGGTGAAAACCTGGAAATCGGGCATCTTGTGTAAATAAGCACTTTCCATCCATCGAGATCTTTGTTGCTTGTTTTACATCATCCATCCATCACCCATCCACGTCCACATCATAGCTTGATCTTGTGTTCATATCATGATCCTCCTAGCACTACTCGGCGTGTACCCAAGGTCAGTTTGTCATGCCTGTATCGGAGTAGTCTATCGCACCATGCTAGGGACATGTTCTTATACCTGCATCAGATTGGATTCATGTATATTCTTGAAATCTTCCTTAAAATCAAAAAATCCAAAAACATCAAAAAATAAAAATAAAATCCAAAAACATTCATAAAACTAAAAAATCCAAAAACATTCAAAACATATCAAAATCCAAAAAATAGGTAAAAAGTTAGTTAAAAAGTTAAAAGAGAGTTGTCTAGCCGCATTATGGGTCTCTAAGCTCTGAATGTAGGCAATGTTGATTGTTGATCATCCCCCGAGACACTTAAGTCGGTCCTTTAGGAGTTTGTCATAATAAACTAGCAATCCATTTGTTCATATCTCATCAATAATCGAGTCTGTGTCAGTCGACTACATGGTATCTATGTGTATAACGTAGGTAAATCTAATCTTTGATCAGCCCCCAAGGCCCCTAGAATAGGTCTTTAGGTTAGTCTCTTGGTCAAAATCTCAGAAAACACCAAAACATTAGAAAATTCAAAAATCAAAACATTTGCAAAATCTTGAAAATACCAAAAACAACCTCAAAACATTTCAAAAATTCAAAAACATCCAAATATTTGAAAAAATCCATCTGTCCCATTTCACTTTCACCCGAAATAAACATCCACTCACAATAAATCAATCATCACCCTCAACCTTTGGTAAAACAATTGGAAACGAGTCTAGCAAGGTAAAAGAGAAAACTCAATCATCACGGTCTCAAGTCTACGTTAGTAAGTAACAAGTATGTCAAATTTTCATATCAATAGCCCATCATCCAGTTTGTCTCAAATCATCTGATAACATCATATCTTAGGATGCATCCTTCCTACAATGGACATCAACATTAGGCATCACCGTAGTTTAGTCTTGGCTAGCAATATGAAGAACATTAGCTTGTTTGTTTATTTGGTCTTTGTCTTTTGGCTTATCTTATTGCACTCATTCCAATGACTTCTCGAGGATTTCCAAACAAAGGGATTTAGAGATAAAGGAATGGGGTAATGATCATTATCTTTTTATCTGTTGTGCTTGTTGGATATTCTTGTAATATAACCTTGGTCATGCGTGTTTTGTTTTGTTTGTAGGGAGGGTGTTTTAGGTGTCTTATTGACCACATAGGAAGGCTTGCCTTTCTATGTTTTGGTCTGAGATGTTTGAAATATCTGAACTACATTCTAAATAGGGTTTCCTATGCCAAGTGTGAACAGGAGTACTCCTATCTGATTGTCGAGTCAAATTCCATCACACTAGGTGCAATGCCATCCTGGTTCTTTATACCTTGATGCATCATGCCTACATGTGTTATCAAACATAAGGTAAGTAAGCCCTTTTAAAATCTCAATTCTTAATAAGCAATGCATCACCATCATTCATCATTATCTCTAATAAAGTCTCGTAGATCATGGACTTGTTGAATCCTCTTGTCATCATCTCATTTCTTCTTTTCTCCACACTAACATGGTACCATGACTGTCAATTAAAAACATCACCAATACATCCATCCTGCATCCACAAACTGTCAACATGTTGTATATCATATCATATCATAATAGGAAACACTGATCATCTCACATGAATTGCATTTCATCATTGCATAATATAGATTGGTTATTCTAAGCATCTCATAAACCATACATTTGCATCCATTGCATAATCATAAAAGCATTATCATATCGTCCATATAAGCATCATCATCACATCATCCATTCAAGCAACATCATCAATACATTCATCTTGAACCTCTTTGTCACGAGATCTACCCTCAAAATTGAACTTTTCACTTGATCTCTCGAGGGGGTAGTGTACCAACATACTTCTTTTCCCTGGGCATCCGAAAAAATCATTTTTTTTTTGAATTTTGATCATGGCAAGATTATTCTTTGCACCAACGCAGCAGGTACATTACTTCAAAGAGGGGCAAAATGTAGACACATAAATTATCCTGATTGATATCATGCACTCGATTATGGTTCACTAACACCAGTTCTTCCTTAATCACTTCTTTATTGACCAATTAATTAAATAATCCTATCATAATTCCTCTGTTAATTAAATAAATCATTTTATTTGATTAATCCTAATGTTTCTCTTTTGATTAAATAAACCATTTTATTTAATTGAATCCTAAAGTTCATCTCTTTTAATTAAATAAATTAACCTTTATTTGACTAAATCTAACATCATCCATTTTAATTAAATAAATCAAACTTTATTTAATTATATCTAGAATCCATTATTCCTCTCATTTGATTTAAATAAATCCAAAAATCTAAATCAAGTGTCAAATCAACTAATCTCCATCTAAATTAATTAAATTCTAATTAACTCTAACTCTAATCCATCAAATCCTCTAGATTTTGCAACTTGCACAAGTAAATCAATTTAATTGATTTATTAATTCTTCTATTTTCATTCAAAAGGACATCAAGATTGGAATGTTCCCTCATTTTGAAATCTCCCTCCCAAAAGCTCTTGTCCTCCAACATGGTATTAAAAGCCTCTTACAAGTCCTTTTTCTTGAGCCAAGTGGCAATAACTCCTCTTCCACATCTTCCTCCATAAGCTAACTTTCAAATTTCAAATTTCCACTTAATAGCATTTATTTGCACATTCATCAAAATGTGTTCCACCTCTCTCCACTAGCATGTTGACAAGTGGCATTTTGTTATTGGTTGATCTTTAGTCCCACATCCTCCATGTTTTGCATTCCTCCATCCTTCTTTCCTATAAATGGAGAGCTTTTTTACTAATTTTAGATCCACAACTTTATGCAAGATTACTATCTACAGATTTGGAGCAAGTTCAACATTTCATCCACCATTTTCATAGTTTTTATCAATCTTAGCTAGGTTATGGTCAATTTTCATGAAGGAGCATCAATCTTCATCAAATATTTGCAATGAATTGGGAAAGGGCTACTTTACACATCAAAGTAGCACCAATTCCCCCATGGGATTGAGGGTTTGAATGTCTTGAGAAAGATATAATAGTTTTTATTTGATTATCTTTGTTTCGTTTCTTGTTCATTATGCTTCAAATGAATCTCATGGGGAATGTTAGTGTAGATTTGTATAATTGACTAACCTTGTATTGTTTTCTCATGTTTGTGCAGGTCTAGATCTACCATTCATAGGTATAGGTTATAGGGATGATGGATGAGGATTTAGGGTTGAGGGTTTAAGGTATATAGTTGAGAATTGAGGGATAGTGTTTATGGTTGAGCGTATAGGGTTAAGTGTATAGGGTATAGGGATTAGGGTTTAGGATATTCAATATAGGGTTGAGGGTATTGGGTTTAGGGTTGATGGTATAAGGTTAAAGTGTATAGGGTACAAGGATTAGGATTTAGGATATTGGGTATAGGATTTAGGGTGTAGCGTTAGGGTTTAGGGTTTAAGTATAAGGTTAAGGGATAATGTTCAGGGTTTAGGGTATAAGGTTAATGGTATAGGGTATAGGGATGAGGGTTGAAGGTGTAGGATTTAGGGTTTAAGGTATAGGTTTGAGGTTTGAGTGATAGTGTTTAGGGTTGAGGGTATAGGGTTAAGTATATAGGTTATAGGCATTAGGATTTAGGATATTTGGTATAGGGTATAGGGATTAGGGTTTTGGATATTTGGTATAGGGTTTAGGGTATTGGGTATAAGGTTGAGGATTTAGGTTAAAAGGTTGAATGTAGGGTTGAGGGTATAAGGTTAATTGTATTAGGTATAGGCATTAGAGAGGGAAAGAGGGAGGGAGAGAGAGAGAGGTGAGATAGAGAGAGGGGGGACAGAGAGAGAGGGTGAGGGGGTGTGAGGGAGAGACATGAGAGAGAGAGAGTATTCTCTAGTTAGGGTGGGAGGGAAAGACTTGAGAGAGGGCGAGGGGGTGGGAGGGAGAGACCTAAGAGAGAGGGAGAGAGAGAGATTGCCCCCATTTATTAGACCCATTTTTTCAAACAGGCCAAGTTAGGTTGCCAATTTCACCAAATTGGCAAGCTAGTGGGCCCACTAGCTTGCCAATTCGATGAAATTGGCAACCTAACTTGGCCTATTTTAAAAAATGGGTCCAAGAAATGTGGTCTTCTAGTGATTTACATCACCATGAGACCCCATTTCTTGGACTCACTTTTTCAAACAGGCCACTACATTGTCAGTTTCACCAAATTGGCAATCTATTGGGCCCACTAGCTTAATGATTCAGTGAAATTGGCAACCTAACTTGGCCTATTTGAAAAAATGGGTCCAAGAAATGGGGTCTCTCGGTGATTTACATCACTAAGAGACCCCATTTCTTAGACCCACTTTTTCAAATAGGCCACTACATTTCCAATTTCACCAAATTGGCAAGCTACTGGGTCCAATAGCTTGACGATTTGGTGAAATTGGCAACCTAACTTGGCCTGTTTGAAAAAATGGGTCGAAGAAATGGGGTCTCTCGGTGATGTAAATCACCAGGAGACCCCATTTCTTGGACCCATTTTTTCAAACATGCCACTACATTGAGGGATTAAGGGTTGAGGGTTGAGGGATTAGGATAGAGAGTTTACATCACCAGGAGACCCCATTTCTTGGACCCATTTTTTCAAACATGCCACTACATTGAGGGATTAAGGGTTGAGGGTTGAGGGATTAGGATAGAGAGTTTACATCACCAGGAGACCCCATTTTTCTAATTTCACCGAATTGGCAAGCCATTACACCCACTAGCTTGCCAATTCGGTGAAATTGGCAACCTAACTTGGTTTGTTTGAAAAAATGGGTCCAAGAAATTGGGTCTCTTAATGATTTACAACTTTGGGAGACCCCATTTATTGGACCTATTTTTTCAAACATGCCACTACATTGCCAATTTCATCGAATTGGCAAGCTAGTGGGCCCAGTAGCTTGCCAATTCGGTGAAATTAGCAATGTAGTGGCATGTTTGAAAAAATGGGGTCTCGCAGTAATTTACATCACCGGGAGACCCCATTTCTTGGACCCATTTTTTCAAACAGGCCAAGTTAGGTTGCCAATTTCACCGAATTGGCAAGCTAGTGGGTGTAATGGCTTTCCAATTTGATGAAATTAGCAAAATGGGTCCAAGAAATGGGGTCTCCTGGTGATGTAAACTCTCTACCTAATCCCTCAACCCTCAACCCTTAATCCCTCAACCCTTAAACCCTCTACCTTCAACGCTCAACCCTTAAACCCTAATCCCTCAACCCCTATACCCTCTACCCTATACATTAGACCCTCAACCCTAATCCATCAACCCTATACCCTCAACTTAAAACCTAAACCCTTAAACCCTCTAATCTTACCCTATACATTAAACCCTCAACCCTATACAATGGACCTCAACCTAATCCCTCAACCCCACCTCAACCTTAAACCCTACCCTCACTACCCTCTACCCTCTACCCTATACATTAAACCCTCAACCTCACCTCAACCCTCAACCCTTAATCCCTCAACCATCAACCCTTCAACCCTTAACCCTCAACCCCTATACCTCTAATTCTATACATTGGACCCTCAACCCTAATCCTTCAACCATATACCTCTAAAACCTATACCCTAAACCCTAAATCCTTCTACCCTCAACCCTCAATCCTTAAACCCTAATCCCTCAACCCCTATACCCTCTACCCTATACATTGGACCCTCAACCCTATACCTCAATCCTCTACCCTCAACCTTAAACCCTCAACCCTCAACTCAAAACCCTAAACCCTTAAACCCTCTCTACCCTTCCATTAAACACTCAACCCCTCAATTCTCAGCCCTAAACCCTTAATCCCTCAACCCTCAACCCATATACCCTATACCTTATACATTGGACCCTCAACCTAATCCGTTAACCATATACCCTCAAACCTATACCCTAAACTCTCTACCCTCAACCCTAAACCATCAACCCTAAACCCTTAAACCTTCTACCCTCTACCCTCAACCCTAATCCCTCAACCATATACCCTCAACCCAATACCCTAAATCACCAACCCTATAGGTCCTCCACCCTATACCCTCAACCCTATACCCTCAACCCCTATCCCTTTCTCTCTATCTATACATCTCACCTCTCTCCCTCATCTCCTACCCTCTTTAATTGTCTCTATCTACTCTCTCCCTCTTTCTATGTACCTATCTCTCAATCAATCCCTACCACTCTCTCTCGCTCCCTCTATCTATCTCTCTCTATCTCCCTCCCACTGCCTCTCCATCACTCCCTTTCTCTCTCACTCCCACTCTCTCCCTATCTATTAGGTCTCTCCCTCCCACCCCCTCTCTCTCAGGTCTCTCCCTTTGGCACCCTACCTAACTCTCTCTCTCTCTCCCCCCTCTCTCTATCTATCCATCCTACCCTACCTAGATATGTCCCTCTCACTCCACCCCCCTCTCTCTCTCTCCCTCTCTCTCAGGGCACTCTCTCCCACACCCTCTCCCTCTCTCAAGTCTCTCACTCTCACAATCCCTCTCTCTCACTCCCTCTCTCTCCCACTCCCTCTTACTACCTATATCTCAAGGGAGGAAGGAAGGGAGGGAAAAGGGGAGATAGATAATATTAGAGAGGGAAGGAGGGAGGGAGGGAGAATGGTGCTTGATAGAGAGTAGAGAGGGAAGGAGAGAAATAGAGAAAGATGGGGGAGAGAGAGGAGGAAGGTGGGGAGATTGAGAGAGAAGAAGAGAGGAGGAAGGTGGGGAGATTGAGAGAGAGGAAGAGAGGGGGAAGAGGGAAGGAGGGAGGGAGAGGTAGAGGTGGAGAGAGGGATGTAGAGAGAAGTATATAGGGAGGGAGATATAGTGAGGGAGAAGTAGAAAAAGAGAATGGTGAGATAAATAGTAGAGAGGAACGAAGAGAGTGAGAGAAAGATGGAGAGACAAAGAGGAGGACAATTAGGAGATTGAGAGAGAGGGAAGGAGGGAGGGAGATGTAAAGATTGAGAGAAAGAGATAGAGATAAGTATATATAGGGAAGGAGAGATATAGAAGGGGGAGAAGGGAGGGAGAATTAGAGAGATAGATATAGAGAGAGGAGGGAGGTAAGTGAGATTGAGAGAATGAGAGATGGAGAGAGGGGGAAGGAGGAATGCAAAGAGATTAAGAGAGAGGGAGAGAGAGAGTGTGAGGTAGAGATGGGTAGGTTAGATATAGAGAAGTAGAGAGGGAAGTTGGATGGGAGGAAGAAAGAGAGAGGTGATATATATAGAGAGAGAATTAGAGAGGTAAGGAGGGAGGGAGTGAGAGATATTGGTGAGATAGAGAGAAGTATATAGGGAAGGAGAGAGAGAGAGGAGGAAGGTGGGGAGATTGAGAGAGAGGGAGAGAGAGAGGGGGGGGAAGGAGGGAGGGAGAGGGAGATATGGAGAGAGAGAGAGAAGTATATAGGGAATAAGAGATAAAGAAGAAGTAGAGAGAGAGAGAGATGGAGAGAGAGATAATGATGAGATAGAGAGTAGAGAGGGAAGAAGAGAGTTAGAGATCAAGATGGGGGAGGGAGGGAAAGTGTGTGTGAGAGAGAAACATAAAGTGAAGGAGGAAGGATGGGATATTGAGAGGGAGAGAGAGAGGGAATGTGGGAGGGAGAGGTAGAGATGGAGAGTGATCTAGAGAGAAGTATATATGGAAGGAAAGATAGAGAGGGGGAGGGAGGGAGGAGTAGAGAGAGAGAGGGAGAGGTATGGAGGGAGAGAGAGGTGAGATAGAGAAGGATGGAGAGAGATAGAGAGAAGTAGAAAGGGAAGGAGGGAGGGAAAGAGGGAGAGAGAAGTGTGATAGAGAGAATGAGAGAGGGGGAAGGAGGAAGGAGAGATTAAGAGAGGGAGAAGGGAGGTTGGGAGATAGACAGAGAGGGATAGGTTAGATAAAGAGAAGTAGAGAGGGAAGGTGGGTGGGATGCAGGAAGAGAGAGAAGGAAGGAGGAAGGTAGAGAGATTGAGAGAGAGAAGGGAGGGAGAGGTAGAGGGATTGGTTAGATAGAGTGAAGTAGAGAGGGATGGTGGGTGGGAGGAAGAGAGAGAGGGGGGAGATAGAGAAAATTAGAGAGGGAAAGAGGGAAGGAGGAATAGAGGGAGGGATGGAGGGAGAGAGAGAGAGGTGAGATAGATAGAAGTATAGAGGGAAGGAGAGAGTGTGAGAGAGAGGTCTAGAGCATAAGGGATAAATAATGAGTGAGATAGAGCAAGAAAGATGATACAACTTGTTGATTACTAAAATTTGACCTCCTGATTACTGATATTTGACATGCTGATTACTGAAATTTGGGAAGTCTGAAAAATTGTAAGATTTTCAAAAAACTAGAATTTGAATTATAACTCCTAGAGATTTGAAACCACTCTCAAACATCCAGAAACTATATACAAGAAATATAACTTAAAGTATATAAGAAAGTACATGTCCATATGTAAATATCAACTTATACTTAAATGTTTATTTCATATATATAGTTTCCATAAAGGATAACAAGAAGAAAGAGACAAGAAAAAGAGAAGAAAAAATTTTCAATGTAGACCAAAACACGAGTTCATTATAATGCGCTTGCATTTTGTTAATGTTTTTTTTATTTCAAAAAATGCACATTTTTTGAACTTAAAATGCACACATTTTTTGAAATGTAAACCATTACACAAGTGCATTATAACGCGAGTGCATTATAATGCAAGTGCATTATGGCTTGGTCACTACCAACCCATAACACGAGCATGTTTTTCTATAACACGCTCGTATTTTTGCTATTTCGGGATGAAAAAAGTAAATTGGCCACTTTTTGGCCCCCCATCTTTTTGCACTTACCCAACTTGTATTTGCAATGGTTTTGAATATAGATATTATTAGAGTTGAAATAACTTAGGATATGTAATGATAAAAATATATATAAACTAGTGTAAACTAAACATGTTATAATTTATAAATAACTCTAAAGGAAATAATTAGCATAATAAATTGAATAAACCGATCACATAATTCAATCAAATTAATATTAGAATAGTATGTATAATATTCTCAATATCTTTTATCATTAATGGCTTTCAAAATGTATATGAATTTGAGCACTTGGAATAGTCATTCTCACCCTAGGAAGATTTCAATGGTCTTGGCTCTCATAGCTATGGCACACTCTAGGAGGAACAATTACTATTCAAAATCCATCATGAAAAAATTGCTTAATGTAAGGAAGTTAAGGTAGCATAACACCTTCCTACACTAAACTTGAGAGGAGGGTAATGCAAAACTTTTTTAAATCTTTACAATAGTTACATAAACATAAATATTATGCATACCACAATATAATTATTTACGTGGGGAAAACCCTTTTGAGAGAAAAAACCCTCACTCCAAAAATAGTCCAATATATCATTTAGAAATCACAAAATTACAATATACTTGCAAATAAAGCTTCTCATAAGATTATCACCAACTAGAGATCCAAAGGCAACACAACTATTGGAAATAGGATGTCATTTAATTGCAATCCTAAACATTATTTCATGTATCTCCTAAGTCCATGGAAAGTGTTCCCCAACACTAGGATTAAAAAGAGATTAAATTCAAATGAAATGGACATGTAAATTGGCATTTGTAATTAATTCTAAATGATAAGAACATGTGGGGATGCCCAAGAAGAGCTCCTACAAAATAGGAGCACATGGGGCGCCCACATGGAAGGTGGAACCCACCTTGAGTTTAGTTAATTGTTTGGAGAAAAGATAACACTTCAGTAATGCATGTAAAGATCCTAGAAGTTAGGGATTGATGTTTACATGCATGGAGTTCAGTTCAGTATCAGTTTAGTTCAGTTCAATTCAGTTCAGTTCAATTCAATTCAGTTCAGTTCAGTTCAATTTAGTTATAGTTCAGTTATCTTCAATTGTATGTTGTTATTTTGTGTTGCATGTTAGTTGACTTTAGTTGACTTGAATTGCATGCTAATGACTTGAGTTGCATGACAAATAATAGGTGACTACTTTTAGTTAACAGGGGATGATCAATCATGCATGATATTTGCATGAATGGTGGAGAGATATGTTTCAGTTAGTAGAGATTGACTTGGACCCACCTTGGGCACCCAAGTTGGCATCTTGGAGTTAACACTTTTGCATGAGAAGATATTTTATAAGGCTAAGTTAAGTGGGCCCATTCTTGGGTGCCAAATTTGAGGAGAAGCTTACAATATACCTTTGTAATCAACATTGAGTTAGGACTTCAATTTTGGACGCCCAAATTGATGGACTTGGTTTGACATTGTTTTTCATGGAAGAACTCTACTTGCAAAGAATAGGCATAGGTTTTGAGAGATAAGCTTTGTGCAAGTTGTAATTGACAACTCTTTGGAGTTTTCAAGGTTCATAATTATCTATTAATTAAAGCAAGTTGAAGAGAGTGTTATCAGATTTTATTGCAAGTTGTGAAGAAGAATTGTTGAAGGCAGAAGAAGCATCTCAAGCAAGGATTGATAAATAATTATTGTAATCTTGTTCTAAGGTTAAATAATACAAGCACTATTGATTCTCGTGGTGAATTTTTTTCTTGAAAGGGTTTTTCCATGATATATGTTGTGTCACTTCTATCTTCTGGTCTTATTCTTCTACAATCTATCTACTTTTACAAATGGTAAAATGAATCTAAACATATAATCATCTACAAAGAAATTGTAACAAAGAACACTTAATTAGATCTACAATCTCATAGTTTTACAAAGTATTAAGCTACATACCATTTTCAATATTTGGTATCAGAGCTAACAGTTGGGTGGAGTTTGGGACGCCTTTCTCTTAAAAGTTTGAAAGATTTTTGGCTATAGTGGGAGCTTTTATTATTGTGTTATTGCTGATTTTGTAAAAGAAGTGTGTTACAATGAGTTCTAATTCTCATTTAGATATTGAAAGATTCAATGGATCTAGTTATGAGATGTGGAAACTAAAAAAGGAGGATCTCCTTGAAGAGAGTGATCAATGGTTAGTTGTTTGTAATGAGACAAAGTCACCAACAATGATGTCAGATCAGGATTGGGCTAAGCTTGATAAGAAGGAAAGAGGGACCATAAGATTATGTCTTGTTGATGTTGTTCTCTTGAATGTTTTACATGAAACTACTGCATATAAGTTGTGGAAGAGGATAGGTGATATCTATCAAACCAAAAGTCTTACTAATAAGTTGTATCTAAAAAGACAGTTGTATTATTTAAAGATGAAAGATGGTGATTCTGTTGCAAATCATTTAAATGCTTTTAATTTGATTCTAAGTCAATTAACATCTGTAGATGTAAAGCTAGAAGATGAAAATAAATGCATTTTGTTACTTTGATCTTTACCAAAGTCTTGGGAAAATCTAATTGTTGCTATCAGTGGTAGTGGTGCAAATCCTAAGATGGACAATATAATTCCTACTCTCCTATCAAAGGAGATGAAGAGCAAGTCTAAAATGAAAATCAAAGATTCCTTGTTTAAATAACCTAAGGGAGACAAGGAAGGAAAGGGTAAGTCTAAAGGACAGTCTGAAACCCCTGGTAAGAGTAAGGTAAAATGTTGGAATTGTGGGAAACCGGGACATGTGAAGAAGGATTGCAAGAACAAGAAAAAAGATTTTTGATTCTTCTACAGAGGAATCCTCAGATGATGGTAATAATGCATTGATCATTTCATGTAAAAATGTAAGTGATGACTCTTTGCTTGATGTTTCAAAGTGATTTTCATGAAGAGGATGGTAGTCATGATGCCATGTGTAGCTCGTACCACGGTTTAGTGGGAGTTGTTGGCAGTGACGTGGATGCATCATTGGTAAGGTTATCTTCATGTGATTGGGGATATATTTTTTTGGTTTAGAGTTGTTGCTATTATGTCATGATTTACTCTTGTTGCATTTAGAGTTTGGCATGGTACTTTTTCTCTTGAGACTAGGATGTTTATGTATGTTATGATGCATGTGATCTCCTTAGAGGAGATGGTTAGATCATGGATGTCATGTTTATGTTTCTAATTCATGATTGGAGCTTTGAAATTGATCATAGTAGCTCTCTTATGTATTGGGTACAATAACCATTTGCTTGATTACTTCATGATAGTGCTATGTTGCATTTGGAGTTTGGCATGGATTGGTTGGTTACAGGTCCTCATGGATACTTGGAGACATAGGTGAGGCTTGAGTTCTCTCATGGTTAGCGACATGTGTTGAGATGGTTACTCTTGATGAGATTTCAGCAGGAAGTCTGAGGATCCTACACCTTAGTTGGATGTGAGTTCAACACACTTGGCGGTTTCACATGCCTCCAAAGAGGCAATTTGGTTACAAAGACTTGGGAAAGGTATTAGTTTTATATTGCAAGAAAATTAAAATTGAATGTGATAGTTAGAGTGCTATTTATTTAGCCAAAAATCCTATGTATCATGCTCGTACTAAGCATGTTGATGTTCATTATCACTTTGTGCGAGAAATGGTTGAGTGGGAAGGTATTGATTGAGAAAGTTGACACTTTGATCAATGTTGCAGATTATCTTACGAAACCAATTCCTACAGAGAAGTTCCCTTGGTGCAGGAAGGCCATTGGCCTTGAGTCTCATACTTGATTTATAATAATGATTCCTTGTTTAGAATAATTGCAATGTATAATTTCAAGTGGGAGAATGTTGGAAATAGGATGTCGTTTAATTGCAATCCTAAACAATATTTCATGTATCTCCTAAGTCCTTGGAAAGTGTTCCCCAACACTAGGATTGGAAAGAGATTAAATTCAAATGAAGTGAACATGTAAATTGACATTTGTAATTAATTCTAAATGATAGGAAAATGTGGGGATGCCCAATAAGAGCTCCTACAAATAGGAGCACACGAGGCGCCCACATGGAAGGTGGAACCCACCTTGAGTTTAGTTAATTGTTTGTAAAGATCCTAGAAGTTAGAGATTGATATTTACATGTATGGAGTTCACTTTAGTTCAGTTCAGTTCAATTATGGTTCAATTATCTTCAGTTGCATGTAGTTAGTTTGAGTTGCATGTTAGTTGACTTCAGTTGACTTGAATTGCATGCTAATGACTTGAGTTGCATGATAGATAACAAGTGACTACTTTCAGTTAACAGGGGATGATCGATCATGCATGATATTTGCATGAATGGTCAAGAGATATGTTTCAGTTAACAGAGATTGACTTGGACCCACCTTGGGCACCCAAGTTGGCATCTTGGAGTTAACACTTTTGCATGAGAAGATATTTTATAAGGCTGAGTTAAGTGGGCCCATTCTTGGGTGCCAACTTTGAGGAGAAGCTTACTAGATATCTTTGTAATCAACGTTAAGTTAGGACTTTAGTTTTGGACGCCCAAATTGATGAAGGACTTTGTTTGACTTTTTTTTTCATGGAAGAACTCTACTTGCAAAGAATAGGCGTAGGTTTTGAGAGATAAGCTTTGTGCTTTGTAATTGACAACTCTTTCGAGTTTTCAAGGCTCATAATTATCTATTAATTGCAGCAAGTTGAAGAGGGTTTTATCATATTTTACTGTAGGTTGTGAAGAAGAATTGTTGAAGGAAAAAAAAGCATCGCAAGCAAGGATTGATAAAGAATTATTGTAATCTTTTTCTAAGGTTAAATAATGCAAGCACTATTGATTCTCTCGGTGGAGTTTTTTCCCAAAAGGGTTTCTCCACGGTATATGTTGTGTCACTTCTATCTTCTAGTCTTATTCTTCTACAATATTCTGTCTACTTCTACAAATGGTAAAATGAATCTAAACAAATAATCATCTACAAAGAAATTGTAACAAAGAACACTTAATTAGATCTACAATCTCATAGTTTTACAAACTATTAAGCTACATAATTACCTCCATTTTCAACAACTATCAGACTATCAGAATACATCACAATGCATAGTTATAATACAATGCCCTCATAAAATAGGGTTTCCTTCTAAGGCAAGACAAGCCAACAAAATATCTATCATCAAATCTGAGACCTAATTATGAATGATCCAGATTTATAATAATAAATATACATAAAATGTGGCTTTTAAGGGCATTTCCCCCAAACCCCCATAGGGCGTACCCTTCGTGCTCAAATATATTAACCTCTTATTATTACAAGGTTGAGAAACCATTTTCCTAACATTCTCCCACTTGTCAAACACCTTGCAAGAGCAATGGGAGGATCAATACCATGATTTAATTGCTAGGGATTGAAAGGCCCGTAAACTCTAAACATCATCCAAACTTCTCTATGCTCACAACCTTAAATAATCTACAACATTCATCAAAGTCTCTACCTTAACTAGCTTCACCCTACCATCCCTGACCATATCTCTAACAAAATGATATTATACATCAATGTGCTTGGTTCTAGCATGAAATGTCAGGTTCTTAGCTAGGCAAATCATACTCTAACTATCACAATAAATTGTCAATGCACCTTGTTTTATTCCAACATCTGAACACAATATCTTGAGCCAAATGGATTTTTTACAAGCATGAGTAGCTACCATATACTTAGCTTTAGTAGTGGACAAAGCAACCTTAGCTTTTCAGTTACTCATCCAATTGATTACACCAACAAATAAAGTAAACACATAAGTATTGATGGATCATCTGCTATCAACATCGCATGCCCAGTATAAATCCACATAACCATGAATATCAAAGAAAATTTTGTCTCTTATCAAATTATCATGATGACATAAGGAATACTCTAAGGTACCCCGCAAATATCTGAAGACTCTTTTAATTCCATCTCATTGAATTTTATCAAGATTAGAAAAATATCTAGAAAGAACTCCCACTACTTGGAAAATATCTCCATCTAGTGTAGGCCATGAAATACATCAAACATGCAAATTCACTCTAATAAGGCACTCTACTCATGTCTTCCATATCTAATGGGGATGTTGGACAATCTGAAACAGATAACCTTGTTCTAATTGTAAAAGGAACAAACAATGGACTACAATCCTACATGTTAAATCCTTATAAAATTGAATTGACATACTAATTATGGTCAATCCATAGCTTTATGTTCACTCTATCTCTTCTAATTTCCATCCCAAGAATGTGTTTAGTTACATCAATATCTTTCATTTCAAATTTAGTTGAAAGTGGAGACTTTAGTTCTAAAATAATTACTTTCCCTTTACCAATAAACAACATATCATTGACATATAATATAATAAACAAGAATGATCACCATCAGATTTATAATAAACATAGTGATATGATTTAAAATGCTCAAGTCTCAACCTCAACATATATGTATTAAATTTATGGTACCACATCTTAAAACTCTATTTGAGGCCTGTTATCTCTTGGATTTTGCACCCTGTTGAATGTAAAATTCAACAATCTAGCCTCTAAAGCTGTGGGTTTCTTGTAAACAAAGGTCAACCTCTGGAGAAGGCCGGCTTCCTTTGTGTTATCACCTAACTACTGATCTTTGTAAGGAAAAGGGAGAAGGAGCGCATGAAAATAAAAATTAAATCCTATGGTGATACACCAAATTTGCTCAAAACATGTACAGCTGCTTAACACACAGTTTTCAATCAACTAATAAAATTTGATATGCACAACTCAATACTCATATGATACTGCATAAACATTTCATAAGAAAGCTACTATACACACAGTCCTAGAAGGATGATAAATTCTCCTCACAACTAAAATCTGTTTACATTACCAACATAAACCATAACCTGCAATATACATATCTCCTTTGCTTGAAAGTGCTATTAATGAGACGTATTAACAAGGAATAAGAAAAACTCACATGTAAATATATCAATCATTCAACACACTCAACGAAACGGATAACTGAGAAGGCAAAAATTTCTTTTTTTATTGATCTCTAAAGGTGAAACTCTACCATACAATGTTTGTAAATGAGTTACAAAACTCAGTATTCTCCTCTAAGGACTTATAGAAGTCACAAAAGAAGAAAATATGCAAGTAAGAACTATCTACAAAATGAGGCCAAAATGCCATATATATGAAAACTAAAAGTATCGGCCCCCTGCTTTAGGGTTTACAAAAATATCAGTTTTTTACAATGGTCGACCCTCAGATCTTTTGGAAATAAAGTTAATGCATTCAATGTGCATCCCCCGTGTCCATGTCGGTGCAATATCGCTCCAGGGATGGCCCTTCAGATCTTTTGCAACCATTGCATTAACTTCTGACCCCGTGTCCTCCTTCAAACTTCCATCAAAGCCGCTTTGAATGTCTTGAAGCATTATCATAAATGTCATTCTACCTTTGCCAGTAGACATCCTAGCTGTCCCTGACACTAGCGGCTTCTTCCCCTTCGGCTTTCCTCCTATTTCAAATCTTTCTTCAAGTTGATCCCTCCGCGAGAAAGACAACATCAAATGTTCCATGTTGTCAGACCTCCATAGAGACAACACTACTGCCTTCGAACCGATTCATCAACCTTGATTACAAAGCAGATCCATACTACTCACATTTCATTGATCTTCCTCACAAGGATAGTCACAATAGTCAAACTACCCATGGTCCATCTTTAGCTCCTTCTGATTGGTTGAATTCATGCCACGTAGATTCCCAGACGGTCAAAGGTCGCTTCATCAGAATCGCATGTCGGTGAGACACTAGACGTGTCTCCGCGATGCGATTATGCCCTTCAGTAGTTATTGGCATAGCTCACAACCATCGGCAAGAGTTCATAGCGAGTTCCCATTGGTCATACCAATATTCCTTTCTATTGGAAAATCCATCGCTATCGGCAAGACTCCCCTCAGTCAGCGAGAGATTATACCGAAGCGCCCATCTTTCGGCAAGACCAACATCTTTCGGTGAGACATCATGCTGAACTCAAACCCCACGGCCAGGAGTCTTACCGATTCCAAATATCCATTTGGTGAGACCCTTTTGTGTCAGCAAGACCTCACACTGAACGCCAAACATTACACCGAGACCTTTCGTTTTAGCGAGACATCACAGTGAGAGCACCAACTTTTGCTGAGACTTCCTTCTTTTGGCAGGACTTCATCCCAATGCCAACCATTTTAGCGAGACCACCATGGGTCGGAAAGACCTCACACTGAAGCCTTCATCTCTTAGCGAGCTCGGACCATTTTGAGGAGACCGTCAACGGTCGGCGAGACCTCTCGCCGAGCTCCTCCTATTTTGGCGAGACCCTGCTTAGTCGGCAAGACCTTTCGCTGAGCTCAAACATTATACCGAAGGCACAATCCCTTCAATGAGACTCCACTTGGTCGTTGAGACTTCATGCCAAACGTAAACCTTTTGGCAAGACTTCTATTTGTCGGCTAGACCTCATAGCGATGATGTCTCCTTTCGCCAAGACTTCCTTCATTCAGCCAGACGTTACGCTGAACCCAAAATATTTCAGCAAGACTAGCCTTGCGTGCAGCAGTCGGTGAGTGATATAGTAACCCATGGTGATTAAAATGTCTGGCTGACCAGTATATTCCCAATGAATAGAACCACACTGCTAGTCAATAAGACAATAGGAGGGTCTCAACGACTTTCTTCAATAGGAATTTTATGACAAATCCGATTGAGGCATGCTTTCTAATATACTTCCTTGAGAAATACATCAAGTGTATGATTTAATCCTGCACAACAAAGTCCCCATTTAGCCTTCATGAACACCTGAAACATAGATTGCCCTGCCTGTTTGAGCCCGCAGGTGAAAATTAGGTAACATTTCTGGCGACCTCAGCTGGATGTTTTCCTGCTAAACATGCAAACCAGTAGCCTAGACTTGTCCATTAGGCATGGAGTCACTTGATAACTCAGATTGGTTGATTTAAAACATCAGCTTTGTACATGGCTCAAATGCATTTGTAACTCAAGAAACATATCACTTAGACAATTATGAAAATAGGAAACTACAGAAGTGAAACTATTTACTGTGTTGGGACAACACTTAGGGAATGCAACAACAACTAAACTAAAGAGCAACAACACTTATTGAATGCATGAAATCTAACCTAAAGCATGTACAAGAAGGAACTTATCAAACCTCAAAACAAGGCTTGAGGTGTATCCCATTGACTGGGATAGGAAGCACTTCACCTTCAGTTATGGCCAGTTGGAAAACATTGTGTTCTTTACAGTCTTTGATAATAAATGGACCTATCCACATGTTGCCAAACTTGGTGTGATGGCCCGGCCTGCCCTTTAGAACATCCCATTTCAGCACAAGATCTCCCACCATGAAATTTCTTGCTCTAGTTTTCTTATCAAACGTTCTTTTAGTTAGGATTTGCTGACGTTCCATGTTCTTCATAGCCTTGTTTCTAGTTTCTTCTAACTCCATCAGTTGAGTATATCTTAAGGCAAGTGGATCAGTCTGTTCAAACAAGACTAGCTGACTGGCGATATCCAAGGTAGGTAACTCAATAGAAATAGGTAATTTTGCTTCTTTACCATACACCAACATGTAAGGTGAGTTCCCAATCACCTTCTTAAGGGTAATTCTATCTGCCCAAAGAGCAGTCTTCAGTTTGGCATGCCAATCCCTCTTATTGTTCTGAAGCGTCCTTTTGATAATGTTAATTAGATTTTTTTTAGTGGATTCTGCAAGTCCGTCGCCCTAAGGATAATAGTTGGAGCTTGTATTCAAGTAAATTCCATTCCTCAATGCCCAATCAGCAACCTTCAAACCAACAAATGCCAGGGCATTGTCAGAAATTATAGAATCTAGAACTCTGAATTTGCAAACCATGTCTTCATAAAAATTCAGCACTATTGTTTCATTAGCTTCCTTCAGAGGCAAAGATTTTGTCCATCGTGTAAAATAATTCGTTGCTATGATAATCCACCAATGGCCTACACTTGAGGGTGGATTGATTGCCCCTATGAAGTCAATTCCCCACTTCATAAACGAATGTTCTATCTGAATTGGTTGCAATGGCAAAGTAGCAAGCTTTTCTTTGCCTGAAAATAAGGCACATTTGGAACATCTCTTGACATATATATGTGCATCCTTAAACAAGTTAGGCCAATAATAGCCTCCTCTTAAAATCTTATATGTTGTTGTCCTTGTAGCATAGTGACCTCCAGAAGGTCCATCATGGAACTCGTGTAATATATGATCCACTTGATCATTATCAACACACCTAAGCAGTACTCCACTGTGATCTTTCCTATATAAAACATCATCAATCAAGACGAAAGGAATAGACTGAAGTCGGTAGTACCTCCTCTTCATTCTGTTCAGATTAGGTGGACATCCCCAGTTCTTAAGAAATGTGACATCTCCTACAACCAACTAGTATCTTCATTATTTGTTGTCCCAACATTAACCAAAACTGAGTCTTGTTCATCCTCTACTACTGAAATGTCTTCGTTAGCCAGCTGCTGGCATAAACCTTTTCCCCTCACCAATTTAGTGACCTGAATATCCACATCGTACTCCATAACTCTTGTGATCCATCCAGCCTGTTTTTCATTTAGATCTTTACTGAGTAAAAATTCTCACACTAGAATGTGCCACTTGAAGATGAATTTTGTTATGAGACAGTAGATGTCTAAATTTCTTCAAACTTTTCACAACAACCAACACATGTTTTTCTACAAAAGTATACTTTTTCTCATAGTCTTCAAGACCCTTGCTGAAAAAAGCAATGGGCTTCTCCAACCCTTCTACATTTTTTTGCACCAAAATTGCAGAAATTACATCAAAACTACCAAAAGTGTACAAGGTAAAATCCTTGTTGAAATATGGGTTAACTAATGTTGGGGCTGAAGCTAACACCTCCTTGATTAGTTGAAAATTGTCCCTTGCTTCTCGGGTCCATCTAAACTCTGCATTCTTTTTTAACATAGTTGTAAGGGGTTTTAACAAGGCTGCTATATCAAGCTAAAACCTCCTGACAAAATTAATACGACCAATGAAACTCTGAAGTCCTTTCTTATGCTGAGGTAAAGGCAGCTCTAAGATTGCTGCAACTCTTTTAGGATCCACAGTAATTCCCTTCCTAGATATTACATACCCAAGAAGCTTTCCTTCATGAATAGAGAAAACACATTTCTTGGGGTTCAATGATATACCGAACTCCTGACAACGTTCAAAAATCTGCCTCAAATGGTCAATGTGATCTGCTATCTTCTTAGAATAGACAGTGATGTCATCAAGATATACTAAAATAAACTTATACATTAAGTTGTTAAAGGCCATGTCCATAGCCTTTTGGAAGGTTGCTCCAGCGTTAGACAAACCAAATGGCATTTTCCTATACGCCATTGTGCCCCACTTTGTGGTGAATGTAGTTTTAAATTGATCTTCTTCCCTTACCAAAATCTGGTTATAACCAGAATATCCATCCAGTAAAGAAAAACGTTCAAAACCTGACACACATTGAAGACTCTGCTCCATAGATGGAAGAGGGTGCCTGTCCTTTAACGAAGCTTTGTTCAAATATCTAAAGTCTACACATAATCTAAGCTCCCCGTCTTTCTTCCCGATAGGAACTAGATTTGCAATCTAGCTAGTATGCTTGATGGGAAAGATAATCCCACTTTCTATTAGTCTGAAAACTTCTTTATGCATTAATGGCTCCAGTTTGGGATTAACTGGCCTCTATTTCTGCCTTATGGGTTTAGCTGTTGGCTCCAATTCTATTGTATGTTGTGCAAGACATGGATCAAATCCCTTCAAATCTCCATACTCCCAGACTAATATGTCAATGAATTCTTGGAATAATTGCAGAAAAGACTACTTTTCAGTAGCAGTGTTTATTTTTCCTATCTTGAGGCTTCTCTTGGGTGCAATTTCTAAGTCCTCATAATGATCTTGTTGAACTAGTAAATTGGCTTTGTTACTTTTAGCCTGATCATCAGAGTTGAAAATATTTTCTAGGGTGACCAAACCCTTAGGAAACTTCTTGTTCTTTAATTGCAGTACCTAGCCTCCATACTGCTGCTTAATTCTCTCCTGGTTTAATGCTGCAAACACGTCCTCTTCAAGTAGAAACTGTAGAATCTGCTCATCGCTCTCAAAGACCTACCAGTTAACATTGTTATCGGGCACTGAAGACTTGATAATAACCTTGATGTGTTGTTGATTACATTCCTTCCTTACGCTATTCGGAACGTCAAACTGAGCTCCCACAACTGCTAATCTGTCAGCATGATGATTCTGATTTCTTGGAATTGAAATGATATTGAAAGCCTCAAAATCCTCAATGAGGTCCCAAACCCTATGCTTATACAATTTAAGAATATCATTTTTAACAACATTCAGGCCTCTAACCTAATTTACTATCAATTCACTATTCCCATGCACCTTTAAACACTTAATTCCATGTTTCCTTGCCCATTCCAGCCCTTGAATAAGACCTTCATATTCTATTGTGTTATTAGTGCATGAAAATGCAAACCTAAAGGTTGCATAATATCTTTCAGCTCTTGGGGAAACCAATAATGCACCCCCACCAGCGCCATGTCTGCTCCTTGAGCCATCAAAATACATTTCCCAAACTTTGTCTTGCCGATCACAATCATTCACTGGCTTCTTAACCAAGTTAGGCATCACTATATCAACTTCTTGAAACATGTAGTTACCCATACCAACATCCGACACCAAGTCACTTTCAGCACTAGAAGTTTGGCCTACTGCCCACTCATCTAAAAGTATATCAGGAATATCGTCAACAACAATGCGAGGATCAGAGACAACAGCATGCTCGTCTTGTTCAAAAATTATGCAATTGGCATTTATTGCACTAGGTATATAGGGTTCTATATTGTCTTTTGCAAGTAACTCAGACTTAATGGTTACTTTAGTTCCATACCTAGTACGAAACAACATGTGAGACTAGTCAGACGAAAGGTATCCCCCTATTTTAGCCATAAACTCTCTTGACAAACATAACCCAAAATACGGAGGCACACTACATAAATGTCTTGGGAAATTGAAAAATTAGGGCAAGTATGTAGAGTTAAGCTAGCATCTTTGATAAGACCTACTATATTAAAAAATGAGCCATCCAGTTGGACTACTCCTTTCTCTAAAGGTTCATACTTTAAACCTAACCGATCAACTACTTGCTTGGGCATCATAGAACAGGTAGCACCACTATCTACCATACAATTGTGCACTAATTTTTTTCCAATAATCAATGAAACATAGAACATAGGAGGTCTCATGCTCTTACCTTGAATCGTAGATTCCCCTTAGCTACTGGGATTAGCAACTTTCCCTTGATCATCATTAGCCATTATGACCTTTTGGGAATCTACAACAATTTGTGTAGGATTTGTACCTTCAAATAATGCCTTTCTAAGTAGATCAGCCTATCCAAGAATGCTTAAGGAGTCCCACATGGTCATATTCACATTCATCTTCTTCATACTGTCCACAATGTTGTAAGGAATAGTTAAAGGTGTCTTTTGATGTACTTTAGCAGCAGCCAGTTCTTTATTCTTGTGAGGCTGCTCCTTGATTGGTAAGACAATAATTTTTTTTGGTACATTTAGAATAGGTGTGGATGATGCTTCTACAGTTGCATGCCCCTTGTTTCTATTAGCTAATTTCTCCACCTCTAGAGCTCTTTTCTTAGCTCGTGTATTGGCTGCAATTGTTGAATCAACATTCACACCACATAACTCTTCACTTTGCCAATTTAAAAATGCATTCTCATTAGAATGTATATCCGTTCGTTGTTCAGGCATATTAGCAGGTGCATCTTGTTGTGGACTGACAACATTTTGGACCATAAATGCCTGATTAACTACCCCATTTGAGCATGAGGCTGGGTTATGTGCTTGATTACAAAAACAAAACCATTCATTTTCTATCACAAAGTTATTCTGGGTTGGAACCATATCCTTCACTGGATTTACAACATTAATAGGAGCTGGATTATAAGATTGGAATGGTCTCTGATTAACATTTTGCCTCTGATAAGCACCTTGATAGGGTTGCCTATTTTTCTGGTACTGATATCCCTGGTTTTGATAAGACTAATTTGCATTATGACCTTGTTGTTGGTTCTGCTATTGAAAATTCAGCCTTTCCCCTTGATATTGTTTCTTCATGCTGATCAACTCATTTCCCATAGTCTGTAAAATACTTTCTATCTTCTGCTGACTAGACTTGATCTCTTGCAATTCACTTGATGGTCCTACAATTGACACTCCTTGTCTTACGGCAATGGGTAATGGTGGAACAACAGGTAAAGGGGCTATATATGGCATTTGCAATGGCATATTTGATTGAATTTCAGGGAAATAGGGCATAGGTGGCCTAGGTGCTAACTTGCCTACTTGAATGAGGTTATTTTATGCCTTAATAGCTATACTATAAGCCTGAGGTAAAGAAGTACCCCCCATGGACTGTATCATGACTGAGATATCACTATTTAAACTTTTCAAATAGTACAAAAATGCATAATCAACAAAAGGCCTTACCGTAGCAGGTATTATGTTCCAAGTCTTTTGAAATCGGATATTGAAATCTGCCATTTGTTCTTGTGGGGCTGTTTTAATGGTTGTTAACTACTCTACCAAAGATAGGTGATCAGATTTTTCCTCAAAAGATCTGGTAAATTCATCACCAAGCTCATCCCATGTTCTTATAGTACCCACTGGCAAGCTTCTAAACCATTCCAATGCCTTCTTCTTAAAATATGCGGCCAACAATCTCACAGCTACATTTTCTTGTGTCACATGATGCACATTGCACAATGTTGCCACATCTCTGATATGTTCAAAAGGTGTTACTTGTCCTTCTCCAGTAAACTTTGGTAACCCTTTTAACACTGCCAATGGAATGTCATCATGTTGTGCTAGATTAAGGGGACTACCCTAGTTGAAGGGTACAAAAGTAAAGGCCCTTGGTGTTGCCATTGAGCTGGAATGCGTTGGTATGCTTGCTGAAGTAGAACTTGAACTTGGTTGAGAAGTATTTGCTGTAGTATAAATACTATTTGTTGAACAATTAAAAGCCCCAAATGAGGAGGCAGAAAGTTTTGTTCTAAGAGTAGGAGATGTTGAACGCCTAGCTAGAGGGTCTCTTTTTCTTCTCCTTTCGTATGAAAACAGTGCCTTGTCACTAACACTAGGTGGTGTTGACTAAACTCTAGGAGAAGGAACAGTCCTTCTGAGAGTTCTCCCTCTTCTTCTTGGAGGAGATAAATGCAAAAACTCTACAGCTTTTAAACTTGTGGTTTCTATTTTTCTCATATAAACAAACACATTGATCCATTCCTCCACACAGAGTCGCCAAATATGCTTTAAAATGACCTCTAAAAGGCTATTAGCTCACTGTCAGCACATCAAAATAGCAAGACTTAAGAATTTTACTTGACTCTATCCCACCGGGCATGCCAAAATTGTTATCTCCTGGATTTTGCACCCTGTTGAATGTAAAATTCAACAATCCAGTGTAACATGGGAAGACCTCTAAAGCTATGGGTTTCTTGTAAACAGAGGTCAACCTCCAGAGAAGGCTGGCTTCCTTTGTGTTATCACCTAACTACTGATCTTTGTAAGGAAAAGGGAGAAGGAGTGCATGAAAATAAAAATTAAATCCTATGGTGATACACCAAATTTTCTCAAAACATGTATAGCTGCTTAACACAGTTTTCAATCAACTAATAAAAGCTGATATGCACAACTCAATACTCATATGATACTGCATAAACATTTCATAAGAAAGCTACGATACACACAGTCCTAGAAGGATGATAAATTCTCCTCACAACTAAAATCTGTTTGCATCACCAGCATAACCCATAACCTGCAATATACATATCTCCTTTGCTTGAAAGTGCTATTAATGAGACGTATTAACAAGGAATAAGAAAAAATCACAAGTAAATATATAAATCATTCAACACACTCAACGAAACAAATAACTGAGAAGGCAAAAATTTCTTTCTTTATTGATCTCCAAAGGTGAAACTCTACCATACAATGTTTGTAAATGAGTTACAAATCTCAGTATTCTCCTCTAAGGACTTATAGAAGTCACAAAAGCAGAAAATATGCAAGTAAGAACTGTCTACAAAATGAGGCCAAAATGCCATATATATGAAAACTAAAAGTATCGGCCCCCTACTTTAGGGTTTACAAAAATATCAATTTTTTAGAAGGGTCGACCCTCAGATCTTTTGGAAATAAAGTTAATGCATTCAATGTGCATCCCCCATGTCCATGTTGGTGCAAGATCACTCCAGGGATGGCCCTTCAGATCTTTTGCAACCATCGCATTAACTTCTGGCCCCATGTCCTCCTTCAAACTTCCATCAGAGCCGCTTTGAATGTCTTGAAGCATTATCATAAATGTCACTCTACCTTTGCCAGTAGACATCCTAGTTGTCCCTGAGACTAGTGACTTCTTCCCCTTTGGCTTTCCTCCTTTTTCAGATCTTTCTTCAAGTTGATCCCCCCGCGAGAAAGACAACATCAAATGTTCCCTATTGTCAGACCTCCATAGAGACAACACTACTGCCTTCAAACCGATTCATCAACCTTGATTACAAAGCAAATCCATATTGCTCACATTCTGTTGATCTTCCTCACAAGGATAGTCACAACAGTCAAACTACCCATGGTCCATCTTTAGCTCCTTCTAATTGGTTGAATTCATGCCACGTAGATTCCCAGACGGTCAAAGGTGGCTTCATCAAAATCGCATGTCGGTGAGACACTAGACGTGTCTCCCCGATGCGATTATGCCCTTCGGCAATTATCGACATAGCTCACAACCGTCGGCAAGAGTTCATAGTGAGTTCCCATTGGTCATACCGATATTCCTTTCTATTGGAAAATCCATCGCTATCGACAAGACTCCCCTCAGTCGGTGAGAGATTATATTGAAGCCCCCATCTTTCGGCGAGACATCATGCCAAACTCAAACCCCGCGGCTAGGAGTCTTACCGATTCCAAATATCCATTCAGCGAGACCCTTTCATGTCGGCAAGACCTCACACCGAGCGCCAAACATTACACCAAGACCTTTCGTTTCAGCGAGACCTCACCCCGTCGGTGAGACATCACAGCGAGAGCACCAACTTTCGCCGAGGCTTTCGTCTTTCAGTAGGACTTCATCCCGTGTCAGCCATTTCGGTGAGACCACCACAGGTCGGCAAGACCTCACGCCGAAGCCTTCATCTCTCGGTGAGCTCAGACCATTTCGGGGAGACTGCCAACGGTCGACGAGACCTCTCGCTGAGCTCCTCCTGTTTCAGCGAGACTCTGCTTAGTCGGCAAGACCTTTCGCCGAGCTCAAACATTATACCGAAGGCACAATCCCTTCGGTGAGACTCCACTTGGTCACCAGGACTTCATGTTGAACGCAAACCTTTTGGCAAGACTTCTATTTGTCGGCCATACCTCATAGCGATTATGTCTCCTTTCACTTTCCTTCATTCGGCCAGATGTTATGCAACCAGGACTTCATGTTCGAACGCAAGACCTTTTGGCAAGACTTCTATTTGTTGGCCATACCTCATTGCGATGATGTCTCTAATAGATTTCCTTGATTCGGCCAGATGTTATGTGATTTAAATCTTGCACAGACTAGCCTTGCATGCAGCGATCGGTGAGACTTCCTTTGGTCGGCAAGAGATATAGCAACCCATGGCGATTAAAATGTATGGCCGACCAGTATATTCCCAATGAATAGAACCACACTGCTAGTCGGTAAGACAATAGGAGGGTCTCAGCGACTTTCTTCATCAGGAATTTTATGACAAATCCGATTGAGGAATGATTTCTAATAGACTTCCTTGAGAAATACATCGGGTGTATGATTTAATCCTGCACAACAAAGTCCCCATTTGGCCTTCATGAACACCTGAAACATAGATTGCCCTGCCTGTTTGAACCCACAGGTGAACATCAGGTAACAAGGCCATACAAAGTTTTCTTTAATTTACAAACCAAATTACTTTTACCTTTCACCACATAGTGAGATTTGGATGTGTCATATAAATATCCTCCTCCAAATCACCATGAAGGAAAGTCATTCTCAATTTCATTTTCTCAACATATAGATCATAAGAAATAGCAATAGAAAGTAAAAATCTAATGGATTCCATTTTTATAACAAGAGAAAATATTTCATCGTAATCAACACCCTCAACCTTAGAGTAGCCTTTCACAACCAATCATGATTTATACTTCTCAATACCTCCATTTGGACCCATCTTTTTCTTAAAACCCCATTTGCAACCAATAGGTTTTCATCCTTCAAGCAATGGTACAAGATCCCATGTATGATTCTTTTTCAAAGCTGTCATTTCTTCATCCATAACAATCTTCTAAGATTCTACATCATTTATACCTAATGCCTCTTCTACAGATCTAGGTTCATCCATGTTAGTATTCAAAGAAAAAATACAACTCCAATCATTAGGTGAATCCATTTTAAGTAGTTGTTTATTCCTTGTAGAACTACGAATAAGCTGAATTGGAGGTTCTTCCTCCTTTTTTGAAGATTGAGAGCTAGGTAAGCTCTCCTAAACTTATTGTCGATCTAGGTGCCTCAATTCAACTTTTTCAAGCGTAGAGGTAAGATGAATCACATCTTCCTATTTAGTTTATGCAAGCTGCAATATAATAGAAGAATGCTTAGTTTATCTAAAAATAATATTTCTAATATATTATCTTATGTGCAACAAGATCCCAAAGTTTGTATCCTTTCATACCATAACTATATCTAATGAAGATACATTTCACAACTTCTATAACTTTATTCGCTTCTTATTTAGGACATGTGCATATGCCTCGCAACAAAAAACTCTAAGATGTTTTTGTGAAAGCTTGTAACCTGACCATGCCTCTATAAGAATCTTATAAACAAGAGCTAATTTAAGAGACCTGTTAATCAGGTAACAAGCAATGACAACAATTTCAACCCAAAACCTTTGTTCTAGACCAACACCACTAGCATACTCCTAGCCTTCTCCATCATGTTCATTCTTTCTCCAACTCCATTCAGTTGTGGAGAATACGAAGTTATCTTTTGTCTATGAATGCCACAATCTTTATAGAATCTATCAAAAATATTAGAGAAAAATTCACCATCATTATTAATCCTCAAACATTTTATTTTCTTTCCAATTTGCAACTCAACCATTGCTTTAAATTATTTAAATCAACTAAAAACTTTAGATTCACTCTTTATAAAATATACCCATGTCATTCTACTATAATCATCATTAAGTGAAGCATAATATGTGGATTTTCCAATCGAAGGAACACCTATAAGACCAAACACATCAAAATGAATAAGATCAAATAGACCACAAGATCTATGAAAAATCAAGTAAAAACTAAATGTGGTTTTGTTTCCCATAAATTGAATGCTCACAAAAATCTAATTCAATATTACAATCAGACAACCCTTCAATAAGGTTCTAATTTTTCAAGGTCCATAGACCCTTTTCTCTAATGTGGCCAAGTCTCTAGTGCCATAACATAGTCTTCTTTGTAGATAAATTTGATTCAAAAGAAATAGAACCCTTGGGAACCCATAAGCCATGACCATTTTTTTGACAATGAAACCCTCACCACTTCCAATGAAATAGACACAAACTTTCT
Source organism: Sequoia sempervirens (assembly GCA_007258455.2). NCBI lineage: Eukaryota > Viridiplantae > Streptophyta > Pinopsida > Cupressales > Cupressaceae > Sequoia > Sequoia sempervirens. The sequence continues at coordinate 190,262,040 of VDFB02086081.1, read as the reverse complement.
TTTCACAAAAGTACAATTGCACTCAACAATGCAATATCAAGCTTATACAACGTGTCATATCTGACACATCTAGAAATCACCATAGTACCTCTAACCATCTTGCATCTCAAGCATCAAAAAAATTACCAACACACCCACATCTATTAGTTCTCTCACAAATAACAAATTTCATGCTAATCCAACGATATCAATACACCATTAATCCTTTTTATTCTACCATCAAGAAACTTGATTTTAACTTTACCACAACCAATAATATTTAAACAAGAATCATCACCCAATTACACCTTACCTCCATCAAATTCTTCATATTTAGAAAAACAATCTCTATTAGAGGTCATATGAAAAGATGCACCTGAGTCAATTAACCATGCATCATTACTTGCATGAGTTGCCAAAGCTGCAATGAATGCATCATCATCTTCCTTCTCAAATTGAGAATCATGATTAAATTTATTACTTTCCTTCTTCTTTTCTTCTTTGCACTCATTTCAAAAGTGTCTAGGCTTACCATAGTTTGAGAAAATAATCTTGGACACTTTCCAAGAGATTTGGATCTCCCCTTGGACTTGGATTTATCATGCTTCTCATTCTTCTTACTTTTTTCTTTAGGTCTTCCATGAATATTTAGGGTCTCCTTAGCACTAATGGATACCTTCCTCCTCATCTCTTCAAAAAGAAAAGAACTCAATGTATTTTCAATCTTCAAGATAATAGTACTCCCAATAGCCATAACAAGAGAATCCCATGAATCAAGCAAAGAACAAAGAAAGAACAAATTTTTTTCCCTCATCCATGTTGACACCAACCAATGTCAATTGAGCCACCAACATATTGGATGCTTCTAGGTGGTCTATAATTCATCCACCCTCTTCCATTCTCAATGAATACAATTTCTTCCTCACAAAAATCTTATTCCTAAATATTTCGCTTGATACATCTCACCAAGTTTCTTCCATAGTTTATATGCAGAGGTCTCTTCATGGACCGATTACAATAGATTTTTTCAAGCACAATCTAATTATACCCTTTGCTTTATAATACATAACATCATATTGAGCAACCAAAGTAGGATTTATGGGTCTTAAAACTTTCTCATCAACAACATCCCACAAATATCAATATATCAATAAATCCTCCATCTTCAACTTCCACATCTCCAAGTTATTTCCAAAAAAATTATCCACCTATGTTCTCCCTAATGAACTTGCCATCTGAAAAATCCTACAACAAGATCACAAAGTATCTTCTACACAAACTCCCACTTAAATCTAGATTAGTTCAAAAAATCCAACAACCCACAACTGAAACCAAAGGCGATCAGACTCTGATACCACTTGTAAGGAAGTTAAGATAGCAGAACAATTTCTATACTATCCTTGAGACGAAGGTAATGCAAAACTTTTTTAGATATTTACAACAATTGTAAAACCTTAAACATAAATATCATGCATACCACAACACAATGATTTACATGGGGAAAACCCTTTCGAGAGAAAAACCCCACAATCTAAAAGCCACCCAATATATTATTTAGAAATCATGAATATTACAATATACTTGCAAAGCAAGCTTCTCACAAGAGTATCACCAATCATAGATTTAGAGGCAACACAACCGTTATCAAACTTTCATAATACATCACAATGCATAGTTGTAATACAATGCCCTCACAAAATAGGGTTTCCTTCTAGGGCTAGACAATCCAAAAAAATATCTACCATTGAATCTGAGACCTATTTATGAATGGTTTAGATTTACAATAATAAAATATACATAAAATGTGGATTTTGGGGGCACTACCCCCAAACCCTCGCCGAGGTGCAGGACCCCAGACCCCCACCAAGTGGGTCATCCCCCATTAGACTTCGTAAGGGGATTACCCCCCTTGTAATCCCCCATGCTCAATATATTAACATATTATATTTGCAAGGTTGAGACATTATTTTTTGTAACACTCAATGGTAGTGCTCTATAGCCATACTCAATAGAGTAATTACTCAACACAAGTGCAGTAGAGCCATGCTCAACACATGTTTTAGAGAAATTATTCAACATGCATAGCACATAATTGTCTAGAATAATCAATCAACATGTGCAATAACCTTGGCTAGAACAATCCTAGATGAACTTCGTACCTTGAGTTGAATGCACTCAGTATTTCTCTTCTCCAATGCCCATAGCCACCGAACCACCTTACTCTTCCTTGAGTTATCTTAATGCCCTTTTCAAGTCTAAATTGATCCTTTATATAAACCTTAAGGGGTGGTTTTCAAACCATCACACCCTTTCACAAAGGTCATCTTTTAATAATTATTAAATAAGTACATTTATTCCTCCCTTGTTAAAAGGTTTTTTATATTTATATTCTTTGTTAATCTCTATTCTAAGAAAAGGTTCATAATATCCTTTATTTTTCTATCTCCATTTTAATTCTAAAGAGTTATTTTATAGTTTTCTCTTTTGAAAGATCACATAACACTTGGTGCACTGTAAATAAGGAGTAAATGAAAATATTATTGATTTCATCTTCTGAATCAATCTTTATTTTCATAGATACCTTGTTTGCTCCTAGATTTAGATGTTGAGAAGGTTTTCATCAAAACCTATAGCCTCTTATCTAATACAAAATATTATTGACTTGATATCCTTCATTTGTACATTTATGTATTGCCCTTTGAGACTATCAATATTCAATAAGTCAATTCAAGGCTCTTGCCTCATCAACTCCCACTAATTCTCTCAAATGCTCTTCTTAATCTAGAGTTATAAAAAGAATAAATTTCAAGACTAAAATAAATATTATAAATACACCTTCTACATTGATCATCTTTTTTATCCTCTTGCAAGAAGCAAGCAATTCACTAAACTATATGAGTCTCTTCACTCTATCCTTCAACAACTCCTCAAAAATAACATAATGCAACTATCTCCTATCCACTTGCTTGATACTAATCAACCTCTTGCACCTTTGTATAACCCAAGGGCCTTATATCAATTGCATAGGACCATACGAAGCCACAACACTAAGCAATGTTTATGTCTTAGACATATTATCTTGGACCATGTCAATTCTAACATTATCCAAGTATCTAATGAAGGTTACATAAGTAACAAATTGGTGGCTAAATATAATTAGAATTATAAGAATTATTCCAACTTCATTGGTTTTTCACTTGCTTCTATGCTAGAGACTACCACCGATAAGCCTTTTTTGTCTCTTTCTAGTATAGTAGGAATGATGGATGTTCATTCTCAATTATCTCAAGAGGACACTATTCCTAAACCTACCATATATTTCTCTTCTATCAACATGATCAATGGTATTTATGATGGCCCCTTGTTCATCCCTTCTGATTTCAATGGGAAACCCATTAGAGGAGTACTAGCGGATCTTGCTAGCATGGAGAATATTATAACAAAGAAAACTTTATATGTGCATTACATGTATAAATATGAACATGAAAAATTAGAAGTCTATATATCCAACTTATCCCTTTTGAATTTGAGTTTGATTACCCTATCTATCTAGGTAGGACCTAAGTGTCTAGTCATTCCTTTCTTTGTCATCCCTAGCTCTAAACACTTCCATGTGAATTCAGGCCACATGTGGTTCACATGCATCTAAAGTTGGGATACCTAAATTCCTTTTCATGGAGGTAGTTTCCTCCATTATGTATAATTGCTTGAAGTTCCCAAATGATGGGATACTACACACGAACCACAACCGATTTTAACCTTTCATATTGCATGGGATCTTCTCTTTAGACTATTTTTGGTCACCCCTATAGTACCTTTATGCACCCGCATTAATTTCCTATTTAAATCATATCAAAATTTCAAAGTGGCATGTTTAATATCTTTGAATAAGTCCTTCTTCATGGTCTTCCCTGATTACATCAAGTTTGGCTTCCTAGCCCTTACATGTTGCTTATGTTCCCTTATCTACCCATTCAATGGCAAATAAAAAGTCATCTTTGTTGGAACCCCTAGTCTCACAACCTCCAATGGTGATCTTATTTTCTCTTATTGCCCTTGTGACTAAAGGAGGAAGGCAACCTATGCCATATAGACCTCCCCCTCTAGGTTATCACTCTTATGTTTTTGTTTTTGTTCCCCCACATGCCCCTTTGACAATAAAGGGAATGCATCTCATGGTGCTAGAACCTCCTTTCTAATAATTGGCTCCTCATGTTCTATTGGTCCCTCCTATTTTTCCACTTGCTTCCTTGAAAATATAAGGAAAGAGATTTGTGAAATGTGATCCACCTTGTGTTCCTAGGGTCTCCCTACCTCTCATGATGGCTTTTGTCCCTCCTCTATTCCCTACAACAAAGAAGGGAAATAAACATGTGTTTGTGGATCCTCGTCCTCCCCCAATTGTATCTCAAGCCTACACTAGGTGAAACCAACTTGTGAGAGACTCCAAGTGTCATCATCATGTTATGTCTAGAGAATTAGCTGCCATCTTAGCACTTGATCCTAAGTGTCCTCTTCCCATGCGATTGAATCCTATTTTTTTGTCTCCTCCTTCTCCTCCTTCCCATGTGAGCTCTCCTGATGTGATCCCATCAATTCCTCCTCAATTCTAAGTTGAAAAGAACCCCCAAAGGATTCAAGTAGTCATTGTTGGAAAAACAAGGATAGACAACTGAGAGGGGGGGGTGAATCAGTTGTCACAAAATATTTTAAACTTTTCAATCTTTACTTAACTCAATCTTAGATTTGATGAATGAATAATAAACCATAGACAATCAACACATCAAAAACACATAGAACATCAATATTTTTACGTGGAAACCTTGTTAGGGAAAAAGCCATGGTGTATGTTAGTCCACAATATTATACCCTGTTAAAATTATAAGAATAATGGGAATGCACATGCATTCAGGCACACTGCCTAGAGCTCACTACTCAAATACAAAAGAGGACTCATTGTCCAAAGAAAGGTCTGGATTAAGACCATCCAAATTGTGAACTAAGAAAATAACTTCTACACAATCCTGATTACAGTTCTTGTTAAGCGCAAAAAACCTTCTTCACTCTTTGCTCAAACTTCTTCACACTTTGCTCAATCTCCTTCACACTCTACTCTGCAATAGAATGATATTCACACATACACACATAGGATCACACCAAGCACTCTGAGCATACTAAGCACACACTACACCGATGAAACAATCGCTCTTATATATCTGCAACATGAGATTACATCAACAACTTAGTCGGCTAGAAATATAAAACACATTTTCAATGTCGGCCCAAATTTACAAATAAATTTGCAATGTGAATCCACCAAGTTCGGCCACAACATAGTGGAGACCCAAATTAACAACTCCAACACAAAAAGACTTCAAACAATTTTGCTACCACCATCATGTCGGCCAAGAACATGAAAAACTGAACATACAGAGAAAAATCTTCAACATGAGCACACCGATCAATGTGGACATACCACAAAGATAGGGCACAATATAGAAGCATCCATGAGCACCAAGAAAAAATAGAGAAGCATCTACAACAACAAAAACACGCAGACTTCATTCTGGAACACTGACAGAACCCACAAAAATACTGTCAGAACATAATAGTTCACAACACAAACAGATTTTCATGCGGACCTCTAAAAATTTTGGTGGATGAACTAGATACACTCAATATAAAACCCTTTAATCCACAACAATCGATCTTCAACGCACAGAACAAGACACCTTCATGACCTTCACAGTTCCATAGGGAACCCGCAACACTTATTTTAACAATTTTCTCAATATCCTTGACATATACAACCTTCAATACACCAAATGCTAATAGTGTTGACATCAATGACAACCACATATCAACAACACATCCACAACATCCAACAATCATGGCCTCATCAATGGATCCCCCTCTTATTCTTGATACTCCCAATGTGTCTCCTTTTTATGATCCTTTGAACATACCTAATGTAAGTGTTATATCCAACACATTCATTGCTTCCTTAGTACCTTTTTAGCACTTTCCTTTAGATATTTCTTGATGCATTTTTCTCTACAACTATCAATAATGATATCCCCCACTTGTTGCCCATGTGCAAATCATAATTTTATTGAGCTCCTTCTTGCTACAAGCCTAAGCTAAACAAACCTTCACCAACACCTATTGAGTATTATATACTTGTGTTTCCAACAAAAAAGGCACATTTGTCTTCACCTATAATTATTCTTTCTCTCATTGACATGGTTAATAAAAAACAATTATAGTTGGTTGAGTATCTCAATAGTGATTAACATGCACCTTCACCAAGGAGTTCATGTTTGCATCTTGTTTGGATATTCCTTCTTTATCTTTGAACTATACAAGATCATTCACTCACTTTGTAAGACACTTAGGATGATGTTTTACTTATTTCTCATTCATTGTGTCTTGGTGATTCTTCCTCTTTCAACTCATTCTCCTCCTTATTGTCTAGATTTGGAGGAGAATTGTTTGATGAATGATGATCTTTAGAGTTTTATCTTTATATGTTTGCATGTTTCTTTTGTGATCCGTGTAATTTTATTTTTTATATTTGTTATCCTCTCTTGGAGGACTCATGTTACCTTTGTAGGTACATGGATCTAGGGGTGAAAATATCATGCCATTCATGTATTTGTTTCTAAATTCTTCTTTATGTTGTAAATTATGTTTTCAATTTGTGGGGACAATATAAAGTGTTGAGATATTTAGGTCTCTTCCATGTTGACCTAAAAAATAATATTTTATTTTTATATAATTCTTCCTTTGCACTCATATTTCCACAAGACTTGGAGAATGATGTCAATTCAAAACTTCCTCTAAAGGATATTTATGATCACTTTTTTATATATTAACTTCAAGTTTTTGGTTCCCTCAATGTATGTTTCCATGTGATGTTATTTTTCTCTATGTGACATTCCTACTTTATGTGGTGTCACACCATGAGCAAAATGCCATGTGTTTTATGCTTGCAACATCCTTGCAAATGTATCTTACTTGTAGGAATCCTTGTTCCCCATTTTATACCTTAAAATAATTTGTATCTTATGTGTTTATGCAATTATTTTAAGAGATTACTATTATTTGCACACACCTCACTTTTGTGCTCCCTATAGCATGTGTTCCTTATAATGTTGGTAACATATGAATCATCTAGCATAATGTACCTTGCTATCCTATGGGTCTTGATATGCCTTACCTCTTTTTGATACTCTTAATGGTCAACATATGACCTAGTATCTAGTGTCAATGATTTATGAGTGTGTCATATGGTTCCTAGCATAACCTAGCTTGCTAGCCCTAGAACTATATTTTGTAACCCTTGTTATTTTGTATTGTGAAAATACCAATATGAGTAATTTTTTTACATTTTTTGAATCCTTGTGTCATGCTTAGCTCGTTGAGCCTTTGTTTGTTTTGAATTATTTGGATACTAGCATTTCATGTAGATTTTTGTGTGACATGCTAGCATCCTGTAATAATTTACACCTCTAGTGACCATTTTGAGTGTTTCATCCTCTTCTACTAAGTTTAATTCATGAAACAAAATGACCTTATGCAGCTTCCAAATTTCTACCCTTTCTCTTGGACCCTCTTTGACCTTATTTAGATGACAATTGAATCAATCTTGATAATTATAACTCTCTCACACATTTTAATAATATTTTTTTCAAGCTACCGACATACAACAATCATCTTCATTGTTGATCTTCTTACCAAATTTTCTTGTATGTTAACAACTCTCAATTAGTTCTTTATGCTTGTGGGGATTTTAAAGCATTTTCTACAAGCCAACATTGTTCATCTTCATTTTTTGGAGGTTTATATTGAAGAAAAGGCATTAAACTCACAACTTATTTGGTGACATCCATTCCTCTATTTTACACTTTATTTTGTGATTTTATTACTTTAGTGCAATTGGTGTTTATTTGTCTTATCATTTTTTTTTTTCCTATAATGTCATGTTTAATTTTCATTATGATGTAGGTGACAACTTTCTAGACCATGATGTGTCTTCTATTTTTTGTCTGTATCAAATGACAATGTGTCATGCAAATATTTGTGCAAAGCACTCTATCTGAGGCAAAGAGATCAAACTTTCTATTCCAAGTTCCTTAATTTGTATACTTTTCATTTTTGTATTCAAAACATTATCTCAATATTTTTGTATTCCATAAATTTCACCTATCTATTTTTTTAAGTGTTTTAGTTAATTTGTTTCAACATATCTCTATTTAAACTAAAGAAAATTTAAAATGGTTAATTAGAGAAATCTCTACAATAGATTAGATTAAATTGAAACCTTAACTAGTTAACCTAAGTTTGGTGATATAGATCACTCCCAAAGAAAGTCTTTGTTTAGCATAGTCAAATTTTTCATAACATTCCTATTGTGTGGCATCTCCCATGAAGTAGCCTTTTGATCCATGCATCTTAAATGAATCTACCTTCCCAATCTCTCACATGATGACCTTATGCTTTATCTCATAAACTAATTGCATGCCCTTATCCTGCATTTCCTTTCCCAAATCTTAGTTTGGCACTTTATTATCTAATCATACGTTATATCTCTTGTGTTGTCAACTACTCAATAGATAATCATATACAATCCTTATCCTCATTCTAAGAGGCAACATTGGGCTAATCCTTAGGGGAAATTCTCTTCTTGTTCCCCTACCTCACATTGTTTCAAGATTATATGATCCTACCCTATTTCCAACAACTCTATTGGACACTTTGATTCTCTCCCACTATTTATCTTCTTACCTCAAATTGATCATATCATATTCTCTTCTTCTAATGAAAACACTCTTTCTCTCATCTACATATCAAACATTCTACCATTCTTAGTGATTACTTCCCAAATTTCCCAAATATCATGAAACCAACAAATCTAACCTTCTAATTCCCCATTTTTCTCTGTATACCTTATCTTGTCCTTGCACATCACTCTAATTACATCAATGGTAAAAATTATTCTTCCATCTTATTTATTGCATTTACCACCTCACCTCAATCCTTACTCACTCCCTTAGGTGATGCACAACTATTTATGTACCTAACTTTTATGATTCTCCTTCTCTTGTCACTTTCCTACCCTTACCTCAAATTGATTCCCTCCTTCACAATCAATTTGAGGGGGGCATACAATCTCACAAAAAATTCTACTTGAATTGAAATTTTGCAATCATTAAAGTGGTCCTTCATGGATATACATCACACATCCTATTTCAAGCAATTCCAAGGCTTGAATCTTATACAACACAAAGGTTAAAGTGACAACTTCTTGGGTTCTACATTGTACATATGGAAGTGATTCTAGTATGAGACCTACATTGTACCCTTTCTTGGTTAAAGTGGTACTACATGGATCCTACACTAACATTAATCATGGATATTATCCTTCATGAAGGCCAACTCAGTAACAATTTTTTTTATCACATACAACATGATCTTTAAAAAATTCTTATGATCACTTTCTACTTCTCAATATCATGCAAGCCACACCAATTCCAACTCCACAATTCCTTTTTGCCTTGTTAATAGAACAAAAATGGAATATTTAACATGTGAAATTAGTTTTCAAGAGATCTTATCATGTGTGCTAACTTCTTTCCATATCTATTTTTTTCAAATCTAGAGATGATGCTCAACTAGCGATAGGCACATGACATCAAGAAAAACTCTTTAGTGTCTTTTCTCAATATTCTTTTATTTTTAACATTTATGATTCATTGTAGCTCACATGTATGCTAAAGTGGAGGAAAAATGTAAAGATGAAAAATGCATATATAACACTTTCCCCCTAGTTTTGCATCAGTTCCCTCCTTTCTAGACATGATTTGTGATTTCTTTAGATGCTTTGGAACACCAATTTACATTTTAGCTTATTCTTCACTCCAAAGTTGAGCCCATGTAAATTTTCCATCTTCTCATACCCCTTTCTTGACCATTCTCACATCTTAAACACTAGCACACCACACTCCTTTTCTCTTGGGTAAGACTACACAATGCACACCTAATAGTGTCCTCCAAAATTCAAAATATCCTTTTCTTACCCACATACTTATTTTTCCCTTGCAAATCCTAATCCAACCAAAATAGCTTGAAATAGGAAAAAGTGTATAAAAGGGAGGGTTATCAAGGGAATGAATAAGAATAGACAATAGAAAAGGAGCACAAGCACAACCAAGCATCCACACACCAACTAGGGCTTCCTTGGAAATCTAAGATCAGCTAGGCCTCCATTAGAACTACCTTGACACTCCTCCATTATTACACACACTTCTTCTCAAACACGTAGACTTCACATACACCAAATGTACCTATCATACACTCTTAACTTGATGTGGATTCCTCAAACAACCAATAGGCACACTTTGTCCCCTCAAGATACAAGTTGGCTCCACCTATTTTAGAGGACATTATCATCCACATTAGGACACCATGTTAGATAATATGTCAGCACACAAAAGAGGACACAACCATGCCAGGATAGATGTGGTCAAATGTGTTCTTGTTCAAGAGGAGACTATTGTAAAAAAAAAAATTAAAAAAAAAAAGAAAAAAGAAAAATTGAACTTGATGATCCAAAACCTCTTCTTATCGTCTTCTCTGTCATCTACATTTTTTTTAATTGATGAAACAAACTTGCTTCCTTTTTCCCTATTCTCATTTTATCTTTTGATCTAAAACATGTTTAATCTCACCTTTGTACTTCCAACATTTAAAATTTGCAATATGTTAATTAGAAGATGATTGTAGATTTTATATGAATACAAATTACATTATAATTAGAAATAACACAACTGAATTTCAAAACTATTTTTAGTTTATATTTCAACATCTAATTGAATAAGATTCAACAAAAAATTAATGATAATGATGTAGAAAGCATGTAGGTTTTCATTGAATGATATTTTTATACATATTGACAATTACTATATATTAAATCAATTGTATGTACCACTCTTAAGATTAAATATAAACACAAAGAAAACAAATTATGTCTGTCCAATATATGTAATTTAGATATTTTATATTTCTATTAAAAAGTTACTTTTAATTAGTGATTCTTATATCTCACTTCTTGCAAGATGTATATTTCATGTTTATTGTATTTTCTTGCTTCCTTAAAAGAAGATATACACAAAATAAATATTAAAAGTGCTTCAAACTACTGATTCACATGTCTCACTTGTTGCAACATAGAAATTCCATGATTATTGTGCTCCCCGCATCCTTAAAAGAAGATATACACTAAGAGCATGAATATGTGAATGTGTATATATTTAAGTGGTTTATTAACTTTGATATTTTATTGTAATTATATTTTTTTTTAATAATAAAAGAAAAGTTTTTTGAATATATATTATTTATAAAAAAAATAATATAGGATTTCATTAATTATAATATTAACAATAGTATAGGGGAGAGGAGCCGATACGTAGGTGTCTAAAATTGGACAATCCACGTGGCAAGCCACGTGGACCAATAACATTTTTTTGCAAATACCCATTATGAAAAAATGAATAATAAACAATATAAAATTATTTTTTAAAAATTTTCAATTATTTTGCCACGCGGGAGGATGATATTTGTCCACGCATTTTAAAAATTAAAAAAAAGACCCGTCGACCGATACATAGGCACCTCGAGTACCACTTCCTATGTGGCACAACGTTCGAAGTTGACAGCCTTGCCACGTCAACTTCTCTCACTCCACAATCCTAAGAATTCACTGTGTCACATTTATCACTCGTTGCCCCTTGCTATACTTCTCGATTGTCATGTTTAATGCACGTCTCTTCTCCTTAGCTCCATGCCACCCCACATTTTTTTTGAGCCAACTTGCATTCAATGCTCCCAATGCCTCGCTCTCCTCGCCATCTTTACAACCTTCATTCTAGCAAGTTCTCGTTCTTTCTTCACTTGCACCCCACTACGTGCTCAGTTCATCCTCTGCAAGTTTCAAACCTTTACCACAACCTGCGATGCTCAGACTCAAGTTAGTATATGGGTAGAAGCCGGTTAGTATATGGGTAGACACCAGTTAGTAAACATTACCAGTGGCTCCACTTTTTCCATGCAAGCATCGAACGGGTTCCCTGCCGCCATGAAGGTAACCAACATTTGTTACCTTGGTGTGAACATTTTTTAACTTAAATCTAGTTGTTTTTCTCATGACCATTTGTAGGTGAAGCCACGTGAATGGTGTTGCATGCTCGGGATTCAGCTGTTGTCCACCCACATTGAGTCATTCGACCCAGGTGAGCTTGCTCACTAAGGCTCACCATTATTCAGTTTTTAGAGTTTTCTTTGCATTTTTTGTTTGTTTTATTCGACTTTTGGTGTTGCAAAAATCTTTTTTTGGGTTGAAGTTTAGTGTTTATGAACACTGTCCTATTTGTGTTCATAAACACACTAATTTTTTGGAAATTAATCTTTGTTCAAGCATCGCTCTCTTGCATGGGGTAGTTAATAATATTGTTGGTTGTTTTCGCACCATTGAAAAATCTGGGGTTGTTTTCTTCTTTCATTAATAATATTGTTTGTTGTCTTGTTGCCATAAATGAAGCTATATTTATGTATATTCCTTTATGTGTCTGTAGGGTTTATATTGCATATCTTATAGTCATATTTTGGATTTCTCTTTCATTAGGGTTTATTTTGCAAATATTACAATCATAGTTTACCATTTTTGTTTCCCTAGGGTTTGTTTTGCAAATATTACAGTCATAGTTTACCATTTTTGTTTCATAGGTTCTACATTATCATATACTCTGGTTATCGTATTCTTTCTCATAGGTTATGCATTATCATTGACTCCGGTTATCCTATTCTCATAGGTTTTGCATTGTCATTGACTCTACTTATCGTATTCTCATAGGTTCTACATTATCATTGACTCTGCTTATCGTATCTTCACAGGTTGTGCATTATCATTGACTCTGGTTATCATTTTCTCATAGGTTATGCATTATCATTGACTCTGCTTATTGTATTCTCATAGGTTATGCATGATCATTGACTCTGCTTATCGTATTCTCATAGGTTCTGCATTATCATTCACTTACTAGTGTTCTATGTTTCATAAACCAAAAAAATTAATGTGGGTTAATCTTTTTTTAGGTTTTGCTTCATCTATTCAGTGACTTAAAAAATGTGTGTTTTTTTGTGCCATATATAAATATGTGGGTGTTATTTTTTTATGGATTTTTCTCCATCAAATCAGTCATATACATATGTGATAATTGTTAAACTCTTAATGTTTTCCATTCCTAAGCTTCAAAAATAACTGGCTACATTATTAACTATTTTATAGTCAAAATAAATAGATTTAAAAAGATTCCATCAATTATACAATTAATTATGAATCCAATAGCTTATATCATGCTAATATGGCCATTGCCAACTATTATCCAATAGAAATTTGATAAAGTAATTTGGATCTTTTGAAACAATTTTGAGAAAAAATATATATTATTAACATCTAATTCCATGTTATTTTCATTATGTTCTTTCATGGATTTATATTTTATCAAATTATAGAACCTAATAGATGTATTAGTATTCCTACCTCTCATAGAAAGATTAAAAAGAATATAACTACTTAAGTGTGAGACTTTTAAATTTTAGAACCAGAGATTGCTATATGAGCAAATTAATATCAACTTTTCCTTTAGACTACAATGGTTAGGCTATTAATGTCTCACGTCCCATATAATTTTTTTTATTTTAAAAGAGCCTAATTTTTTCATGTAAATTTTTTTAGTTCCTATATCTTTGACACACAAACAAGGGCACAGGTGGACAGTCTTGATCATTTAACAATCTCCTAAAATCTGTGTTCTACCATTCACCTACACTGAATATATTGTGCTCAATATTTGTTTGATTAATGTTATTCAGTACCATTTGTAGGTGTCAATGATATTACCATATATTACCATAAACGTAGTTAATAAATTTGTAGGTTCCATTGATATTACCATATATTACCATATATTATCATTGACTTAGGCTATGTTCTCTATTTCATAAACCAAAAAAATTAATTTGGGTTAATCTTTTTTTAGGTTTTGCTTCATCTATTCAGTGACTTTTAAAATGTATGTTGTTTTTGTGCCATAGATAAATATGTTGGTGTTATTTTTTTATGGGTTTTCCTCCATCAATTCGGTCATATACATATGTGATAATTGTTAAACTCTTACTATTTTCCATTCCTAAGCTTTATATTGTTCTTCATTACAACCATTATAGTCATGGGTTAATGTTAACATTTCGATTAATGTATTTGATACCATTTGTAGGTGCCATTGATAAAATTAGGGGTGTTAGGTTTTTCATAGGTGCTACTTCATTCATTCATTAATGCTATTTTCTTTAGGTGGCATTCATTAATTTGGGGGTGTTATGTTTCACAATGGTTAGGATTCATCAATTCAAATATGCAATTATTGGAGCTTTTTTTATTTGCATTAGAAATATTTGGGGGTCTTCTTTTTTTCATAGGTTATGCTTGATTAGGTACCATAGATATTTTTGGGGGTGTTACCTTGTTTGTAAATTCAACTTCATCATGGTTCATCATCATCTATTCTACCAGTTTTAGGGGTCATTTGGAATTTGTTGGGTGCTCTGTTTTTCATAGGTTTTGTTTCATCAATTCATTTGCCAACTATGTAGCCTTTTTTTGGTGTCATTGATAAATATGGGGGTGTTAGGCTTATCATATGTGCTACTTCATTAAATATGTAATGCAAATGTTTGTATCTTTTTTAGGTGCCATTGATTATTTTGGGGGTGTTATCTTTTGCATAGGTTATTTTTCATCAATTCAGTCATCCAATTATTGTAGCTTCTCTTCGTGCCTTGGAAATATATGCGGGTGTTCTATTTTTGTTATGTTTTGCTTCATCAATTTAGTCATGCATATAATGTACCTTTTTTAGGTACCATACATAATTTTTGGGGTCTTCTCTTGTTTGTAAGTTCCACTTCATCAATTCAGTCATCTATTCTACCAATGAATAATTTCCCATAGTGGTACACTGGTCCTCCACAAGTTAGGAAAAAACTCTTGCATAAAAAAGCACGATGATATCAAACACATATCAGATTTTAAATGCATGCTTAATCGTTTATATATATGTATATGTCTATCAAATATTAAATGCACACCTAATTGTATTTATTTTGAAACAAAATAATTACACGCTGACAACGAAACATGATGAAGTGTATCCAACTTGTATATGCTTAAGGTCTTTGCATCTTCTTTATATATATATATACATATATATATATATATACATATGTATAGACATATACATATACATATACATATGTTTATATATATGTATATACATATGTCTATATATATGCATATGTATTTGTATATGTGTATATACATGTACATATACTACTTTCACGACATCCTGCGTATTTTTTGAGCCAACCTGCATTCAATGCTCCTAGTGCCTAGCACACTTTGTCAACTTCACAGCCCTTCATTCTAGCAACTTCTCATTTATTCATCACAATGATGGCAATGTATGTCTATGTCTATGTCTATGTCTATGTCTATGTCTATGTCTATGTCTATGTCTATGTCTCTGTGTCTTTGTTTGTGCCTATGTATGTCTTTGTGTGTGTGTATGTGTATGTGTATGTGTATGTGTATGTCTGTGTGTATGTCCACATGTATGTATATGTATATGTAAATGTGTATGTGTATATGTAAATGTGTATAGATGTGTGAAGAGGTCCTAAGTGGACTACCTTGCCACATCTACTTCTCTCACTCAACCACCCTAACACTCTGTTACATCCCATTTATCACTCATTGCCCCTTGCTATACTTCTCTATAGTCATGTTTAATTCACTTATGTCTATGTATATGTATATGTATATGTCTATGTCTATGTGTATGCTTCTTCAATCCAAACCTGCAATAATTGTATCTTTTTTAGGTGCCATTGATTAATTTGGGGATGTCCTCTACTTTATATGATGTGCACCTGAACTCAAATTGAGAGCCTGCCACACCAATGCAGACATCACTTTCACATTAATCACAACTACACAATTCAAACCCATCTCACCCATCTTTGACCAAATGGAAAACCCATTACAACTATGTTTCCCATCGTAGCATAACCAAACCAACAAGTAAATGCATATGCTTGTCTCATCAACCATGAAACCTACAACACATATCAACACGAGTTTGTCCCATCATGCCAAGTAGGGTGCGCACGTAGTCGTGGCGAACTCCAAAATCCCATTTGCTTCCATTTTTACAAGTTGTAAGGCACCCATTATTTAAAAAAAAATTATAAAAACAATTGCAAACAATACACCAAACTAATCAACTAAAGAATTAATGGCCGAAATCAATCAGATTTACCAAACAACCACCAATCAGATTCAAATAATTCCCAATTCAAATAGCCATGAAAACCTTCAAGTATTCACATGTATTACCATAGAACAATAATGAGCAGTAAAAAAATGTTAGAACATGTATTTAGGGGACCTAGTTTTCCTAAGGCCTTTCATGGTTCCCTATTCAACACTTCACAATTCAAATGGAATTGTGGACCCGTGCAGCATAGGTTGCCATCAGACGAGCGTTCATAAAATCAAGTCTCCCTCATTCATTACTGAATGCAACAATAGACATGACTCTATAGGGGAGAGGAGCTGAAACGTGTGCCTCCAATTTTCTACAATCTACATTAACAAAACAACCATATTTATATGACTAATTTGAAGAACAATGATCTGGGGGATATTTTCACTAAAAATTGAAGTGTCTCCAATACTCCATATTTCAGCACCATCAGAAAGAGCTCGACGTCCTGATTCCAGCGCAACTTGAACGAGGCAAAAAGGAGTCTATTTGCACAAGTTATGGCTAATCAAACCTTCGGTCAAACTGCCATTAGGGGTCATCCAGAAAGTGAAAAAAATGATTGTCTCATAAATTACAGAAGTAGTGTCAAATCGAAGAGCTCGTCGAGACGATTCTAGAAACGTTCATTTCGTCAAAATCCGATGTCGTATACTCGAGATATTGGCAGTCAAAGTTCAGTTGACTTGGTGGTACAATGGGTGACGTCAGCATGCTGACATGTCAGTCTGTACTGTATGGAATCTGACATGGACAAACTAGGGCATGGCATGTGGTAGTTGAGTCATCTGAATGGACCAATGATATGTTGACACGTGTCCATCCGTATGACAAATCATCGGCATCATCAGCGCACAGTCATCGTCCACGTTGGCAGACACATCAAAGTTTCGTTGTCCAATTAGACTTCACCACGTGGCACCCTCCTAGTGCAACACGTGGCCTCCCTCTCCATCATCAACAAGTTTGTTTGATTAAAAGGTTGTGTGTGGGGGGATTCGACCCCCCACCTCCCCACATGCGAAATCTGTGCGCGACCGTTGGACCAAGCATAGTTTGGTAGCTATATATAGGCACCGGTTGCTTTTGTTTAGTCAACAGTTGAGAAATATGGAAAATGTGTGCCGGTGGGAGTTGAACCCCACACCAGCCAGTAACCAAAAATATATACCACCGCTAAGCCATTCGACGAGTTTAACATGTGTTTGGCATCGGTTGCTTTTGTTGAGTGTATCTCAACCGAATGCCTTAAAATATAACAACTACCCTCTAAATTTTATAACAATCATCCTTTTAAGGATTAAATCTAACCTATTAAAACAATTAAAAGCTCGAATGTAAATGTGACAAGGCATAAAAACAATTTAGTTGTATTTTAAGGGAGGATTTTTCAAAATATTTACTATGTAAGGGGGATTTAGTGATTTGAAAATGTAAAAATGGGAGATGGGGGGAATATTGTAAAATCTATTGGTTTTTCACCAATTTGGGAATATTTGTGGTATAAAAAGGGGTAGAAGGGAGGTTGAAATGCTAAGAGTTTTTGGTTAAGTGATATAGTTGAGAAATAGGTGATATGAAAGAGAGATTCTAAGGAGATCTTCCAGCCATTTTTGTTCATCAGAGTATTGTTATGCTGCTGAAGTGCTAGAAGAAATGGTCTTGGTGCAATTGTAACTGATTTTTGGAGATTAATCGGATTGATCTCACTCTATTGGAGCAAACCCAGAGACATAGTCATGATTGTGGAAAACTTCGTTATCAATTGCGTTTGATCTCTTCTTTCTTTTTCTCTCTTTCTTTCAGTTCATCGTCTTGGTTATCATTTTATTATGCTAAGTTGATTAAGCATTTGAATGATATTCAATTTGTTCATTTAAGCATTGATTCAAGTTGTTATTTACGTTAAGCATTCTACAAGCAATTAGTCTATATCCTAATCAGATCAAGTGGTATCCGAGCTTTTCGTGACTATTATTGCAGTTGGTTTTGAATGCTAACAAGATCCAAGATTCAGAAGGGTGAAGTCAAGCTTGAGGAATATAATCATGAGATCGGGAAATGAAGAACTTTTAAGAAGATGTCTGTATCTGGAATGGAGGTACCCGAAGAACTCAATGAGCAAGAGTTTCGAAGAGCTTTTTGGCAGATGAGAGTTGCGTTGGAAATGCTACTCAAAGAAAGGGAAGAATGCATAAAACATGAAGAAGATCATGGGGACAGTAAAAGCAAGAAGAAGAAATTAGGAGGTGGTGATGAACCCCCAAAATCTCCTCTATCTACTTCTCCTTCTTCTCCTCCTCCTTCTTCTACACATTCTCTTTCTGCTAATCCTTTTAAGGGTGTAAATAAGCCTCATATTAAATTAGATGTTAAATTTGAACTACCTAAGTATTGCGGTGAATTAGATGCTGAAAAACTAGATGACTGGATTCAGCAAGTAGAAGTCTATTGTAGAGTTCAAAACCTCTTTAATGATGCTTCTAGGATCCAGTTAGCCACTCTTTGGTTGGGAGGTTCAACTCTTACCTAGTGGGAGAGTAGGACTAGAGCAGAAATTTCACAGCATGGTAGAGTCAATTTGTCTTGGTCAGAATTTATTAATGCTCTTAAAAATCAATTCTATCCCTTAGGTCACATGCAACAATTAACGATGAATTGGCAAGTGTTTAAACAAGGGAAAGGTCAAATTGTCCAAGAGTACACCCATGAATTCAAAAAGAAGGCTATTGCATTAAATGTACCTTTGTACACCCAAGATACTTTGTTAAAGTACATAGGAGGTCTTCATTCATATCTCAGACATTCCATTTTGGTATTGAACCCTTGTAATTTGGATGAAGTGTCTGTTCAAGCTACACACTTAGAGTCAAGGGGAAAGGGTTCTTTCATTGATAATGATAACTTTGTAAAGAAATCATCTAAGGTTGCAGAGACAGGGAAAGGAAAGAAGACAACTACAGTCAAGAAGGATGACAAGCTTTCTTTCTCTCATTGTGATAGGAAGGGTCATGATGAAGATCACTGTTGGAAGTTGCATCTGGAATTGAAGCCTAAGTGGGCTTAGAGACAGAATCAGAAACAAAAGGGTAAGGAGAAAGCCACAAATGTTGTTATGGATCTTGGTTTCGATTCTGATTATGAAACTAAGATAACAGCTATGGGTATGAAAGGTAAAGCTCCTATTTCCAGTGTTTCCTTTGATAGTTGTGCTTCTACTTCTAAAGTGAATGATGTCTCTGAAAATAAGAAAAGGAATGAGTTGTTTCATTTAAGGGTTGTTTCTAAGAACATTAAAATTGATGCACTCATAGATAGTGGTTCTCAAGTTAACTTAATTTCTGAAAATGTTGTAAGAAACTTGGGATTGAAAACTACATTGCATAAGAAACCTTATCCACTAGGCTAGATTTGCGAGAATGATAAGTTACAAGTAACAAAACAATGCACTTTGAGATTCGTAATCACTAGTAAGTTTGTGGATGAAGTACAGTTTGATGTGGTTCCACTAGATATATGTGGGATAGTGTTGGGTAGTCCTTATCTTTATGATCGGAAAGCTATTTTCTACAGGGAAAAGAATCATTATCATTTGTTTAAAGATGGCATTCAATATATTGTACATTCTCACAGGATTAAGACTAATCATTCTTTTACAAACACAGGGCAATTTAAGAGGGTGATTAATGCAAGTAAAGATTTAACTCTTATGTCTATCAACACAGGTGGTTCTAGACAGGAACTTGGAGTAGCTAACCATGGTCAAATGTCACAGGATGCACCCACAATACAGCATGAGGGAATGATGATTGAAAGCATTGATGGATCCTTGGGTAAAAATGTTTCTCATGTGAAAGATCGATATGTTGTTGATTTATTCCCCTTCATCTTTGCATTATCGTTAAGCTTGATGATAGTCAATGTTTGTTGGTTAGTGGCTATGACAATTGATGTAGATGATTATGGAAGTGATAAAATGATGTTTATATTCAACAATGTTGTTGCAGTCATCATTGTGCTTGTGAGCCAGGTATACAGATGTACAGAGGATACAGGACAAGTGGGGAGGCCAAGTCCTCGCTTGATGTTTGAATAAATGCCACTTTTGGAGGTCCAAAAGTTATCTAGTGGGGAGGCCTGATCTGGGGGATATTTTCACTAAAAATTGAAGTATCTCCAATACTCCATATTTCATAACCATCAGAAAGAGCACGACATCTTGATTCCAGCGCAACTTAAACGGGGCAAAAAGGAGTCTATTTGCACAAGTTATGGCTAGTCAAACCTTGGGTCAAACTGCCATTAGGGGTTGTCCAAAAAGCGGAAAAGAATGATTGTCTCAGAAATTAACAGAAGTAGTTTCAAATCAAAGAGCTCGTTGAGAGGATTTTGACAACGTTCGTTTCATCAAAATTCGACATCGTATGCTCTAGATATTGGCACCCTCCTGGTGCGACACATGGCCTCCCTCTCCACCATCAAAAAGTTTGTTTGATTAAAAGGTTGTGTGTGGCATGACACGTGGCAGTCGAGTCATCTAAACAGACCAATGATATGCTGACATGTGTCCATCCGTATGACAAATCATCGACATCGTCAGCGCACAATCATCATCCACATTGGAAAACACATCAGAGTTTCATCGTCCAATTAGACTTCACCACGTGGCACCCTCCTGGTGCGACACGTGGCCTCCCTCTTCGCCGTCGACAAGTTTGTTTGATTAAAAGGTTGTGTGTGGGAGGATTCAACCCCCCCACCTCCCACATGAAAAATTTGCATGCGACCATTGGACCAAGCATAGTTTGGTATCTATATATAGGTGTCGGTTGCTTTTGTTTAGTCAACAGTTGAGAAATATGGAAAATGTGTGCCGGCGGGAGTTGAACCCCGCACCGACCAGCAACCAAAAATATATACCACCGCTGAGCCATTCGACGGGTTTAACATGTGTCTGGCATCGGTTGCTTTTGTTGAGTGTATCTCAACCGAATGCCTTAAAATATAACAACTACCCTCTAAATTTTATAACAGTCATCCTTTTAAGGATTAAATCTAACCTGTTAAAACAACTAAAAGCCCGAATGTAAATGTGACAAGGCATAAAAACAATTTAGTTGTATTTTAAGGGAGGATTTTTCAAAATATTTACTATGTAAGGGGGATTTAGTGATTTGAAAATGTAAAAATGGGAGATAGGGGGAATATTGTAAAATCTATTGGTTTTTCACCAATTTGGGAATATTTGTGGTATAAAAAGGGGTAGAAGAGAGGTTGAAAGGCTAAGAGTTTTTGGTTAAGTGATATAGTTGAGAAATAGGTGATACGAAAGAGAGACTCTAAGGAGATCTTCCAACCATTTTTGTTCATCGAAGTATTGTTATGCTGCCGAAGTGCTAGAAGAAATGGTCTTGGTGCACTTGTAACTGATTTTTGAAGATTAATCGGATCGGTCTCACTCTATTGGAGTGGACCCGGAGACGTAGTCACGATTGTGGCGAACTCCATTATCAATTGCGTTTGATCTCTTCTTTCTTTTTCTCTCTTTCTTTCAGTTCATCATCTTGGTTATCATTTTATTATGCTAAGTTGATTAAGCATTTGAATGATATTCAATTTGTTCATTTAAGCATTGATTCAAGTTGTTATTTACGTTAAGCATTCTGCAAGCAATTAGTCTAGATCCTAATCAGATCAAACAACAAAACTTATTTCTATAGCATATATATACATATTTACGTGATTGAATTGATGAAGCAGGACCAATGAAAAAGACAACCTATGTGTATGTGTATATAAATGTATATGTATATGTATACATATATGTGTATGTATATGTATATGTGTGTGTATATATATATATATGTATACATATACATATATGTATATAGAATTGCTTACATGCATTATTTTGCTTACCAACAATATATTTGTCTCTATTGCGTAGCTGACTGAATTGATGAAGCATAACCTATATGTATATTTGTATGTGTATGTGTTATGTATATGTGGATGTGGATGTGTATGTGTATGTATAGGTATATATATATATACATGTATATATATGTATATGTATATGTATATGTATATATATATGTATATGTATATGTATATATATATATATACATACATATATATACATATATACATACATACATATACATATATATACATATACATATACATATACATATATATACATATATATATATATATACATATGTATATGTATGTGCATATGTATATAGAATTGCTTACATGTAGAAGCTATGAAAAAGAGAACCCCAAATTTATCTATGGCATTGAAACAACCAACAATATTATTTGTAATTGAAATAAAAAATTGCAGCATTACTTATATGCATTCATTTGAAAAATAGAACTTCCCCAATTTTATCTATGGCATAGAAACAAAAAACAATGTTATGTATATGTATATGTGTATGTGTATGTGTATATATATTTATATGTATACATTTATGTATATTTGTGTATACATATATATATATATATATATAGATGTGCATATGTATGTAGAATTGTTGTACATGTAGAACCTATGAAAAAGAGAACAACCCCAGGTTTATGAATGACATCAAAACAACCAACAATATTGTTTTTTGTTGAAATGAAAAATTGTAGCATTGCTTACATGCATTCATTTGCATTCATTTACATTGAACTGAAGATGAAGCAACACCTATGAGAAAAGATAGCACCCCCAAATTAATCAATGGCACCTGAAAAATATACAATAGTTGCATGACTGGATTGTATATGTATATGTGTATGTGTGTGTGTATGTGTATGTGTTTGTGTATGTATATGTGTATGTATATGTATATGTATTTGTAGATACATATACATGTGTATGTATATGCATATATGTACATACATATACATATACATATGTGTATGTATATGTATATACATATACATATACATATACATATGTATATGCATATATGTATATACATATACATATGCATATGCATAAAGAAATACATATACATATACATATATGTAACAATAGAAAAAAGATGCTTGTAATGTTCACCAACTGGCATCTATCCATCTCTTAACTGGATTCCAGCATTTCATGTTGTGGTAAAGGTTTGAAACTTGCAGAGGACGAACTGAGCACGTAGTGGCATGCAAGTGAAGAAAAAATGAGAACTTGCTAGAATGAAAGGTTGTAAAGATGGTGAGAAGAGCAAGGTACTGCGAGCATTGAATGCAGGTTGGCTTGAAAAATATGTATGTATATGTATATACATATGTATATACATATGTATATGTATATGTATATAGATATGTCTATAGATATCTATATGTATATATATGTATATGTATATGTATAGGTTGGCTGGAAAAATATGCAGGGTGGCGTGGAGCTAAGAGGAAGTGACGTGCATTAAACACAATAGAGAAGTATAGCAAGGGGTAGTGAGTGATAAATGCGACGTAGTGGAATGTTAGGGTGGCAGAGTGAGAGAAGTAGATGTGGCAAGGCTGTCAACTTCAGACGTTGTACCACACAGGAAGTGGCACCCGAGGTGCCTACGTATCAAACGAGGGGTCTTTTTTTTAATTTTTAAAACATGTGGAAAAATATCGTCCTCCCACTTGGAAAATTAAATAAAAAAAATTGAAAATGACAAAATGTCGATGAAGAAGCAAACATTGCAAATCAAAACAGTGACACATTGCAAATTACATAGAACACACATTGCAATATGATCATAATACATTGCAAATCAAAACAATAACGATGCATTCGTAATTATCATATATTTAAAACTGTCAACAAAGAAACATACATTGCAAATCAAAACAATAACACACATTGCAAATTACATACAACACTTTTTAAAATCTGATCAGATTACTTCACAAACCAAAACAACAACGCTCAATCTGTACTTATCATAAAATTAAAACTGTCCACAATTTCAGTGCATTTGTAAATATCAAAACTTCTAAATTGTATGAAACTTGAATTGCATGTGAAAACCAAAAAAAGGCTACATCTAGTTGCTGATGTGGGGAAATGGATCTTGGCTGGTTGGGGTGCCACTTGCCATGTTCTCATCCCCTTCCAGTCTACGAGGAGTGTTGCATACATGACTGGAACTTGGAGTGGTAAACTGGGTGCAAGTGACATGTGTTGGGGGCGGTGGTGAACACATCTGTACATCTCGAGTGCCAAATTGATATGGATATTGAGTGCCCCTGAAGTCAGATTGGGAGAGGCTTGAATAATTCATTGTTGTGGAGAACTAAGGGATATTAATGTTGAGAATATCACAGAAGACTCCATTACTTTGAGACAACAGATTAGAAGGGTTCCTTCACCGCCTCTCTCTTTGTAAAGCCCTTTGTGCCTCCTCAATCTCTCTTTCCTTTCGGTCATGTTCCTTGCAAAACCTCTCTTGATCCTTTTTCACATCTCTATCCTTTTTTCTGTTGTAATCTTTGTTGCTCTTTTTCTTTTCACAATATCTCCTTCTCAATTCTAGCATTCTCCTTCAACTCCACTACCATAATTTTTGTTGCCCTTTTCTCCTCATTTTGTTGTCTCTTTCTTACTTTTAGCTCCTTGACCTATTTCTTCCTTTGCTCTTGCTCCATTAACAGCCTCATGTAGTCATCTGTTGTCAATAGTTGAGACTGTCTGTTGATCCGAATTGCACCAGCTTTGGATTTCTTTTGACAGACAATATGCACATGAAACTTGAGGAACTTGTTGATGTACAGAACTGTTTGTGTTTCTTTTGTCCCATCCAACTGTGTGGAAATGACCTCCTCCGCTACCTATGAGCCCTCTAGTACATCTTCATTGCCTCGTAAATATGAATTGCAAGAACGAGCATAGTAATGCACAACTTGAGAAGGGTCAATTTCTGGTGGTGGTGATGGGAAAGTATAGGTATCCTGCTATTCTGGGACTTCCAAATCAATGCCCAAGTTCATTGCTCCCTCAACCAACCAGGATGGTTGGCTTACCTGTGATGAAAGATCTAGACTTTCGTTGAATTGATCAATAGGGTTGTCCACCATGGGAGAGGTGTGTTCATTAACCACCACTTGTGCAACTGATTTAGCAAGATAGTTATGAGGTGAGTGTTGTGTTTTTGTTGCAGTCTATAAATGTCCATCTAGAAGAGTGGACTGCAATACTGTGACATCATCACTTGACAAACCAAGTCTAGAAAGGCTAAGAATGTTTTCAACTGCATCAGCATCCTCGCTGACCACAAATGTCTCACTGGGATGCATGTCGTTGACAAGTGCATCAGGATTCAATGGCCATATACCAGTCCTTTTAAACCCAACTTTGATGTTGTCAACTGTCAAAGCTCTTTTCATTGCTTTGTAGCCTAACATTGCAAGTTTTGTCCTCCTCACTTCAATGTTTGGAAACCTTGACAAAAAGTCTACACATTCTGATTTGAAGTAAGCTTTAAAAGGTGCAAACACATTCACATCCAATGGCTATAGCTTATGTGATGTGTGTGTGATAGCAATGTTAACAAATCTACACCAATTTCTCTTACTTCCTGGATGCTTTTGAGTGCTACATGGCTTCCATGGTTGTCAAAGATCAGCAAGACCCTATTGGTGGGCGAGACACCACCTGAAACTGAGGTTTTGAAGTGGGTCAACCAATCTATGAACAAGTCTTTGGTCGTCCATGCATGGGGCTGGGCTACCATGCATGCACCTAGTTCACAATCTATGATGTAATTATCTATGTTTGCACTCTCCTTGAACAAGTAGAATCCTGGAATGCCCTACCTGACAACATTGACACAACATAGAATGGTTATCCATTCACGGCTCTTTAGGATAATGTAAGAGACATTCCTGCTACCTTTCTTGCAAGCACCTTCATGGACCCATTTTTGCCTGCTTGGATTCCAGTTTCATCACAATTCCATATGCAATTAGGACCATATGGCATGGATTCGTATGTTGCAGACAGTGTTTTGTAGAATGTAGCTACAACATCAACTCTAAGATTGAATGCCCTATCTTTGTCTAGGCCTTCAATAGTTCACAATGCAAGTTCAGGATGTATGTGCTTGAAGCCTATCCACCAGGACTTCTTTGGGAACCCATTAGTGAAAGGGTTTGGCCTATTCTGACATATTTGGGAAACCTCAGAGTTAATATTGACTATCTCAAGACCATGACCAATATTAGCCATTTGCTTGCACCATTCCACAATAAAATGTTCTTCCTCTTCACTGAGGACTGTTGGCAGACCTTTCTTGGAAGTTGTTGTTAGACCCCCTAGCCATTTGGACAGTGTGGCTATTTGGATTGACCACTTTTTGGAAGCCCCCCTTATCGACACATCATTATCTTCAATGTCATAGAGTTCCCTTTTCATGTCATCTGAAGACCACAACTTGTATATTTGTTTTACCTTCTGTGGTATTTGAGGTGTAGTAACCTCAATCTGTGGTATTTTAGGAGTAGAAACCTCATCTACTTGTGCAATAGGATCTATTTCAGGGGGAATCTAGCTCCTCGTTTGTTGGAGGGAAACCTTGTCATGGCTCTTTTATTTTTTTGTTCCTAGTATGGGTCACCATTGCATTACCCTTGGCCATCTACACAAGATAAGTACAATCAAAACAGTGATGCTTGAACAAAATAATAATTAGTTTGCAATGCAGAATATATGAGAATAAGATAACCAGAGCCAATGATAATGCAAAACCTATGAAACATAAATTGTAAACTATGAAACACAAATGCTTGAACAATTATCTTTATATGTATGAAGAGAGTGATGCTTGAATAGAAGATTATTTAGTTTTTGTATGTGTTATCTTTTTAGTTTGTTGCATTTCAATTGAGATAATCTATTCTAACAGTTTAGAGAGTTACATTTATTCTGGAGTGAGGGACATAAGGAAATAGACGAGTAAGAAGCACATAATTACAAACTATGCAAGGGAGTTAGAGTTTAAGAACATCTCATATCTCTTAAGCGTTTACAACATTAACATTCTCATGCACAACAAAGTGAAAACTGCACTCACATTTTAACTATGACACAATAGAAAGCTTACGAAGGAAAAATAGTAAGAGTTTAACAAATCTCACATATTTTGTCTTTGATGAACTCATTGACAAGCATAAATTTTTGTGAATTGATGAAGTAGAGCCTATGAAAAAGATGAAAAAAAACCTAATAAAAAGAAAAACCTTAGTGACTAATAATGCATAACCTATGAGAATAAGATATCCAAAGTGAATCACAATGCAAAAGCTGTGAAAATAAGATAACTAGAGTGAATGATAATGCAAAACCTATGAGAATAAGATAAGTAGAGTGAATGATAATGCATAACATATGAAACAGAAATGGTCAACCATGACTAATATTTACCATATAAATGATAATGTAGAACCTATGAGACTACGATAAGCAAAGTGAATGATAATGAAGAACCTATGAAACAAAAATGCTAAACTATGATTGTAATATTTGCAATATAAACCCTACTAAAACAAAAAGGCTAAACTATGACTGTAACATTTCCAATATAAACCCTAGGGAAACAGAAATGGTAAACTATGACAATAATATTTGTAGTATAAACCCTAGGGAAACCAAAATGGTAAACTATGACTATAATATTTGCAATATAAACCTTTGGGAAATAGAAATGGTAAATTGTGACTGTAATATTTGCAATATAAACCCTAGGGAAGACATATGCTAACATATGACTGTAATATTTGCAAAATAAACCCTAGGGAAAGCTTTAAATGGTAAACCATGACTGTAATATTTGCAATATAAACCCTATGGAACACATATGCTAACCTCTGACTGCAATATAAACCCTAGCGAAAGATAAAGAAAAACCTGTGACTATAATATTTGCAATATAAACCCTCGGGAAACATAAATAAAAACCTATGACTATACTGGTTGTAATGAAGATCAATATAAAGCTTACAAGTGGAAAACAATAATGGATGTAATGAAGAACAATATAAAGCTCACAAATGGAAAAGTGTGAGAGGAAAACTTGGAACAATATGGATTTTGGTGCACTGGAATCTAAGTTGTTGCCTCCCCTTGATGTTAACTCGATGAATTTTGTGCTTGTCACTCATCCTTTTCTTATGTCGCTCACTGCAGAATAAGTGAATACTTGAAGGTTTTCACGGCTATTTGAAGTGGGAATTATTTGAATTTGATTGATGCTTGTTTGGTGTGGTGAAATAAATTGTTGTCCTATTTTGAATTTGAATTTTGGGTCGTATGAATTGGAGATTTGATTTATTTCGGCCATTAATTCTTGAGTTGATTGGTTTGGTTGATTGTTTGAAATTGTTTCCATGTTTTTTTTTAATAATGGCGGCCTTATAGGACTGTTAAATGGATGCAAGTGGGATATTTGTCTTTCACTCCAATATGTGTGCGCCCTACTTGGCAAGATGGGATAGATTGATGCTGATATGTGTTGTAGGTCTCATGGTTGAAGGGACAAGCGAATACATTTGCATGTTGGTTTGGTTATGCTATGCCGAGAAACATGGTTGTAATGGGTTCGCCAGTCGGTCAAAGATGGGTCAGATGGGTTTGAATGTTGTTGACTTGGCACCTTATTTATGTTGTGTAGTTGTGATTAATGTGAAAGTGACACCTGCATTGGTGCGACAATTGGGTTTACTAGTTTACAGGGAAGGGTGCATGTCTTAATGTTTGGGTTGTTTAATTTCCATGTAAGAATGCTACTTGTTATATGTTAGATACAAGTTGGATACACTTCATCATGTTTGGTTGCCAGCGTGTACTTGTTTTGTTTTCAAATGAATATTATTAATTGTGCATTTTAAATCTAATTTATGTTTGATGTCATCATGCCTATTTATGGAAGATTTTTTTTAAGTTGTGGAGGACCAGCGTATAGGGGTAAAAGCACAAAGTTGTGTCACACTTTTGGCTAAATAAATAGTTTCGAGCGAAAAAATTTTGGCCGGAAAGGTTTCGCCCGACTAGGTTTCGATCGAAACCATGTGGCGTATTATGTGGCACATAGGTTTTGGTCGAATAAGTTTCACCCGAATCCAAAAAAATCAAAATTTTCCTTTTCCCGCTTTAAAACTGCCTTCGAAATTGAATTTTTTAATGTGCGGGGTTTCTATAGAAAGGGTTTCGGTAGAAACAGTTTCTATAGAAAGGGTTTCGACCGAAACCCTTTCTATAGAAACTGTTTCTACCGAAACTGTCTATGTGGCATCCTAGTTGGCAGCCAACTCAGCTTTTTTCAGAATTTTCTGAAACTTTCAACTTTACCTAAGTATTTCTTTAGTCAGAATGATTTTTTTGCAAAAAAAAAAAAATACCCTTTTGTAGAGCTCAGTGGAGAATCCAAATATATAATTTTTTTAATATTTTTATTAGTTTTAGTATATTTTATTTTTAAAATAATGCAAGTAGGTTTTCAAAATGAAAAAAGTTGATTAAAAAAAAAGATAGTAAAAATTACTAAAAAAATTTAAATCTTATATGGGGCACAAGAGGAGAGAGTCTTCTTCAAAAGGGTATAATTTTTTTTTTAAAAATGATTTAAAAATTTGAAAATAGTTGACTGAAAACTATCAAATTCTGACATGTTTGACTTTAAAACATTATTACAAGAAAAATATACATCAAAATTTGATTTTTCTTTTTCCATGCACAAGATATTGAAGTTATCTATTTGGAGAAAAAAAAATTAGGGAGAAATGAAGTTTTTTCAATTTATTTTTTGACGTGAAGTCACTCTTTTCTAAAATTTTCAGCATTCCAAAATTTGTCCTTAAATTGATAAAAACATAATGAAAATAATTTTTTTTAAAATTTTAAAAATCACAACAATAAACTTCATCAAAATTTCTACATTTCATTAGTTTACACCATTTTGAAATTTAAAACATAAAGACCACTTTTATGTGGTCGAAGTTCAGAATTTTTTTTGTTGTTGGCCGATTCCTTTATAAAGTGTGACACTGGTTTGTGCTTTTACCCATAGGTGTGGGCCCCAACAAGCACATATCCCATCGCACGTTAGGGCCCCCACCTACATATTAGCTCCTCTTCCCTAATATTAAAAATATAGTATAAGATTTGGAGTAGTTCTTTCGAGGATGATGGCTGAAGGCGAGAGGCCGGTCGATGTGCTGAGTTGTGCAGGTTAGGGCTTCTCCCTGCCCATGTGCCAACTCTCTCTTCGTTTGTTTTCCCTGATGTTAAGTGTTGTGTGGGGGTGTGATGGGGTGTGGTTGGTGTATTTGCTTAGGGTGACATTGTTTGTTGTGGGGTTTGGTGTTTTGTTGGGGTTTCTTTTGCTCCAGGTTGTTTTCTTTGCTCTCCAAGTTTGTCTTTGGCGGTGAGGTTTGTTGTTGCAGTGAGGTGTGTTGCCCTTGGTGTGGGGTGTTTCCCTTGGTGCGAGGGTTTTACTGTTGAGCTTTTGTCCTGTGGGGTGTATTTTTGGTGGATGGATTTTGCTAACCCATCCCATTTCTTGCAAGCTAAGTCCATGGAGGCTTTAAATAAATTCTCATCTAGGGAAGGTTTGTCGATGGAGAAGGGTGTTTCTAGATTCAAGAAATTGAATGGATGTTTGGAGAGAAGCCTCGAGCAACCAGATAATTCAACTTAAATCGGTGGAGGATTTTGCACACTGGAGTAATCATGTGCTAATTTGTAA
This sequence comes from Sequoia sempervirens, assembly GCA_007258455.2. Taxonomy (NCBI): domain Eukaryota; kingdom Viridiplantae; phylum Streptophyta; class Pinopsida; order Cupressales; family Cupressaceae; genus Sequoia; species Sequoia sempervirens. The sequence continues at coordinate 190,230,896 of VDFB02086081.1, read as the reverse complement.
GTTCGTGGGGATCCGTCTTGCTTTTCCAGCTTTGGAAGCCTAGGCCCGAAAGGTTTGGAATACCGAAGGGGATATGGAAATTAAGGTGGTTGCAAACAATTATTTTATAGTGGTTTTTTCATGCATGGCAGATAGGAATAGGGCCTTTGAAGGGGGTTGTATTTTTTCAACCAGGTTGGGCTTTTCATGAAACCCTGACATGTGGGTTTTAATGCATCTGAGGAAATTCCCTCAAGGGTTCATGTCTGGGTTCAGATCCCACGATTCTCATTGGAATGCTAGAGGAGTGATATTCTACAAATAATTTCCCTTATTCTTGGTAAACCAGTTGGTCTGGCTCAACAAACTCTTGACCCAAAGGTACTTACTTATGTTTGTATTTGTGTTTAGATTGATTTGAATAACCCTTTTCCAGATGCTATGGAGATGTCTCTTGGGTTCAACAGGTAGACTATGAAACCCTTCCTTTCAGATGTCATCTATGTCATGAGTATGTACATTTTCAAAGGAAATGCCCCAGGTTTAATTAAGCGGCTAGTGCAAATAATGCTAACTCCAATACAACTCCTAAGAATGACAAAGGGAAGACCCTTATGGTTAAGGTAATGGCAGATAAGTAGGGTTTTGTCTCAATCATGACTCGTAATAAAGGGAGAGGCCTAAAGAGAACCTTGAAGGACAAGCAACATGATGAGGTTTTTAATCGGTTTGATGTTCTAGAGGATCTTATACAAGAGGAGGGATGTTCGTTTGTGCCTCCTTCTAGCAGGGGGTTCATGGGTGGAGGTGTCTAGTGATAAAGGGATTGATTTTCAGAACTCACCATCGGGGGAAGCGCAGAGTGATTTGATGGTCATGGAGGCAATCTCTTAGATTCTAGTAGGTGAAGAGCACAATGGACAAGTGGATTTTCATGTGGTTGGTGCCTTTTAGGATCCTATTTCTTCTCAATCTAAGGATGTACTAGGTGTTGAAAAGATTAGTGGGGTTGTGAATGCTCTGGGTTTGTAGCAGAAATCCTTAAAAAGGGGCCTCCAGAGAAACCTTCCAAGGTAGGTCGCAAGAAGGATCTGGAGAAGGTTAAGCTGCTTGGTGAGAATTTGGTAAATTCAAGATTAGTGAAAACCATTGACTCCCACTTCTCCCAATCTTAGAAATGATTGTTATCTCATGGAATGTGAGGAGGTTGAATACCATCCCTGAACAAAAGGCTATTCAAGAGATGATTGGTACTCATGGTCCTGATATGGTTTTCCTCCAGAAAACCAAGTTATCCATGGATGGTATGTTGAGTAGAGCTTCTTACATTTGATTGTGTGGCTTGTGTCAATGTGTTGGGGCTCATGGAAACTTTGGAGGGATGGCTTGTTTTTGGGATCTAAGAAAGGTTGCTCCTTTTTGGTGGTGTTCGAGTCGTTCGGCTTTGTCATGGTTGCTTCTAGTCTGGAGACTGGTGAAACTTGTATTTTCACTAATATTTACACTCCTACTGATCTTTCTGGGAAACCTCAATTGTGGGCTCATGTTAGCTATATCAGATCTTTGGATCCCTTGCTCTCATGGATTATGGCAGGAGACTTCAGTGTCATCTCTTGTCTTGAGGAGAAGCGTGGTGGGGTTGCTAGGCTTGACCAGTCTGATGGCCTCCTCAGGGACAATATTGATCTTCTGAATTTAGTAGATGTTAAGCCAAGAAATGGTATTTTCACTTGGAGTAACAAAAGATGTGGGGAGGATGCTATTGTTGAGAGGTTGGATCAGTTCTTGGTTTCCTACTTTTGGGTGGGGGATAGGTGGCCTATCTACTTTGATATTTTGGACTAGCGTGGTTTAGATCACTGATCGATTAAGCTTTTTTCTTTTATTTCCAAAGTCCCCAAGAGCTCATCTTTCACGTTTCAAATTATGTGGTTGCAAGATTCTTCACTTCATGACCTTATGGCTGAATGGTGGCATCAAGGAAAGATTGCTCATGGTTGAGCTATGTATTCCTTTGTCAAGAGATTACAGTATGTGAAGTACAAGCTCAAGAAGTGGAACAAACAGTGTTTTGGAAATCTTCACCGCAACAAGATGTTAGCTCAAGTGGGTTTAGTTGCTATCACCCAAAAGATTCGAGACCATGGTCTTAATTTGGAGCTAGTTAAGGAAGAGTCTACTGTTGTTAAGGAGTTGGAAGAATGGGATTTCTATGAGATCTTCTAGAAGCAAAAGTCTTGGGTGGATTGGCTTTAGGCTGGGGATCAAAGTACGACTGTTTTTCATAACTGTCAATGCTAGAAGGATGGGAAATATTATTACATCTTTGGTGTCGTCAGAGGGGCTGCAGTTGTCTTCCATGGTTGAGATTTATAGGGAGGTTGTTAGGTTCTCTTTGTTCACTGAGGATTCTCTCCCTAGTGGTAGTGATGTGACTGCTATTCTAGATTGCATCCCTTCTTTAGCTTCTATGGAGATGAACAGGGTCCTCATGTGCCCTATCATGTTGCTTGAGCTAGAAGAGCTGGTGTTTCAAATGAAAAAAGGTAGGGCCCCAAGCCTAGATGGTTTTCCTATTGAACTTTTCCACAAGTTTTGGGAAATTATCAAATTGGATCTTCTTAAAGTGGTTTTGGAATCATAGTGTAATAAGCAGATGCTTCGGGCTATGAACTCTACATTTTTGGCTCTTATTCCTAAGAGGGAGGGAGCTAATTGTCTAGATCAATTTAGACCTATTGCTCTATGCAATGTGGTCTACAAAATTATCACTAAATTGATTGCTAAAAGACTCAAGTCATGGCTCAACTCCTTGATCTTCGTTGAGTAAGGGGGTTTTGTTGCTGGCAGGAAAATCCTTGATGGGGTGGTTGTTGCTTCTAAAGCCATTCATTCTATGATGACTTCGAAGAAGAAAGCCATGCTCATTAAACTTTGTTGGTGTGAATAAATGTCTTGTACCTAGCTAATTCACTCACTAGGTAATTAGGGGACATATTCACATGTTAACTTTACTTAGAATATAAGATTCTTTCTAGAAGTATTAGTTGAATTTTCTAGAACTTATCTTATCTAGCTAGTAATGCTTGATTCCTAGGTACTTAGTTTGTTAGTTGTCTCATGTAATAGGATTAAGACACTTGTCATGATTTTGTCTGATCCTATCTCTAAACCTTTCCTTTATAAGCAAGGAGTCTCATGTACATTTGTATTCAAGTATATTCAACCATTATTCAATCTTGCATTGTTGAAGCAAGCTTTTTTGCCATTTTTTCTCTTGTGGGAGATATTTTGGTCTAGCAACTATTCTTGCGAGTGTTGGGGAGTCACCATTTACTTCAACATGGTATCAGAGCTTCAGTGTTACAAATTCCTTCCCAAATCTGAGGGTTTCATGTTGGCTTGAAGATTTAGCTGGGTGTATTTTGGGGTTTCAAGGACCTCACGGTTGAATTCAAGGCATCAAAGAAAGTTAGGTTTTCCTTTTGTTTCGTCAAAATTGGTTATGTTTTGGCTAATTTATAAGGGTTTGAAAAAGTGTGAAGAGTAGTTGATCCAGGAGGTCACGAATTTTTCAGAGCACTTTGGGCCTAGATCGACATCACCATTGCGTTTAGAAAGCGGCGCAGATGAATTTTGATTGTAAATTCATCCATTTTCGATAAAATTTGTTTCTGAGGCACTTTTTTTTTGCCTGGGCAGGTCGTACGACCCCCCAGGTCATCATTAAAATATTGAAAAAATAATTTCTGCATTTTTTTATGTTTCGGGAAAAAATTGCAAAAAATATTTTGGGCAAAATTATTGATTTTTCGAGCAAATATATGAAAAGAAAAGTTGTCGAGCTAAATATCACTGCAGATTTTTATTAATATTTTTTGTAGAATATTCTTCTGTCCAGTCATGGTACTGTTTTGGTCGCAGTCAAATCAAAAAATTATTTATAAAAATCTGGGTGAAAATAATGTGCAGTCGGTGAGATATCCCTGGCATATTCCTTTGAATATTTTGAAGTTGCGTCATCTCCGTGTCACCTGGTACGACTAGCCTGTCAAATTTGCGGTCACATCAGGCGATACCTATACTCTACACATCGGTTGTCATATCAACTCTATGGTCAACCCTTCACCGCCCACATTTTCCAAGTGAAATGGTATGAAGGGTATTTTAATCGCAATTTATTTATATTAAATGTTGTGCAAATATTCAATTCTTTGTATAAATTCCAACGACCACTTCTTGTCATCTTAACTCAAAGTTTTTTATATATTAAAAATTTTGTAAGCCTTTGTTCACTTGAAAAAGCCAACAGTTGTATGCCTATGATTCTTTGTATTTCAAACCTTATTTCAAACCAAAAAAAACTTTGTATTAGCGCTTTTAAAATGCCGACTATATAAATCCGCTAGTTTTTTGCACCAAATTAGCCTCTAGGTGCTGAAATTTTTTCCCCCAATTAGCCTTGGCAGTGCCTTGTATTTGCCCCCCTAAGTGCCCAAACTAGCTATTTTTTTCATTTTGGCATAACTTTCACATACGAAGGCGAAATTTTTGAAACAAAATATCGCTGGAAATCTGAGAAGCTCAATTTTCTAGTGGTAAAGTTATTTTTAAAAAAAATTGCAGTTTGTTACCCATTTTTGTTGATTGAAGTCAGATCATCATTTTTGGCTCCCGAGCTTGTAACTTTTTGCCATGATCTCTGATTTTCGCGATTCTTGCAGTGTTGGAAAGGTATTGAGATCTATCCATCCATGCATGCACTTATTCCTCTTTCTATCCCAGGTACATTTTGATTTTAGATTTTGCTCGATGGGTCTGCTGAAGCATACTTGGATATTTTGGCAGTTGGGAAAGTGTTGTTTTGATAATTGTACTTCATTTCAGTTGTATTGTATATGTTGATCTTAGATTTTGTCATTTGATAAGTGTATTATCATTGTAATCATGGGTTATTCAACTCATCCTTTTGTAATAGTTTTGACTAGGGATATTTATGAGTCATGGCAAATAACACATTGTAAGTGGCTAAATTTTTTGCCACATCTTTATGGGTTCATTCCTGAACCAGAAACAACATATAGGAAACATGTTTGGGGTAATAAGAATGATCATAAGGTCTTCTTTGACATGTCATGCCCACGCACAGTTTGGACCAAAGTTTGGGAGATATTTGGAAATCCACACAAGCCTCCATTCCTAGCAAATCCTGTTTCAAATTGCCTCATTCCACGAATGATGTTGATAACATACCCTATGATGATGACACCTTAGAGGAGTTTGAATATGATGCAAAATTTGAGCGTCTTGATGATCCAAAGACTTCTCCTGCAACTCCTACTTCTCCAGTTGAGATCAAATCTTCATCTTTTGTTGATGAGTCATTGAGTACTTCCAGTGATTCATTGCAACAGGTATTTGATAGTCTTCTTGATTGGGATTCCTATTTGACAGACATTGCTTCTTTGTTTGTGGAGTCTCACATTGCAGATTTGGAAGACTAATTCGAGGGTCTATCTCTCCTATTTGATGATAGTCATGGATCACCTATTGTCACTTCATGTTTGTCTATGGAGTTTGTTCAAGATCAATTTCCACTTGTTCCTAGTTTGTCACGGTTTGTTGTGATTGGACATGTACCTGATTGGGTTGTGGCATCATCTTCATCATCCAAGAACTTGGCAACACATGAGTAGATTTCAAAGACACAATCTTCATACATTTGGATTCCTCTTCCTATCAATTCCTATCCAACATGGGAAGCATTTCTGCAGTTGTACTTGGTGTATCTTCTTCCCAGGGGAGAAACATTTTTTGTAGGCATTGGATTATGTTTTGTCTTCAGACATTAACCTTTTTGTAGGTGATTACACATTGTGGGGGGAATATCTTGTCTCCTTTTTTCCCTCTTATGGGCGGATCATTGATTGTATATACATGATGGATGTAGTCCTTGGGGGTATCATTGATTCCTCCATACATCATGTTTGTTTTGTTTTGTTTTCTCTCTTTTGGAGAGGAGTTTTGTCCCATTGGGTTTTCTCCTTTTCTCTGTTTGTGAGAGATTGATTGCATTTGCATTTGCATTGTAAATGGGTACCTAACATGGCCTAGTAGCTGAGACACATCTTCATTGTCATATTTGCATAATGTGCATAATAATCTTCTCCCTAAGTTGCACTTAAGGGGTGGGGGGGTGTTGGTGTGAATAAATGTCTTGTACCTAGCTAATTCACTCAATAGGTAATTAGGGGACATATTCACATGTTAAGTTTACTTAAGATATAATTTTTTTCTAGAAGTCTTAGTTGGCTCTTCTAGAACTTATCTTATCTAGCTAGTAATGCTTGACTCCTAGGTAGTTAGTTTGTTAGTTGTCTCATGTAATAGGATTAAGGCACTTGTCATGATCTTGCATGATCCTATCTCTCAACCTTGTCTTTTTAAGGAAGGAATCTCATGTACATTTGTATTCAAGTATATTCAACTATTATTCAATCTTGCATTGTTGAAGCAAGCTTTCTTGCCATTTTCTCTCTTGTGGAAGATATTTTGGTCTAGCAATTGTTGGGGGTGTTAGAGAGTCACCATTTAGTCTCACAAACTTGACATGGCTAAGGCTTATGTCAGGGATGGTCCTTTTCATAGAAGGTTTCAAGGCTTTTTGTTTGGATAAGGAGTGGATTGAGTGGGTTATGAGTTGTGTTACTTCCTCCTTTTTTGTTCTCATAAATGGGGAACCTTTGGAGTTTGTTGTTCTAGGGGACTTCGTCGGAGGGATCCTCTTTCCCCTCTTTTTATCCTGAGGGGTTGGGAAAGTTCATTAAATCTCAAGTTAGTCAAGGTTTGATTCATCCATATTCTCATTTGCAGTTTGTGGATGATACTACTTTGATGGGCATGGCTAAAATTCAAGAAGCTATGAAATTAAGGAAAACTTTCGATATTTTTTTGGATTTTTTGGACAAAAGATTAATGAGGATAAGTCTTTGATCTTCTTCTTTAATTCTCCCCCGCTCATTCAAAACAAGATTGTGCGGATTCTCAGGTCTCAGATTAGATCTCTCCAATTGACTTATCTTAGGATCCCCATAGAGATCTTTGTTCTCAGGGTAGAGATCTTTTCACAGGCAGGTTAGTCATTGGACTTGTTGGGCTTTCTTTGGTTGATGTGACTCTGTTGAAACCTGTGTGCGGGCTCTTCCTACCTGTGGATGTTTTCTTCAGGTGGCCCCATGTTTTTTTGTTAAGGAATTTGATGCCTTAGCCAGTCAGTTTTTGTGAGATTTTTGTGAGATGGTTACTGTCTTCCTCTTAGGGGGATGTTAGGGTGTTGAAGCAGGAGGGGGGTCTTGGGCTCAATCCTATTGGTTTGATTGGCCAAGTCTTCGTTGTTAAGCTATATTGGTGTTGGTCTACTAGTCACGATCATGACTAGGCCAAGATTCTTACTGTGAAGTACCTTTGTGGAGTGTGTGCTAGGGTGTGCCCTGATGCAACCTTTTAGGGAGGGGGTCCATGATTTGGGAGACCCTTAAAAGAGGGGCGAAGCTCATTAAACAGGGTCTCTTCTAGATTTGCAATAGTGGCTCTGATGCTCTTTTTTGGCATGATTCTTGGGATGGACATCCCCCCATCTTGACCATGTATCCTCACCTTACACCCCTCAATAATAGTTTTCTTGAGGCTGGTTGGAGCCGAGTGAAAGATTTTAAATTGGTGCAGGTTGTGGGACAAGTGGAAGTGGTGTGTTGGAAGACTCCGCAGGAGTTGCCACTAGGGGGATCTAAGGAGGCTCACTTGGAGCTAGCTAGGATTTTAGGTGACAGAATGTGCAATGCCCTCTCTAGGAGGGACACATTAGCCTAGGGCCCTTCTCTAAAGGGCTTTTTTTTTTTGCCTCAAGTTACATGGAGCTGGATAGACAGATTTTTGGGAGCATGGAGGTGCCTTTGTGAAAGCAAGTTTGGAACAAATTCTCCTCGCCCAAATGCAATTTTTCCTTATGGTTGGTTGTACAGAATAGATGTCTTACCTGGGACAATCTTCGAAAGAGAGGGTTTCATGGTCCTATCTGTGTTTTGTGTAATAACAATGAAGAGAATTCCTCTCATCTCTTTTTCTTATGCCCTTTTGCTCGAGCTGTGTGGCACTTTTGGTGGGGGGCTTAGAATGAGGCTTGTGTCCATGCCACTTCTTTGGTTGAGTTTTGGGATAGTATAGTAAGACCTCCAACACATATTTCTTTTCTTAAGGTGGCTTGGATCCTTGGTCCCTCCCTTATTATTTGGCAATTGTGGCTCAAAAGGAACAAAAGGATTTTTGAAGGTAGGCATTTGGCGGTGGCTCAGATTTGGCATAAGATCCTCTACAGGGTTCCAGAGTCTATCTATGCGAATTGTGACACGTCGAATACTATGGATCTTGGTGATGTGGCGATCATAAGGAATTTGAATCTGGCGGTTTGTGTTCCTAGTTGCTCTAGTGGTAGGAGGCTTCGATGTACCAAGTAGAAAATCCAGAGGGAAGGTAAACGGTCCCCTCCTCCCCAAGGTGTTCTTAAGGTGAATACAAATGGCTCTTCTTGAGGGAATCTCGGGCATGTTGAGATTGGCGGCATTGGTCGCAACAATGCGAGGGATAGTGTGTTCTTCTCCATTTATAAAAGACAACAGACTAACAACCTTATGGAGGCCTCGGCTATTCCGTGTGCTGTGGAAAAAGGTTACTCCCTTGGTTGGAGGAAGATTATTTGTGAATCCGATTCAAAGATTATTGTTAAGATGTTGAATGATAAAAGGTTGGAGGGAGTCAGTTGGCAATTGGCTGTGTTGATCAAACAAATTTTGAGGTTGTGCAACTCTTTGGAGTATGTCTCCTTTTGTCATATTCCTAGGGAGTGGAATAGAGTGGTTGATTGTTTGGCTAATTGGGCACATGAGCAAGAGGAGAGGTGGGATGTGGGAGATTGATATCTTTTGCCCCCTGAGTATGTGCAAACCTTGGAAAAGGTTATACTGGAGGTCAAGAATTAGTAATGGTACCCTTTGGGATTCTATTGGGGAACCCTAATTCTCTTTTGGTTGCTTTTGTATTGTTTCTTGATTTTCTAATAAATTTTTTACCCCCTTTTTTATTTTAAAAAAAATATAAGATTTCATTAACTATAATATTAACAATAGTATAATATTAAATGATTTCCTATCATTGCATATTTAACATTTTACGTATTTGTCATTCCCTTTTGACATACTTATAGTTCAAACAAAAATGGTAAACTTTATTATTGTCAAGTAAAAAGCATTTCATATACCAATGTAGTTATTTAAAGCTCGATTTTTTGAAATTGAAACTTAGCTAATGCCTAAAATTTGAATCTCTTCGAAACAAAACAAAATTCAAAAATAAATGTTCAATACATCATCTACTCCATTATTAAAACATGAGCATGAACTAGTTGCTACACAACCTTTGTTTTAAAAATAAATTTGAATATAATACTAAACTTTTAAATCTTTAATATTAAAAATAAATAAAAATTATTTCCTTAAAAATGCCTTTAAAAACAAACACCCAAAAAAAATTACTCTTAGAAATTTCTCCCCATTTTACAATAAAAGCTTTTAGATATAAAGGATCGAGTTTTTAAGTCACCGGACCTTTTAAGTGAAAGGAAAGACACTTATATGGTTTTGGATGGTATACTTAATCTTGAAACAATTTAACACGATAACACATCCTTCCGTTGATTTTAATGTGCCAATAATTTGACAAGATAACATCGTGTTAGACGACTCACATTAAATAAGCAAGCATGAAAATAGGCTTGCTCTAATACTACTTTGAAATTGACACAATTATCTTGGGGCACCTGTGTCCAACTACTTTTCATAATCGACAAAACACATTCAACAAGGCAGAGTACAACAATTCTATTAAAGCTAAGAATAAACTTCCTATAACCATATATGCGGAGCTTGGCATAAGCTCACCATGCTCTAAAAGGTTCACTGCTGGTGCTTATGTCTATACTTGTATTTATATTAGTAAAGACAATGTGAATAAGCATGGATCATTGTGCATTAACAAAATGTGCATGTGAATTGTCAAAGAAATAGTGACATTGCACGCACACACGTACCAACGTTCACCATGTGCACACTGTAACCATAAGATAACAAACCAAGGTTAAGCTAAGCTACTTAAAACATTATTTGATGTGAACGTGAAAAAGTACGTCATGTTGAATCCACTATATACATCAAAGCATAAAGTGTTACATAAATACAAATCAATCCACATAAGTGGGTGCAAATAAATGAAATTGACTTTCTTTGTATATACTAAGTGCACCCGAGCAATTTTAGTGTCATTGTAAGTAGAGTGGATATGTTTTATTTCAGTGCCAATGGCCTTTTTCTCGTGTGCCTAAGCCATGAAGACACATAGACAAATATTTCATGTTACTCACTACGTTAAGACATTTCCTTGTGTGAATTCTTTGATTTTGTAGTTTCTCTGATGCTACAATTAACGATGATGTCACTCATTCTAACCCAATCCTGGTCTCTTGCTTCAATCTTTATCAACTCATGCTCCATCGACAGGTCCTTCCCTGAAAAGACTATTTGTAATTTTATTTAGTTTTCATGTTCTGTGGTTTGACTGCTCTATATTTTCCTTGATATAATTACATTAATGATTAATGTTTAGCTACTTTTAAATAGCTTGGGTTAGTTTTATCCCAAAACTTTTTGAAATAGATGAATGCTCTTTTTGAAGCTCATTGACCAACTTCAGTCATTTATGGACATTAATATAATTTTTTGTTAAGGAGTTATGTGCTGATGCATATGGCTGCACCAAAGACTAGTAGCTTTAATTGCAAAAATGTAAACATGTAGTAAAATAGACAAAATAACATTCAAATATTGATCAAGAATCCAAAATGGGTGCCTGTCCTGAATTTTGGAAGCCTTTTCTTTTACAAAGTTAAATTGCAAATGAGAATCATGAGCACTTTTAGATGAACGTTCCAGTATTGGTTTGAAGTATTTCTCTGGAGTTGATTTAGGGCCTTGGGCTCCATGTGACCATTATTTACTGGTTTGTTTTGTGACAGTGTTTATGTTAAAGTTGCACAATAAACCAATGGAGACATTTTGGTACCTTACATTATCTATTCTCACGATACACCTGGGAATCTGTACGATGGAAGTTAATGCGTCCTGAGAAATTGCAAAATCCTTTGAAAGGATTGCAAATTTCAAGTGCTCTTTATTGTTTGAATCAAATCTGGAAATCAAAGAATTGCTACAAAATGGCATAACAAGCCCAAAGAAAATGTCTACTGCAGTTTATCAAGGACAAATGTAGTAATGACAAGCTCTCCACCTCTTCTTCGAAGAAATCAACCACTTATAGACAATTGACCATAGGGATATGCATCTCACATAACATATGCTGGGTATCGAGTCCAAGAAGTTTGTATGTGACATCCCCAGACTCCACCATATGAATACCTTTATTATGGTACTTTGTCAATGGACTCTTTAGTTTGTGTCACCTTTGATGATTGGAAAAGGCATGTTGACTCCAATTATGATGTAAAATTATGGATAAATTTCTCTAGGGGTTTTGGCCTGCCCAAGATATACGAATTGCATCTCCTCTTTCCAAACCTGCAAAGAGCAAGGTATTGTTCCATAAATCATGAAGATTAATATATAAAACAGTTTCTTTCAATAAAGGTTTGAGACTCATACCTCATGGCGAAATTCAACTCGCAAATGAGGTACATTTGTCCTATGTATGTCATTACCTTCAGGCCCTCTTAAGAAATATGTGCTTCCAACCCAACGGGACTGACAACAAGAGAAGCCATTACCAACTTTCCAAAATATTTTAGGAACTAATAGAGTTAAGAGCTACATCAGGCAGAATATATTTATTTTCACATACCTTGCAAGCATGAGAGAATCCAGACTGGTAGACAGAATTACGAGCTATTTCACAAAGATCACAAGCACTAAGCTTCCATACCTATGAAGAAATTTCATTTTTCATGGGACCACTTTAGATAATATCACAATACCATAACCCAAGGCTAAAGCTATAGCCTATCTTTTTTATCAAACCCAGCATAAGCATGAATGTACTGAGACTAGAAATACCTGAGCTGCAACACTGTATTCCTCTACAAGAGGCTCTTTTGTTAAATGAATTTGTAATGGGTCATCTGTTGAGAGTGATACATTGAGACCACGAGCAAAAAACATGGGGAAAGGGTTTCGATGGTAATCCAGAAACAGTGAGTTATTGCTTAACGGAGACATGGCTAAACCAATCTTGACAAAAAAACCATCAACTTCATCAGAATCACAAGCAACATGATTTCTTTACCAAATACTTCCCACCCAGCAAACATGGACAACATGTTAATCCATAGCCCACTATTGTTTTTCATAAAGAAAGACTTAAGAGAAAATCATTGATCTATTACCTGAGCAAGATAATATAAATACTGCAAACCAGGTGACTTCCTAAGATTATTTCCATGGGCAATATTATGAGTCACCAGGAATGTTGCAGCAAGGTGATCAATATCACCAGCCTGTAAAATAAGATCAAAAAGTTCAAGTCAGCTTAGGCTTCAGATGTGTATAGTGCATAGATGAAAACACTACAGAACTGATTGATTAAAATACCTCGCCACAATGGGGACGGAATCTAATTGTTGTCATTCCCTTAGATTCACGAAGCTGTTTAATGCAACATAGAATATCACATTAGATGTGCTTCTATTTCAAACAGCTGCTGATAAATAAATCCCATTAAATGCAATATTGCAGATAATGCATTACCTTGTTTAGTGTGTACAAATTTGCATAACAATAGTAAGCATAATATGAAAAGGCAGGATTAAATGCATTTGTCCATTGAGCGGGTGTTGGCATGTGCTTCGTTGGGCGCCTTTCAGGTTTGCTTTCATCATCAACCATATCAAAGCCAACCACCTAGAAAACACTAAACCATTTTAGAAAAGATAAAATTCAGATAACTAATGCAGAAGCTTTCTTTTTCCCTTCTGAATTTCAAATAAGCAATAACATTTTGAATCAGATAGAAAAGGAAGGCTACTTGAACAAATTGAGATAATTTTTAATCAGACAACCCTTTACCATAGAAGAAAAAAGTTTAAAACAGTGAGAAAAGAATGAACCAGCAAATATCCTTAATCCCCAGTATTCATTAAATCCACTGGAACATTACAGAATAAACCAGCAAATACCCTTAGTTTAATAAATGTTAAATGTCATATTCAGGTATGTTACGTATACTGGATAGCTATGTATTGCTCTCTCTCTCTCTGATGTAGGAGCATCCCAGGGTGTAAGAGCAATCTTACATCACCCAAAAACAAAAAAAAACTTACTTTTTGTAGGTTTACCTAAGTTGCTGGTTCTGGTATGGGGTCAAGTATGGGTATGGAGCTATGGAGTTTTGGTATATGCTAGTATGGCAAAAGTCAAAATGGGCCCAAACATGATGGCTAGTGGCTTTGCACAGAAGTAGTCAGCGGTAGATTAATCTTGGTTTGCACAAAAAGTTTGGAGTGGCAGTATGAGGCTAGTGGCTTTGCACAGAAGTAGTCTTTTGTGATGTATAACACAGAGGGTGAATGAATACAGGAATTCTAATTTGCTAAGAGCTGCACAGAAGCTCTGTTTTTAGCATAAACAGAAGAGGAGGAGCATTCAAGCTGAAGCAGCCCTGGTTTGAAGATTTCTGTGGATGTTGTTCTAATCCGGTCAAGTGCAAAAGTTCTGCATTCAAATCCATAGAAGCTCACCTAAAAATTCTGAATAACAAGAGAATTTAGGCTCATTAGAGGTGAATCTAGTGGCATATTGACAGGGATAGATGAAACAGCATATATCTGATTAGTTAAAAAAATCAGAAATAAAGAGTGAGACAGATCATGTTAATGCCTATAAGTAACCTTGAATTTTGACAGAATAAGTAGTGCAATAGAGAAGAACTAGGTTAAATGACCCTTAAATACCAATTCCAAAAATGATAATTTGACAAAATTTTCAGGAAGTTCAAATAAATATAGAAATTTGGAGAACCATGAAAAACAAAGAATGCTGAGAATCAAATATTCAAAATGTAATAAAAAATACCTTTGGTTAAGAGACTCATTGTTGGCAAGATCTGTTAGAATTGGCATTTAATATTTATCTTTTTGGGATCAATGATCATAAATCGGCAAACCAAAAGTACAAGATTTTTATGGAGTTTTGGTATATGCTAGTATGGCAAAAAAAATCTTGGGTACAGTACATTTGGCTGTATATATATATATATATATATAAAAAATTGCACATACATTTGATATATCATATATATTTATTTTAAGATAATAATGACATTTGATCTTTGATAGTATGATACTTCATCATTGATCAATGATATTATGATAGTCATAAAGAATAAGATAATTCTCATAGCAACAAAAATCTTTTGGGGAATAAATCGGCAAACCAAAAGTACAAGATTTTTTGAAAAAATCGGATTTAAAAGAAAATGTAAAAAATTGTAGAACAAGAGATAAAAACTTTTTTTTTTTAAATTGAAAGGCATTTCCATAGCATAGAGTGTAATGTCCCCTTCTCAGCAGTGATCAATGTAATTGTCCGTTTTCCTATCCCAAAGGCCCGTAGGCTACTCAGAAGCGAAAATTAGGGTTTCCTATTTTCTAGGAGGTTGTTACTGGGAGTTTGGAGTTTGGATTGTAGATTCTTTCTGAGTTTTCAGAGAGCTTCGCAATGGTACTGCATGCATGTTGTTCTTAGCAACTTTCTGAATTTACTATTTTTAGTAAATTATATTTTTGGCAGTGGTCTTGTTGGCATCAGCACAGTTGGCTTTCCTCTTCAGGCAGTTCAGTTGGTTATGCTGAGTTTGGCTTTTTGGTGCAAAGTTTGGAGAGGTAAGTTATTTTAAATTAATAATGCTATATTTTCATTTTATAACCCCTTGTCCTAATGCTATAACTTAAAGTTGTTTTAAAAAGGGGGTCTTCATGGGTGGACACCTCATCAAGAGGTGATTTAAATATTTCAAAGGCTGAAAATATAAGTCATGAAGTGTATGCCAACTTTGAGGAGAGTATTATTTTATTTAATCAAATTTTATACTTCATGAAGTGGGACGCCAACTTGAGGAAGGAAAATTTGAAATTGTTTGACTCCTTCTGTTTGGGCGCACTTTCTAGAGGCTTCTAGAAGATCTTCATAAATCTATAAAAGGAGTCACTTGTTCTTCATTTGATCATCCATGAAGAAAATATACTGTTATGATGCCGAAATGGTGAGTGAGTTGCTTCGAGGAATGCATACCTCCTAGCTTGGCTTAGCTTCTTGCTTGAAAGATAGCAACTAGTTAAGATTAAGGCTGTTCTTGACTCTTGAGAGCAGATTGAGCACTTGAGATGGAGTTTTCTGAAGTTTTTGAGTATTTCTGAGCTTGCTGGTCTAGTATAGCTGAAAGTTATTTTTGCTTAGAAGTCATAGAGTGAATTTTATTTTGCTATGGGTACTTGCTAGATGATTTTTGCTGGTTGGGGCAACCCTTTATGCCAATTATCAGATTTTAATGTCAAGTGTATGATTTTAGAGCAAGAAATCGCCCTTCCTTGAGGGCCGTACCTTTATGGAGTTGCATTGGTTTTCATGCAAAATAAATACGAGTCTTTTGGTGTGATTTCAATGTTGCTACTTGGGTGCCTTCATCATTAGTAGCTTATGCATTTTATTTCATGTCGATTGAGTGAGTTTGGAGTGAACTACAAGCATTTTAGTGGTCTCAGTGTTGCTGGTTTGTGTATTTTCAGTTGCAGGTCTGTCATATCAGATTGTAGAAGTTCAGATTTTTGGGTTGCATTTTCAGTCTTGCTAAGTCTTAGATGTTGGAGAAATAATCTTACAGCTGTGGCATTGATTTGACTATTGTAAAACTTTGTAATTGGAAGATTGTTGCATTGTAAGGCTGCAAATAATAGTACTATTTCAGTCATCTAATTCTGCAGTTACTTAGTTCTCTTTAAGCAGCAAGCATTAACAATCTTTGGACGGTTTACCGCCAAAGAAGGCAAATGAATAAACACACTTAAACTCTTGGATGGTTTGCCGCCAAGAAGGGCAATAAACAGATTGTTATTTCATTGTAATAGCTCCCGCTGAATAAGTGGTCAAGCCTTCTTTCTTTCAGTTCCTCTTTCGCTCCCGTTGAATAAGTGGTCAAGCTTTCATTTCAGTATTATACTTCATTTGAGTACTAATGATCCCCTTTGCCATATGTTAGCACCTCACCCACCTCGGGTCTTGAGTGCACATTCTTGGTGTTGGGTTATTTTCCAGCATTGTAATCTTTCAGTTTCTACTGACGATCCTCGGTGCCATATGCTCACACCTTGCCCAACGTTGGAATCCTGGTGTACATTCTTGGCGTAGAGTTACTTTCCAGCAGTTGGTTTGGATTGAGCTAACCTTAACAGGTGCTTGTTGTATTGGGTTGTTCATTGAAAAATTGAAAAAAATTTGGTTCGGCTCATTACAGTGGTATCAGAGCCATGATCCTACCAACCTGTGCCCAACAGTGATTCAGTTGACAGATGAGTGACAGAGACTACAGATACTACACCAGAAGTTAGGCCATAAATCAGCAGTTTCAGTTCCCACCTACACCAGAGGCAGATACAATTTCAAGGGCTTTCAAAGAGACAGGAAAAGCAGTTGACACTGGTGAAGCAGTTGAAAACATGTCAGATAGTCTTAAGCAGACCATGGATGAAAGAGATGCTAGGATGGAGAAGAAGTTTGATGGGATGATTGATATGATGTCTCGTTTGCTTGCAAGAATGGATCAGCAGGCTAATGATATAACTCAGCATTTCGTCAAGCCACACTATCATGTGCCAGAAAAGTGTTTACAAGACAGTTGTCACATAGTTGCCTATAGTTAGGATACCATGTATTACAAATCAATCAAAGAAGCGTGACACTTATCATTTATTCATACTAGAAGCAAAAGACCACAATCAAGTTAACATTGAATATTTGCACAATTATAATTACCAGCCTCTCTAGGATTTTTTGTCTCCTTCAAACCAAGCATTCCTTGTTGCTACCTATTCATTCCATGCACTACCCTAAACTTCTAATAAGGTATGCATCATAGGCAATGTATCTTGTCATTTTAGTGATCAAAATAAGTCATCTAATGACAAGGCTACCATGAAGATAAGAGTTCTTGTAACCATCAAAACAATTTTAATTTTGTCAAAGAATAAAAAGGAACATTTCTTTTTTGATAACTGAGAAATTATTACAAATAAAATCCCTTTTAATCTAGAAAAGTTTTTCCAAAAAAGTCAAGCAAATTTTTAGTTTTTGTGGGAAGAAATTACAAAAAATATATTGACTGGAAAAATGGGTAGCACATAAAATCTAAATGAAAACTCTCTCCAACGCTACCTCCTTAACAACTGGATCGAACTTGCCAAGTCTCTGATCTAATCAACCATATCTATAATAAGCATATTCTTAGTCTCATACTACATTATGTTTGGAGTAGTATTTGTTATAAAGAAATGTCTAAATTCAAATTAGCAATATAGAGCATGCCAACATTTATGGAAAATATGAGAAGGCTAGCTCTTCAAGGTGATGATATACAACAGAATTTTTAGATGGCTTTTATATTAACTTCCACGAGAATTAAAACCATGTAGTCAATAATGAGATGAAATTGAATTTACAATGCTCACCTGTTTCAAGAAGAGATGTAGTTGAGGATGAGAGCTAGGGTCGATTGTAACCTCAAAAAGAGGAATAAAAATGTTATCCAACATATTCTGGAAAGATGTAACGATTCCCATTCCTTTGTAAACATTATATAGTCGAGGTAACTGAAATAGGAAAAAACAAAATTAAGGATACTACACCAAAGATGAATGCTTTAATAATCAAAGATGTCAAAATACAGAATTTAAGGCCGATAGTCATCTAACATCTCCAAAATCAGCTTTCAAAGTTCCAACCCCCAAACACTTACTGCTTGAATCAAATTTCAAAGTATTAAACAGACAATATACTTTTGCCTCTTAGAAAGAGGCTCAAAAAGACGATTGCTTTATTAATTGCTACATAAACGCATCATGTCAGGAGATTCTCCAAAAAATGTTTTGCATAAATAATAAGCCATATTCTCTAACTCAAAATTCCCATAACTATTAGACATTTATAAGTTTATATCATCCATATCCTGTGTGAGACAGAAGATTTAGATTATTTTCATTTTTGGACAGTAAAAAGTTGGATATCCACGAGAATCACAGATGCATTCAAAGAAAAACAATATACTATAAGTCAATGTGAAATAAATCTACAATATCCTAAGACCCTAGGATATAAATTTAGGAGAAGACTTGAAAAATTCATGAACAAACCTGAATTAGCCAAATAGCATTTTCACTATATATATCATTGTTAACAAACCAGCTTGCCAGCTGGTCCCACTCACTCTGTTTCCTTCCATAAACTGATATCCTATATTCTGCCATCTGCATCAAATAGAAGGATGATTTCCGTATCATTAGTAGATATTTATTTCTATAAAATACATATGTGCGATACAGAGCATTGGTAAAAATGGCATGATTATCAACTCAGATGGAAACAAGTCGGATAAATATCAAAATGGTATTCATGTGATAGCATATCCACAAAAAGCCAAAAGGTGACAAATTAGAACACGTTTCTAGATATATGAAATTTTTATCAATAATAATCCATTGTGATTCAACAAGTTCTACATGATCAACAATTCTAAGTTCTACTTCCATTCAAATACATTTTAGGCATTAAAAGGGATAATAAACAATAAAACTTAATGACTAAAATCCAAATGTATTACACTAAAGTTGAAAGGGTTTAACAATCATAAATTTGCTGAGATCTTTAGCATATAAAAGTAACCTATGCACAAACTGAAGAACATTTTCTTTAGGCTAAGAACCAACCTGATATTTACTTGCCACAAGATCAGACAATACTTGCTTTGTTAGCTCAGCCAGAAAGCGACCTGAAATACACAAAGTTAATACTTACAGATAACCTTCTATGTTACTGAAGGTATAGAAGACAACATAAATGCCAATTCAGACACAATGCTTTAAAACTTGCCACATTGCTTTATAATGTTTAAGTAACTTGCATGAATTCAGAAAACAGCGTTTTTTATATTCTGGGCTGAACAGGAATGTAAAAGAAATCAAATGCTATGCAGGTAGACATCCATAAGAAAAATTAAAAGCATCATTAAATGATCAGTACATTCTGGAACTTATAAACATGTTTGTTTGTTACTAGATTCAAAGTATATCAAAACATATGACAGCTCGCAACATCTGAATTTTCTACTTCAAATATATTAGATATATATAAAATAGGAATTGTGCTTAAATTAGTATCTAAAATCAACAGGAGGAGTAGCAAAGGAATGAAGAAAAACAATAAAATAGGCAAATATATATTGTCAGAGATGCTCAACTTGAAAATGAAGCTGCAAAAGGTTCTCTAGAAATTCAGTATATAAGAAAGGTAAGATTCTTCAGTTGTATTATATTTACATTACAGACCTTTTACGGGAAGACTCTTCAGCTCTGTTCTATTTACATTACAGACCTTTTATCTTCAGCCATGATTTACATTACAGTCATCTCATTTAAGTCAATTGTCATGCATTACATTATAGTCACTCTATTCAACCATCAAACTGGGAAAAGTGATTTTTTAACTTGGCCTTAAACTCAGCAAATTGAAAAACCATGAAATATAGAGATTTTTAAGGATTTAAAGCCTTTACTATGCCCCCTCAATAAATCAACTTTAAAGCTACAATAAACTTATTAATTAGAAGTTACTTTGATCACATTCAAAAGTACACATCAATTAAACAAGTACAAAAATGGATTTGAATTGAAGGAAACAACATTTATATATACTTGAGAATATATATATATTCTCAAGCTTTTTAGGTGTACAAAACTCATGGATTATGATATCCATGGCATCAAAAACAAAAATGTAGTCATGAAATATGGTAGAGAGGAGCTCATATCACTCGGCCCAACATCACTAGCTCAATCTGGGGTCTTGAGCTCATATCTCAACAAATTTGTACTGTTGCCACAACCATAGTAGCATTACTCAGCAAACTAAAAGTATAAATGTAATTCAACTACTGGGAATTTAATTGGGAAATACTCGAGACAATAAAAAAATGTTGCTTTTCCATCTAGCATGGTCCAAAATGATTTTTATTTTTTGCTTTTTGAAACTAGAGTGAGGATTTGAGAGCAACAGCCCCTACTGGAATCAAGTGGTGGTGCCACGAAGCCTAAAATAAGGCCTTTGAGACCACACAAACCTTCAAGGCCCATGCCATTTTTCATAATTTTATTGCTTTTAACCAAGCTCCAAGAGTCCAAACTCCATAACCTTTACAAACATGAGTGTCAAGGTCATAGATTGATTTTAGCCTCAAATGCTCTTCGTTCCTCCTTGTTTGTGCATGCAAATGAATTGGATAGCATTTAAAAGTGAAGTAGGCCCATTTTAAGGTTTTAGTTTTTTTGTTTTTTTCACTTTTCCACCTATGTTTTGAAGGTTGAATCTAGTGCTCGGAACTCAAGTCTAACCAAACTCCCTATGAACTAGGTCCAAGCCTCAAGAACTCATTTGATGCTACTCACCAAGTTTCCAGCAAGTCTTGTAATGTTGGTTAAGACTATATCATCTTCAATAGGACTTCCATTTTGATCCTGGCCTTCAAAAAGTCTCACCCACACAATTTTGTTGATTTAAGTAAAGCCAATGAGGTTAGTTGATATTCAACAGTCCTTCCAGATGTTGTCACTGCTATGACTTGGATCATGGACAAATCCTGCACTTGTAACCACTTCCCTAACTTAAGCATGGATTTCTATACCATTACTCTATTTGTCAATGCTAGTGCCAAATTTGAGGCCTTGTGTTATACTTATTGCAATTTGCACATAGTACCCTTTGTGCACAAGAGATCCACCTAGAATAAATGTCAAACCTTCATGAGCTTCTTTCCAAAGAGTGGGGTTTAATAGATACTATGTCTTCAGTCACAAACACTTGGAACATGGAGTTTGCTAGAAATGAAACTCTTTAGTGTTGATGTATTGTCATCTTCTTACCCCTATCTTATGTGGAAGCGATAAATTTTACTTCATGATGCATTCAAACTAATGCTCACTTGTCTTAGGTGTTGACTATTCTTCATTAGGACTCCCGACCATTTGACAAGTATCCCTTCATATGCCATAACATCATCTTCTAGTTTCCAATCTATTTCAATTTGTCTAAGTTATGGTTTGCATGTGTTGAAATTTTTATTGAGTGTCTCTTTAAAGAAGTTTCTTTGATTTTTATCATGTCATTTTCTTGTTACATTCTTACATTTTCTTCCAAAAGTTTCAACCTGAGTATAAGGGTTTGTAAAGGTGATAAGAATTTTTCTGTTAGAAGATAACCAATGTTGATTGGTAAAAAAATTCAAGAGGCATATCAACTATAAATGTGACTATACCATAGTTGGAAAACTTGGACTCGGTGCAGACTTGGCAGCCCAAAATAGGACTTGGACTCGGGACTCAACACAAACTCGGCTAGGACTCGGCACAAACTCGACAGCCCAAAGTAGGACTTGGACTCGGGACTCAGCAAAAAACTCGGCTAGGACTCGGCAAAGAAGAAAACCGTAGTTTTACAAAAAAAAATTAATGCAGTTATAGAACATAAGAACCTAATTTGATATCAATTTCTCATAATTCAAATATTACACATGTTATGATCTTCAAACACTCACTATTTGAAATTTCATCATTCATACTCATAGTTTCAAATTTTCAAATGAAAAAAACAAACAAAAAACAAGTTCTAAAAAATTCATACTCATTATTTCCAGGCGATGCCAAGAGTCCTAAGTTGGGACTCGGGAGTTCAATTCTAGGACTTGCGCGAGTCACTCACCAGGACTCGGGAGTTCTAGCCTAGACTCTCCAAGACTCGGCTCGGAGTCCTTGGCGAGTCGACTCGGCAAGCCCTAGGACTTGGGAGTCCCAAGAGTCTTTTCCAGGACTCGAAGAGTCCCAAGAGTCTTTTTCAAGACTTGAAGAGTCCCAAGAGTCTTTTTCGGGACTCGGAGAGTTCTCAAACTATGGACTATACTATCAATTTTTGTAAGCAGTAAGTGAAATTCAACAATCATAATTTCTTTTTAAGCATCTATTGAAGATTTAAGTGTCAAAACCTTGATAGAATCCTTTTATTTTTCAATAATTTGTGTTCTTAACATTGCATTGTAGAGTCCCACAAAGTGTATCGGGGATTGACGTGGAGAATCCTTTTATTTTTCAATAATTTGTGTTCTTAAAATTTGCATTGTAGAGTCCCACAAAGTGCATCAGAGATTTACTTGGAGGCCATGTGCACAAGTGCCATCAATCATTTTGGTCAACTTTTGTATGCTTGTTACACCAAATCCTTTTTGTGTGATTTTTTTGTCAGCTTACTTGGCTACAATCTTCGTTCATTTTGACTGTCCTAGCAAGCTCATTTTCCTTACATCACATGCCATGTGCAAGTTTTCAAAGCTCTAATGCAATATTTTCAGTTTAGCAACTTTTTTTCTTTTCAAAACTAATGCAGGTTTTTGCCCTAGCTGAGAAAAGGGGCAATTTATCTTTTGGGACTTAATTCTTGTTCAAGCTAAGGCATTTTTGTTTTCCTTTTGTCGAGCTAAGGGGCATTGTATATTCCCACACTTCACTCATTGTTAAAACTTGAAACTGAGGTACCTATTTATCTTTGGTGAGATAAGTTATTTTTATATTTGGAGAAATGACCAAACTTGTAGCATGCCTCACACTAACAAATCAACTTACTTTCATAGTGATTGGATGCAGACCATGGAGAACACGTCAATTTTCAATGATTTATACGATGTAGTGAAATCACAACCTCCAGTAGTATTCAATGCAAATGCAATGTCCCTGTTTGAAAAGAGAAACAGTTAACCTTAGTTTTGATGCAATGATCCCCCACCTTAGATGTTTATGCACATATTTAAGCTATTGATAAATCATAGGATGCGTGCACAACATTGAAGAACTGTATGACAAACAACCCAGGTATGCAAAAATAATACCTAATTGAAGGCAATAGTTGAGAGCATAGTTTACATACATGGAAAGGAGAGTACTCGGCAAGCCCAAAAATTTTGACTTGGGAAAAACTCGACAAATACTCGACAAATACTCAGCAAATACTCGGCAAATGTGTGTGGATATTTATGTATGTGTATACTCAAGACTGCACTCTGCACACATACATATCTATAAACATACACAGGATGCCAAGTTTGCATGCGTATACACACACAAACATGCCAAGTTTGTGGGTTTTTTGCAAGCTACTGGCAATTACTTGATAATTTGACGGGAGAAAATCCATCTACATACTGCCCACGAGTAAAAGCAGAAATTACTCGGCATGCAAATTTTTTGGAGATTACTTGGCTACTCGGAGAGTAATCAGAGAGTATGTAAACTATGCTTGAGAGTGCAATTCCAGATTAATATTCATCAACAGATCACTTCAGCAAGTTTTGAACATGTAATGATGATGACATTGAAATGCTTCATTATGATGTTGTGGTTTACATATAAACTACAAGGGGTAATGTTTGATACTTTTACTAAGCTTCTGGCTCAGCACAAGCAGATGTTTGCTAAGATTTCTAAGACAGGTGAAGATGATTTTGTTCCAAGAACTAATAAGCTTTCTACTAGTAAAGCCTGCACAGCTACTTAGCATGACTATATCTTATGCTCTAATTTCTACCTAAAGATGAATCTAAAATTTAGGCCCAAAATGCCAAAGAAGAGTGGATAAAATGCTTAGGATGAATCTTATGAATTGGTTCTCAATATTATTCAACGTGGCAACATTAATTATGATTTTGCAGAATGATTTCTCATGTTTGAATCATGGAATATAGATGCTACAAAATGTATGCTTTACAGAAAAAATTTCTTATGGAGTTACCCAAGGGTTAAACTTAATTCTACTTGACTTGCAGATCAATTAGTCTTCTTCAATAAAAAATTGACTCCCAGATAGGAAAGAGAAACTTAGATTGTGGCATGTGCTTACTTTGAAGAAGCATTGATTTGCTCTAATCATAATTTGGTAAATGGGGTATGCAATTGTGTTGAAAGATTGTATTCTTATGATAAACTTAATAGAAGATAACTGCAATTTTTATTTATAGGGTATGAATATGGAAACTTGGTAAAAATGCATTGCCAGGATATTCTTTGAGATCATTAAGAGGTTGCAATCACAAAGAGCACAATTTTATCTTGAAAAAAAATTGTGGCATCTGAGATGTAGGCACTTGAGTCTTGCATATAAAAGGTATTGTAGCACCCCTCCATTTTGGCTCTTTTGATCGGACGTGTTCTTCTTTGTTATGTTTGTTTCTGTTATACTTTGACTATGGTACTTGGTTACTATTTGATCGCTAACTGTAAAGCGATGCGAATGTTATATTTTGATGTGATGGTATTTTACTCTAATGTTATCATTATGGCATGCTTTGAATTTGTTTAGCAGATATTTAATTAATGATGCTTTATGCTTTTGAGTATATTATTGATGTTAGACTCGTCAGTTAGTAATTTTGTATTGGTGAAGGGGACGGATTGTATCACTCGCTTGCGAGCGCCCTACGATTCTGAGATTTCCTCTTCACAGTGTGTTTTATAATGATATATATATATGCATGTTCGATATACTCTTTGTTCGCAGGTTGACAGGTACAGGACACCGACTCCACCTAATTTCCCAAATTTGAGCGTGTCCATTAGCCAACGGTTTTCGATTGGGAGATAGTAGCTAGGTTTTCCGTGCCAAGTCATCACCCTAGTCATAGTGTGTCGTCAGGTTTTAGTCGGGTTAAGTTGCTTCTTTGTTGTTCATCTCTCCTTGATTTATTTTAATTTCAAGTTGGAAAAGGTAAATAAATGGCTTTTTGTATTTCGGATGTTATTAAATAAATCTAGTTGTAGTGTTAGAAATGTTACTTAAACTATTAATTAATTTAATTTAATTAATAAAATGATCTAATCTTGGATTAGATTTATTTTATTGATTATTTAAATTAATTGTGTGGGATTAAGTCAAGTTGTTCATTTTGGAAATTATAATTGTTAAATTCTTTTTAAAATGAAAATTTTAAAAAAGTGTTAAAGTTTTTGAAAAGAAGATTTTTAAAGTTAAATTCTTTTTGGAAATGAAAATGTTTAAAAGCATTTAAATTCATTTGAAATAGAAATTTAAAAAAATGAAATAAAGAAATAAAGTCATGTTGAAAGAAATTTGTTTGTTTTAAATTTTTTTTTTTTTTTTTTAAATATCTCCAAATTGGATAGAGGAGCAATAACTATGGTGGATGGGATATTTTAGAAAAGTTGACTAAATTTGGGAAAAAACTTATGAGAGCGATTCCATTTGGATTTTGGATTTGAATTTCAATTTTGGAGAGAAATTGTTGTAAAAAGAAAGAAAAAAAGAGGGTTTTGTTCTGGGTGGTTTCAATCTTGGATTTGAAGGTGGAGACTTGGAAGGAGATCTGGAGTTTTGAATTGGCAAGAAGCTCAGCATCAGATTGTTTCTTCAAACTTCAAGATCACAGGTTCTTTCTTGTTTTAAATGCTTTGAAATTTTGGTTTTTCAATTTGAAAACTTGGTTGTAAACAAATCTAAAAACCTCTGTTGAAATCATGGGAAAAAAAATAAAGAAAGATTCAAACAATAGAAAATTGAAAGATGAACAAAAAGAATTCCTTTTATGAATTAGAAATTAAGAATTTATGCTTGAAAATTCTTTTTGCTGTGTATTTTGTTCTGTAGGAAAAATTTGCTCATTCTGACTGTTAAATGGAAATTTATATATATATATATAAATATGTTTTTTGTGCATTCTGGAAAAAAATTTGTTTCAAAAAATTTTACTATCAAAATTTATGAGAAAAATCCCCAGAGAACAGGGAAATTTTGTTTTCTTTTTTTGTATTGTTTTTATTTCAAAAAATAAACATATGTTGGGGGGGGTGGCAGCCATGGCTGCCACAGCAACCCCCAGTGGAGGGCGCTGCTGTGGCAGCGCTCCCCACAGCCTGTGGGGGAAGCGCTGCCACAGGGAGCGCAGCCTCCACAGGGGAGGCTGGGCGCAGCCCTAGGCTGCATCCCCTTCCCTTACGTGGGGTTTGACTGCTTTTAAACTTTGTTTTTTTTAATTATAAATATTATATATATATATATGTATATTTTTATTTGCTTATTTAATTAGCAAATAAATGGGATTTGATTTAAATGAGTTGAAATTTAAATTGATTTTATAAAAACATATTTAAATAATATTTATATATATTTAAACATATATATATATAATTGTATATACATTGAGTATATAACTATATATATGTTTAATATATATTTATATTTAAATATATTGATTTTAAGAGGGATATTTTATTTAATGATGCAAATATTGATTTTGTAAGAGAATGATGTTATTAGAAAATTGATTTTGATCATTAGTTGTAATCGAGGAAGTTGGAAGAAAACAATTAGTTTAAGCTTCTGATTTCAATTAATGTTAATTATTTTAATTGATTACATGCAATATGCCATTGCTTGGCTTGGATTTATGAAATCCTAAAGTAGGTGATTAAATCGTCAAATTGCCCTTTCGTTATGTTATCTCTCTTTTTTTCGGTGTCGGGCAAGTGGAGTTATTTGTTTATGTAAGTCTTCCAGATGGGGTTTTCATGTGATTGTGTGGGTTGTCCTATTTTATTAGTCAACTTGTGAATTGCCTTAGGTAGTGCGTCTTATTGGATCCAGTTATTTATCCGGTTATCATGAACGGGATGTGTTGACTTTATGTCGTGGATAGGGAGTCATTCTCCTTAGGTCGCACTTGTGTACCCTTGGGTTGTGGAGTTATTCCACGTATTGTCTTAGAGGAGTGGCTTGCAATGAGGGCCGACACACAAAGTGGTGTCAGGGTAACTCTTTGTAAGTTAATTAATTCAGTGATAACGTAAATAAACTTATTAGAGGTTTAGGTTGTACCAAACACTTAACAAGATTAATTTTTGCCTCGCTCATGGACGCAAGGGCTTGTATGGGACGAGAAGGCCTGGAATGGCAAGATCGTTATCTCGTCTTTACGAGAGATAACTGATTCCGCATTGGATTGCATGAGGGGCCGGGAGTCGTTAGAGGTTTCCAGGATATCCCGAGATGGGGGTCGGGACTTAGGAAGACTTACCAGGATATCCCATGTAACATTGTGATGACACTTCTCTTGAGTCAGCAATATGTTTGTATCAGTGATGCAATTGATTATTTAAATCTGGAAGCATTGTAACCATTGTGTAAAGTGATGTTGTACTTGTGTTTAATTCAATCCAGTTCTGTGTTAGCCTGTGTCTAGAGGTAGATGGTCTTGTCTTGGAATCCTTGTTACTATCTCCTAGCACGGGGGTGAGCCTTTGGGTATCACATGGTTGGGTGGAACGTGCACCTTAATCCATTGGATCGTCTTCTTGTTCGTGTGGACGAGATTTCCAGTTGGAGAGCTCGTGGGATCCAGTTTCATTTCATGCTTTATTCATTTCAGTTGATATTGTATTTTATTACCCCTCATTTGTTATCGAGGTGGAATGGTGTAATATGTAATCATGCTTATTGGATTTACCTCATTCGGGGAATGAGAGTTGTAATCGTATTGTAAATTATCGTTAATTGAAAGCATGTGGTATCTCTTATGCTTTGATGTAATTTTATCATGTATGGAATGTATGTGTATTTAATTTATTAAGTAATTAAATGTTATGGTTTCAATTCATGTTTCTTGTTTGGGTTTAAGTAAACTCAGTCTCGTAACCTTAGGGGTTGTTGGCAATGGTTAGTGAACTTGCATGTTAATTGTGCTTAAACAAAAAAAAAAGAAAAATAGTACATTTGTGTAGCAAATTGCAACTTCCCCTAGGGTTGCGTAGCGGGGCGTTACAGGTATTCCCCTTGTTTCAGCAGAAAGCATGTAAAAGGTTTACCAATTTTTCATAAGGAAAAAATATTTTGAAAAGCTCATATTTATGGGAAGCAAAACAGGAATATGCCTTTTATAGTTAAATCATGGAGGACTATTGCTAGTCGTGGACAATGACTTTGTGATGTAGAGGTGAATTCACAAGTAGTTAAAAATTTATACTTTTCACTGATGAATTAACTCAGATGAGTTGGTTGATCTATGCTTCAGTTTAAGAGATATATTTCAAGTTATGGAATGCAGTTCGCATGACAATATATTTGAGAAGCAGGTTGCCTACATCATCATTTAATGTAGTTATCCCATAAAAATACTTGACATGGTTTCAATCATAAAGCTAAACGCTTAAGAATTTTTTAAGCAGGCTTGTTTTGCCTCAATTCCAATGAAATGCAGATCAAATAAGCTTGGATGTATATATAATACTTAATGCATCATGCTTGAATATACAAATGAGAGAATATATCAATTTTGAAGGTTGGCACACAAAATTTCATCATCAGCAACTATTTAAACTAGATCAGCTGCTTTTGTATATTGAGAAGAAACTTAGCAAAGAAAAAAACCATGATCAGAGAAGCATGGAAAGAAAAATGAAGAAATTTAATCAATACGCTACTGATTGTTGTAAAGGAGACTTTACAATAATCTCTCAGAGGATTCAAACAATACTTCATCACCGAATTCAGCAAATGCTACAGAAGATTCAACAAGTGGGGCATGGTAGCAGAATTTAATAGAGAATTTGAACAATGCTCATAATTATAAAATGTTCTTAAAAAGTACCCTAAACATTCCTAGGGATTTACAGATCAGAACATTTCAAAATCTACAGATAGAGAAATATAAGTTAGAGAATCTTCACAGGAACGCTTGATCAGATACAGACCAGAGAAATATAAGTTGGAGGATCTTTACAGGAACAGCCCAGTGAGAGACAGACCAGAGAAATATAAGTTGGAGAATCTTCACAGAACAGCCTAGTCAGATACAGACCAAGAAAATGCCCAAGGGGGCGGAAAAGCTAATAAAAAAATATAGAGATATGTGAAAAGAATGAAGTTCATTTGATGGATGTCAATACCATGTGACTCTTAAATTTTGCATTAGCGACAACTATGATTGTTGAGCCTACTAGTTTTGCAGAGGCAGAAAATAAGGAGCAGTAGAGAAAGGCCATGTACATTGAATATGAGGCAATGTTGAAGAATGGTGAATGGATTTTGGTGATTGCCCACCAATGTAAATGGATATATTCAATTAAGTACAGGAAAGATGGTCCTATGAACAACTATAAGGTGAGATTGATGGTAAAGAGAAATATGCATGGTAGGAAAGAATAACTATAAAGTATAAAGAGACTTTTGCACCAATGGCAAAGTGGAATGGCATTTGCAAGGTTACAGCATTAGCCATGAAAAAATGTTTGGAGCTTTTATCTGATGATTGTAAATTGAGGTTTTAATGGAGATTTGAAAGAGTAAGAATACATGTACCAGAGACAGGATTTTGAAGTTAATTTACTAGTTTGTATACGGTTTCCCAATTTTTAAACCCAGATTCATTATGGCTTGGGTACAGCCCTACAAAAATGTCCTAAATATAAAAAAATATAGAAGTGCTTGTCAAATAATTATATTTAACCATAATATGATTAGAATAAATAAATTAAATTCACAACACTAATGATAAATTGATACTTCAATCCCTTTAGTTGTTTAGTTTTTAATTTTACTTTTTTCATTTTTTGAAATTTTAAAAATTTAAAATTGTGTCCCTTCAAATTATGGTTGCTGGGACCAAGATTCATCCTAGGTTCAGCCATACCATGGCCTGGGTTTGAACAAGGCACAGTGTGCCCTGCTAAAGTATGCTCCCAGTTCATATCAAACAAATCTGGAATGGACTCAAGTAGGCAATAAAAAATCAAAAGAACCCAAGTTATTTTAGTATGAGAACCAACCTAGTACAGGTTCCTGATTCATACCAGGTCCAGATACGATGGATCCGTAGGCAGATCCCAGTGAAAGAAATTTGAAATCAAAGGCAAAGAGTACAAGTATATCAGTTGATTAATGTACATTACGCATTGATTTTAACATCACAAGCTCAGTATGTGAAGAAGGATGAGAATCTTTGGAAAGTTGAACTTCAATAAAGTGAACCAATTACTATTCTATATGTACAACTATGGTTTAATTGTCATGTGATAGTTATCACATAAGTTATAATCTCATCTCTGGGAATAATGATAATCATATAAATAAATGGGACAGAAAACGGTTGGAGATGATACAATTGGGCCTTCTTCATTATTATCTTAGCATCAAGGTATGGAAATAATACAAGATTTTCATTTCAGAAGTGAGCACATTTCTAAGCTGTTGAAATTTTTTAAGATGGATAACGTGAGCCTTTCTTCCACCAATGGAAGATGGACTCAAAATTTCCAAATATGAAGGTGTAGAACTTGTTGATTTGACAAGCTACCAAAACTTGTTCAGTAGTTTGGTATACTTGACAACTACTAGGCCAAAGCTTTCATACGCAGATAGCTTTCTCTCTCAGTATGCAGGAGTCTTGAGATGGTCATTCAAATGCAACCAAGAGAATCCTTGTATAGACTTGGCACTTTTAGTTTTGGAATTGAGTATCAAAGAAACAAAAGAATCCAAACTAGTTTGATTATCAAATGCAAACCATGCAAGTAGTGTTGGAGACAATGTGCCAACCATGTAGGCATATGAATTAAATTACTGTTATGTTTCTGGCTAAATACAATTATATCAGTTAAAATATTGACATGCTGTTCAACCATACATATATTGAGTATGTATCAAGTGGTTATTTTTTATTAATCATGCTTAGTGTTTGTGTCCATGGCATATGGGCTTCTACTAAATATGACAGCTTGTCAACTACACATTCACGTTTTGACAACCATGAAGGAGGTTCTCAGCCAGCTTCTGGGAGCTCCCTTGGAAGTTCTTCTTGCTTGCATTGTAGTCTGTTTCTGTAAACAGTACATTCCACAGTCTATATATATACATATATAAAGAATCTAGAGATTCATGCAAAGGCAATGCATTTTGAAAGGAAATGCCAATACATCATTACATTGTTTTTGAGGAGAATCATCGTGCTTGAAATACACGAAGATTTTCACACCCATCCCTCCTTGTCCTCCAAAACCCCACAACAAAGATAAACAAACCAAACTATATTAAGAATATTAGAGACTGAAACTCCATTGAATATATTTTAAACAAAGCAGAATAAGATTCTTAAAACCATATGTTTCATCCTCTAAAAGAAACTCAAAATGCATGTACTCTAAGGAAGAACCATCTTCTCCTTCAACTGAAAACAGAAGTTACAATTAGGTACCATTACCATGAATAAGAACTATCTTTACTAATTGAGAGGAGAGATGGATAGTGCGATAGAGGCTTGATACCCCTTGTAGCAACCTCAAAAATTCACGACAACAGCCAATGTCATAGACCAAAAGCCACAAATGATAACAAAATAAACATATCAAATTATAGAAGTATGCAAAATGTTCTATTGCACTCCCCACTGTTCCTGTCCAAAAAGACAACTTCAAAAACCTTACAGAGGTGTTCTTCACCTTTCTTGTGGAAATGATCTTCATTATCTTCATCCATCACTCTTCCCAAGTTGTCAAGATCTTTCATGATCACTACAGGGCCCAAATTTGAAAAAAGGTTGTCCTGGATGATGCATGTAGCATGTAAGGTATTGGCTGTTGGTATAGACCGGTGCTGTGAAGAAATTGCAGAGGGGATTGTATAATTTGGTAGAGTTTGTTGCAAGTGTACAACAGCCATGGCAAGGAGGAGGGTATACAGCTCATAATGAATTTATGTCAAAGGAAAGAAGTTTTGAAGGAATCACAAATTAAAAAGAAAGTAAAGATGATATGATATGTCAACATAAATACCCATAAAGTCACCAGTCGGTACTTAACAACTGCTTGTTGATATTGCCATTCATGCTTATTTATTACCTTAGACCTATCAATGAAATGCCTCCAACTTACACAAGGCATATCACTAAAACAGTAAAAATCCAACGAAACACATGTTTGAGTTTAAATATCAGAGATTTTCACAAGCTACTGGGTTTCCTGGAAATAAATTCACAATCAAATATAAAAAAACAAAAAAAATGATGTGTTAAAAAAAAATCACAGCATGACATGAGATGACATGAGGAACAATATTTTCTGTTTCATTCGTAAGTTTTATAAGTGTCCCATTCTTGACAACAAAACAATATCATGAGCAAAATACCTTGAATGAGATTGTCTTGCTTTAAGAAAATTTCTCTGAGTCTACTTTGCCCACAAGGGTTGTATTTCAGATTAAACTTATCAAATCGATGAAAAGTATTCTTGTCTGCATGTACATCTAGGAGATCAACATTAAGATCATACCTGTTCCATAAAAGACGAAATTTACATCATTGATCCATGGATAAATATATTATGCTTTTAAAGATGCATGTTAGTTGCAAATTGTTATATATGGCAAAACTAGTGTCCATCTCACCCTGTCAAGTCTAAGCTCTCAAAAACTTCCTTTAAAGTAAGATATTTTCCATCGCGAAAGATAACCACCTGTACCAAGTACAAGAAACATGGGAGACAGAAACTGAAGAAGTTATATAAAAGTCTAAGACCACACAGCTACACACATTTGCACTATGATATATAAAGAACCAAATATTATAGTACAATTACATCATAGTTGCCATGGTAAACCCTAAGCCTTCAGCCAGTTATGATGAAAACAGTGCATAAAAGATTGCATTCAACAATTACCTCATCAGGTTCTTTCCTCAGCTTAGATTTGATAAAACGCAACAGATGCTTCTGGTTCATGCATGCTGAGTGGTGAACATGGGTATCAACTTTTCTAACATTGTAAAAGTCACGATGGGGTGCACTCTTCTGAGCCATAAATTCCCTGTCTGCATTAAGCATCAAATGAAGACTAAATTTCTGCAAACATATGTAGATAGAAATCAGTCATTGGTAGTAAAAGATAAAATGCAGAGTCTGAGAAACCCAAAAATTGGTGAAAATTTTAGTTCAGTAAAATGATACTTAAAAGTTAGGAGAGATGCTTCTATCAAAACCTATCCTTCAACAACTTGTGATCAAATTCACCTGTTCTAGAAGGCGTAATCGATGATGGCACATTGTTCTAACATTTCCTAAGGCTATGATTCTAAGGATCCGATGTAAATCAGTGAAGAATGTGGTTGAATCATGAACTGGAAAAAGTTCTTCCTTTGCTGGGAAGCAAATAGAAAATTCAAACAGAAGCTGTTAGAAAAATTAGATAAATAAATTTACATAATAATTAAACTTTTCTGCAGTTAAAACTGAAAGATGTTTTGAATAGAACTTGTACTAAACATTAACTTTTTGAATCCATAAACCCTAACAAGTATAGAAAGAAAATCTTATTTTTCTCACCATCTTTATTTGCATAAACATGTACCACGCCATCTTCCATCACAAAATGATGCTGCAAAACCAATCAAATGTGTTTTAGAAAAGCCATAAATTGGGGAACCAAAAGTAAACTTTCTTGTTCAAAGATTTTATGCAGGCAAGTAGAACCCTCTGGCTAAACATGCAAATGCCTGTGGATGTCTAAGTGTAAATAAAAGACTGAACATTCAGTGAAAAGCTATAATGAATAAGAATTTCAAATATTTGACAAGCAAAAATTTAGAATTACTTCACTTGCTGGCTCATGCTCATAATGAAATGGATTAGTATTTCACTTTGGTGTACAAGGATCTGTTATGATCTCCTTTTCCCATGGAGCAACATTTTCTCTAAAGACATACTTCTCTCGTAAATCAAGGCACTCTTGCATCATCCGACATACCTCCTCCTCCTCGGAAGTTGCTGTGTCTGCAGAAGCAACCAGAATCACAAAACAAAACCTATTAACAGCATAGTCTAAACTAAAATTTCGACTTTGAAACTAGAAAATAACAAATATAAATCATAAAAGATTTACAATGGAATGAATGGCTTCAAAGTGTTATTTCTCTGAATTGTTCCATTTAAATGATTATTCTAAAGAGATTGGGCACTAGAATTAAAATTAAAAAAAAAAAAACTAATTCTGAAAATTTGGGTGTATTCTCTCATTCTGCTTTCATCTTGATTGGATCTATGGAACTCCTCAATAATTTAACTCTTAACATAAAATTGCACTGTAGCAGTACAGAAGCGTATTTCTTTGTAGCTGCAAATTTGAGGTTCTATGAAAGAGAGTGCACAAAAGCAATGCAAAGAAAGAAAGTTTTCTGCAGTGCCTTATCGAAACAGAAGTTCCAAGAATATGTACAAATCAGTTAAAAGCCTGGTTCTAACAATCTAAATTTCCACTGTTTAAAACAATTTTTAAAATGAGTTATGAGTGAAAGATCTCAAAAATATTAATTTATAATGCATTTTGGTATTGATAGGCCCCTACAGATTCTCAATTTTGGTACTGAAAGGTCAGGCCACTCGATAGATGACATTGACAGATCCTGTACTATGCATTATTTAGTGGATGACAAACCTGCTATGCTGCTACAGATACCCATGACTAGTGGTTCTCTTCTACCATCTGGGACAGTTTTGTAGATTGGATTTTATATTAACTTCTAGTTCTGGTCTCTAAGACTTTCGTAAATTCTCAGCTAAATTCTATTTTTGTACTATATTAAGCTATATTTTTTCTGTTTCCTTTTCAGGTATTTTTTCTTTTAGGTTTCCCCTCACTGATTTTATCTTTACAGGTGTTTTGCAACCTTACTGACAAACTTAGTCTTAAGTGTTTAAAAGTCTTTTCTTGATTAGTATCTATAATATTAATGATCAAAAAGTAGATCAGAAATCAATTTTCCATAAGTCCAGTTGACCCCCATGCCTTGTATAGAATCCTTGGTATTCTAACGGGATGTACTTTCTTGCTTTCTTGGGCAACCAGCGGTGCTTGGGACAGTCATACATCACTCCCAAAGTGAGGGGATCAGGAAAGTCCGCAGCTAAACATTGTGGTGTGTATCCTAGAGTGACCCTACTCTAGGGGTGGGAAGGAGGGCATTCTGCGCTGCCCACTCATTAGCTGAGGAGCATCTCATCAGTGGGCTAGGACTATTGGTATACTAATCACTCCCTCGGGATTGTTCAACAAAATGCAAATTTTTTTCAGCTAGTTTAAGTCCACACAACCTAATTCTTACTAGTAAAGTTGCCAAATCATGCATGCTAGGAAAATTTTAACTGCATCTACACTGGTACACCAATCCACAACAAAAACATACCTAGACATGCACCAAAGGCATCTGGGACATACCTCTCAAACTTGGGGCATGAATAAAGTGCAACTAGCATGTGTACTCTATACAAAAATTGTTAGAAAAGGAATCTTAAAAAGTAAGAACTGGACATCATGTAGTCTAGTTGACTTGGACTTGGTCAAGCAGGAAGACAGAGATCATCAAAGTGAAAGCAAGGGTTCAAAACCCATTGCACAAGCTCCCCATGTTAAATCGGGTCATCCCTGCATGTCTTGTTGGGGTAAGTGGCATATGTCAATTCTCAAAGAGGACCTGGAGCTCACAACTGTCCAGATTGCCTAGCAAATATAAACTAAATTGAAAATTCCAAGGCTTTTAAACCCTAATAACTTATACGGTGG
Organism: Sequoia sempervirens; assembly: GCA_007258455.2. Taxonomy (NCBI): domain Eukaryota; kingdom Viridiplantae; phylum Streptophyta; class Pinopsida; order Cupressales; family Cupressaceae; genus Sequoia; species Sequoia sempervirens. The sequence goes on along the minus strand of VDFB02086081.1, from coordinate 190,194,894 downwards.
CTCACATGTAGATTACTTTTCTAGTTCTTTAATATAATTTATTATAGTTACTACACAGCTGCACTGTCGTATCCAAATGCCCAAGTTTTGTAAGCCTGCTTCACATTCTACATATGCATACCCTGCACCCATGCAACCATTCTTTTAACCTAATGCTCTCCATTTTCAACATTCATGACTGTTAGTACTAAGTAACAGGTTTTTCAAGTAGAAGCTGACATTAAATGCAGGAAAAACTATAGTCACAGAAAAGAATCTTCAAATTTCATAGTGATAAATTAACTTGAATCATGGTTGTGTGAAATTCAAACATTCTTTTCTGTAGACAGCCCAATCTTACAATGTCTCTTATAAGTATCAATGCACTGGTGTCATAATTGATAATTGTTAGAATGTGTAAAACCCATCGTGGAGGGTCCCATTCAGTTACTATTTCTTGCATGTGCACCTTTGGGTTATGTTCATCTTAATTGGATCATATGTACTTTGTGTATCAAGCCTACATCTGTAAGTGAGCCTACTTGTATTAAAAGGCCCACAAATATAAGGTATATTAGAAAGGAATGTGCAACATGACCAAAATCTATTTCCAGAACTGGCATATGAATTGACTTGGCCACGGCACAGTCAACTGGCAGTGAGTTCGTCTAAGATGAACCCAACAGAACCCAAGAAAACTAACAGTAAATCTGCCCAAAAAATGTCTCTTGATTTTTTTATCATTTTTAGACTTTGACCTTACATCTATCAGTGACTTGAGCATGGACAACAGATTTGGGTGCACTGTGAGTTGATGGATAGGCAGCTATTGGTTTCTCCATTAATGTTGGGACTTGGGGGATTGGTGCAGACCTCAGTATTCACAGACCGTGTCTGAATATTCGCCTTAAGCTTTGCCAACTCACCCCCACATTGTAGACATATCTTTTTACCCAAGCAAAACACTCCTCACGAATGGCCAAGCAAAACTCATATTAGTTATTCCTGTGCAGAAAACTTTCTTGATGTCTTTGACCGATTTCTCAATTTGTGTTTCTTCCTGTTCACATTTAATATTTATTTTTCCCACACCTTTCTTTCAGCACATTCCTATCATGAGGAACTATATATTTTATAATAGGTCAAAGATTTGAGTGAAATAAGTTTAAATTTTATAATATTGAGATTATATATATATACACAATTGAGCGATATTAAATATATATAATCTCAATATTATAAAATTTAAACTTATTTCACCCAAATCTTTAACCTATTACACACACACACACACATGTAAAGGTTTAATATCTCTCAATTGTATTGACTAATATTTTATATATAATAATATGGTGCATATATTTTTTAATATATATTTAACATTAGTCAATACATATACAATACAATTGAGAGATATTAAATCTTCATACATGTGTGCATGTGGGGGTGCATGTACCCCAAATGAACCCAACCCTAAAATAAATAAAAAGTTGCCCTATCCATGTACCAAACCCCCGAACTGGTATCATTGAGTTAGAACAATAAGAAAAGGTGTACAAAAAGGACAGCAATGTGATTGAGATTGTCCTTGCTAACTTAACCACCATATGTTGTGTCCCTCCCAACATCCTCCTCTATCGAGGTCGGCAAGATTGGTGTGTTTTATATATATATTCAAGAATTCAAGTGTTATTGCTAAATATATAGCCTACATTTTATCAGCACAAGCTAATATACAGAGTACCCCTCTTTCCCAATGTAATTCATTGATAAAAGTTTTTTTTCCACATAGACATCTTAAGCCTTCTTATAGTTTTTTCATCTTATTTGTTTCACTTTGGAGCTAGTGCTATGATTAGAAAATATTCTGCTAGATGAAAAATTGTAAATCTTCATGCACAAATTAAAAACATGCATGCATGTTCATGCTTTTTTTCGTCTTGTAAACTCTATTCTTCACTATCAGAACATTGGGGAAAAATTTGAATAATTTGACATTTGGGAAAAACTCTAGTCTTCTCCTCTAAAACCTATCACACACTTACTCCCACTTCATTGGTTTGTGACCACACTGCTGGAGCTTCTTTGTCCTTAGGGTGCTTGCACGATTTCATCCTAGGGCCTTTAATTTCTACTTCTAATCTTAATTTTATACCTTATATCTTGGTGGTGCCTAGAAACATCTCTACTGTGCACTTTTGTTATCCTTTCTCTATTGGTAACGACTGCCTTCCAAAAAATATTGATGTTTTGGAGATAAAAACTCGGACAAAACCTCCTTCAAATGATGTTGTTAAGGGTTTGGAGGCTTCCTCCAACCTAAGGCCAAATTCTGCCCCACTCCAAATCATTTTTGGATACTCTCTGTATTGTCCCCTGTCCTTATTTTTCTAATAAGGATGGAAAATATTTTAATAAAGGGGCCATGGATTGGGGAAAGAGAAGCAACAAATAAAATAATATTTAATTGTGAGAATCTATAAATAGCCCACACTGGTATTCAAAATGGAGTTTTGTAACCCCAAGACACTTGGTAACTACATCATGATAGATCCTATGACAAGTCAATTCATGGTGAGTTACAAGTTGGCATTCATGACAAAGTGTGAGCTATTTTAGGGAGGAATCTTGCCTGAATTAATTATTATTATTTTGTGGGGATATGAATGATGAGCACACACTTATACTAAGGCAGGGGGTGAATCAATATAAGGAAATCTTTTTCTTATTCAAATTAATAATCACAATAATATCAATCGCACAACTTCCGCAATTAAGAACACAAGAACACAAGATTTATGTGGAAACCCTTTCGGGAGAAAACTACGGCAAAATATTGCTAATATTAAATTCTCTTACAAACTTTCTAGGTACCACCCTACTGGAGACACCAATCCCTGCTTATCTTTATAGGCACCAACTCACTGGAGACACCAATCCTCGTTACTGAGAAACAACCTAGCAAGAGACACCAATATCTTCTATAGAGAGGCACCAATCTCTAACACAACAAAGCTTTTGTCTTCTTGATATTGCTTCTTTAAAACATGAGTCTACTTCATAAAATTTGCTGTAAATCTGCTCTTAAGTCTGCTGCAAATCTGCTCCAACCCTGTTGCTCCAACCCTAAATCACCTCCAAAAGTCTGCTATAAACCTCCCTTCAAGATCTGCATATATTCTTCATATAAATCTGCTCCAACTTCCTTCAATACAAATCTGCAATACTTTTCATATTTTATGCTCTAGGTCTGCTCTTCTTCTCCTAATTTCTGCTCTTAAAAGGAATGATTTTTCATTTGAGAACTTGCTAGCTAACCTCCAAAATAACTTGTATTTATATCCAAATCATGCACTTCACCAAAAGTAGGTCAGCCAAGAATTCAAATAATAAAATTTTATTTTAAACATTTAAATTCACCCAAGAAAGGCGCCAAAGAGAAGGAGGTCATCCAACAACACAAGTATTATTTTTATTATTATTTTGCAAGCGCCAAGGTGGAGGAAGGTCAGCCAGCACTTAAAAATTATAAACATGTCTTTTATCACCTTGAAATAATGTGATATGCCCTTGAATGAAGCGATTAGTTCTCCTTTGATATTGCCTTTGACATCAATGACAATAACATTTCCAACAATGAAGTGTTAGGATATGGGCATTGGGCACCCTAGTTAGCCCTCCTAGTGCCTATTAAATGAGGTAGTTGATGCATCTTGAAAGGGCTGCTATTTTTTTTATAAGGAGGTGAAGAAACCATACTACATTTTGGAGTGAGGGGTGCGATGGCTGTGAGGGTTTGAAGAAGGTGACACCATGTGCTGAGGACTGCAAGGCTTGCGCTTGGCCTTGCATGCCTTGCTGCAGCCTTCTCAGGTTTTTCCTTCCCTTTTGCTATCGTTGTTTTCAAGTTTGGGCGCACGGGCGGGTCTTCTTAGTGTCTTTGGCAGCATGGGGGCATTGTTCTTTATTCTTTTTCTTCTTCTGTGTTGTTGTTTTGAGAGGTGTGAGCTTGGTCTTTGTTTTGTTCTTCCATTTTCTCGTATGGCTTCGACGGGTGCTGCAGCAATGAAGGAAAATTTGTCTTTTCAGGAAGCTCTGATCAAGAATGTTCCATCTTCTTTCGTGCATGCGGATGCTTTAAAATTCATGAATAACTTTGCGAATGGGGAGGGTCAATCACATGTTGGGGGCCCTCGGATCTCGAAGGTTAATGGATGTTTGCAATGGTGTCCTGATCGTCCTGTTTTGGTAGTGCAACCGACCTTCATTGAAGAGGTTATTAGCTATTTGATGAATCACGCATTGGTCTGTAAATTTATGGGAATGTGTGTCTCTCTTCCCTTTTTGGAGTGTTGGGCTCGGCGTACCTGGAATTCGGAGGGTGAAATGGAGATCATGTTGGCGGCAAACAATTAATTTTTAGTAGTGTTTAATTGCATGGCTGATCGCAATAAGGCATTTGAAGGAAGTACCTAATTTTATAATCAAGCGAGCCTTTTCATCAAGCCATGGCACGTCGGTTTCAACCTTTTGGAGGAGTTACCTTCTCACATCTCGATTTGGGTTCGCCTTCCTTGGCTCCCTTTGGAATTTTGGAGGAATGATATCTTTCATTCCATTGCATTACTACTTAGTAAACCAGTGGGCCCCTCTCAACAAACACTGGATAGAAAGGTAATTTCTTTTGCTCATATCTACATTGAAATTGATTTAAGTAACCCACTACCAAATTCCTTAGAAATTCGCCTTGGCTCCTCCTCGTGGATACAACAATTGGACTATGAAGCTCTCCCATTTAGGTGTTGAATTTGTCATGAGTATGGTCATCTCAAAAAAAGATGCCCTAGAGTTTTCCCTCTAGTGTCTTCTTCGGCTCAAGTTCCCCAACAACCCCCAAAGATGGATAAAGGGAAGAGCCTATGTCAAGAGCTGTTGCAAACAAGGATGGTTTCATTCTAGTTATGCCCTATCATGTGCACAAAGGACATAAAAGGACTCTTAGGGTCAGGCAAGAAGATGGGCTCTTCAACCATTTAGATACCCTGGAGGATCTAGGCCAACAGGAGGTAAATCCTAGCATGGTGGATCTGGAATTAGAAGGCTTGATGGTTGACAAATTGTCATCCAGAGATGATGTGCATTAGGATCTTTAGGTGGGTGGTATAGCAGTTTCTCAAATGGATACAGATCTTGCCCTTCTGCCTTATGAGGAACCTGTGGGAATTGAATGCTTGGCAAAGAATGGTGAGTCGGTTCATGCGGCATGTGCACCTTTGTTTGGGCAGGAAAAGCCTAGTGTTGGGAAAGACCAAATCACCTCCCATCCTTGGGCTTCATCAAAGGAATCTTAAGAAGGGGGCTCCTCAGAAGCATCCTAAGGTGGGGATAAAGAAGGATGTTGATAAAATTAAGCTAATGGGAGAGACGGTGGAGCCAGGGTCAGTTAAAACATTGTCTCCCACTTTTCCAACCCCCAAAAATGATTATTTTGTCTTGGAATGTAAGGGGGCTGAACAGCGGCCCTAAACAAAAAGTTGTTCGAGAACTGGTAAAAGCTCATTCACTAGATATGGTTCTTATTCACAAGACAAAGCTTTTGATGGAGAGCATGTGTAACCTTGCTCCCAAAATATGTTGGAAAGGCCAGTGTCGGTGTATTGGTGCTCATTGTAACACTAGGGGTGTTGCTTGTTTATGGGACCCCTTGAAGATCTCTCCTCTTTGGTAGTTCTCTAGTAAGTTTTCCATTTTTGTTGTTGCTTCTAGTTTGGAATCTTGGCTCTTCTATACATCCACCAGCAATGGCCAATATACGTAGAAGAATAGGAGATGTTCGGAGGATTCCATTGCTGAAAGGTTGGATAGGTATCTAGTGCCCTATTTTTGGATTGGCAATAGTTGGACTTCATCTAAGATCTTAGATTAGAGGGGCTCTGACCATTGGTCAATTAAGTTTTCGGATTCTTTGGCTCATGCTACAAAAAATCCATCTTTTAAATTCCAACTTAAGTGGCTTAGGGACCCCCATCTTCCAGATCTGATGGCTGGTTGGTGGCCCCATGGCAAACCAACGTATGGCACAGCGATGTACTCCTTTGTCAAGCAATTGCAGTATGTGAAACATCAACTCAAGAAGTGGAATAGGCAGTACTTTGGCAATATCTTCCAGGCTAAGGCAGTGGCCCAAGCCAACTTGGATGTTATCACCTGTGAGATTAGGGAGAATGGCCTTTTTGAGGAATCCTTTTTGGAGGAGTTGAAATTCTCGAAGTCTCTAGAAGAATGGGAATTGAGGGAGGAAATTTATTGGAAGTAGAAGGCTCAAATTGAATGGCTGCAGGAGGGTGATAGAAACATGGTGTTTTCTTTAACTCTGTTAAGGCTTGAAGGCATGGAACTTCGATTTATTTGTTGGTGTCTTCTAGGGGGGACCATCCAGTTTCTCATTGGGAGATTTCTAGAGAGGCTATGCATTATTACACCACTTTGTTCAATGAAGACTCCCTTGATGTTGTGGAAGAAGAGAACCATATTCTTGCCTATCTCCCTTCTCTTGTTTCTTTGCAAATGAATGTGGACCTCATGCAAAATATCTCTCTGGAGGAATTGGAGGGAATTGTTTTTTAGATGAAGGGGAAAGCTCTTGGTCCTGATGGATTCCCAATTGAGTTCTTCCAAAAATTTTGGGATATTATCAAATGGGACTTGTTGGAGGTTGTGCAAGAATCTCATGGGAATAAACAGATGCTTCAGGCCATGAAGGCCACCTTTCTTGCTCTTATCCCTAAATGAGAAGGGGCTAATAGATTGAGTCAGTTTAGGCCCATCGCCTTGTGCAATGTGGTCTATAAGATTTTGTCTAAGCAAATTTCAGAAAGGTAGAAAAGGTGGATTGGTAAGCTTATTTCTGAAGAACGGGGAGGCTTTGTGGCTGGCAGGCAAATCTTGGATGGGGTGGTCATCGCAACTAAGACTATCCACTCTATGGTTGTTGCTAAGGACAAAGCTATGTTTAGCAAGCTTGACATGGCTAAGGCTTATGATAGGGTCAAATGGTCCTTCCTCCAGAAAGTGCTTAAGGCTTTTGGGTTTGTTGAAGACTGAGTGAAGTTGGTGATGAGTTGTGTTATGTCCACTTCCTTCTTTGTGCTTGTTAATGGGGAGCCCTCCTCTTTGTTCAGAGCGTCTAGGGACCTCCGACAAGGGCATCCTTTATCGCCCTAGTTGTTCATTCATCTGACTGAAGGTCAGGGTAGAATCATCAGAAGTCATGTTATTCTTGGCTCTATCCATGGCTGGTGTTGGGGTAATGGCTTGCCTCCAAAAATGCACTTACAGTTTGTTGATGATACTGCTTTGATGAGCGTAGCTAAGATCAATGAAGCCTATGGTTTTCGTTGGGTGCTGGATATTTATCTTGCTGCTTCTGGCCAACAGATTAATGAAGGTAAATCTTCAACTTTTTTCTTCAATATCCCCATGCTTATTCAACAAAGGATTGCTCACATCCTTCGTTTTTATATTGGTAGTCTCCCCATGATTTATCTGGGTATCCCCCTTGTTGTTGGTCCTCTTCCTAGAGGCTCTTGGCAAAATATTTTGTTTCAAGCAAGAGTGAATCACTAGACTCATAGGTGGTTGTCTTTTGCGGGTCGGGTGTTGCTTCTGACGTGTGTGGTTCAAACCCTTCCAAACTATAGGTGCATGCTTCAGGTTGCTCCCTCCAGCTTTATCAAGGATTTGGAAGCTCTTGGTAGACAGTTCTTATGGGTTGGCAATTTGTCCTTGACGAAGTGGAGCCTTGTCAAATGGGAGACTGTCTACAAGCCAAAACAGGAAGGGGGCCTTGGGCTACGACAAGCTAGCCTGAATGGTCACACTTTTGCAGCTAAGTTATACTGGAGATGGTGCATTGAGCAAGATCACATCTGGGCTCGAATTTTGTCAACTAAATACTTGAGGGGTGTTGCGAAGGATGAGGTGCCTCAAGTTGTTATGTATGGAAAAGGCTTTGTTATTTGGGAAACTCTCAAAAACGGGGCCAAGTTGATTAAAGGATGGTTTGTTTTGGATATGTAATAGGGGAACTAAGGCTTCCTTCTGGTATGATTCGTGGGACGGTTTTCCCCCCATCATGACCTTGTACCCCCATTTGCAAGATCTTCGTCAACATTTCCTAGATGCCAATTGGTCCTGGGTGGTGGACTTTAAATCAACTCACTTTTGGGGGCATGTGGGAGTTTCTAGATGGAAGGATCCTACTGATTGGCTTGACGAGGGTTCAAATGCTGACTGGGCAGAGTTATGGAACATCTTAGGGGGCAGACAGTGCAGCTCTCTTAATTCGTCGGATATCTTGGCTTGGTGCCCAGATCCTAAGGGGACTTATGCGGTTGCCAGTCCACGTGCCGAATTGTCAAAAAAATGGGGGGATGGAAGTTTCGTGGTGGAAGAATGTCTGTAATAATTTTTCTTGGCCCAAGTGTAATTGCTTTTTGTGGACTCTCACTTGGAATAGGTGTCTCACTTAGGATAACCTTAGGAAACGCGGTTTCCATGGACCTTTTGTTTGTGTTCTTTGTGGCTGCAATGAAGAGGACTCTTCCCATCTGTTTTTTCACTGCCCATGTGGAATATTGGTCCCAACTTCATTCTATGGAAGATTTGGCTTGAAAGGAATCGTAAAATCTTTCAGGGCAATAAGATGGTGATTCAATAGGTTTGGCAGCGTGTGGTGGGCATGATTCAAGAGATTGTGGAAGCTAAGCATGAGGTATCCCTCCCTCAGGCGAAGGGGGATGATGTGATTACCTCAAGGTTGGGCCTTCACGGTCTAACTCTCGGGTCCCCCTGTGTCAAGGCGTCGCCATTGTAAAAAGAAAACTCAGAGAGAGGGTAGGTGGTCCCCATGCGCCTACGGATGTTTTAAAGATTAATACCAATGGCTCTTCTAGAGGTAATCCTGGCCATGTTGGGATTGGCAATGTTGGAAGGGACAACACTAGTAAGGTCATTTTCTTCTTTTCCATTTATAAGGGGCAGCAAACAAATAATCTCATGGAAGGGCTGGGTATTCTTGTTGCTATTGAAAGGGCTTGTGCCCTTGGGTGGCGAAAGGTCATTTGTGAACCGGATTCTCAAATCCTCATTAATATGTTGAATGAGTCAAAGTTGGATGGAGCTGATTGGCACCTCGCCTCTATGGTTAAGCAAATTCTTAGATTGGGTTCCTTTCTTGATTCTATAACTTTCTCCCATATCCCTCGGGAACGAAACAAGGTTGCTTACTATTTGGCTAAATGGGCCTCTGAGAATGTTGGGGTTTGGCAAGTAGATAGTTGGGAGCATTTATCTCAAGATTTTTCCCATGAGCTAGACAAGCTTATTTCTGGGGACATGGTTGGCTAATGGCTTCTGTAGGTTGGTGCCTTTGGATGCAGTGCTCTCCCTGTGGCTGGCTGGTAGTTTATGGCTCTTTGTTTCTTGCTTTGGGTGCCTATTATGGACCCGTCTTGCTTTGTATAATGGATTTCTTTTGATTCGATAAAGTTTATACCCCACTTTTTCCAAAAAAAAGGCATGCTAATCTTTTCAAATAATAACTATCATAATTTGAGCTTTATGTTCAACTATCAATTCAAGCATAAAAACCATTGGATTAGGAGATCAAAGACAAAACCCCTCTAGTTTCCTAGGGGCAATCTCATCCAAAGGTTGTATTTGTGTTGAAAGCTATGTTTTGTTTTGCAACCCAATCGTGTATTCAAAATACAATATATTGTGATAATAGAGTGATTCATATTTATATGTTGTTTATTTATATTGTGATAATAGAGTGATTCATATTTATATGTTGTGATTCATATTGCAACCCAATCGTGTATTCAAAATATAATATATTGTGATAATAGAGTGATTCAGCTCCAACATATGTATATTGTTCATGCAATATATTGCTACATCTTTTGGGCATTGCTTTCTATTTAAATAAAATATATAAAAATCATTATTCATCCATCATATGCTCTCACCTTCCCCTAATGGGATCTTGGAGATCAAAAAGTACCAAATAATAATATTTACTCACTTATGCTCTGACCTCACCCTCATGGGACCTTGGTGATGAGAAAGTGGTGAATATCTAATATTAAAATTTGTAGACATTACACTCTCAATGGGAAGAATAAATGTTGCCAAGTGAGGAGCAGAGAGAGGGGCCTACTAATTATAGGAGCTATGAGTAATTTTGAGAATCATTCATCCCCTAAACCATCAAGCTAGAGAATCACAAAAGCATGTTTCAAAAGGTTGTAAGTCTAGAATCTAGAAAGTTGGTTTGATCACAAAAAGGGCAAATGAATACCTGAAGTAGTTTTTGATCAAAATAAAGTGGATGAGCAAGACAAAACCTTGATGTTGCACCTTTAATAGGAAAATTGAATGACTTTTGGCAAAATTTAATTAGTTTGTATGAACGGGTTTCAAGATTTGGAAACCCTTGTGGAAGGAAAGAATTGATATTGTCCTGTGTGCACACTGTTTCTTTAGGTGGACCATTTGCCCCATAATGATATAAAAATAATTATTAGTCTTAAACTGTAATTTCCATCTTTTGATCCCCTTCAAGACTCATTCTTTATGGTATCTAAATGGGTGCACCTTCCTTATTTGCCTTTGCAATATTTAAGTACATTTGGGCTTGAGACTACTGGGAATTCCTTGGGTTGTTTCTTGGATGTGGACCAAGAAACTTTGGAGCATTCTCAAACTAATTATGCTCAAACCTATGTAGAAATGGAGTTGGATAAATAGTGGCCAAAAGAGATCATATCTAAAAAGGATAGCATATATCTTGGGCACAAAAATCAGATTATGTGAATATTCGCTTTTGGTGCCACTATTGTTTTGCTTATGACTTTTTGGCTTTTTATTGCCCAAAGAGGACCTCTATTCCTCTCCAAGATAGCAAGAAGAAACTCTCTTCTTGAGCAACTTGGTGGAAAGAGGAAGAGCCACATCATTCTATAATTTACCCAAGAAAGAAGTATGAGGATTTTGAGGTTAAAAAGAATGAGCCAATCCACCAAGAGGTTTTGAGTGATTATTCAAATAAGGATGATGGAGGCTCAAATAACTAGTATGCATTTCCAATTAGGCAAGTAATTAGTGTTGATGATGAAAGAAAAGAACCTAATCCAACTCTTTCTGAAACTTTGCAAGAAGCTCCTTCTATGGTTTCAAATGTGGATCCAAAGACACCCTCAATTTTGAAGGCTAATAGCGATGGTTTGGTGCGGCCTAAGAATTCAAATATTATTATGGAAATGCAAGCTTCACCTCCCCTTGAGCATGACTGGACTAAAAGGTGAAAAAGAAGAAAGAGCATTCACAAAACAAAAAAAAACTACTCTTAAGGTGACACCCAAATCTTCAACGAATATGAGGAAGAATTCACTTGTGTGTTAAGACGTTTGAGTATGTTTGGTTGGTATGAAATACACATTTTTGAGATTCAAATGAGTTGTATGACTATTTGAACTTGGCACTAAATGTTTTTTGTTTCTGTGGTCCTTGGATCCCTTACCCAAGTTACTCTTAGCAAACAATTGCTCTCCTTTAGAGCCTTTCACTATGTTTTCCAAACTATTCTTATTTCAAGGAGCAATATCACTAAAATAAAAGAGAAAAGAAACCTTAGTCAAATTTCTAATACCAAAAGCTTTAGAGCCATAAGTATAGCATAAGTCAGTACCTAATGGAAATGCGGTATTTTTTTCCCCATTAATTGAATTCCATTTGTACTTTTGTTTTGCCCAGTCAACTTGATTCTAAGTAATGCTACTATAATTTTTTAAATTATTTTGACATGAGATGCGATATAACAAATTATTTACTTAAAAATCAATATTTATCAACATTATTAAAACTTTTGAGATTTGGCACCGAATTTTATTTTGAGTCAAAAAATGGTTTGCAGAATTTCCAGCAAGTATAAGTTTTAACACCACAGCCATAAGGTTCCCACCTCGTTTTTCATCCAATGATCATTTTCTTATATAAGAGATCAAAATGAGCATGATGTAGATGATTCAAAACAGGTTTTAGTGCAGGGGTAATACAAACATCACTTCATTGTAAACCTTGAACAAAAACATGTAATACTTCTTGTCAAAGGACCACAATGTAAGCTTGCGAGGATGATGGCTTAGGCCTTACCAAAACACAAGTTGCACCTAATTTGATTTCGATGTGTCAAAATGTTAACCTGTATGATGAGCACATGTTTATACTGAGAGGGAGGGTGAATCAATATAAGACTAACTTTTATTTTTTCAAAACTTAGTGTAATGTCCGCTTTTGGGATATTCCTAAATTTAGGCCTACAAAACAATAATAATCACTAAAAATGATATTAGTAATAACGAGTATCAACTTTACAGCAACATTCAAATTAATACATGGAATATTATAATATTGAGAGCAATACACCATAGCTAAATCATCATAATAGTTAGATCTATAGTTCATAGCATCATTAACATTTGGATTCAAAATATCTTAACATCATTAATGGTCATTCCAAAGCATATTCCTATAGCTAATCATATTAGGAATTCACTCAAAGTACTTGCAAACTGCAATCTCAAGGATGTTTGTCCTTGTAGCATGGGTGTAACCTTGTCCATCCATCTCGAGGTGGCATACTTGAGAAGACCCTCAAGCCCAAGAGCACTCATATGCCTCCCGACCCATGAGCACTCCATCTCAGGGTGGCATACTTGAGAAGACCCTCAAGCCCAAGAGCACTCATCCACCTCCTGGCCCACGAACATGGCAATCCTAGAGCACTCATCAATCCACTTTGGAGGCGCTCCATCCTCCTTGATCAAGCCCAGAGCACTCATCCACCTCCCAATCCATGAGTGATCCATCTCAAGGTGGCAATAAGATACATGAAGACTACCTTCCTCAACGAGCCCAGAAGCACTCATACGCCTCCCAACCCACAAGCGCTCCATCTCAAGGTGGCGTGCTTGATGAAGGAAAGGTCGGTACTTCACCTCTCGTGAAATCGGAAGGTTGATTGACCTCCCTATTTGCAAAACACTTCTATAAATTCAAAATAGATCGCTAAACGAATCTACTATATTAATTGGTAATAAAATATCATTATGCAATTATAATATATTTCCTAATTTATATTCTCGAACTTACTTCCAAATAATATTCTTGATAAAAACTAGTGTTGTCGGGAGACACGTCTCCTGCCCCCTAAGACGTGTCTCGGGGACTGGTATGCATCTCTAGTATCGAAGATGTCCCCCAAAAATGCCTCCAGCAACTCAAAAACTTAACACCATCGCTCAAGTCTCTCAACAACTCCCAGCAAAAAATATGGCGTCTCCTGTGAAACTTAAAAGCATAAAAAAAATTTATAACATGAAAACATAAAGTTTTGTCACTCTTTGACACAATGACATTTGTGTATTTAAACTTTAAAATTAATTTTCATTGTTAAACTTTACTATTGCTCATGTTTTGAAAGTTCAATGTCATGATATATTCTATAAATTATTAAATTATTAAATTTTTTTTTTTATATTAGAAAAAGATTGCATCTCCAAGTATCCCTGTCTCCTATTTTCAAAAAAAGCCGCACCGGTACCGATACCAATCTCCTGGCAACCATGCTGAAAACAATATTTATTTTCAATAGATATTTTATATTTCTTATTTTCCTTTTTCCAATCTCATTCACTTCATCATTTCTCAACAAGGAAATGATCTCCCTTTTATATCTTAGTATTGAGGGAGTCACAACCTTTCATATTTGGAGTCAGAACCCATTCGTATTTGAAAGTCACAACATTTCACATTAAGAGTCACAAACTTTCACATTAGGAGTCACATAATATTTTTTCTTAATTGATTGATTGAATGATGTTATGGATGTCTTCCTCAAATGAAATGCTCTCCCTTTTATATCTCAAGTTTGAGGGAGTCACACCTCTTCACCTCAATAGTTACAACCCTTCATCGCTGCACTTGGAGAATAATCATTTAATTTTAAATTATTTAATTTGCTAGTGTTGCTCTCTATTACTTGTATATCAGTCATAATATTTTTTTTTTCCTTTTTCTTTTCCTTCTAGACCTACCTTCCTTATATAGCTTATCTTGCTCAAGGGACACAACTCCTCATATGTTGGTTGACCATTGATAACTTAATCTTTATTTAATGCCAGTTTTGAGTAATATTAATTATATGTTACACCCCGATTGTATAACTACTAAGTTATTAGTACTGCATAGGGATTATGTGTTTGTAAAGACAGTTTTGTGAATGAATAAGATATGATGCACCTTGTTATCAATATGAGTTTCATACATTAATGATTGTCTCATTCTTATGTTGTTCAATTGATGTTAATTATGGTGAAAATGTGCATTATGAGGTTAATGTATAATGTTGTTATATCTTGTGAAGTTTATATATATTGTTATTGTTGTGAGCATTTGATTGTCGTGAGTTTACGACAGTGGATACAGGTATGTGAACCATTCCTCCAGGCGGAGGGGAAATATCACTTGGGAGAGGGGCTTGGTCGTTTAACCGGTAATGTTAATCAATTGAGCATACACACACATCATTATGGAACCAAGTCAGATAAGTTAGTCTTGATAAGTCATCCATAGGCTTTAGGAGTCTGGTTTACTTCTTTGTGCTTTGTGAGTGATGATTATTTATTGTCAGACTTACTATACTGTGATCCTTGTATGGAAAATGTGAAAGATGTATGTTTAAGGTTGAGTGGGTACGTATACACATGTATACATTGGGTACACGTATCTATATGTATAAACATATCGATACATACGTACGTTAAGCAGATGGATATGCTCATACGTATGTGTCGACATGTATATAAGCGTACATACGTATACACAAGAGTATATATGGTTATACGCATGTATATACGTACACACCCCGCCTAATATCAATGGAGAAATAATATTTAATATTATTGTCTAGGAAATTTATATATATATGTATGTATATATGTATATATCAATGGAGTAATTATATTATATGATATATACATAGATACATAAATACATGTGTAAATATATATATTTATATATTTTATAAGGTATAAAATATATGTATATATTAAGTAAGGTAATATATACATTACAATGGTAATGTCGAAAATATATATATATTAAATGTATAAATACATTAACACTTAATAAAAATACATATATTATAAAATATATAAATATTTAAAGTGAAAATATTTAAAGTGAAAATATTTATAAACTCCAAAGTGTAAATATTTATTAATTCAAAGTATAAATATTTATAAAACTCAAAGGTGATAAAATTAAAAGATTCAAATCTTTTAATATGAGCAAAGTTAATAAAGCGAGCTATTGAAGAGAATGGTCGCTAGACTTAAGGAAAATGTAAGTCTTCATAAAGGAGCGAGCTTTTGTTTCAAAACACAAGGAAATAATATGAATCAAATAATTTGGAGGTAACATTTGAAATAAACCAAAAATAATTGTTGAGAGTTTTTCCCGTGAAATGGAGGAAAGCTTTAAACGCAGCAAAAATGGAGGAAAATTTCAAACGTTGGAGAAGAGGAAACGCCAGCCAGATGAAGTGTGTTGTAGCAATCTAAAACTTGACAAATTCACAGCAAGCGTGAGTCATTTTCTTTCATGCGCCAAAGAAGGACGTTTTTCCTATAAGTGGCAATTTTTGAGCTTTGAGTTCAATAAATCTGGTAATGTTGGCTCCAAGAGGGTCGAATCACTCCTTTTGTGATGATATAGGGTTTATAAGTCTGCCAAGTAGCATTTGACTGAGTCTGGGCGCCTTGTTGTCATTTTACATGCCCACAATGAAGGAATTTGTTGCAATTACGAGCCTATAAATACACGCCCAGCCATTCATTGTTTCATATCCTTTGAGCAATTTGTTTCTTGCAAATTTGAGAGCTTCTCTATCCTTTTATCTGAGTTGTTGTGTTTTGCTCTATTGCTGCATTTTTCCTTTTTGCTGAGTGAGAGAAATACATAAGCTTTACCAGCAATTGTTAATTTACTGTGCTAAATCCCTTTTAAGCTTTGAGAAGAGTGAACCCATAGTTGAGCAAACTTCTATTAGAGAAGTGCGACTGGTGAAGAGTGACATAAAGAGATCACCACAGCTCGAGAAACTTGCAAAGCAGCCACCTCCATTTGGAATTCTGGAAGTTGCTGAAAGAATGTCAAGAAGAGCAATGCTGGGAGGAGTTTAAAATACCAGGCATGAAATCTACTTTATTATAATTCTTGTTTGAAATGTTGCATTCTCTTTATCTTGTGTTTGACGTTTGCAAGTAGTTCAAGGATAATTAGAACTGTCTTGATAAACTTTCATTGCATTTTAAGGACAAATGTATAAGGGAATTCATTGCATTTAAGGATAGATGTATAAAGGGAATTCAATGCATTTTAAAGGTAGAATGATTGAGGAATTTAAGGATAAAGGGATTGAATCAAATGTTTAAGGAGCTTAAGGGTTTAGTTTTTCTTAACTTGCATTATAGGGAAATAATGGGGAAAGATTTTAAAGGAGAGTTTTATATGCATTTGATTGTGTATTGCATTTTGTATGATCTTTGTATATGGAGAGTACGTAGAATAATTAATATCTACTAGGAACGAAATGATATCAAAACCAAGTATGGTCTCTAGCTTATGTTATTAGGTTAACTAAGACAAGCTAACACTCCTAGGATAAGGATTTCCTAAATTAGGAGTTAGGATATAAGACACTTGTTGATTGGCTCATTTCTTAGTAGACAGTTTGAGGTAGGAAGTTTGGGGTAATCTGAACCCAATGAAGGACATAACCTACGCGTAGAGTAAGGTAGCCCCAAGTCAAATCGGCCCTGAGTAGTGTAAGTGATAGATGACTTACTCAGTCGTTTACTGAACCAAAATACTATGGCCATAGTAATGTAATGTACCTACATCCTCTTAGATCGGGAGATGATTACATTGTCAGTTCACCGTGATCCAATAAGTACATACTAGTTTGGGATTGTGGGATACAAGAATCTAGTTATGTAGGACACACCATTATGCTTAGTTGGTTAATAGAATCGGTTACTCAACCAATCCTTTCGACAAAGGGAGGGCCATTCATTGAAAAATGAATGTGTGGGGGGCCGCATTATTAGTTCGTGGTTGGCGGAAAAGCACCCGAGTGATGTTTTTCCTCCACAACAGACGTCTAAAGAACCAAGATTTGAAAGGGAAGATCTTGGACCGTCTTACTTCTATTTGTGCAAAAGTTGTTTAAGTTGTGTATGTATTCTTATGCTTTCGTACTTTGTTATTCACTTTGAAAAGGAAATAGTTATTTTGTTATGAAAGGCTTTAAATTGTATTTATATGATGTATTTCAATTTGAAAAGAAAAGAAAATTTTTATTACAGTGTTATTTACTCGTTTACTTTTGTTATAAGTTGTAAAAATTAAGGAATTTTCATTTCACGTATAGGATAGGTCGTTACATTATCTTTCTTGATTTTTTTTGAAACATAGGCTGCAGACATTTAGGAATAAAACAGGACATTACACTTAGCAACCATAACAATATCAATCACACAAGATCTAACAATTATGCAACAAAAGAACACAAGAATTACGTGGAAACCATTTCCAAAGAAAACCACAACAAAATATTGCTTATATAAACTTGTCTTACAAACTTTGTAGGCACAAACCCACAGGAGACACCAATCCCCTCTTAAATGATTTGTAGGCACCAACCCACTAAAGACACCAATCCCCACTTGTAGAATTTGTAGGCACCAACCCATTGGAGACACCAATCCCCACAACTGCACACCAACTCAGCAAGAGATACCAATCTTTTTTTTATAAAAGGCACCAACCTCTTCTACTTGGAAAATTGCTTCTTCAATGGATAATGGACATTTCTTTGTCTTTCATATATCTCTCACATAATCTCATACTCATAATCTGGTCATAACTTCTTTATGAACCTCCTCATAAATCCTTCAAAAGTCTGCACATGAATCCTTCTTAAATCTGCCCATAGAGTCTTTACAAAGTATTCACAACTCTGCTCTATTCTCTTTCTTAAATCTGCTCAAATGTTCTCTCCAATATGCTTCATAAGTCTGCTCCCACATCTGCTCTTCTACATAAATCTGCTTGTGTGTATATATGATATTTTATTTTTACTCTCCACAAAATGTTGATCTAGACTGCTGTAAATCTACTCTAAATACGAATGTGTTTTATTGATATATCCTTATTTTCAACACACATCTTTCTTCACAAAATCAAATTCCAAATATATACCTTGATGCCCCTTCATGGAGAGAGGCGACTTCATGGAAGGATATGTCTCTATGGATGGAGACTTGGCCACATTAGAGGAGTTTAATTTTAATTTAATTTATCTTAACCTCTTCAAAATGAAGCGACTCCTTTTTAGGGGTCGGCCTTAAACAGATTTAATCTGATTCAATTTAGTTATAATTCTTTTATGGGAGACAACTACTCTCCAAGGAGTTGGCCATAATATGATAACTTCAGCAACCATTTGACAGCAACTTCTTCTTTTATCGAATTATATACACTCAGCTAACAGCGACTTCTTCTTTTAACAGTGACTTCTTTTAACAGCGATTTCTTTTAACAGTGACTTCTTCTTTTAACAGCGACTTCTTCTTTTATCAAATTCAAAGAATTCTATGGCCTCCTCTTTGGTGACTTTATAAACTCAGACTTCACTTTGTTTCCTCAAGCATAGTTCATATCATCATAACAAACATTATCTTCTTCTGCTCCAATATACTTCACTGTCAAACCATTTGTAAGCATGCTCTCAAAAATCATCTATAACACATTCTGAGCCATATCCCACTAAATAGTCAAGAACTGCCAGAGACTTATAAACATGGCACCAGTTTCTACCAGTATCATTTAGCCTTTTTCCGAAGCACAAACAGGATTATCTGATATATTCAAATCTGCATTGATTTCTGCATTTATTCTTCTTTGACATCGCCTCTGACACTATTCTTCTTTGACATCATTGACAACATTTCCAACACTGTAAAGCAGAAAAGTAATTACAAATCTGTAGAGCTAATTGTCAAGGAGGGCTACATCATATAAAGTGATGTGAAAGGACTGAAGTGTTAATGGAAGGATGATGACAAAATCCTTCCTTCAATTGTTATATGTAGAGCCTTTTACCCATAAAAGTGAATACGAGACTAGAAATAGACCCTCAAAGTATTTATAGTAGGTTTTGTTTTGAATGTTAATGTAGATAATCTTTAGCAGATTAATAATCACCAAATCCAGAGATCAAACTGCTCTTCCAGATTTCCCAACCCGAGTTGACCTGCATACCTTCTCAAAGAAGCATCTTCGTACTTTATGTATTGTCTACAATCATTATAACATTGAAGTATGAAGCGTTATGTTTTATTTTATGACATTCTATTTGAAATTCGGGGTCTGGGGGGAGAAACAAACAAAATCAGATTTTAGATTTTCTGTTAAATGCAGATTCTCAGATTTCAGAATTAACAATGGTCGATCAGATTAGATTCAACTTTATTTCCACTTCCCAGTATTTTCATATTTTACATAACAAATATCCTGTTATCTAAGTCCACCTGGTAATTTCTGTTTATTGCCAGATTATGGGCAGGGTTTTGAACAGTGGTACTAGAACTCGGATTATTGCTTCACTTTTTACCCTCAAATCAGATCTCATGTCACAAATTATCTAAAACAGAACTAATTCACTGCAGAAATGAATTATGTGGAATACAGTTGTTGACATGTTAAATTCAACAAATCATCAATGGTGGCATGATTAATTCTGTATAGAGTCATATTAAAGAAGATGGATACAAGCAAATAAGCAAACAACTAACTAATTGATAATTGTTGGGTGGATGGCCCTACACTACATTTTAAGATATAACAACAGGCATATAATTTATTCAAACATAGCCTTCTTAGAAAGGTTAAAATTTAAGTATAATTAATATCGGATCAACACATCTATGATCTATATAATCAAATGGCTTTAAATGCCAGCAAAAAGGTTAATCCTATGCATGTATTCTTTTTTAGTCTACAACATTGTGCCAGATTAAAAGATATGTGAATCACCAGAAGCATGAGCTTAAATCTGAACAACTTGGCTCTTAGCTTGTAATAATACTCACCAGTGACAGGCAACACCTACAAACTACTTCTAACCCATTACATAAATGAGTGACCGATAAATTTTTATCCTTAAATTTAGCTAATCAAAAAGCAACTCTAAACCTACCAATAGGAGTGACTTTTAACCGTACAAGTGTGTCTTGTTCTGGCTCTCTCCTTAGAATATCTGCAACCACTGGATCAGGTGCATGCATAGCAAAGTCCCCAGATATGCTATGTGATCTCATCATAATTGTTCCAGACTTGTGGTTCTGGTCTACATCAGAATTCATAAGATCTGGAGTAACAAGGGCTGATGTCGTATGATTTGCACTTGTTTCCTGCACAGATTCAATCCAAATTAGTTCTGCCCATTGTATAGAAAGAGTACATTGTTAATTTATTACAAATCCCTCTCTATTTTTAAGAGAATGAAGAAAATCAGTCTACAATCCTGAAGATTTAAACAACATTGAAGATTAAATACCACAGACTGAGTTCCGAGTTTCTTACAACTGTGCCTGTCAAATCTTCATCTGCAATATCGCCAAAATTTTGATCTTCTTGGTTGACTAGAAGATCATCCTCCTCATCAGAATCCTCAACACTCTCAAAAGCACTTGCAACAGGAGATTTAGGGGTCGTTGGTCTAATCACTGGTGTCATTCCTCTCTTTCTAGAACCTGGATGATTGAGAGATTGACTGCTTCCTGCCATAAAATAAAAAAGGTCTGAATATTTTACAAATTAAATGCCAAATCTTGCAAATATGTTAAAAACCCAAAAGTTTGACTGAAAGTTTCTGGTACATACCTCTCCAAACCTTAGCTCCATACAGCTACTATATTTATCAGGAGCTTTCATTTGGATAATAGTTCTTTTGGAATAATCAATAAAGCAAAACACAATGTAGGTAGATATGTTATTTACTGGTTGTGATTTGTAAATTGCTAATTGGAGAGATTAAAAACCTCTGATCTCACTAACCAAAGCATGTAAACTCTTGTCCATCAGTGACAAGTGAGGTGAACTTAAAATGTACAAAATAATGCAACTTATATAGCTCAAAGTCATGCAATGAGGTTTGTATTAAAGGTACTTGTAACAAACACAGCTAAATCTAGAATGTGGTCATGTAATTTTACAGCTTTGAAGCAAAAGGCTTCCCTCAGATTTGCAACTGTGCGGGCATATGGAACCATTTCATACAAGAACCTCACTTTTTTATTTTAGCTTCAAGCTAGAGGGGCAATTAATTAATTGATTGGTTATATGGCTAGAAAAAGTGGATGCAACAGCTATGGCAATGGCAGAAGGTTCTAGAAGCACTGGTCACAATGTGTTGTGAAGAGGGCAGATTCTCTGATTTGGGACTTTGTTGAACCTTCATAATTGCTAGCTTGGACAGTCTTGAAATTGCTAAGGATATCATCAGTGTTAAACATCTGTTGAACACAGGGATTTGGAGGATGCGTGCTTTGCTGGCTGATGATTTTGTAGCTAACTTGGAGGCTTATGTAGATGATGAGTCTGTGCGCAGATGGATTCTACGCATAGTCCTCCTACCATGGATGTACATGGTCCTGCTTGGTTTATGGAGGGTGTTGAAGAATCTAAGGATATCACAGAGAGTTTTATGGTAACTGAGAATCCTTCATATCGTTCTCAGAGTGAGGACAATGCGAGCATGAAAGATATTACTGCATTCTGCCAAGATTTAGCATTGTATATTCAGAATACAAGGATTCTATTAAGACACAGCTGCTTGGGGTTAATTGCCTTGTCACTATGCCAGTTCTATCAGCAAATGGTGTGCAGTGAGTGAAGCAGAATCCCCATTTGGAGCCTGGGGTTCAGATTGTTGAAGGTGTGACTGGGCTTAAGCATTTCCTGGGCTAGTTTTTTAGGTGGGATAGTTATCTCCAATGATGCCTTGGGTGGTGTTTTTTTTTGTTTTAATATCATTGGCATTTTTTAGTCTCTATGTATACTTTTTATCTTTCGAATGTGGGCGCCTATAGAACCCACAACTTGATTATCAAAAGAAAAAGAAATTAAGAAGTTAACAACTAATTTACAGCTAACTTAACAAACATATATAAATTGAGTATATATCAATTTAACTTAATGCTCTCTTGGTTAGGCTCACTTGACACCTTATGTAATTCAAAGATTTATCTATATAGTTATCTCCAATGATGCCTTGGGTGGTGTTTTTTTTGTTTTTTACCATTTTGGGTTACTTGTGATTTATATCATTGGTATTTTTAGTCTCTATGTATGCTTTTTATCTTTCGGAGCGGGCGCCTATAGAACCGACAACTTAATTATCAAAAGAAAAAGAATTTAGAAGTTAACAACTAATTTACAGCTAACTTAACAAACATATATAAATTGAGTATACATCAATTTAACCTAATGCTCTCTTGGTTAGGCCCACTTGACACCTTATGTAATTCAAAGATTTATCTATATACAGAGCATTAATTCTCAAATCTAATGCACATGGTCACCCTAAGGATGGATCATATAGTCTAATCCAACATGCTAAAGAATAAAAAATTGATCACACACTTTCCAGAAGCCTATTGCCACTAAAAACCCTTCTGTTATCTAAATGCAAATATCAACTTTTCAAATGTCACTTGAACATAGAGATTTTGGGCAGCTTATTAGAATTGCATGTAAAAGGTATTAGACCCAGTATATCTATACATGAAGATTTGTGCAAAAGCCTCTTAAAGCATGCTATTAAACCATTATAAGAGCCATTAAGGTACATATGAGAGCACGCTAATTTACCAAGACACAAATGAGCTAATGAGCTAGACATCAATGCTTAAACTTGGGAAGTCAGCTTTTCTTGGCCACAATTTCATGGGGCAGTATCATGGAAACTCACATCCTTGCAGAAAATCATGTTGCATAATAAGAAGGGAACACTTGCTATAAGTTGGATAAATAGTTCTAGTCAACAAGGTGAATCCAAGCTAAATTTTCCCTAGAACATGATTCTGAATCATTTTTAGACTTATTATCCACCTAGCAGCATGAATATGTTGGTAAAGCATTACATTGATTTGCAAACTATCATTTATTTTGACAAATAGAGAGCATGGTCCACTACTAGACATCCATCAATGTGCATGCCCTCTAGGATGCTCAAGTTCTATGAGGGCCCACAACATGTGTTCTTTGCTGTCAAACTAGTCAATGACCAAGGAAATAGAACATCATAATGATAATTTTAGGCTCTAGTCAATTTCGGCTTTCCCATGATTTCTTTAACTTTGTTAAAATTACCATTGGAATTGAGCAAGGATGCCCTATCTCGCCAAGACACTTTGGTCTTTACATTCATGATCTTGAAATTTTCCTTCAATATCACACTCATGCAATCAAGGGATGTTTGTTAATTCATGTCTTGATTGACATACTTCTCTTTGCCAATGATGCCATCCTTCTCTCTGACTATCCTAAGGGCTTCTAGAGACAACTTGATGACCTTGCTTTCTTTTACAATCTTAAGAAACTAAAGACAAACCTTAGTAAAATTAAGACTATGGTCTTCAACACTACAAAACAAGGGTTATGTGTCTCTCTCTATCCTAGATAAACAATGTTTCCAAATACACTTCCAAGATATCCTAAGATGTGCCTCTTTGATGCAATCATCAAACACACAATTTTCTATAATTTTGAGGTTTGAGGACCCAACTTGAAGCTTGCTAACCAAACATAGATTGAGAGGGTCCAAACTCTTATGTTGCAACATATGATTCAATTAAAACTTACAATCCCTCAATGTATTGTCCAAGCCAATTTTGGTGCCCATCCCATAAAATTCAAGTATCTTTATAGGCTTACTTTTAGCATTCATAATCTCCTCTCCTTAGGTTATTCAGCTTGAAGACATACGAGGTACCCCTATTTAGCACTCTATTCTTCTAGGAAGATTGTCTTTTTGTTCTTATTGACATCGATGAAGCTAGCCTGGAAAGGCCACTTCACACTTTCAATTTGTCGACATCTCTATCGACCAACTTTCTTTTGTCTTATTTTCTTGGTCACTCCTCACCTTATTTCCTCAAAGGTGGTGATCATTTAAGTAGTCAAAGAAGATACATACCAACAATATTTCTAATTCACTAGGATGTCTCCTCCTGGACTACTTAGTTCCAAGCTTGCCTTCTATGTCAAAACATTTCATATAAATCACAAGCGGCATCATCATTCAACCTAATTAATTCTAGTATCATTGGTCACATAGATTGAGAAGCCCTCTTAGGCGGTTGTGAGCTCCCACCAGCTTTGGATTGAGACTAACCATCACATCCCACGCAAGGACAAGAACTATTGTTTATGCCCCCTTTGTGAGGCAGAGACAAAGGACCACTTTATTTTCAAATGCCTTATTTACTATGAGATACAAAGGGCATACCATTGCTTGTACAGAGACTCGCTTTCTACTTTCTTCAACTACCTGGATCATTGGAACTAGGCTCTTTTCTTGAGGGACTGTCAAATTCAAGCACAAGGCCTTACAAAGGACTTCTAGGACAACCACGTTGTCAACTCATTCTTCCAAACTATCACTATTATTGGAGGCATAAGACACCCTCAATATGCCACTAGTTTTTGCACTATTGATGATAAATCAATGAGACAATGTATTGCTACAAATCAATCAGACAGAACACCCCACCTCTCTTACCCAACGCACCATGGTCCTACCACATCTCACTCCCACTTGGGGTCTTATTCAATCACCAGTTTCTATCCCACCTACAACAATATCATAAATAGTGGAGAGTCATCAACCATTGATTTCAAGTGAAACTCAAACAAATTTCCATGTCAATGCTCTGCATGCCCCCTCGAGGCCATCCAACCAAGACATCTTTGGTTGAGGCATTCTATAGGGGGCATCGTCAATTCTTTTGTCGGCACCTTCACAATTACCAATGACCATTGCCTCTCTTCTATTGATAGTAGATACAATTTATACCTAATTCGCCTATTCCAGCATTTGACGTGATCTCTATTTTCCATGCAAGGAGATGCATCTAAAAACTCAAGGGATTCATCTTCAAGTTTGGAAGGCATATCCTCGCATTCCTTAAAAAAATCCTAAAAGCAAAACAATAACCCTAAAAATTGTTTTAAAAGACCATCACTGATTGTTTCGTTTACAATACTCTTTGTCTGCAATCCATATTGCCATTATGAGCACAAAAGAGTTGAATCCAATAATAGCAATAGATTGATTGCAAATTCCAAAGAAGGTAGGATTTCAAAGTTTGTTTTGCTTTTTGTTGTTTGTTTCAAGTAGAATGTTGAAATTATAAGTTTAGGGTTAAAACTTAAATTTATAATTTCTATGTTTTACGTTTTAACTTAAAATTAGGATGAGTTTGAGATCATGATAGGCCAAACAATGAGAATGGGAAAAGGATCGAGTAGAACTATTAGCCAAAATTGCAAAATTATTTAAGGCTCGAACTTTTAACTCTTTTGGTTTCATAAGTCAACTCAAAATGAATATCCATTTCCTTTCTAAAATTCCCGAGTGCATTGGAATTAATCTTGGGAATCTCAAACCTACCTTTTCCGTGCAAATCACATGTTGGGAGGTCTTCATTAATTTTCCTTGACTTCACCCTTGATGTTAACAATAAAGGTATATTCAGGAAAATCTCAAGATTCTCAAAATATAATATATGCCTTATTATAATTTTAATAGGTAATTGTTATTAGTTTAGCAATACATTATGTTTGAATTATTGTCAGATACATATTTAAAAACATCTATAACTGCCAAATTGTTTATTCTTTTTCAAATTTGAATGATGTGTCACACTCTAGGCTTCATTGGCTATTGTAGCCACAAGATTGTGTCCTCACTCCCCCTTTATGAGGTTCTTGAACAAACCCCTGTGTGTAGGTGTTTCCTTGTGGTTTAATGTGCATATGTGAAAAAGAACTGTTGCGTGTTTACTATGGTTAATTGTGTGTATGTGAAGTGAAATTGATGTGCATTTACTATGGTTAAATGTGTTATGTGATATAAAATTGTTGTGTGTTACTGTTGAAATGTTGTGTTGTGAAGTGTAAAAGTTGGGGTCATTATATCACCTTGTTACCAATGTGTCTCCCCAAACTCGAGGGTGGATTGAATTGTAGTTCTAAGTTTGGGAAGAGAACTCCCATCGGTCCTAGAGTCCTATTACTAGAATGGTTTTGTGAATTGGTTTTGTGAGGAAATTGCAAACAGTGATAAGTTTTTGATAAGATAATCTGTGAACTCAGCTTGCTTAGTGGAGTTGATAGGCTGAGAGGAAAGGATAAAGAATGAGAAAAAGTGAGCTTGGTTCATTCTTTGCATTCTGAATTGCTGAAATTGATCGTGTTGTCTTCTCTGCTACAGTCAATGCTAGATGGCATTCAGATGTTGATTCCTGTCTTATATGATATGCCATTGAGATGTACCAAGATGAGTCACCTCACTCTAACATGGATGAACTTTTTAATAAGAGTTTAGTAATATGATTCCGAGTACAAAGACAATGGAGGATATTAAAGATGACAAATGCATAGGATAGATGAACTTGTCACATGTATACTTGCATGCAGGACACCTCTTTCTTCTGCTTTCCTTTTCTCCTTGGTTTTTGGGGATTTGGGCTGAGAGAAAAATTTATTGAGGGAACGTTACTGAAGCAGAGGAGTCTTTTATACAAGTACAAGTATGAAAGCTCCTCAAGCTACATTTCATTTAATGGCAGTCATCTCATGGGGGGTCATTATGGTCTGGGTTTGTTTGGTTTGTTTTTTAATGTTGTTTTTCCTAAGATAATTGGATATGGAAATCAGAGGCACTCATCTCCAAGGCTTATGTCAAGGCTTCTCATCTCTGTAATAGAAACTTCTATGGGGTTGATTATACCCTATCTATTCTGATATTATAATCTTCCTTTTACTGATTATCAAGAATGAATGACTACGAGCATGCAGCTCAGATTTCTTTCTAGGTCTTGGTCTCGACGATACGGAGTAGGATTGGATCTTTGGAGATGTCCAATCCAGTGAGAGAGAGAGAGAGAGAGAGAGAGATTATTGGACTCCTCTTTGGATTGATTTTGAGTGAATCTATAATGATGATTATTTTTAAGGATGGATGTATGCGCCTTGGTGTGATGAAGTGTTTATGGCCTCCTCATGATTCACATATACATTGTATTTTTTACCCAATGGGAAGAATAAGTATCCTTTCGATGTGCGGTGATGGATTTATGGCCTCCCCATGAAATTTGGTAGCAAAAGGGCTCTTATTTCAAGAACATCTGAATTTTCTCCAAACCAAAAAATATGGAACACAAAGCCATCCATAAAAGAAAAAAGATTAGTTAAACTTTGGTAAAAATAACAGTTGCCCGGGAAATATCTCAAATCACTAAATTCATCGGATAACCAAGCGCCCAGAAGTTTTCACTAAATAAAGGGATTGGCCCAAGAAACGCCTCAATGCAGACGTCAAAATCGAATTTATCTAAGTTCTCCTAAAATTACTATTAGCCGAATGTTAACTAATCTAGCATTTGCTAATTAGACAATCCACAAGTAAGTTAGTCCGAAATTCCATTTAATTTACCACCATAATAATTCAAGGTTTTAAGCTTCCACGGTCCATGACGATGCAATCACATAGAATTAATAATTATTTTTAGCCGATAGGCTTTTATTGTGGACTTGCCAGTCCACAGCCCATCGGCAACTCTGTCTCACACAGCCTGCAAACTATTTCACAGTCGGTAAACCACTTTCTTCACGGTCGGTAAACCACTTTCTTGGGTGCTCAGACTACGCAGGAAGAAGTATTCAAGAGAAACTATTTATTGCTTTATGAGGCGTCTGACATTCCTCCATGATTTAGGTGGCAAATAATATCTGTTGCTTAAAAGGCTGGAAGCATCTTGTCTCAAGCTCATGATTTTATGAGCTCTAAAACGTCAAGGTCTATATTTTCTTTTCATTCATTGTGATTTGATTAAGCAACGGTTGTAGGGAGATTTAATTTGATTCATCCCATCGCTGAAAGCTAATCATCACTTTCAACTTGCAACAGTTAATTTAATTTGTCCCGTCGCTGAAAACTAATCATCACTTTCAACTTGCAGCAATTTCTTGCTCGCCTCTACTCTTCCTAATGACAAAATATCTTCCCTTTGATAGGCCACCATTCATTGTTGGAGCAAGCGTCTACAGCCCTCTTCTGCAAGTATGATTGCGGGCTTTGCACAAAACAGACAACTGAAGCTTGAACGGGTGATCTTCCTTGCTTTTGAAGATGAGCAAGGAGGACGTGGAGCCAAGGCAGTGGACATATTCTGCCTCATTGAATGAAAATACAGTCCAAGCACTCCACTGTCCAAACACTCCACTGTGCAAATCATTTTTTCAATATAATCTCGTTAAGAATAAATCTATCAAATATCTTCTATGTCAGGAAGATCACCCGCCCTCCATCACCGCCTCTGCCTATAAATAGATTGCGTTGTCCATCAATTCAGAATAGGATTTGGTTCGAGGCTCATTTTTGCTCATGATTGTGCAATATTTGTTGCTTTCCACCACCGCCTCTACAGACCCAATTTACGCATAATCTTGAGGTAAGACACTTGCCATGGTTTCAGTGCTGTTTATTTTGGCTTTTCAGTTTGATGTTTTTAATTAGAGTCAATCGCAAACAAAATTTATCCTGCATACTGTTAGTGATATTGGGGTAAATGGTAAAAAATTTGAACGCTAATGAGGTCTAGGCAAACGTTGCTTGTGAAACTAGGGCAATCTATATGATAAATTATCTTTTGCAATTTAATTGTTTTTTTTTCTTTTTAATTCCATGATATATTTCATTAACCATTTCAACTCAGAAGTAATGAGTTCAATTATCTTCTGAGATTTCTTTTTATGTTTGAAGTAGAATTTAATACAGGTTTAAGGAAATAGTATCTCAAGTTAAGAGCTACAAGTTACTCTATGTTTGAGATTACATCAGTTCCACATTTGTTGTGGAAGCCATCTGCTGTTACTTAGACCATAGGCCAAACTTTGTTCTTTGGTCCAGGCTGTTTATTAATTGTTCTGAGTATACTAATTTTATGCATTTTCATAAAATCAGTTGCTTTGTACAAACAGCATTTTAGTGAAGCCAGTAGAAATCCAGATTGTTTATGTTTGAGATTACTCTGAGTTTTAATGAGCTCAGTAGAAATCCAGATTGAAGCCAATAAAAATCAGTTGCTTTGTACAAACAGCATTTTGAGATTGAGATTGCTTCTGCTTCTTCCCAGTATATATATAGATTGACAGAGCATATTAAACATTACACTGTCAAAAGTACAATTTTGTTATGAGTTCTCTGTTTTATTCAAGTTTATGTGGCTTCTCCCCTAATTATAACTGTATAGTTTAAGTGGCTTTGGAAATATAACAATACTTTTCTTATCTTATTTTTTCATATGTCCAATTTGATTTAACATATTGAATTTCATGGATCAAAATAACAAAATCTAGAATACATTCAAATGTCCTACTTAATTACAAAATATATAAAGTATACAACAATTCAGCAATTAAAATACAACTATATAAAATGTAAGAAAATAGAACATGTAAAATATAAACAAACACAAAATTTGGAGGCTGGCAGATCTTGTCTTATAAAGCAAGGAAACATACAACTGCATAAAGTTCTAATTTCATCCTATACTATACAGAAATTTCAGTTATTTTTTCTCAGTTTTTATGCCAAAATTACAATTTTGTATCTCTTTCTTCACATATAGATGTTCCTTAATCATTTTTATATAAACTTAGATTTGAAAATAGTTTTTTGCACTATAAATAAAAAGAGAGATTTTGCATTTTTTTTGTACAGTCAAATTGTTGTTTGTGTTTTATTATGATTCCATGCTTTAATTTAAGTAAGAGAATATTTATTTGCATTGGAATAATATTTTGTATTCTTTGATCTGCAGATCAATTTTCCTTCTCTCTGCAGCCTCTCTTTACTAATGGCTGCTCATTGATTATAATCTGTTTTGATCAATACAAAGAACAGGACTTCAAATATTCAGAAAAGTTTATAAAAATATAGTGCATTTGTACTTGCATGTTTCCACAATTTATATTAAAATACGTCTAAAATTTACCTTTAATTTCCTATCGCTTATCCCTTGAACCTCCTATAGGTGCAAGTGCTAGTTTTTAAATAAAATTAAAAAAAGATGAAAAAGGAAGGCAATAATCCATAACCTATGAATGAAAACTGACCTTCACGCTGAGTTTGAAGCCTGGGGAGACCAGAAGGAATGGAAGTGAGGCTGCCGAAGGAGGCGGTCTTATCCATACCTCCATTAGACCATCCAGCGGCAGTCACATCAGGCATTGACATCGAGCTCCTGTATTCCGACTTCCTCGACGACTTCCTTTTATTATTACTGCTACCGCTGGAATGTTGTGTGCGCCGCTGCCTGGGCGTGAAATGCTCTTCTTCGTCATTTTCCTCTTCTTTGCCGCCAAGGGTTCCTTCCAAGGCCTGCCGGAGCAAGCGGTCGAGGCTGCGTTTGTGAAGGTAAAAAGCAGAGGCAGCCATGACGGCAGCCCCAAGCGCCGCTGCCATTCCCAGCTGCAACGCCGTCGCCGCGCCATCCTTCCCAGTCGAAGATGACCCCATCGCTCCGCTTAACAGCAGCAGCAGGAGCTCGCGTTCAAGGAAAAAAATTTAAAATGGCGCGGCAACTCCAACGCACAATTAACCGGATTGGAATGGCGTTTCGATTCCATAAGCATCTGCCGTCGCTGAGATATGATGTGATGCGCTCTAGTTGTTCACCTCCTCTGACGTTTACAGAAACCTAGACGAGCTGCCACGTAAGTCTACTTTTTAGGGTATCTCCCGCGTGATATTGTCGGATAAACGTTTCACTAAAATAAACAAGTCTTTTCGAGATTCTGTACCAGTACGCTGTGCGCCAATGGATTTCTTCCGCGTGGAAACCCCAAATGCTTCCTATTCTGGCCACTCGGCAATTACAACTAAAAAAGTTAAATTTCAGTCGTGTACTCCATCGAAATTGCCAGTTCACCTTCGCATTATATTCATTTCATTTCATTGAAAACGATAAGAAGCTTTCCTTTCGAAAAAGATCGCCACTTCCCGTTGTCATGTCAGAACAAAAGGATAACCAGGAACAAATGCCACGTACATGCGCTGTTTTTAATGATTTTGTTTTGTTGCTCATATTGTTTGTTACGACATGTTTACTGGCCTAAAAAAGTTGTTCAGATTTTGATTGAGGTGTCATTTGTAGCCGTATTTAGCAAAATATTTTTAAAGTATAAAATACAATTAAGACTTTGGTAAGACTTATTATGTGAGATAGACAGATTTTGGACAGTTTGTTATAAAATAATAAAATAAAAAGCATAGATATGCGATTTTAGTATGAAGGACAAATTAGTGGAAGTGGGTCTAACAATATGGCGAAAAGGGTAAGGCATGCAATTTTCAAGGTGGTGTTGTCAGTAAATAGTTTTATTTGTTTAAGTTTTAATGGACTTACCTTTGCACGATCTAAAATATACGATGGAGAACACATTAAGCTTTCACTCTTGTTGGTGGCAAGTGGGGCCCTCTATGACTCTAGGTCTTCCGTAAGTTAATCATTGTATTTGTTCATGATTGTATTCGATAACAAATGTCACTGTTAATTTTGACCATTTTGTTAGTATGATTAACCAACACACTCAGCAAGGTTTATGGTATACACGTGGATAAAATAATTTTCCATGTAGACTATATTGACCCATGTATATAAACCAAACTACAATTTCATGATCACTTTGACTACTCTCAATGTCAATGGAAAGCTCTCCGGAGGAGATTATGCAAGAGAAACTTTTACTAGAATGCAAACTAGTAATTTGTGTATGTGTGAAATTCAAAGCAGTACTAACCATAGAATAAAGAAGTGTGTTTACTTTTTTTTTTCATTGGGGTTATGTTTTCATGTTATTTACTTTTGAGGGTATCGAGGCAAAGGGACAATTTTGATTTAAAAGAAATATTTATTATGGAGGCTTTCGAGAGGTGCTTTCATACAATGTTTACTATATGATAATTGACAAACAAAAGAGGGTTCATACAGATATGAAGAGGTGTGAATTAATATTGTTTTATATGAAATATTATAAAAGTTTGCAAGATCAGCTTTAAAGTTTTTGTAATTAAAAGAAGGTGAAGCATTTCATCTTACCTTGGAAATACCTATGATCTTATAAAAAAATATGTTTAAAATTTATAAGCTTGAACAAAACAAAGTAAAGGAAGTTTAACAATTCAACTAATAATCTCATTTTAAATGGATTGAATCTCAACTTCAGCAATAATCAGTAGCATTATTTAAGTATGAACATACATTATAGTTGTATATCACATGTACACATTACTTGTATTGAAATTTATTAATATCTATAATCAAAAAACATAGAAGGCATTAGAAACTAGCCATAGGATCTTGCAAAGAAAAAATAATGCTTGAAATGAATACAGAGTCCATTCATTATCATTAAGATAGTAAATTCTTGGCTAATCAATCACTAAACATTGAAATATTTTTTTAAACCTTTTTCACAAAGCTAACATTGTATTGGATAAAAGCTGTGGAATTTCTTGAATTTCTTTGGTTGTGCAGGGGTAATAATTATTAGACCCTAAGAAATATGCACAATGCCACTAGTCACATAAAAATAAGAATAGCATCATTGAAAGTTTTCTTGAATTTGCAATTACTTGAGGTTTTGCTATTAAGAAATATGCCCTTTCATTATTTAGTAGTAACACAAACTATTCTCAAGGTCAAGACTATTTTATGCTAACAACTAGGGTTGGATGCTCAACTTATGCTATCATCCAACACTAATTATTAGCAATGAAATTCAAGTGCCTATTTAGCCCATACCATAAAAAGTGATTAAACTTTCTCCAGCAACAAAGACTTCCTAGATTCTATACATGTCTTATAGAAATCCATTGCTCTTACTTAGGAGCTCTATTATTATTTAGGGACTATTCTAAAGGTTGAGATTGGTTTTTTTCTAATATCTATGGTTGGTGATAGGAATTTAATTGTGAAGAAATAAAAACAATAAAAAATAAATGCAAAAATAAATCATAAATGTAGAGAGACAGATATATGTGGTTCAATCGATACAAGCTATGTCCATGAAGAAATAGTCAATCCTTGTTCCATCCAACAAAATGAAGGGATATAACCTATAGTAGTTGCAACTTCGTCTTCACTCTCTCACAATCTCCTCTCATATTACACAATTGTAATACAATTCCCTCATAAAAGAGGATTGCCAACATAACCTCTACTGTCAAATCTAGGACCTAATAATGAATAGTTTAGATTTACTATAAATTATAGTATTTTACAAGGCAATTTTATTTTAAAAATTCTCTTCGAGGGTGTTGCCCCAAACCCCCACCAAGGGGGGCTTTGAAATATGTCACCACCCCCTAGACCCCCTAGCAATACAAGTGGGGAAAGCCCTCCTCCTCCCCACACCCCCCAATCAGGAACTATGATCCAAACACAACTGATAATTAGGCTCCATTAGCAACAATCTCCCACCTAGAGATTGATTACAACAACTCCACTACCTCTTAATCAAAAAATTGGATCCATAACACTCTCCCACTTAGATACTAATTACAATAACTCCATCTCTACTACACTTGTTGGACTTGGCAAGTTTCTCATCTTGACCATCATACTTAAAGGCCAACTACAATTGAGAAAGAAACCAATTTCTCTCTAGTTATTCCATTCGTTAACATGTTTGTAGGATTTTGGCTAGTGTGTATCTTTACTAGCTTCAATTATCCATCTTCCAAAATTGATCATATGAAATAGTACATAAGTTGCATATGTTTAGTCTTAGAATGAAGGGTTGAATTCTTTGTAAGATGAATGGCACTCAAACTATCATTATACAACCTTTTATTCTCTCGCTTCTTTCTCGGTTCCTTTATCAACCTTTGTAACCAAATCATCTCTTCACTACCTCTGTAGTAATGGCATACTCTACTTCTATTATTGAAAGTGTAACAACCTTTTCCAATCTCAAAATTCAACTTACTACTATTCCACCTACAATAAAGACATACTATACATGGTGCTCCTCATATTATCCATATCACCTAATAAATCTAAATCAGCATATCCCTGTAGAACAGAGTTTGAACCTCCAAAACATAATCTCTAGGTAGTAATACCTCTAAATACATGATAATCCATTTTATTGCATTCCAATGCTCTTTTCCTAGATTGTTCATATACTTACTTGCAACTTCCATTGCATGTGCAAAATTCGAGTTTGTGCACATCATTGTATACATCAAGAGTTGACAACTATCGATGAGTATGAAACCTTGGACATATAGTCTATGTCCTCTTATATCTTGGTACACATCTCCTTAGTCAATTTTAAATGAATAGACAAAGGTTTCTAATTGATTTTGCATCCTACACTTGAAATATTTTCAGTACCTCTATGTACTCACCCTAAGACAATGTTAATTTATGATTTTCCCTCTCTTATTATTCTCATATGAAGTATTTTCTTCGTAGCACCAAAGTCCTTCATCGTAAATAAATTATCTAATTTTATTTTGAGCATATTCATATCTTGCATGTTAGAACCTACAACAAGCACATTATCTATATACAATAACAATATAATATAGCTACCATTGTATAGTCTCTTGAAATAAACATGGTAGTCAGAACCATGTTTTTTCATAAACCTATCAAATTTCAAATACCACTAACTTGGAGCTTTCTTTAGGCCATAAAAGCTCTTCTTCAACCTGCATACTAATTTCTCCTTCTTGTTGACTTCATAGCCTTGTGATTATTGCATATAAATCTCTTCTTCCAAATCTTCATGAAGAAAAGTTTTATGTGTGTATCTAACTATTCAAGACACAAATCTTCTACTATTACTAGACTTAAAATAGTTCTAATTGAAGTCAATTTAACAAGAGAAAATATTTCATCAAAATTTATACCTTTATTTTGTAAAAATCCCTTTACAACAAGTCTAGCCTTGTACCTCCTTTTGCCTACATTTTCTTCCTTCGTCTTGCAAACCCGTTTATTTTGTAATGCTCTTTTACTTCAAGGTAATTAAACTAATTCCCAAGTTTGGTTATGTACCAAAGATTCCATCTCCTCTTTCATGTCTTGCTCCCACTTCTTTCTAGTTTCTACCTAAATTGCTTCTTCATAAATTTTTGGTTCACCAAAACTAATCTTGACAATACATAATACATAACCTGGTAGATCTTCTAACACTTGCAAGAGTTTGATGTATGTGCTACTATTTTTTGTTGAACATTTTGATTTTATGGCACCTTTGGAATTTTGTTTTATGTGATTTCATCAAGCATTGTGTATTAGGTGTTTGTATTTTCATATTTCTTTTCTTGAAATTAATATTTGTACATGACTTACTCATTAAATACCACATCTCCACTCCTAATAATTTTGTGATTCTCATAATCCAATAAGCAATAACCAAAATTATTAACTCCATATCTAATAAAAGTACACTTCCTAGATTTTGTCTCAAGATTTGCTCTATTTTTATATCAATATAGACAAATGGTTCACAATCGAAAGTCTTCAAAAATGATTACTTTACCTTTTTACATGTCCATGCCTACTATGAAATACCGCCATCCAAGTAAATTTAAGGCCCTCTATTTATTAATTAAACAATAGTATCCATAGCATTTGCCTAAAACTATAAGAATAGTCCTACATATGATCTCATACTCCTTGCATGCTCCACGATTGTCATGTTTATCCTTTCTAACACACCTTTTTCTTGTGGTGTTCCTAGAACCATCTTCTCTCCACAAATATCATGGTATGAACAATAAATATCAAACTCCATACAGTGGTATTTGCCTCCATTATCTAATTTGAGACACTTCAACTTATTTCATGTCTCATTCTCAACCAAAGCTTTCCATATCTTACAAGTATCAAATACATCATATTGTATTTGAATGAAATAAACCCAAGTTTTTCTAGTTGTAATTGTCAATAAAAGTAACATAATAATAAGAGCCACTAAAAAATGATACACGAGCTAGTCCCCATATATTTGAATATACAATATTTAACTTGTCACTCTTCTTTTCCATCCCACTTAGAGAAATTTGACTCTCTTTTATTTTCCATAAGAATAGTTCTCACATTAATCCAAATCAACCCACTTCAAACCTAGTAAAAATTTCCTTGAATGAAGAATCTACATCTCCTTCTCACTCATGCACCCAAGCCCATGATGCCACAATATTATATCTACTCATATAGAAGCTAAGGAAATAGGAAATTTAGAATTACTAGTGCATACCTTCTCTCTCCTTTTTCTATTATCAATGATCCTTTAGTGACCTTCCATGAATTATCTATAAATGTAAATGTACAACCTTCATTGCTAGTTGTCTTGCTAAAATTATATTTCTTTTCAAATTAGGAACATGAGTCACCTGTTTCAACAACCATTGGATTCCATTCTATAATTTTATATGTATTTACCCTTTCTAATTTTGCATGGTTCATCACTACCCAAATAAACCTATCCAAAATCACCTTGAACATAGTCTTGAAAATATTTCCTATGAGGTGTGGCATGAAATGAATCCCCTGAGTCTAACACCCAAGAATCAACAATATTATCTAATGAAAGGATTAAATCATTTGCAACACATCACCTGCTACATTTGCTTCCAGATTCTTCTCTTCTTGATCATCCCCTTGTTTTCATTTTTGAGACCAATAGTCTTTCTTCATGCGTCCTTTCAAATCCCACATGCCAACTCTCCAACCTTCCTCTAAATTTCAATTTGTCCTTAGACTTTCCATAATTCCCTAAGCTCTATCCCCTCTCCTTTTATCTTCCCCTATTTTCCACAATCAAAACATTACCTGATGTCTCACATGTGCTCTTTCATCACACTTTCTCACCAAGAATAACACCAACAACATCATCAAACTTTAAATTGATTGAACCAAATATAAAATTATTCGCATCAATGACTAAGTTAGTCCAACTTTTTGGCAATGAGCATAAAATCAAAAGATCCCTAACCTCATCATCAAAGTTTACTCCCACTGAACTTAGTTAACGAGTGACCATTTTAAACTCATTTAAATGATCAATAATAGACCCACCTTCTGACATCATATTAAATAAATACTTCAGAAGAAACAACTTGTTGGAAGCTCATTATTTTCATATAGTTTTCCAATTCCTTCATCAGATCCTCCAATGCAACTACTTTTGATATGTTGAAATCCATCGACGCTACCAAGCACAATTGTATTATTCCTTTTGCCTTTCTATCAAGAATCTCCCAATCTTCATCTTTCGTATTTGCCAACTTCTTTCCACCCAATGGTAAGAAAAGGTACTTTTGATATAGATAATCCTATATTTTCATCTTCCATAGCTTGTACTTTTGACCATTAAACTTTTTGACCCTAAACTCTCCTTCTTTCAGCATTGTTCCCACTTGAACCAAGAACCCTCCTTTCCTAGGAGTTTATTAGCCAAATGAACCTTTTGCTTTGATACCAATTGTTATGAAATTATTTTTTCCTTTTTTTATACTATAGGAATTGAATTATGCCCCCTATAACATGTAGTGCACTAGGAAAAAAATTAATGTAATCGACAATATTAGAGCAACATGCCATCTTATACTACCTGGATGAGGGGATTGGGCCTCGTGACCACTTACTTGCAACAGATTCTTTCAGCCAATTAAGCCAAGGCTCTCACCCTTAGTTGTTAGGAATTTAATTACAGTAATAAAAATAATAAAAAATGAATTAAAAAATAAATCACAAACACAAAGACACGTATATACATGGTTCACCTGATTTGGGCTGCAACCATGAAGAAACAACCAATCATTCTTATTTCATCCAGAAAAATGAAGGGATACAACCTATAACACACTACTACAAATTCATCTTCGCTATCTCACAATCTCCTCCCACAAATTACACAGTCTTAATACAATTTTCCCTCACAAAAGAAGGTTTCCTTCTAGGGTAAAAAAGATGTCAACATAACCTCTACCATTAGATCTATGACCTAATAATGAACGATCCAGATTTACTATAAATTTATAACATTTTATAGGGGAATTTAATTATAAAAATACTCTTCGAGGGAGCTCCAAAATCTATCGTTACCCCTAGACCCCTTGGTGACACAAGTGGGGGGGCAAACCCTCTCACACCCTTTGTCAAGAACTAGGATCCAAAATTGGCTAATAATCAAGCTCCATTACCAACAATTGAGTGTTCCACTTATGTTAGCGTCTGACCCTAATTATTAGCAAATAAATTCAATGCACCTCTTTAGCCCATACCATAGAAAGTGATTAAACTTTCTCCAACAACAAATACTTCCTAGCTTTTATACATGTCTTGTAAAATTATAAATTTTTATTATTCTTCATGTTAGATAAATAAATTTATTACCAAAGCTAAAAAAATAGGCATATCTTCATTGCAACAAAAATTGAAGCATGCCCTCTTAAATATATTCTAAAAAACTCAAGTTATTATATTTAAAATTTAAGAAATAAAGATCTAGAGTCCATTAAGGCTTCCTACACATGCGAGGAAGTGCAACACCCTTTTAATTCCAATTTTGTAATTGGACTTTGGTCACAGAGGGACATTGACTTCCACACTTGGTACCTATCAAGCAATAACATGCAATTTATCATCCTCTAAACACCAAAAAATAATGTTAATATTGGATTATAAAAATATCGAACCTATCATGCATACTTCCATGTTTGACACTTATTTGGTAACTACTCTTACTACTAATGTCAAATGATATTAATTTTTCATGGGAAATAGGGTGGATGTCTCTCTAAATTATTTAAATTTATATGCTATATGCATAAATAAACTAGAAAAGAAATCAATAACAAAATAACATTTACAATCCATGCATTCCAGAATGTTGATTATAAGAAATAAGATGCATACATTCCATAATAGATAGCAACATAAGATCAACATGGAAATGTACCTAAAACAATATTATTGATTGTTTTTCTTCTCAAAAAAATATTGTGTAACCATATGTATCACTACAATGTCTTGACACACATATACACTAAATGCCATATTACATGCATAGTCTGAACATAGAGACATAACTCATAATTATGGTCTCACTTCACCAACACTTTGTTGTGGAATCAACTTTCCCTAATGAGAGCTTAGTAAAATGTGTGTGTAGGTTTGTGATATGCTCACCTACTAGATGCATGTCATTAATTTCCTTGGAGAGGTATATGCCCTTTATAGAGAGCATGCATGTCTTTCTTACAATAAATTAACCATACACCAAATGAATCATCTATTGATTAAGCGCAACATGGAAGAAAGTCACACAATTACTAAATTGGTACCAATTTATATCCAAAATAATTAATTAATACATGCCAACATTCTCCTAACACAACAATTTATTCCTTAAACTTTTTGGTTCATTCAAAAACACAGTTGTGAATTTATATGCATTTTGTAAAGTCCAAGCCTACAAAAAGTTGGATTAATTGTGGAAGATGACTATTTCAAAACATCAAATTATTCAATAGTCAAAGGAAACCTTTTTATTTTTAGTTGAAGAGGCTCCAAATATACACTTACTACATGCTAACATATTCCATCAAAGCTTGTGCAAGATCCTCATCTTCAGGGCTTGTATGCCTCTCACTAGAGAAATAAAAGGATCCCCTCAATGTGGCTAATTTAGTATTGGGGAAGTTATCTCTAAAACTATGTACCTTCATCCTCACTATGCAAGGATTTTTAGCCACTTGTTGCTTTGATGGCGCCATGCATAGACCAAATGGAGGAATAGTGTTAAGGTTAATTCCTTCAAAGTCTAGTTTTAATCATAAGTGACACACATCTACTAGGACATCTTAAGGATGAATTGTTAGTGTGAAAAGAGGTATTATCAAACTAACTTTAGCTTTTAACCTATTTAATAAAGTCCTATTCACACTACACTTAAGATCACTTAGAGGTTATCTAGACTTTTGTCTCACCTTATGTAGACTTACCAAGTGTCTCAACACTTGTCCATTAAGTCCTACACTTGTTTCATACTTGGAGGGGTAGTTAGAGTTTGACTTCTACCTTCTCACCTCTTCTTGCTTGCCTTTATAAGAAAGGTTCGTTTGTATATTTTACAACATATCACATGCTTATGATATTTTTTCATTTTGCATATGTTCATTTGTGGATTGTTTCGAGTTTGTAAGCAAAACTTGGTTGCTCCAACATGGTATCAGAGCAATCTTGTAAATTCGATCCTTTTCTCTCTTGCATTTATGAAGGTTTTGGGAATCAAGTTTCAAATGGTGCATTTTGGAACAAAACTGACATCACAATTATGCTCAGGAGGGTTGAGAAATGACTTTTGATATATAACACCCAGGTATTTGAAGAAAAAAAAGAGTTTTTTGGGCCCAACCATGGATGGTCATATGAAAATCTATGTACAATTCATATAGATCTGTACAGTCCAACATACCATCTTGCATTAGCGTACCAATCTACACTAGTTTCTTGATTTGTGTGATGTCTTGGCCTTTGTGCAACAATTTTTTTAATATTTTTTATTTTTTGTAATTTTTAATCATTAAAAAATTACTTTCTTTTGGTTGTTGGTACAGTTGTAGATGTTAGGGAATATTCTATTACTGTAGATAATATTTTATCAGTTGACATTAGCATGACATCATTTTTTTATCCCCAAGTTTGCCCCTTCACTATTGGTCTATTTTGATTTTTAGCTCAACTTTAGGAGCCTCATTCTCGGGCATAGAAACGTCTTTTTGAGTGATATTTTTTTATTTTGCATATTTTTTTCATCTTCTATCTAGTGGTATGATTATTTTTTTAGTTTGATGTACAATTTTTTATAAAATAGATTTTTAGAGGACACATTGCGTAGTTTCCATTTTGGGAACTTCAAAGGGCTCGTTTGGGATTGTATAGACTCCTTTTTGGGTCCCATTTTTTTTACTTGCATGATTTTTCAAGCTCTACACAGTGGTGATGTTAATTTTTCATGACTATGTTTCAAAATTTTTAATTTTGAGTACATCTCTTTTTGAGGTTTTATACATCAAATCCACTTTGTGGAATCTATAATGCATTAAATAAAGTGTCATGTCACTGTATCAGTTTAGGGGGTCATGGTTTGAATAATGGGGATTTTCATTTTATGTTTTTGTAATTTTCTTGAGGTTTGAAAGGCATACTTGATATATGTTTTTGTTGTCCCCTCATGACATAAACTTTTAAGAACTCAAAATAGCAAATAAGTCTATAAATGCACTCATATAAAGTGCCACAAAAACTAAATGTGTGTTCCTTAGGGAGGAAATTTTGTAAGTTTACATTGAATTATAAAGCGTAATGGGGGATTGTGTAGTGCTTTGATTTGTCATCACAACAATGGGTCCTCGTGATTCTTGCCTCATGTGTGTATGTCTTGATGCACACCCTTTTTTAGTTTTCTTGTACATCTTTTTGGACCTAATGTTGGGTCTAAATTCTCATGCACACATTTGTGCCCTATTTTAGTTGGTCTATCTATACCTCTTCCTCATCAGCATTAAGGGGGGAATTATAACAGTGTTATGCTAATGCTTAGTTGGTTTTAATGGAGCAATGGAGGAAGCTTCTACTTTTCGGGGGGTTTCATAAACCTTCTATCTTTATCTCTCTTATGAGGTGATTATTTTAGTGGATCATATTTTGTGAGATTCTAGTACTTATGTAGGGCATTGTGATGCATATTTTAATTGTGTACTATGTGACACTCATGTATTGTTGATCGTACTCCAAAATCATAATACTATATGCATCTTCAACTTCACGGAGTTTGATTGCCTTTGTAACATTTGTGTATTCATGGTTGAGTAGTGTTTTATATGTTCATTCATGTATTGTTTTGTATCTCTTATCTTGATCTACATTTCTTGGAGGTTTGTTGATTGCAGCAGACACCAGTTCATCTTTGGTAGAGTTTGCAGCTTCGACATGCTTCAAGAGTTCTTCATCATCATGTTTCCATCTTCATGGGACATCTTTTCAAGAGGTCTTTTCCTTCTATTTCTCTCTTTTGGAGAGGAGTTTTGTTCCCATTGAGTTTTCTGTTTTTTCTTCATTTGTGAGAGATCATTATTATATACACATGAGTATCTTATCAAGCCTTATTGCCAGGACTCATCTTTTCAGTGTTTAGCTTACTCCCTAAGTATCGATTAAGGGGGGGTAGTGTGAAAAGAGGTATTATCAAACTAGTTAGATTTTAACCTACTCAATAGAGTAAAAGCTAACTAGTTTGATAATACCTCTTTTCACACTAACATTTTTTTGAGCTTCTAGTGCAGTGTTAGAGTAAAATAGTTATTATTTAAATGGTTATTTTAATTTATATATTAAGCCACCTTATGTGGCAACTTGTCACTTGAAGAGGTGGTTGAACTCTTCAAGGTTGTATGGCATTCCTCATTTTCCACTCGGTGGAACCTTGTTGCCATTTTGAGTTGAGCACTCCTACAGTGACTCGAACTCTTTTTCCTATTTGTACATCCTCCTCTCTAAAGATTTTATCAACTTTCTTTGTTCCCAATTTCATAGACCTGTTGATATCAACAACTCAAGAAAAGATCATGACAATATCAACATAATATCAAAGCCAATTTGCAATCTGAATGTTGGTTCGATTGATGTGATTTTTTTTAACATAATTAAATGCAATCTTGAGCTTGTGTTTGGGATTCGACCTGTGAGCTGGTGAATTAAATGTGGTTTTGTTGGAACTCTTGGAGCTTTGATACATCGACTCTCATCTATTACATGCAAAGGCTGCTAAGTTTTTTTTATTAATCAATATCTATTGTACATGTTGCTTCATTATTGCAAAGTTGAGAGCTTCTTTTCAAACTAACGAGTTTTGTGACAAGCTGCACGGTCCATGAATTTTCCAAAGGCTGTAGGTTTGTGTTAAAAGGCCGATCATAGGAGGACGTAGGGTGTGCATGGCATTTGTATGGTATTTTGCCTCTGCCTTTCCATATTCTGGTTGTGTCTGATTAACTTCTCCTTGTAAAGGGTATTGGTCGACGCCTCTAATGAATGGCTTGGTGAATTGTATTAGCATCGACCATTTTTATTTGCATTAGCTGTGACCTCACTCTCCAGACTCTCATGCCAGCCCAAATCAGACTCCTCGCAAATTGTAGCGTGTAAGCTTTTGTGTAGGCATCGTGGG
Source organism: Sequoia sempervirens (assembly GCA_007258455.2). Taxonomy (NCBI): domain Eukaryota; kingdom Viridiplantae; phylum Streptophyta; class Pinopsida; order Cupressales; family Cupressaceae; genus Sequoia; species Sequoia sempervirens. Next base: position 190,151,181 of record VDFB02086081.1, on the reverse strand, counting down.
ATTCAAATTCGCTTAGTCGATCTGCATTGCATCATCTTCAATACTCACGAGGTCTGTATAATCTACAACAGCTCTCACACAAGGTAGCACTGGGCATCATCTGGTTTGAGGGGGTTGCATGAGGAGTGACCAGGTAGTGTGAGAAGTTTGGGCGTAGCCTTTCCTTACTGCCACGTTCTTCTTCACTACCCACATGGAGTTTGCAATTTTTTAACGTGTCTTCTCCTCCTCACAGCAACCTCAGGCCGCCTTCATCTCCTTAATAGGCGGCATTGGTAAGGGAGTTTAGCTTTACAGGTGTGAAGAAATTAAAAAATCCATAGGTGCGGCCTCAACGTCACCTGCAAATTCCACGCGCCCTCCATACAAGTGGCGACCTAGAACAATCCAAGGTCGCACATCTCTTCATAGTAGCGTGTGAAATCTGCCAAAGCTTGTGCGCTCCTAATTTGGTTTCCCCACGACTCGGGATTTTAGCATACGTCTTCTACATTGGCGAAAGACATTCTATGCTCCAGTGAGGACGTGTCTATCCACACGTTGCAGATCTCACCCTAAAGGTTGGGTCAAATACTAATTCAAACGCCTCTCTCCAAGATTTTTAAATGTTTTTTTTTCGCAAGACTCTCATTTCATTTAAAAATCCTGTACCATCAAGATTCCTTATACCTCTATATTTCGTTCAGCTCTAATTGTTGTTTACAATTAAAACTCATTTTTTATTGTAACTCTTAAATTGTAGGCCAGCATTAGAATTTTGTTGTCACAATAATATTTTTGTTAACACACAAAGCAAAAAAATTTAAGCTAATCATTACTGGTTATATTTAATCGTCTCGGTACAATCAAGAGCTTGGAAAGGGGAATAGTTTTTTTGGCATAAATTTCAAATCGTAAGTCAATTCTCAATTGTGAATAGTCGTTGGAAAGCTCTTTCCCAGCCCGACAAACTAGCATCAAGACAATGTGGAAATTGTATTGTTAAACACAAATTTTGTCTCCTCTTGTAAAAATAAAACTCATAGTTTCTTAGTGCAAAATTAGGCATAAATGATTAAATTGTATCTTTTTTATTAGCTATTCACATTGAGCTCTTGTAAAAGTGAATATCACTTGCCCATTTCATAGAAAATGATATTGCACTCAATTATAAAAGTGTCATTATTCATTACCTTGAAATTGTTATATGCACTAAAACTTATAAAGTGCCAAAATTTAGGGGGGTATGAAATCATAATCAAGGGGTGTCTTGTGTATCATTTTGCAATATGGATATAATTCTAACTTCATTTAAATTCAATGAATGGAAGCAGACAATGGAGATAAAACTTAAGAAATTAGGTTTGCATCATGTCACTATGGGTTTGGAACCCAAACCTACAAGAGTAGTTGAGAAATGAAAGTTGTGTAATCATAATGATGAAGCCTGTGGGACATTGTGTACATTCATTTATACTGATCTTCTCTACCACAAAACCTAATGATTGCATGGACAACATTAGACACTTTGTTTGGTAAACAAGATGTTACAAGAGGACATCAATTGGAAAATGAATTGATAAGTCTTAATCCACAAGACTTCAACACAATCCAAGAGTTCTTCAGTAAATTAAATCTTTTAAGGTTTCAACTAAAAAAAAGTGGAATTGAAAAACAAGATGAACAACTAGTCCTAAGTATCTTGTCAAAATTGGGCCCACAATATTCAATATTTGTTTCTACCTTCCATGAAATGAATAGTGCCTTTGGTGCATGCTATATTATGCCATCACTCTCAGATTTTGTTGTTTATCTCACAAAGGAGCAAGAAAAATTGATTCAGATGGGTACAATAAAACATTCAAAGCTACAAGTGCTTAATGCAACAAAATAGACTTGAACAAAGAAATAAAAATGGATAAAACACAAAAAGTGAAGTGTGCTTTCTATAAGAAAACTAGGCATATTGAAGATAAATGTATGAAAAAGGGATACATCACCTTGAGCAGCTACTTGAGCAACAAGGAGTTCAAGAATCTTCATCTAGTTCAACATCTAAAGGAAAAGTACTAATGGCTATTACAAGTTCAAAGATTGATAAATGGGTTCTTGATTCAAGATCATCACATCATATATGTCTCCTTATCCAGAAGTGTACATGTCATTTTATCCTTTTGATGTAAATAAAGTACAACTGGCTAATAACACTTTCATATGTGTTTGTGGTCAAGGTACAATTGAGATATGAAATCAGAGTATTCCTAATGTCTTGTTTGTTCCTAAATTGACAAACAACATTCTTTCCATTTATCAACTTACAAAATTTGGAAAGATAGTTGAGTTTACATCAACTTTAGTGGCAATTCAAGATTCTCAAAGCAGACAGATTGTTGTAGTGGGCGAGCTTGATCAAATCTCTCATGTTTATACATTTTCACACTTTGCTCCATCAGAGTCATACTCATTAATTCATTCTTCCATTTCTAGTATGGACAATTCATCTCCTCCACTATCTCCTACTACATCAAAATTCAAAGGTACTTCATCGAGAGCATCCAAAGGTTCTTTCCAATGGTAGATCACAAGGATCAGTTCTTCATCTTTTGGGAGCCTTCATAGTCTCTCATCGTTGTACTTTCTTGTTATCATCTCCATTTTGGCCCATATGGTTTTCTACCTTTCTCCACCTTTTGGGAGAATTTCATTGTAAATGGGTATATCATTAGGCCTAGTTTTTGAGACCCATCCATCTGTTTACCCACCTAAGCTAAGCTTAAAGGGGGATGTTAGAGTAAAATAATTTTTATTTAAATGTTTATTTTACTTTATGTATTAAGCCACCTTATGTGGTGATGTATCACTTATAGAGGTAGTTGAACTCTTCAAGGTTTTGTGACATTCCTCATTTGCCACTTGGTGGAACCTTATTGCCACCTTGAGTTGAGCACCCTACAGTGACTCAAACTCTTTTTCTTATTTGTACATCCTCCTCTTTGAGTATTTTACCAACTTCTAATTCCATTCCTTTTTTGTAGTACAAATTCTTTATTCTCAATTTCATAGACCTGTTGATGATAGAGTCCTATTCACACTACACTTAAGCTCACTTAGAGGTTATCTAGACTTTTGTCTCACCTCATGTAGACTCACCAAGTGTCTCAAAAAATTTCCATAGAATCCTACAATTGTTTCATACTTGGAGGGGTAGTTAGAGTTTGACTCCTACCTTCTCACCTCTTCTTGCTTGCCTTTATAAGAAAGGCTCAAATGTTTGTACATTTTACAACATATCACATTCTTATGATATTTTCTCACTTTGCATATGTTCATTTGTGGATTATTTTGAGTTTGCAAGCAGATCTTGTTGCTCCAACATCAATAACTTACTATAAAGGTTATACATCAACCCAAGTGAGTATGAGTTTCTTTGGTAGTAAAGCCCAATATGGTTCTATGCATACACAACTTCAATAATCTCTTATATTATTAAAATTGTTGGATAATTAGGCTTGCATTGATCAAATTCTTTTACAAGCATCCTTGTTAGAGGCTTGTAACATGAGATGGTTTGTATGGCCTTTACTTTAGGGGATTATAATGTTACCAATATTTATAATTAATTTATTGAGCTAGCCTCTAATGGATTTAAATAATATTTGATTTCAAATCACTTCTTACTTCCAAAGATGAATTTTGCCTATTGGGAAACTTTCCAAAATAAATTTATAACTATAAATAACTTGATGAAGAGAGGATTTGTGATCCCAAATAGGTGTTTCCTATGTGTGACTTGGATGTCAAATTAGTTTCCCACCTGTTCATTGATTTATTTTATATCACCACAAATATTCAATAAGATGATTGAGATGTCTAAATTAAGCTAGTTTTCACTTGGCTCAATTCTTGCTCTTTCTCTTTTTTGGTCCTCTCCTTATCATTTCCCTTTTATTAAGAAAATTTGGCATCAAGATCTACTATATTTATATTGGGGATTTTGGTTGGAAAGAAATTATATAATGAAATATAATACTAGGAACTAGGAGATGTCCCAAATAGTCTATCATTCCATAATGGAAAATGTCTCAGCTGCTAAATTAAAGGAGCCAAAAGTCCAACCTTATGATATCAGTCAAAAATTCCTACAATTAGGGATCCTCTATTACGAACTTTATAAGTAACACAAATAGAGGGAAGAGGAAAGACATCAAATATAAATTCCTAAACTTTAGATGACTAAAGATAAATCATGGTGGATTTTCAAAGGGTAATCCTAGATCTACTAGCACAGTGGTCAAGTTTTGAGGGACCACACAAAATAATTGGTATCCTCTTGTGTATGATGTCTTGGCCTATAAACCAATTGTTTTTTGAGGCTATGGATACTTTTTGGGGAATCAATATTTCACAAGAACTTAATCTACCTCATTTGGTTATTGAAAAAAATCACTCCTAATCACCAATTTCCTAAAGGTAATATCACCCTCACCCTAGAATATGAGCAATTTCATCAAAGACTCCTTAACTTGTTTAGAAATTAATTTTTACACATACATGTAGAGAAGGAAATGATTTTATTTATATATGTAACAACCTTGGTGTTAATATGGAAATAAAATTTTGGAAGAAAATCCCTTCCCTTAGATATTAGGGATGACATAACTAAAAATAAGAATGAAAATAATTAATTTGAAGACTACTCCTTGGAGTAAGGTCCCTACTAAAGTCACATAGAAAATATGGAAGTGGTACTTGGCTATATTCACAAAGATAAGGTATCAAACCAAAGGTTCAAATCACTCCAACTATGAAGCAAGCATCATATCACTATATTTTAGTGGAATGAAAAATTGTGACAAATAAATGTATTAGAAAGGAGAAATGATCTAGTATACATATAATTGCTAAAAGCAAAAAGAGAAAGAAATAGGTTGAAGAATCAAATAGAAAATTTACAAGAAGAGATAGAAAATGAGAAAGCAAGAGGAAAGTTATAGATAAAAAGAGAAATGAATTATAGAAAATGATGATTAAAAAATTTCCTCTTGTTCAATAAATAGATAGAGGTATAATTGAATAAATTGAAGAAAAATTTAAGGGGAAAGTACAATTGAATATAATAATGAAAGAGACAAGTCAAAAAATTTAAAACAAATATTGTTGGAAGACAATAAAATAGCAAAGAAAGTGTGGGATAACCCAATGGAAGAGAAATAAAAAGAAAAAAATGTGAAGAGCAATCAAAGGAAGAGATAAAAAATAAAAAAATTGCAACAAGAGCTAGGGAAAGAAAAAAGAGAAATAATATCTTCCAAACACATTATATCTAAATTTTATAACAAGATAATGATTCATATAAAACATATAACATTTGGGGGGAAATAATTTTGAATATTTATAATATGAAATTTTTATTTTATTTTTGTTGCTATGTAAGAGTATAAATTATTCATATTAAAAAAATATTACATTTTTTGTACATTTGAGAGCTTTGCCTCTTCCCCAATGACCAGAAAAACAGTGCAAAGTCTAGCCTAAGCTAATGCCCTAATTCCTAAGAATCCAAAAAAGAACCAGTTATCAAAATGGAGGCTACACAAAACCCTCCTCACACCACCAAAATTTATTACATAATATTGCTTCACAAAGCCAGAGGCAGACACTATAAGGCTATATCATAAAAAAAACAAAACTTATTCATCACCATTCTCCTGCATATAGTTTATGAAATCACCAACCCAATGAAAATCTTGAATTGATTCCAAATGCAACATTTTCCTTAGAAATTGCACCCCTACCATCGCCCACATCCTACAAAGTAGCAAGTCAACTCCATTGAAATCTAGTGTAGAAAGGGGTAGAGTTGAGCCATTGTGCCCAACACATTGAGCAGTCTCAGGTCATTTGGCCTTGGAATTCCAGCTCCCAACTGAGCAAACCCAACAACCTCCTTAGCCCCCCAACAACTTTGGCTTCATCATCTTCCTTGCTATTTGTAAAACCTCATCCTTTGGCAATTGGAGATCCAACAACATAGCGACAAATCAAGAGGATATGTCAATGTACACTTTGTATCTTTCTTCTACCACTAAGAACACACACCCCAACAACAACTTTACAACATCGAGCAAAAATAAATCATTCTCAAGCAATATCCTCTTCAACTTAAGCTCTATGACTTAGCCCAAAAAGGTTATTTGTCACCAATAGCTAACCAACCTCATAGGGGTATCCATTGTCATCCTCAAAACACATCATAACCATGTAAGCAATTGACTTGGCCTCTGATGCCATCCTTTAAAGATCACTCCACTCATGTCAAAGCTTTCCAATTAAGAGCTTTTCAAGATTACAATCTACCCATACAACACATCTGAACTATAATATCAACCCTCAATCTTCTCACATGAGTAGAAGCTAGGAATAATAAATATTTTACAACAAATCCCTAAGCATCCTTGCATGTTAAAACAAATTTAAGTAAGGCTTGTGTGATAAGACCCCCTATTTAATCATTTCCACATGTCAAGTTAGCTCGAGTGGGATTCAAGCCCAAATTAATCATGTGAGTTCCAAAAAACATTGTTATTTCACCAATATGGCTCATGATTAGTTATAGGTCGTAAGGATGGGAATCTACCAAAATTGGTTGGCCATACTAAAGTGTACTAAAAATTGCCTCTAAAAGGAAAGCATGTGAGCCATTGTCAACATTGCCATTTGTCAGTCTATCACAACGCCTCATCCAAAATTTGGGTATGGCACCAAGGAAAGCACCTTGGCACCACATGCCTATGGCCTGACACTAGCACTGCCACTTGTTAACCCATCACAACTCATCGCAACAAAATCTCGGGCATGACCCTATAAAGAGTGATCTGACCCTATGTGTGCTAACAAAAAAAAAATTAAATAAATGTATAGTCTATAGGTAGATATGTAGAAGATCAATAAATATGTTATTGAAATAAAAAATTATTGACTTCAATAGAAGCTATAAAGAATAATTATATAAATTATATAAAAAATAAATGAAAATGAATTGATATCCAAAGGAATTCAAAAACAAAGTGATACCTAAATAAAGGCATCATCTATCATTCAAGACTGTATGAAGCCAATTAAAGTAGAAGAATTATTGAATGAATATATAAAAAATGTTATAAAAGTCATTATGGAAAAGTAGAATGCCTTAGAAACCTTGGTTTGTCATTAGATTTTGACACAAAAAAAAAATCATTAGAAAGGATGATCTCAAAAAGATGATGGAGGATAGAATGAAATAAGATAAGGACCAATACTTGAGAAGAAGTATGTAAAACACCTTTTAGGTTTTAGCAAACCATGAATAACCTTGAAATTATATTTGGATGATATATTAAAGGTAAGCTTCACTCGTAGTTATATTTAAAAAATAAAATTACAATTCAATTATATTAGTTACAAAAAAAATTGTTTACAACACATAAATATTGAATAAGTTGTACAAGATGATACGCTAGCCATGAAAAATGTATAGTACAATTCAATAACAACTTCAATTAATCAATGTCAAGAAATGATAGAAGATGATATTCATTCTTTTGAAAGTTCATATAAGATCCATATTTTTTTCAAATTATCTCCATTATTTGATAGCTTACTTAAGGAAATCTTTATTTTCTATATACAAATTTGTTGCACATGCTACTATTATTGATTAGTATGCATTTAGTTGAATGCATTTAAAAATTATCACACAATATATTGGGTATTCAATATAAATAAGGGATTGCTAATAATATTTTTTATATGGAGGATGTGATGGAATTTTAATTTTTAAGTATAATGTTTAAAATTAAATTTGGAAATAATGTTTAAAATTTAGATTCTAAAATATAATTTTGAAAATAATAATATGTTAATTTGTTAATTCTTAAATGGAAATTTAAAAATGTGTATTATTAGCAAAAAATATAATATATCAACAATAATTTAGGATATAAAATATAGTATAATTTTTACTAAATCTCTTCCAATTGTTAGATCATCTATTCATTTTGACTATGAGAGTCATCTTGATCCTAGACTTCATTTTATTTTGTTTGCAATTGCATCTCATCAGTGTTAGTAGATGATTTTCTCATTGTGTTGGATTAATTAATATTGTTTGAAATGTTTCACAACCCTCTTCTCTCACATGTGTACCTCTAAATTTATAGTTCCATTTCAAAATAAAAATCATGTCCATATCATATCTAGTTATATACATCCTCAAGCAATTTTCTAAATTCTTTTCAAGTTTATTTCTTATCTTTCATTTTAATAATCCCAATGCAATTAAAAATATTTCATCTTTCATTGATCTCAATATCATGGTTTGACATAGATCAATAAGTTGAAGTATTCCATTTGTGTTGCTTCCATCATCTTTCCAAATTGAGCTTCCCCTGTACCTCAACATGCAACAAGATTCACCTTTTTTGAATATACTCATCATATTCCATGACATGCTTAACTTGAAGAAAATATTTCTCTATTTTCCATCTTATAATATTTTTCCTTTCCATCTATGGTTATTTTTTCATAAACTTTAATAACATGTTTTTCTATGGTATTAAATTTTAGCTACAACTTCTTGTCCATGCCATATTTTGAGCTAAAAATATTACTCCTACATTCTAAGAGAGGTTCATTTTTTTTTCATTCTCCCCTAGTTTAATGAATGTGTAATTTGACACCTAATAAATTTTAAAAAAATCTTGATAGATTCCACTCCCACGTCATTTGTATTTGTCTTTTATTCTCCCCTTCCATGTAGGATGTCCATTTTCCTCATCAATTTTCAAGTTAGATTTCTTAATATTTTTATTCTTACTACCCTAGGAGTCCTATGAGACATCATATTTGGCATTGTCATGTAACTCATTGTAATCTTCCTTTGAGGTATTCCCTTGCTCATTAATAGATGTTACAAGTCCTAATGTTGTAGGTTGACATGCTAGTGTTGTATTGCACATTACCAATGTATGATATTATGTTTCTATGTTTTGATTAGTACCCTTTACCACTTTTGAGAAATTGGATTGTACTCTGAAACATATCTCATCAGTTGGAAACCATAAAAAATATCATGTTTAAGGTCATGAATCACCATCAAATATTCAACTAATAGTTTTTGGTATCATCTATATTATGTAACAATAAAACTAAATAGAAAAAATCAACAAAAGGAATCATAGATCCTCAAGGCTTATATTTCTTATTACTCAATATCATCTATAACAATAAAATCATATTAAATAAATAAGAGGAATGATATATTCTAAAATAATAAATAAATTACGACTTTCCTTTATTGACTTATTAATATCTATAGTTTTATATAGCTCACTAAAAATAGAACACCGGGTAGCAAGCAAGCATTGGGCATAGAAGAAACCAAAGAAATAAGTTCAAAATAGAATTTTTCAAAGGATCTAAAGGTCCAAGAATCAATTCAATTTGAACCAAGATTAAAAAAATGTATAAAAGAATAATTCAAAGTTATAAATATATTTATTTGAATTTAAATTTGACAAAAATTGACAAATTATAAAATGGTAGAGTAAAAATGCGGTAAATCCTATGTGATTGTAAAATGGTCAATGTAAATGTTGGGTGATTAGAAGCACAATATAAAACATATGTTATGATTTCAAGGTGAGTATGGCCCTAAAATGATAATGGAATTATAACTTCATTGTAAAAGCTAGCCCTTATACAAGTTGGAATTTTAATGGTATTATTGAATATGATGGTTTATTAAAACATGGCTCTAAAATTCTAGGTGATGTCACAATACAAGTATATAGTTTAATGTGGAATTTTTTTGGTGCAAAATGCACCATTAATAAATTGGTAGTTATTTTGCATTCATTGGACCAATAATTCATAAAATTGAGGTGATTTGGACTCTTGTCCATTTTATTATGTTCACAAAATCAAACTAAAACCAACTATTCACTAATTGGTATATATTTTCAACTTAAAGCTCTCTAATCTTTATCTTTTATGATTTAGAGAACTTGGGAGATTTGTATATATAAGGGGTGAGAGTGATTTAAAAAAAATGTACGAAATATGCTCTATTGTGCAATAGTTTGGTTGTAGTTTTGTATATTATTTTTTGTTCTTTGACAATTAGATGGTTTTAGAGGTCATGAGATATACCTTTGTGTGAGTGTTGGTGAAATTTTGACTTCTATGGTGAGCACTAGATTATACATTTCCCTTGTAGTAGGAGTACTTAGGAGGTATATGTGTATGTTTTCTACCAAGGAAGATGGAAATTGAGTGGGAATATGGATATACAAGGAATTGGGATCTAATAGTGGGTGTGTTTATCCTATTTTATGGTGAAATTTAGTTGGGTACATGTGTGATAGGTTGTACTCACTATTCCATCTATTGAGGCATGTGCATGAAATATACTCGATCCTATTTAGATATCATATTAAAGTAGTAGTCTTATAATGGGTCACTTGCAACCAAAGGGTAGTGGTGCTACGAGACACGTATAACCAAGGATAATGGTACTAGAAGCTACTTGGTAGATGTAGACGCTTCAATGAATCTCAATATAAGAGTGAATTTTAGTTGGGGAAACATTCTTATACACTTGGTGGATAGCTGACAAGTTCGTTCATATTTCCCTTTTTCTCATGCAAAGTGTTTGAAAAGTGGGAGAATGTTAGGAAAAGTGTATCAACCTTGCATCCCAACATTTTGTATTTAATATTTTTTCCTCACATGGGAAAGAGGGCATACAACTTCGAGATGGTAATTTTGGCCATGTACTAAACACTTTGTAATGTGTGTAAGAATTTTTAAGAGTATGTAACATCATTATGATGTGTAAGATCATATTATGATAGTTTAATGTGTCAGGGTTACTTATGATGCATTTTATGATGCATGTAAGAGCATGATTATTGTGAGTTACAAAGTAGACTATGAATCTTGTTCCATTTATGACACATGTTATGACGTGGAATAGAGTATATTTTAATGGAGATAATGAGTCCAAAATAAGGTGTGGGTCATGAGAATTATTACCATGGTATTTTAGGACCTTATTTGGGACCTTGATAATGTATCTTGGTGGTTTTAAATGCCTCTATGAGTCTATATATTGAGGGCTTGAAATGGAGGCATTAAAGAGACTTTATTTTAGGGTTATGTTGCTAGATTTTCTCTAAAGGAGCATGGTGTTAATCTCCATGCTAAGGATTTGGAATTGATGTATTGTGATTATTTTTGCTAAAAATACATTACTTAAGAACTTTGGAGGTTGGGATTTTCCCAAAAGAGTTTCCCAAATTATATCTTTTTTTTGACTTTGTAAGAGAATATTGTATTAATCTAGAAAAAGAGAAATTACATGCGTTTGCATAACAAGAATCAACCAGAGGATTTGCAACACCAAAATTTCCAGCTACCCCAAGACTAGAATCCTATTACTTCTATGGATGTTAACAAAACCATCCTCATGCTATTATCGGATACTTACATAACCACCACCAATGCTGACAACCATATACAAGAACTAGCATTACCCTACCCCAACCTGCTGCCATCATTGGATCAAAATTTATAAACATTCCAAAAATTGGCATTACGTCGAGCCATTGCCGGTAATAGATAGACCAAATTATTAACCAAACTATTTAAAACAAGTTATCACTGAGCTGACTAGAGCACCAGAGACCAGACCAAACACCCATCCTTGAGAAAATTGCAGGGAGAGACAAAAGAACACCTGCCACTTACAGGAAACGGTTGGCTTTGGCAAAGGCGTCAAATTCTTGGAACCATTTGAAGTCGTTAACCACCTCCAACCACAACACCTTTTTCAGGAAATTAATCCCCATAGCCACAATCATCTTGTGCCTTACCAAGGTCATCGCCTTTAAATCCAATAAGAGTAGGTAGAATTTGACGACCTCGTCTGGGACTTTTAGCAGCTCCGGGCGTGGAATGCCTCTACCAGGCATTTCCATCTTGAGAACTTCTTCCAAACCCCCCAACAATTCTTTCTTAAACAACTTGCAAACCAGAGCCCTAACATCCGCCTTGGTCGTGCGGTTATCCAGGACAAACGCCAAAAACCTCAAAACAATTTGCATGTTCATCTTGAATGATTCCTTGGGCTCCAAATGCCCCTTCCTATGCACCATCTTCACAGTCACCATGGTTAAAGGGTCAATATTGAGCAGGATGTGTTTGAGGCGTTGATCAATGACTGCACGAAAGATGTTTTGCCTTGCTTTGTAATCTAGGGAAATTGGTGTGTCCGCCCTAAAGCACACCAAGGAGTCCACAAAAATTTCCATAATAAGCGTTGAGCACTTTACCATCTTCAACCTGACTCGAAACCAGAGAGAGAAAGCACTGAGAGTGAATTAATTTTCTTCTACCTCGTCACCTTGAAAATAGAAAGAAATAAGCCTCGATTGCTAACTTCTTTATTACATTGTACAAAGCATGCTTTCCATACAAAAACTATGTTAGATCTCCAGAATAAGCTGCCATTCGAATGAATGAGTGTAGGACGAAGTGAGGTAAACCGCCATGAAAAGACAGCTGACACCGAAGCAAATTGTCACGGGTACAAACTTGAGGATTCATAAAATAATTCCTACACGAAATGATACGAGCTGAAGAGGCTTGGAAATGAATAACTTACTCCCTGACAAGGCTGCCACGTCCTCAGCCACCGCTCAACCTTTCCACTCAAAACGGATCTCCCACAACTTGTGGAGATGCTCACCCATCCTCCCACCAAGTTATATCTATGCTACTCTTCTTATATGTTAAATTTTATCTTATTTAAGTGTCGATTTATATGATGTTAATTTAGATCTAATATATGTAAATTTCCTCATATGGCTAATGTAGGAAATTTATGTGTCTTGTTTTATTTACGGACATAGGTTCATGTGAATTTGTATAGAGATTGTTTTAGGTTTTAAATCTTACATTACTAGGATTACATGTGTGATGTTTTTCTTTCACCTATTACATGTTTAGCTTTTTCAAATCAAGGTGATGGAATTGGCTTGAGTTAATAACTTATCCATGACAATTGATTATTTATTTAAACTAGTTTGAATCAAATCTATGTAGTTGAATCTTGAGAAAACATTGTAATTTGATACACTATAAAAAAAATATTTCTTATCATAATTTTCGATTATTTTTATGAGGTTTTTCTACATTGAGGTAAATTAATCCCTTAAAACCTTTAATGTTAGCTTCTAGTTATTGCATAAATCTTTTTTATTTTTTGGATGCTATATAATCCTCTATTTAACAAGCTTAATCACCTCATCCATATGTTATGTGCCTATGTATATTATATTATATATAAAAGAATTGAGATGTGGACATATGATACACATCCTTAAGTTGGTCATATTGGGTCATGTGAACAAAATTTTATAAGTAATTAAATTAGGTACTGAGTAGGACTTCATTAGGATTAATGGTTTACCCCTATTTTATTTTATTAGGAGGAGGTCTATATAAAGTACATATTTAGCATTGTAAGAATGTGCTTTGAGTATGATACCATATTTGGAATATTTAGAGATATACTATGGATTTTCTTCTTCTATAAGGAGTACCATGAAATATTACCCTCCCTCAAGGGTTTATTTTAATTTTACATATATTGAATATTTTAAGGCATCTTTAACCATGAATATCTTGCGTGGTGTATGATCTCTCTTCTATATTATATTATTTATATATATATATATATTTTTTAAGATTCACTTATATCTTCAAAATGTTTATAATTTTATTTATTTATTATTTATAACTCAGATCCATCTAAAGACATTTCTCCCATACACCTATTTAACCATGATGATTAAAAAGGGTACTGGTAAGTACAAAGGTAAGTTGCCTTTCAAATGTTTCAATTGTGGAAAGATAGGTCACTATGCTTAAAGATGTCTTGTGCCTTAAACCCTTTTTCATCCTTTGAATTTTAAGGTACATACCTATTTCCTTTCATCTTTTCTCCCCCTTACTCAACATACTCATGAATTTCTCTCTTCACATTCTCTCCCCTTGAAGACTTGTTATTTCACATGACTCTCTCTCTTATTACTTATTCTTTTTTTACATGTTTCTCTCCCTCCCTTTGACATCAATGGAAAAGGACCAAAATATTTGCATTGTTTATTCTTCTCCTTTTGTCATAAATCAACCCGCTTACTTCTGCAACTACTTTCCTTTACTACTCCGAATACTCCTCCCTAGGAGCACACACCAAACAATACCAAATCGGTAACCATTGCTCAATGACAACACACTCTCTTATAATTTCAACAAACAAAAATGTCACTACCTACTCCCCCTGAGAGGTATCCACCAATATCACTCCAGAACAAAGAATGTTTCTTAAAATCCATTGGAATGATGCATCTCCTTATGCATCTAGTTGAAATAAGGAGGGGCAATGACCCCCAAACTTCTTCCAGACATACTCAAAAGTATCCTTAGGAAGAGCCTTAGTGAATATATCAGCAATCTAATCCTTTGTAGGCATATATTCAAGATTCACTTCATTCTCCACAACCTTCTCTCTTAGAAAGTAATATCTGATTGAAATATGTTTTTTCCTTGAATTCATTACCAGATTCTTTGAGATATTGATTGCACTTGTATTGTCACAAACTATAGAATTTGATTTATCATACACTACTCTAATATCCTTCAATGTTTACCTCATCCACAACACCTGTGTGCAACAAGATGTTGTTGCAATGTATTCAACCTTTGCAATAGATAAATAAATTGAATCTTGTTTCTTACTTAGCCATGATACCAATCTACATCCAAGAAAGAATGCACCACTACTTGTAATTTTCCTATCATCAACACAACTAGCCCAATCTGCATCTATGTAAGCACTTAAGGTGAAATTAGAATCCTTTGGATACCATAAGCCATAATCTAGAGTGCCTTTTAAATATCTGAATATCCTCTTCACTACTGTAACATGTGTCTCTCTAAGATCTTCTTGAAATCTAGCCACAAGTCAAACTGCATGCATGATATTTGGTATAGTAGTATTTAGATATAGTAGTCCACCAATCATTGATCTATACTTTCTTTGATCAACCTTAGGGGATTCATCATTCTTAATCAGTTTACAACTAGTAACCATAGGAGTACATACCTGTTTGGAGTCTTCCATTCCAAACTTCTTCAAAATTTCTTTGGAATAATTTGATTTTGAAATGAATATATCTTTGTTAGTTTGATTGATTTGTAGCCCAAGGAAGAAATTCATCTCCCTAAACATAGACATCTCAAACTCTTTTTGCATCTCTTTTGCAAACTTCTTACACATAGCTTCATTTCCTCCAAAGATTATGTCATCAACATATACAACCACAATCAAGATTTGATATTTTTCAACTTTAAAGTAAATATTACTATCTTTGATACCTTTATTGAATCCTTGTTGTATCAAAACCTTATCTAACCTTGCATACCAAGCTTTTGGATCTTGCTTCAATCCATATAATGCCATCTTCAATCTGTAGACCATATTAGGTTTATTTGATAACTAAAATCTTTTCGATTGTTCCAAGTATACTTCTTTATCCAATTATCCATTCAAGAAAGCAGACTTCACATCCATTTGATAAAATTTAAAGCCTTCATGTGCTACAAAAGCCAAAAAAATCTTGATAGCCTCCATTCTTTCCACGGGAGCAAATGTATCCTCAAAATATATTCCTTCAACTTGTGAGTAGCCCTTACACACAAGTCTTTCTTTGTTCCTTACCAATTCTCCATTCTCATTTAGTTTGTTTCTGAACACCCACTTAGATCCAATTATATTTTTATTTGTAGGTCTTGGGAAAAGTTACCAAGTTTGATTTTTCTCAATCTACAGTAGTTCTTCTTCCATAGCCATCATCCAATGTTCATCTTTGCATGCTTCAATCATTGTCTTAGGTTCACTTCATAAAGTAAACATAAATTTACCTCTTCTTCAACAGTTTTCCTTCTTGTTAATGCACCTCTACTTTTGTCTCCAATGATATGTTCTTGAGAATGATTCCTCTACACATACTTAGGGGTTCTAGGGGTCTTTTTCAGAGCTTCTTCCTCTTCAATCTACACTTCCTTTTCTTTAGATTTTTCTTTTTCTCTACAATCAGGCTCATTTGATTCATATCCATCTATCACTACTGAGTTCTAAAAATATTCATCAACCTTGACACTTGTACTCTCAACAATCTTTCTTAGTCTCTTGTTGTAGCACTGGTAGGCTTTACTTTTAGTAGAATATCTATGGAATATTCCTTCATCAGACCTTGCATCAAATTTTCCCAAGTTTTCTTCATCTCTTCTAATATATCACTTGCTTCCAAACACTCTAAAGTATTTGATAGTAGGGATCCTTCAATACCACAACTCATAGAGAGTCTTTGTACTATTTTATTTTACTTGAACTTTGTTAAGTATGTAAACAACAATATGAATTGCTTCTCTCCAGTAGACTTCTGGTAGATTAGCTTCTTTCATCATAGTCCTTGCAACTTATTGAATGGTTATGCTTTTCCTTTCAACCACTCCATTTTGTTGAGGAGTGTTAGGGGCAGACAAGTGCTTATTTATGCCATGATTCTCACAAAGCATGTTAAATTCATTAGAGTTGAACTCTCCACCTCTGTCAAACCTCAAACATTTTATCTACATATCCATTTCATTCTCAACCATAACTTTAAATGTTGTGAACTTATCTAGTTCTTCAAAATTTTCTTTGAGAAAATTAACCCATGTTATTCTAGAATAATCATCAATCAAAAGCATGAAATACCTATCACCTTGAAGACTTCTTACTCTTGTAGGACCACAAAGATCTGTATGCACCAACTCAAACAATTTGGTAGAAGATTGTTCTTATCCTTTGAAACTTCTTGTTTTCTTTCCAATCCGACAATCTTTGTAGATAACATTGATAGGTTTTGTAGTCTTTGGCAGATCTCTAACTACTTGAACTAAACTAATTCTTACCAAATTATCAAAATTAATGTGACACATCCTCCTATACCTTAACCAAATTTCATTAATTTGAGTTATAAAATAGTGACCATCAACACCTTTAAGCTAATGAACATTTCCATTTGCCCTTCTTCCAACAACAATCACAGTTGTGGACCCTTTTTTGATCTCACATCTATCATCTTGAAACATAAGATTGTATCCTTTACTACACATTTGTCCAACACTCAAAAGGTTATGCCTTAAACCCTTAATATAGTAGACATCATCAACATTATGCTTTCCATCAAAATTGATTGAACTTATTCCACATTTCTTAGCACCTAAATCATCACCAAATCTAACAAGTCCTCCGTCATATTTTTAAAGTTTAAAAAAATTGCTCTTGTCTCAGGTCATATGATTAGAGCAAAAAATGTTAATGATCTAATTTTTCTTATCCTATCTAGCATGAAAAGTAGATACCAAAGTACCTTCAATCTTATCCTTTCTCTCTAGAAGGCATTCATTCACACATCTTTTAGAGTTAGTAGAAACATATTCATATTTTAAGGCAATGAACAAACATTCATCATCATCATCTCCATAATCAGATTCACCATCAAAAATACTTGCATCTTCTATAACATAATATATTTTCTTAATCATTTTACCTTTGTTCTCCCTATTTTTTTCATTCACACCTTGGTTTGGACATCTTGAAGCATAGTGACCTACCTTTCCACAACTAAAAAATTTGAAAGGAAACTTACCTTTGTACTTAACAGTACCCTTTTTCATCATTCTCACAAAGTTAGCTTCCACATCATCAAGACCCTTAAAACTTCAAAACCCTCATTAACATTCAAACCCACATTCATTCATTAAACCCTTAAATCTGCTATGATGATTTAGCATAAAAATAAAATAACAAAAGCTGAAAAAACTTAACACCATACACAAGAGAACACCAAATTTACGTGGAAAACCCAAAAAGGGAAAAACCACAGTGGAGATTAGCTCACAATATAAGTAATATCAACACTGAATACAATAGGGCTCACTACCCAAAGAAGAAAGGTTCACTTCCAAAATAGAAAAGAAGATAGAGAAGGAATGTTACACAGAGAAAAGCATCTCAATGCAACAGAGAATCCACCACAATGACATCAACACCTTCATAGTCTGATTGAAGAATTGTAGCCACCTTTTGTTCACTGCATCCAATAGACGAACACATGAAATTTCACACTGCACTTCACAATTTCACACTCTAACACACTGCACTTCATATCATTCATATCTCTCACATCTTGCAACAACTTAACTCGTACTTATACCATCTTCAACTTTGAAACCTTCTCTAAGGTTGGTTATGCACATCAAATGTGCAAATTCAAATTAGTTTGGTGCCAAAACACTTCCGTGGTAGATAGAAGTGAAAATGAACCACATCAAACCTTAATTGGGACCCAAATTAGCAACACCATATAACCACACACTTCTATAAACAACAATTATCCATCATATTTAGTGTAAACACCAGGTCGAGTGTTACTCTTGCAAACACCATTAAATTTTTAATTACATGCTTCCTCAACCCAAGGATGACTTACAAACCACACACCATGCTTGAATGTGATCTAGAATATTCCTCAAACATCCTGAAATCCAACAAACTCCTTCGTAGCACCTTCCACCTAAAGAATGTACACCCAGTAAACTTAGACAACTCTACCATACACTATAACTTAGAAAACCATCTTCTAAAGCATCAAACCTCAAACCATATTTATTGAACAAAGATACCAACGTGATTAACACTCCTTTAGATCCACAAGACTTGATACCATTCTATAGAGAAACATGGAGCAAATACATTTCTTCCAAACACTTTTGTAATGTACAGTTAATACACTAGTGAACACAACTTATTCTATACAACAATCCAACACACCAAATATTGAATACAACACCTCTAAAAATATCTGATCATCATATTTGAATCGAACAGGAAGATCTTTGACCTAGAAGAAATGTGGAGCAAAACTAGAACACAACTCTATCACCCAAAACACCACTACAACACATTGTTTCCTCTTTTAATCAAATTTTCTCAAAAGCACTTGAAACCAAGCACTAGAGACACATCCTTATCATCTTCAACACTTCCTCATCCATAGACAAAATCTTATCAAAGCAACACTAGAGGTTGACACCAGTAGCTTTACTAATGACCACATAATGCAACTAATCAAAGCTTAGATAACATCAACTACTCACACAACAATCTTAATGATAACACAAACTTGTTGAAATCAATGACAATAATAACTACTCATACTTGCAATAATATCCCCCTTTGCCATTGATGACAACACATGATGTGAAAAACCATCAAAGACACAAAAAATCTACTCCATACCTATTTCCTTTTCTCTTTTCTCTCCCTTACTCAACATACTTATGAATTTCTCTTTCACATTCTCTCCTCGTGAAGACTTGTTCTTTTTCACATGTTTCTCTCTCCCCCTTTGACATCAAAGGCAAAGGACCAAAATGTTTGCATTGTTTATTCTTCTCCTTTTGTCATCAATCAACCTACTTACTTTTGCAACTTCTTTCCTTCATTGCTCTGAATACTCCTCCTTAGGAGCACACACCAAACTGTACCAAATCGACAACCACTACTCAATGACAACACACACTCTTCTGACTTCAACAAACAACAATGTCACTACCTACCCCCCTGAGAGGTAGCCACTAATATTAGTCCAGAATAAATAATGAATCTTGAAATCCACTAGAGTGATGCATCTCCTTATGCATCTAGTTCAAAGGAGGGGCAATGACCCCCAACTTCTCACAAAGATACTCAAAATTATCCTTAAGAAGAGCCTTAGTGAATATATTAGCAATATGATCCTTTGTAGGCACATATTCAAGCTTCACTTCATTCTCCACAACCTTCTCTCTCAAAAAGTAATATCTGATTGAAATATGTTTTGTCCTTGAATGCATTACCAGATTCTTTGAGATATTAATTGCACTTGTATTGTCACAAAATATAGAAATTGGTTCATCAAACACTACTTTGATATCCTTCAATGTTTGCCTCATCCACAACACCTATGTGCAACAAGATGTTGCAATGTACTCAACCTCTACAATAGATGAAGAAATTGAATCTTGTTTCTTACTTAGCCATGATACCAATCTACATCCAAGAAAGAATGCACCACCACTTGTAATTTTCCTATCATCAACACAGCCAGCCCAATCTGTATCTATGCAAGCACTTAAGGTGAAATTAGAATCCTTTGGATACCATCAGCCGTAATCTAGAGTGAATTTTAAATATCTGAATATCCTCCTCACTGTTGCAACATGTGACTCTCTAGGATCTTCTAGAAATCTAGCCATGAGACAAACCGCATGCATGATATCCAATCTAGTGGCAGTTACATATAGTAGTCCACCAATCATTGATTTGTGCTTGCTTTGATAAGCCTTAGGAGATTCATCATTCTTGCTTAGTTTGATTGATTTGTAGCCCAAGGAAGAAATTCATCTCCCCAAACATAGACATCCCAATCTCTTTCTGCATCTCTTCTGCAAACTTCTTACACATAACTTCATTTCCTCTAAAGATTATGTCATCAACATATACAACCATAATCAAGATTTGATCTTTATCAATTTTAAAGTAAATATTACTATTTGTGGTACCTTTATTGAATCCTTGTTGTGTCAAATATTTTTCCAACATTGCATGCCAAGCTTTGGGATCTTGCTTCAATCCATATAAGGTCTTATTCAATCTATAGACCATATTTAGTTTATCTAATAATTGAAATCCTTCTGGTTGTTCCATGTATACTTTTTCTTCCAATTCTCCATTCAAGAAAGTAGACTTCACATCCATTTCATAAAATTTAAAGTCTTTGTGTGTGGCAAAATCCAAAAACATCTTGTTAGCCTACATTCTTGCCACGGGAGAAAATGTCTCCTCAAAATATATTCCTTCAACTTGTGAGTATCCCTTACACACAAGTCTTGCTTTGTTCCTTACCACTTCTCCATTCTCATTTAGTTTGTTTCTAAATACCCACTTAGATGCAATTATGTTCTGGTTTAAAGGTCTTGGGACAAGTTCCCAACTCTATTTTTTCTCAATCTATAGTAGTTCTTCTTCCATAGCTTTCATCCAATGTTCATCTTTGCATGCTTTAATCATTGTCTTAGGTTCAACTTCAAAAATTAAACATAGATTTACCTATTCTTCAACAACTTTCCTTCTTGTTAATACACCTTTACCTTTGTCTCCAATGATGTGTTTTTAGAATGATTCCTCTACACATACTTAGGGGTTCTAAGGGTCTTTTCCAAAGCTTATTCTTTTTCAATATACACTTCCTTTTCCTTAGCCTTTTCTTTTTCTCTGCAATCAGACTCATTTGATTCATATCCATCTATCACAACCGAGTTTTGAAAATATTCATCAACCTTAACACTTGCACTTTCAATGATATTTCTTAGTCTCTTATTGTAGCACTAGTAGGATTTTCTTTTAGTGGAATATCCAAGGAATATTCCTTCATCAGACCTTGCATAAAACTTTCCCAAGTTTTCTTCATCTCTTCTTATATAACACTTTCTTCCAAACACTCTAAAGTATTTGACAGCAGGGATTCTTCCACAGCACAACTCATAGGGAGTCTTTGTGTTGTTTTCTTTTGCTTGAAATATGTTAAGTATGTAAACAACAATTTGAATTACTTCTCCATAGTAGACTTTTGGTAGGTTAGCTTCTTTCATCATAGTCCTTGTAGCTTCTTGAATAGTTCTATTTTTCCTTTCCAACACACCATTTTGCTGAGGAGTCCTAGGGGCAGACAAATACCTCTTTATGCCATGATTCTCACAAAACATGTTAAATTCATTGGAGGTGAACTATCCACGTCTTTCACACCTCAAACATTATTTTCATATCCATTTCATTCTCAACCATAACTTTAAATGCTTTCCAGATCAACAGCCATGAAACACTCACCAGACACCACTGACTGAATTTCAGCCTGATCAGATTTGCAGATCTCTCACTGCTTGAACTAAACTGATTCTTACCAAAATATCAAAATTAATGTGAAACAGCCTCTTGTGTCATAGCCAACTTTCATTAATCTAAGTCATAAAACAGTGACCATCAATACTCTTAAGCTGATAAACATTTCCATTTGTCCTTCTTCCAACAACAATCATAGTTTTGGATCCTTTTTTGATCTCACATCCATCATCCTGAAACATAAGATTATATCCTTTGCTACACATTTGTCTAACACTCAAGAGGTTATGCCTTAAACCCTTAACATAGTAAACATTGTCAGTATTATGCTTGCCATCAAAACTGATTGAACCTATTCCACATATCTTAGCACCTAAATCATCACCAAATCTAACAAGTCCATCATACTTTTCAAGTTTAACAAACGTACTCTTGTCTCTGGCCATATGGTTAGAGCAACCACTATCACTGATCCAATAGTTCTTATCCTGTCTACAATGAAACGGAGATACCAAAGTACCCTATGTCTTATCCTTTCTCTTTGGAGGGCATTCCTTCATGCATCTTTTAGAGTTAGCAGAAACATATTCATCTTTTAAGGCCACAAATAAGCATTCATCATCATCATCATCTCCATAATCAAATTCATCATCAAAAATACTTGCATCTTCTCTAACATAATAACTTTTCTTAATCATTTTACCTTTGTTCTCCCTATTTTTGTCATTCACACCTCAATTCAGACATATTGAAGCATAGTGAGCTATCTTTCCACAATTGAAACATTTGAAAGGAAACTTATTTTTTTACTTACCAGTACCCTTTTTCTTCCTTCTCATTCCTTCTCACAAAGTTAGCTTCAACATCATCAAGATCATCCTAACCTGATTCTTTTGTCTTCTCTGATTTTCTAGATTTAAAAGTAGTCTCAACTTTTGTACCATTGTTAGTACCAATTCTCTCATTTCAAATGTAGTTAAAGAGCCATACAATTGATCTCTAGTATACTGCTCTAGATTTTGAGATTCCTCAATAGCAGAAACTTTATGACTGTAAGCTTTGGTTAGTTGCATTATGTTGTCATTAGTAAAGCTACTGGTGTCAACCTCTAGTGTTTCTTTGATAAGCTTTTGTCTCTGAATGAGGAAGTACTAAATATGATGAGGATGTGTCTCTGGTGCTTGAATTTCAAGTGCTTTTGAGAAAATTTGATAAAAAGAGGAAACAATGTGTTGTAGTTGTGTTCCAAGTTACAAAGTTGTGTTCTTGTTTTTATCCGCATTTCTTATAGGTTGAAGATCTACTTGTGTGATTTGGATATGTTGATAAGAGATGTTTAGAAGTGTTGTATTCAAGATTTGGCATGTTGGGTTGTTGTACAGAAGAATTTGTGTTCACCTATGTGTGAACTGTGCATTGTAGAGGTGTCTAGGAGAAATGTCTTTGCTACGCGTTTCTCAGCAGTTATGTTTTAGGTCTTGTGGATTTGAGGGAGTGTTAATGGTGTTGGTATTAGTATTATGATTTCCATCAAAATATGAGAAGGATGAAAAAGGGTATTGGTAAGTACAAAGGTAAGTTTCCTCTTAAATGTTTTAGTTGTGGAAAGATAGGTCACTATGCTTCAAGATGTCTTTTTCCTTAAACCCTTTTTCATCCTTTGAAGTTTTAAGGTACAACTGATTCACCCCTCCCCCTCTCAGTTGTCTTGCTCCTTAATCCTTAACATAGTAAACATTATCAGTTTTGATGGCAAGCATAATGCTGATGATGTTTACTATGTTAAGGTTTTAAGGCATAGCCTCTTGAGTGTTGGACAAATGTGTAGCAAATGATACAATCTTATGTTTTAGGATGATGGATATGAGATCAAAATAGGGTCCAAAACTATGATTGTTGTTGGAAGAAGAATAGATGGAAATGTTTATCATCTTAAGGGTTTATCATCTTAAGGGTACTGATGGTCATTGCTTCATGATTGAGGTTAATGAAAGTTGATTATGACACAATAGGATGTGTCACATTAATTTTGATAATTTGTAAGAATTGGTTTACTTCAAGAAGTGAGAGATTTTCCAAAGATTACAAAGCCTATCAATTCTATCTACAAAGATTGTCAAATTGGAAAGAAAACAAGAAGTTTCAATGGAAAAGAACAATCTTCTACTAGATTGTTGGAATTGGTGCATACAGATCTTTGTAGTCCTACAAGAGTTTAAGAAGTCTTCAAGGTGATAGGTATTTCATGCTTTTGATTGATGATTATTCTAGAATGACATGGGTTACTTTTCTTAAAGAAAAATTTGAAGCCTTAGATAAGTTCAGAGTATTTAAATTTATGGTTGAGTATGAGATGGATATGAAAATTAAATGTTTGAGGTCTAACATAGGTGGAGAGTTCACCTCCAATGAATTTAACATGTTTTGTGAAAATCATGGCATAAAGAGGCACTTGTCTGCCCCTAGGACTCCTCAACAAAATGGAGTGGTTGAAAGGAAAAACATGACTATTCAAGAAGCTACAAGGACTATGATGAAAGAAGCTAACATACTGAAAGTGTACTAGAGAGAAGCAATTCATACTACTATTTACATACTTAACACAGTTCAAGCAAAATAAAACAACACAAAGACTCCCTATGAGTTGTGGTATGGAAGGATACCTACTATCAAGTACTTTAGAGTGTTTGGAAGCAAGTGTTATAACAGAAGAGATGAAGATAACTTGGGAAAGTTTGATGCAAGGTCTGATGAAGGAATATTCCTTGGAGATTCTACTAAAAGCACAACCTATCAGTGGTACAACAAGAGACTAAGAAAGACTGATGAGAGTGCAAATGTCAAGGTTGATGAAGATTTTCATAATTCAGTTGTGATAGATAAATATTAATCAGATGAGCTTGATTATAGAGAAAAAGAAAAGGTTAAAGAAAAGGAAGTGTAGATTGAAGAGGAAGAAGCTCTAGAAAAGACCCCTAGAACCCCTAAGTATGTGCAGAGGAATCATTCTAAAGAACATATCATTGTAGAAAAAAGCAAAGGTGTATTGACAAGTAGGAAAGCTACTAAAGAAGAGGTAAATTTATGTTTACTTTATGAAGTTGAACCTAAAATAGTGATTGAAGCATGCAAAGATGAACATTGGATGATGGCTATGGAAGAAGAACTATTGTAGATTGAGAAAAATCAGACTTGGGAACTTATTCCAAGACCTGCAAACAAAAATATAATTGGATTTAAGTAGGTGTTCAAAAACAAACCAAATGAGAATGGAGAAGTGATAAGGAAAAAAGCAAGACTTGTGTGTAAGGACTACTCACAAGTTGAAGGAATAGATTTTGAGGAGACATTTGCTCTTGTGGCAAGAATGGAAGCTCTCAAGATGTTTCTAGATTTTGTAGCACACAAAGACTTTAAATTTTATCAAATGGATGTGAAGTCTACTTTCTTGAATGGAGAATTGGAAGAAGTATGCATGGAACAACCATAAGAATTTAAGTTATCAGAAAAAAATAATATGGTTTGCAAATTGAAGAAGGCATTATATGGATTGAAGCAAGCTCCCAGAGCTTGGTATGCAAGGTTGATCAGATATTTGATACAACAAGGATTCAATAAAGGTATGGAAGATAGTAATATTTACTTTAAAGTTGAAAAATATCAAATCTTGATTGTGGTTGTATATGTTGATGACATAATTTTTGGAGGAAATGAAGCTATGTGTAAGAATTTTGCAGAAGAGATGCATAAAGAGTTTGAGAGGTCTATGTTTGGGAGATGAATTTCTTCCTTGGGTTAAAAATCAATCAATCAAACAAAAGTATATTCATTTCACAATCAAAGTATGTCAAGGTAATGTTAAAGAAGTTTGGAATGGAAGAATCCAAAATAGTATGTACTCCTATGGTTATTGGTTGCAAACTGAGCAAGAATGATGAATCTCCTAAGGCTGATTAGAGTAAGTACAAATCAATGATTGGTGGACTGCTATATATAACTATTACTAGATCAAATATCATGCATGTAGTTTGTCTTGTGGCTAGATTTAAAGATCCTAGAGAGTCACATGTTGCAACAATGAAGAGGATATTTAAATATTTGAAGGGCACTTTGGATTATGGATTATGGTATCCAAAGGATACTAATTTCACTTTAAGTACTTACACAGATGCAGATTGGGTTGGTTGTGTTGATGATAGGAAAACTACAAGTGGTGGTGCATTATTTCTTGGATGTAGATTGGTATCATGGCTAATTAAGAAATAAGATTCAGTTTCTTTATCTATTGTAGAGGTTGAGTACATTGTAGCAGCATCTTGCTACACATAGGTGTTTTGGATGAGGAAAATATTGAAGGATATTCTAGAGTAGTGTATGATGAACCAATCTTTATCTTTTGTGACAATACAAGTGCAATTAATATTTCAAAGAATTTGGTGATGCATTCAAGGAAAAAACATATTTCAATCAGATTATCACTTTCTAAGAGAGAATGTTGTGGAGAATGAAGTGAAGTTTGAATATGTGCCTACAAAGGATCAAATTGTTGATATATTCACCAAGGCTCTTCCTAAGGATACTTTTGAGTATCTTCGAGAGACGTTGGGGGTTATTTCCCTTCCTTCTTTGAACTAGATGCATAAGGAGATGCATTAGTCCAGTGGATTTCAAGATTCATTCTTGTTCTGGACTGATGTTGGTGGCTACCTCTCAAGGGGAGTAGGTAGTGACATTGCTATTTAACCATGATAGGTATTGGTAAACATTTACACATAATTACAAAGGGGGAGATTATGCTTAATGATAGTTATATTTGTGATTCTAGGTTTAACCATGACACATGACACCTACATCCACCTATGCTAGTATATCTTTCCATTTATAGTCATAATCATTCATTCATTTTAGATTAAGTGTATATCTGTTAGTCCATACATCTCTTAATTATATATTCAATAATTCATCCATTTAATTCGTGTTAGATTTATTAAGTTTGTCACCTTTTCATCATAAAGTTAATCGTTCATCAATTGCATTCATGTCTTGGATATATAATTAATCATTCATCCATTGCATTTATATTAAATTTTTTAGTCTAAGCATCTTTTAATTGTATAATTAATCATTCATCCATTACATTCATCCTAGATTTTTTTAAGGTTAGATTTATTAGTATAAGAATATTTTCATCATATAGTCAAGCATTCATCCATTGCATTCATCACTTCTAGATTTGTTAATATTAGATTTGTTAGGGAATAAGCATATTTTCATCATATAGCTAATATTTTATCCATTTCATTCATCTTAGATCTATATAATTAATCATTCACCCATTGCATTCATCTAAGATTTGTTAAGCTTGGATTTGTTATTCTAAGCATTTTTATCATATAGTCACTAATTCATGGACAATACATTCATCTTAGTTTTTTTTAGCTTATATTTGTTAGTTTAATCATGTACTCACATCACATAAATCATCATGTATTCAATCAAATATTTGTGTATGATAACACCATATATGCATATCCCACAATCATGCAATTCCATGAGACTATGTTTTTCAAGCAATTAAAAAATTTACATTATTTTTATATTCTCCTAGAAATACATATTTATGAAGGTATCAAGAACTATAGTATTTGATCAAAATTAACTTTTCATTATGCTCCCACAAAATTTTATACCTTCTTCTAAAGTTCCCATTTTGAAATAGACGAGCTATGTGATTACCATATTAGTAAATTATGACAATGTGTTAAATAATGAAATATAAAAATATGCATCAAATCTATATGAATTTCCATACACATGTCTACACACATACAAATGTACATAAAATTTATAAGTGAGGTCACATATATTAATAAATAAATTTCCATATAAATATGCATGGAAAAAATAAATGTCCATGTCAAATATAAGCCCATAAACATGTGGATATGTATCCATAAGAGACCATAAATACATTTATAGGAAGAAAATTCCATATAAACATATAAATATGTATCCATGTAGATATTTTTTAGTAGCTCTTATTTGAACAATCCTCAAAGTGAGAATCTTGCTCCAATAGATGCATAGAGACCTACAAAAATGAAATTAGTTATTAGAATATTGATTCCAAATATAATGTATTGCACCTAATTATACAAGCATTATATCTTTTAAATGATAAATATCTCACCTTTCCATTGTTGTCAAGTGAAACACGTGAGTTTACATACTGTACCCTTGAACTATCTTGAGTATCACCTATTGGATCAACCTACAAATGCATGCAAAGAAGAATTTATTTCAAATATAATTTATTGTACTTGACTACAAGAATATGTTTTAAATGATTTAAATATCTCACCTATCCACTGTCATCAATTGAATCATGTGTGTGTACATTCTTTGGCCTCTAACTAGGAGTATCACCTATTAGATCAACTTATAAATGCATGTTAAAATAAAATATTGATTTCAATTATAAAAGATCTATTGTAGGACTATACGCATATGTTTTAAATTTTATGTAGTATAAGTTTAACTTAAAAAGTTAAAAATTATATACCTATGTCAATATACCAGGACCCTAAGTACCATCCTATACGACTACAATGATGTCTTGCATTATCTCATTTGAAGCTATCTCATCTCTCAATATCTCTAGTAATGATGTGTGCAATGGACTATGAAGATGTGCTATTGACTTTGATGAAATAATCTAAGCTACAAAATCCATACACCATGATACAACCTAATCAAGTGAATAACATGTTTTGGAGTGACATAATGGTCACAAGATTCAGCTTTTCTAATCTAGTATTGAGTCATGTGGCCCATTAGACAATCTAGGGTGTACATCAAATTGTTGCAAGCTAGTTGTTGGAAATTCTACATCTACAAGGGTGTGACCCACATATGAACTAACATTTGACAAAGGGATCCTAAAATGTGATGATATCACCTAATATTCCCACATTAGGTCCTTAAAGAAATAACATGCCACACTTTGAACCTGACGATCACTTGCTATGTGGTCTAGATCATCTAGATATGGGTTACCAATGACATGATATAGATCTAGGTGAGAAGATGACCTATGTGGATGCCTCATCAAGAGCTATCCCACATGATCTGTAGATATTTTTGTGTTTACAAAACAATCTCACTAATACTATCAATTGATTCCCTTTGGGAAGCAATGACCAGATGATCACTAATACCACTATGTGATGGAGAGATTGTAAGAATCCTCTCACCAACCATTCTCCTATAAGGAGGAGGTTATCGATCTACACAAAAATATGAGTCCATGTCACATACTTTACCATGCCCCTACCCTAAATGGGGATTCAAATCTAAATCGTTGATGTTGAAGCCTAAATGAACCTCATTGTACAACTATTGTGCAAAATATAATAGAATTTGGTCATTGTTAGGATAACAACCGTGGGTGGCAAGAAATATAGGGTATATCAATAGTTCCATCTGAGGGTCTACACATTTGGTTGCATGATATACCCTAACACTAGTTCTAGGGCCTAAAACTATTTCTCACATTTGGGTGAGAATAGCTACTAAAGTCTCACCAAAATAAGGTGTAACACTCCCTAATAAATGTCTAATACAATATAAACTATCCAATACCTTTCTGTAGTTTTTTTTGTAAACCCCAATAGTTTGCGGGTCATCTAAAATTAACTACAATCTACTTATTTTTTTATTTCTATGCAAAAAAAATGAGTTATCCATATTTGTGAGTTGCACATTCAAAATAGTTGTTTAGTGTTTTAATTTGACATAATTTTAGAGTTTAAGTTGATGTGTACATAATATATATGTATATATGCATGTGTGTACATGTATACATGTATGTATGTATGTATGTGTGTACATGTATACATATATGTATGTATATGTATACATGTATGTATGTATGCATATATACATACATGTATATATGTATGTATATACACACACACACACATATATATGTGTGTGTGTGTGTGTTAAGTGGGAAAGAGATTTAAACAAGTGAATTAGCCTATATCAATCTTTCCCCTTTGGCTTAACATTAGAACTAAAACCAACTAGAGTTTTGATGATTGGATAATAACCTCAAGCGATATCCAATATGCTAGGGTTTGGTTCCTTTGTGTTGCAAAGAGGGTAGATTTGATGTGTGATTTGATTAACCTAATTTGAATAAATCATAACTTTGAAAATACAATTTATGGCACAAACAAAAATGGAAAATAACATAAACATGTATAGATATGGGAAACAAAGACAAAGAGGAAATGATGGATATAATTTGATCTTGAATTGGAGGGACAAGGGTGAAGGTGATCTTTTCTGGAATTGAGGGTTTTTGAATGCTTGAAGGGGGATTTGGAAGCCATAGGTATGCTATGTACTTTATGTAACTTGTTGTTGATGAAAGCTTTGGATTTGACCTACACACAAGAAAAGAGGGGAAAAGGTTGTGTTGTATAGGATTTTTCCTTAGTCAAACCCCAGTGTTGGTTTTCCCACCTCTACAATAGTAAATGATGATGGTACCTAAATATTTCTTACCCTAGGTTTTTGATTAATTAACCAGGGAAGGGCCCTGAACCCATGGTTACACAGCCAAAACAACAAAAAAGAAAATAGGTTGGGAAGAACAACATGAGCCACCACCAAAAAACAGCAATAGACTTAAACCAAAAACCAAGGTGGCACACAAGTTGAGTATCCAAAATTGTAACTACAAAACCATAATAAGCTTAATAAAAAATAGAATACCCCTACTAATCCAACTAATAATGCATAGACCATTAATAAGGTCAACCAAAGTCCAATAAGAGCTTAACCATAACAAAGCTATAATATAATAGTAGTTCGGGATTATAAAGCAAAGAGCCAAAAAAATTAGAGCCTAGCCATAAATAATAAAGAGAAACAATGCCATTACTTTGAATTGGCTACCAGGTCCCAATATTTGCTAATTTAGGAGATGAACTCCCTCTAATTAGGTCCCTCTTCTTCTGCTTGGTCCTTCTTTTCTTCGCTCTTCCCCATCTTCTTGAGCATCTTCCTTATGTTAGTTTGACCTGAAACAACACCCACCATGGCCCTACGCATGAGACCATTGGTAACCTCTTGAGTACTCTTATTACACGAATCAATAAGGTGGCTGAATTTTTTGCATTACTGGAAAGATTGTCTTGCATTTTCGTACTCAAGAGGTTGGGACCGATTACCAAAATTTGACTTAAGGAGCATTGAGATTTGAAAAATTGTGTTAATAACAACATTAACACAAATTTGAGCATAAACTAAACAAGACTTTTCTTGGGTTATCTTGTCAACTGCTAGAAGGCTTCCAAAAGAGTTGGCCATACCTTTTAGGATGCCCAATTGCCAAAAATCAAGGGGTAGCCCAAGAAGGCATACCCATGTAGGATTCATAGCACCCAAGTCCATAGAAGGGTCAAAGCTCGATTTCTATTTACATAAAGACAGGAAATTCTTGAAACTAGCATCAAAATCCCAAGGGCCTCCTGTTAAAACCTTTAACATGTCTTCATAAACAACAAAGGAAAAGAGGAAGATACATTTGGTAATTGCACTGATAGAGACACTTCCTTTTAAGTTCTAAACAAAAGCTACCCAAAGCCTTACCTATTAAATATTTAGGCAACACACTAGGAATTTTCCAACCAATGACAACTTGAGGCCATCCATTTCCTTCATCATCAATGCTTTGGGGACATCAACTTCCCAACTAGTAACTAAGCAAGAAACAAACTCCATGTTCAATATTCCCATAGCTGGGAAGCTGACACCCACCAGTTTATCCACAAAAGAGGTTGTTTCTTCTTCAGAGAAGAAAGATTCCAAACTAAAGGATTAGGATAGAGGAATCTTTCCAGAAGTACCAACTATCCTTCCTGCAGGAGAAGGGACAAAGGTATGAGAGGGGGAACCAACATGGGGAACAACAACATTGGAAGCTACTAAGGTAGACACAACACTAGACAAAGGGACAACACTCTTGGAATGGGAAGCCTTATTGGGGCCTCCGCCCGATCAACCCATTGGGCAGTCAAGTCAGAGTAGAAACAAAGGAATTCAAAAAATAAAAGGCAATAAATTTGTAGAGAAAAAGTAGATCCGAAGGAGATTATCATTTATTATTATTACTCTACGATGGGCATAGGTAAAGTAAACAAAAAATAATTTTCATAAACAAATGATAATGGGTAATATTACCTTAGGTATGAAACCTTCATTGAAGTGATGTCACACCATAAGTTGCCACAAAGAGTTCATGATGGATGATTGAATTTCCTTGATGAACTACAAGATCTTAGTCCACAAAACATAATAGATCATTGTACCTATCATGTAGAGGATAAATCATACGTATCTTCATAATAAAAGCACAATAGTGAATGATTGATTATGATAGTTCCTAGTTATTCACATGAGAAGGAAAATTTGTTTATCTATGCATCCCATTGATTTTCTTTGACATAGGCTGACTTGAGGTCATTTTACAATAGGAAAGGTTCAAACTCAAAATGATAATTATTAAAATAGGACACCTTTATGACTAGGGCATCCTTTCCCTTGTCCAGGTGATTTTAACCCAAAATCCTTGACAGGTCAAGGATTTTAATGTATCTTCATAATCTAGCCCAAAATGAACAAATTATTAATATATTCTATAGGAAAAATAGATTGTCAATATAATGTGTATTTTTCAAGGGTAAAAATTTATGATGCTACATTTAGCCCCCACTTTAGTGAGGGTATGATCATATGTTCATACTTACACTAAAGGAATGGAGAAGATAGGTTTCTTTATCAAAATGTTGAAGAGAGAAAATGACACCAAGTTGAGAGATGTGACAACCCCCAAACTTAGGATCCTATCAATCCATAAGGTCAATATAAACATAAAAAAAAATATCACTCATAGGACAATGAAATATTTGATCATTCATGAGGCATACAATGAGCAAACAATGGAGGATACATAAAATGATACACAAATAATATATAAGGCAAACATAATACATGAAATATACAAGGAATACACACAAAAAACACACAAAATATATGAAGAAAACATGTGGAATACATGAAGCAAACACGTGGAATATACAAGGAAAACATGTGGAATACATGAGGTAAACATGTGAAATACATAAGACAGACACAAGGAAAACATGATACATGCATGAAGAAAACACATGCACATAGAGTAAACATGAAACATAGAACATATAAAAAAAATGTTAGTACTATATAAAACTAAAGATTCAAGTCAGTAAGGTAAGGAGACCTCGATATGTATTGTTTTCTCAATTATCAAGCATCATCTATTGAATGCTCAAACACATAGAGGAATTCTAAAAATAGTCAATACAAAACAAGGTCATACATCTTAAAATTCTCCCATAGACCACATGCTATCAAGTTGTGTTATGCTAGGTGACCATGGATATGATAAATAAGGATCTCATAAAGCACACAAGGCTAGAAATTTGTGGTATGCTAGGTGGATCATGAGATACATAGATCAATTGGCTAGCAAGTTGTGTTATGCTAGTTGTACATGTAAAATACATATATTCGCAGGATAGCAAGCTTTGTTATGTTAGGTCTATGAATAGTGCATACATGTTTGGTGTCATGGTTTGATAATCATGCCTCAATGTTCAACATGATGAAAGATGAATTAATAACCACACCTCAGGGAGCACCTAAATTTTTAACATCATGGGGGACAAATAAATGTTTAACATCACAAGGGGATGAATTGATAACAACAAATCAGGGGGCATTATAAACAACGTCACCACCAAGGGGGCATGTCAATAAGTCAAAAATCACAAGATGTCAATGTGTGGATATATCAAAATGGATAGGGTGATATTCCCCCCCTTAAAATGTTAGCATACTTGCTATGCTGATATTTTAAGGAAAATAAGAGGGAAGAGGGGATCCTCGAGAAGGATTCATACCTCACAAATTAATTATCCTTCCCCCCAAGTGTATATGCAAGGACAACCATGTTAGAGACTATCGTGTTGCTACCTTAGATTAATTATGATTGCAAATAAGATTGTACCACCACAAATGGAAATGAGTAGATACCTAGAGCTACAAATGCCACATAGCAAGGAGCAACATTGTAGAAGAGAATTTATCATTTAGAATGAACAGGTGCATCAACACATGGAGGAGTGGTAGAATTGCAATCAAGAAGTTGTATTTTGTTTCTCAAGGCCTAACATTCATTGGTGGGGTGACCATGCATTTGTGATATCCATAAAAAGGATTATTTATATGATTATGTTTATAAAAGAATTACATTTTGGAGGAGGAAGAGTAATCAAGTAGGCTTTGAGAAGCTTCGACAAAAATATGTGCTTGCTCAAATAGAGGATAAGGATTAGGCGAAAATCCTTTCTCTTGTGAAGAAATTTTTTCTTTCTCACCATAGGATGTCATAAATACATCAGATGATGGAGGATGAGATGTAAACAAAGGAGAAGGTTGGAAACCTAAAACCCTTTTAGTAAGATACAGTGTAGGATTCATAGGATCCATAGCTCCTTGTTCTAGGTTTTCATTATATCCAAGTTTAGAAAGGATTTTAAATCCATTCCTATAATTTTTCCAAATTAGATGGAGGAGGAGAAGTCTTGTCTAAATGATTACTTGTTGAAATAGGATTAGTAATATTGACACGAGAAGAATTAATTCTTTTGCAAGAGTGAAAATCCTTTTTTGGGTGTTGAAATTTTAGGATGAGGAGGATCTTTGTTAGATTTTTCCAACACACAAGGTACAAAAGCTAAAGAGTCCCCATCACTATCATGGGATGATTGTGTTTATGAATTTTTTGATGTAGAAGGAGTAGAAGATTGTGCAAATGAAAAAATATATTCCTTAGGTTTAGATTGTGAGTCTTTGTACTCCCACAAAGGAGGGTGTAAAATATAATGAACCCCAATCATCACCAAAATATGTGCTTGAAGATGAAGCATTATTTAGATCACTATTTGTAGTATTGATATTAGATGTTTGGGAAGGGAAAGGACAATATTGTTTAGATTCCATTGAAATAACCTGTCTCTTTAGGCTTTGATGGTGAGATTTTATACTCCCAAATAAAAAAGGTGTAAAATATAACAAACCCCAATCATCACCAAAGAGTAAAATCATAGGTGATTTACTATCATTGCTATCATTATCATTGGAAGGTAATGGTTCAAATTTTGAATATGGAATCAAAGTACTAAGAGAGTTGGAAATGTTATCTTTGGATTCGGCTTGTAAACAATTTTTTGCATATACTTTAACCATATAGACCTTGCTATTATATTCATAGATCATTGTACGGTAAAGAGTAGATGAGAATCCTTTATGGTATGAATCAACAGTCTACCAAGAAGAAGATTATATGAAAGAGTATCAAGAATGGCATGGATAAGGGTAGGTAAGATCGTAGGTCCTACCATAATGGGTAGTTTTATTGTACCTAGTGGATTCCTACCAACATTATCAAAGCCATGAATGGAGACAACATCAAGTTTAATGAGAGACATATCTAAATAGATCCTATGTAAAAGGTCAATGCTACAAACATTGAGACATAATCCATTATTGATTAGAGTACACCTAATTTTGTGATTGTTAATGACGACAAAAATTAAAAGAGGATCATGTAGTTGTTGAACTTCAATGGGAGGTAGTTCATTTTGAGGGAATGTGATATCAAGTTTGTTGCTTGAATACAATAAAAAAATCCTAAGTTTCATTTGAACTAATAGAAGGTGGCACCACTATATTTTGCAAGGCCTCTTGGTATGTAGGTGAGGTTTGAATTTAAGTCCCAAAGAGATATCTTAGTTGGAGTATTGCAAAGTTGCTCAACAAGATCAAAATATTTTCCCACATGCTGAGGAATATGAGGTGCAGGGGGGAGATGGGGTTGAGGAAATGGAATGGAAGTGGGAGTGGTTTGTGTTTGTTTAGGTTGTTTATTTTTGTGAGTATTGTATGTGTGAGAAACTTCATGATATTGTAGTTTTTGCAACACATTTTGGTATGTATAATTATTTTGAATGAGTTGTTTTGAAAATTTTAGGATGTGACAAGGAGGTTTAGGATGGTTTGAAGCACCTCCAAAAATGAGAGAATTTTTAGTTTGTGGTTGAGGAACATTAGAAAGAGGATAGATAATATTTTTTAGTTTAGGACGCATCTTGGAAGTGGTGAAAGGAAACATTTTGTGAAAGTACAAAGTTTAGACAAGAAACATTATTTGGTAGTTGTCCCCAAGGGAGAGCCAAGAAGTTTAGGTAGGATTTTGATACCTTTTGGTGTGAGGAACAATAATTTTTAGGGTAATGTAATGAATTAGGTGAATTAGGATCAAACTAGCAATCTACAACATAATTTAGAAGTTTTAGGACAAATTGTTAGAAACAAGAACCAAATTTGATCAAAGGCTACAAAGAAAGATTTTGCACAAAAAACTGAGTTGAAATTAGTTGGACAAGGATGAGGGATCCCTAGTCTATAAGTACAAAGATTTAAGATTTAAGATATTGCACAAAGAGAGTAGATTCTATAGGTCCTTTGATGTGAAAATCCAGGTCTAAGGTCTAGTAGAGTTTGGGAAATCAATATGCCCTAATTTGATGATAAAAGGTACATGAAGGAATGAATGAGGGATTCCAAGAATTCATAGGAGCTGATAGATCAAATCATCTTCATATATGAGTGCCCCCAAGAGGTAGGAGGTAGGAGAAAGTGTTGACAAG
Organism: Sequoia sempervirens; assembly: GCA_007258455.2. Lineage (NCBI taxonomy): Eukaryota > Viridiplantae > Streptophyta > Pinopsida > Cupressales > Cupressaceae > Sequoia > Sequoia sempervirens. Next base: position 190,114,287 of record VDFB02086081.1, on the reverse strand, counting down.
ATAAGAATGCCAATAAAATGGTAGAAGAATGTGTCTAGGTTTATGTTTTTGCAAGGAATAAAATATATTAAATGCTTTATTTTTCCAAAGGAAATATACAACATTTTCCAATGATAATGAAATATTTTATATCTAATGCCTTAAACTAAGAAAATTGGATCTAAAATAATGCAATAAAATCCAAAGTAATTTTTTAATATGATCTAAATTGATTTCCCCAAAGCGATTAGTGTTTTTAATGAATAAGAAGTGCAAATGATTACTTTTAAAAATTAAATAAATGCATATGATCAACAAGATATTCAAAATCACCTAATTCTAGACCAGATTACAAAATTTATGCTATGTAAATCAAAAGAATTGGAAGTGTGGGATATGTTAGGTTCAACAAAATATTCAGTGGGAAAGATATCTAAGATCCAACAAGTGAATTAGCCTAGATCAATCTTTCCCCTTTGTCTTAATACTAGAACACAAAACAACAAGGGTTTTGATGATTGGCTAACAACCTCAAGGGAGAGCCAATTGTCTAGGGTTTGGTTCCTTTTTTTTTGCAAAGAGGTTGGATTTGATGTGTGATTTTATTAACCTAATTGGTACAAACCATAGATCTAAAAATACTATTTATCCCATAGACGAAAAATAAAAAATGACAAAAATAGGTACAAATCTAGGAAGCAAAGATAGATAGGAACCTGTGGATAAATTTGAGCCTGAATTGGAGGGAAAAGGGTGAGGGCATCTGTGTTTGGAATTAGGATTTTTTGAATGCTTGAAGTGGGATATGGAAGCTATAGGTCTACTCTATACTTTTATACAACTTATTGTTGAAGAAAGTTTTGAATCTTACCTACACACAAGAAAAGTGGGGAAAAGGTTGTGTTGTATAGGAGTTTACCTCAGTCAAACCCTAGTGTTGGTGTGCCCACCTCCACAAAAATAAATGATGATGGTAAAGAGTGCTTACCCTGGGTCGGGCAAAGGCAAGGTAAGTAATAAATGACTATAATAAACAAATGACAATGGGTAATGTTACCTTATGCATGAAACCCCTGTCACAGTGATGTCACAATATAAGTTGCCACAAAGAGTTGATGATGGATGATTGAATTGCCTTGATCTCCTATAAGGGGTTAGTCCACAAAACACAATAGATTGTTGTAGCTAGCATATAGAGGATAAATCACATGTATCTTTATAATAAAAGCATAATAGTGCATGACTAATCATGATAGTACCTAGTTATTCAAATGTGAGGAAAAAATTGTTTATCTATGCATCCCAATTGATTTTCTTTGACATAGGTTGACCTGAGGTCATTTTATAATACTAAAGATTGACACTCAAAATGATAATTATTAAAATAGGACACCTTTAAGACTAGGGAACCCTTCCCCTTGTCTAGGTGATTTTAGCCCAAAATTCTCAGGATATCAAGGATTTTAATGTATTTTCCCAACTTGGCCTTGAAATGAGTAAATTATTAATATAATTAATTCTATAGGAAAAATAGGGTGTCAATATAGTGTGAAATTGTAAAGGGTAAAAATTTACGGTGCTACAATATGTACATATATATGTATGTATATGTGTACATGTACATGTATACATATTGTAATATGTCCAACTAAAAATTTCTCTAATAAATTATATTTGACATTATGAATATAAATAAAAGACATAAATTTGCACAACTATTTTCCATCATAGCATCACATGTCTAAATAATGAAAAAATTATATTCATTTCCAAATGTCATAAGTCAATTACATAGTTTGACTTAAGAATCAATCACCTCAAAGTTGATTCAATTTTAGATCAATGATATAAAGTACATCATATAATATGGAATTCCATTGTGATTCCTCTTCAATGCTCACCTCCATTGGTGGACGAGAACATGGTTTAGGTGCTTTTCCACCCAACCACGAAGCTACACTTCCTCAAAATTCTTCCTTCAATCAAAGAATACCCAACCTTACACAAAATACTTAGCAAGAGATATAGTATGCAAGGTGCAATTTGGTGCATGCCTAACTTCATGCATTTCTATCTAATTTTAGAACATGCAAGTTCTATGTTAGGAAAAAGGTAGAGAGTAAAAAAAAAATTATTCTATTCCACATAATGGTTGCAAAGCTTGGCCAAGCTCATGCTACATAAGTAACTTAAAATTAGATTTTGGAAAAGAAAAATCTACACTCTTTAGCACCCATCCCAGAAGGAAACTTTCCATAAACAAAAAAAATGGGTATCCCTCCCTTCTAGACCATCCACTAGCATCATATAACAAATGTGCTACAGTCTATCTAGTACTTTTGTATCATTGCATCTCAATCTATTTCATCATACATCATGCAAGTAATCAAATCAATTATAGAATATCCAATAGGACATACATCAAGTAAACTACCATTTACATGGATTCACATTTACACATCAATAATATTCTATTTCTTGCAATTCTTCCTTTGCAATTGAAATTACGAAAACATAAATAAAACAAGTAAATAAGTTGAAACAACAAGGTATATCGCATGTATGTGTACATGCATAAATTAAGAATTTATATGTGTACACATAATTTGAATATACGTATACATTCTTAAGATTAAGGTAAAATGCATTCTACACGCAGATTCCCATTGATTAGAAAGACATCAAATTCATAAGATGCACAATTTGATCCTACAATAACCATAAAATTCAAATGATAATATAAGGAACATCAATAATAGTAGTTTCAAGACTTTGGCATAAATCTGAATTCCAATTAGAATGTTACAAGTTCATTTACATAAAACAAAAAGTTGTCGATTCCATAAATAATCTGAGTTAAATAGGATCTATTTATTTCATTCACTAGTCTGACTTGCTTGGTGAAAACATAATGTTAAATTCTATATTCTTTCTGTTCTAAACAGATATTCAGATTCAATGTAGTCATGCCATTTTGTAATTAGTCAAAAGTATAATAAGTTGTCTAAAATATGATAGATCATCTCTATAAAAGTTTCATTATGTTTCTGTTCAAAGATTATCAAAAGTAACCATTTTTCGTTCAGTTTTTTAATCATCATTGAAAACTATCAAAATGTCTTGATGATCATCGTTATGTTCTACTCATCTTTTACGCACACATAAATACATATCACAATAAATGGGTTGATAAGCATGTTATCATTAAATGATAAACATGCTATCGATCAACGTTAAATGCCTTTAATATACTCATTATCTCATTGTTTAATGGTATTGCCATCCATCTACTAGAGGGACCATTTATTTAGAGAGTAATAGAGTTTGATTATCATTCAACTCTGCTAAGATTCAAAACACTAGAACAAAAATGCATATATATATATGCACATCGCATGAAAGAAAATAGAATCATTTAAATTCTACAAAGGGATTCTTACAACCCTCTGCTTGCTAAGGCCTAAGCATTGATAGTGACATAATAAAATAACACACATTATCATCATATTAGGGACGTTATTAAAATGTTCAACAAATAGTATAACCTGGAATGATGGTATTGTTCACAAAATCTTTATTAGAATGTATATAGGAGCAAATTTTCACCCCTTACACAAATTCCCATTTTACACATCCCCATCTTAGAAAACTATATCCGAAGTCAAAATTCCACATCAGCTTGTTGACTTCCTTCCACTTGGCATCTATTTGTTGTGTTGATAGAAGAATATTTGTCAAGGATGCTCGCACAATGTGTAGATGTCCACAGGACGTGCTTACATCCTTGACAGATTCTTGTGTTTGAAGTTGGAAGAAGCATTACACTTCCTATTGGGAACGGTTTGTAACGACCCTCTTCGACCAACCGACCTCAAAAATGACAGATTCTCTCTCTTCTCCAAATTCTTCCATTCTTCATTCAAATCACCTCTTTTGGAAATCTTCAAGCATTCAGCTTCATTCTCTTGGCATTCTCCACTCTCAACAACACTTTAGCACTCCATTACAACAACAACACTCCGTCAACTCCGTAAAGCAAGTGTGAGGAAAGCCATTGCAGCAGGGGCTTGAGGTTTTGCAACACCTCCCTTCATCATAGTCAAGGTTGTGGTGATTGTTCAAGCCTTCTTTCTCCATCATTGGCTAGTGAGCTCTTAGTGTTGGTGGTAACGTTTCGCTCCTCTCCTTTATGATTTGGTTGAGTAGCTATATACTATTTTGTAGTGTTTTTTGCGTACTTTCTTTCTTTACTTCTTTATCATACATTTCTTTATCATTGCTATTTGGTTGTCTGTGGAGGTGGAAACACCAAAACGGGGGTCTAACTAAGGCAAGCCCCTATACAACCCCAACAAATTTCCCCTCTTTCTTGTGTGCAAGAGAATGTGTTTTTTGGAGCTAGCTAGCGAACAAGCACTTTTGTGAGATTATCTTCGTCGCCCTAGTTCTTTTCTATTTACTTTATCATCTTAGTATCTATTTTGTATACTTTCTCATTCTGTTTTTACCATCTAGATTAAACTAGCTAGGTTGTCAGTAGGTCTTTTTGGTAGTTTTACTATGTTCATTATTTTTTTCCCAAGAGATGCTAGCGTGCCTAAGAGACACCAACGCGTTGCACTAACGTCCATAATTGCACTGCCATCCTAGGATAGAGAGTTGTTTGAGGCACAATACCAACTCCAAAAAACCAACTCACCTAGCCCAAACTAAAGTTCAAATCTGCAGAGTGATTGAAGGACTTCATAGTCCTCATCATTCTCATTCCTCATTTCAAACACCCCTTTAGAGTGAGGTAAGTTAGGGTAGCCCTCCACTCTTGGCTCTCCATGACCCGGGGTCTTGATGTGGTTGGTCCCCCTCTCTTACATTTTTGGTGAACTCGACGTGAACCAATGTCTACTCATTCGTTGGTGTTGAGGCTTTTCCCTTGTACCTTGTGATCATTATGCCCTTGAGTGTTGTGAAGGTTTATGAGCACCACAACCCAGTCCACAACCTCTAAGTATATTGTTAGGAGAAGTGTATGACACCTTTTGATGGAGAGGATGAAGGTCACTATTGGTTTCTCTACAAGCCTTTTGTTGGATCTGTTGTTGGTCTTGCCACACAGGAGCAGTTGTCGAGGGGTGAGGTAGGGGTCTTTGATGAGACTGACCATGTCCCCACTCCTCCTGTGTCTCCTACATTGTCATCGGTAGATGAGTAGGAGGTCATTCACATTCCTTCGAAATATATCTCTATCCTTAGCAAAGGACTACGTGACTTGGAGAATCACTTGGAAAAGGACCCGAAGATGGCTAGGGCCATTAGGGTTATCAACAAAATAAAATATATGGTTGGAAAAGATCGAATAGGCATAGAACTACTGGCTAGTCTCTCTAGTTTGAATGAAGCATGTGCTCCTCCAAACAATCCTAATATTGTACAAGGGGCCACTTTCAAAGATCATGAGAGACAACTAGAAATGTTGATGCCTCCCACATCTGTGTACATGGTAGACGCAGTCCCTTCGATCAACATCCCTTTTTCCTCGAAGAGATTTGAAACTATCAAGGCGAATAGAGTACCCTTAGGATTTAGCTTCACCCCTCCTGTCACCTCTAGTGGTGGAGGTTTTGGCGGGATGAGCGGTGGGGGCTTTGGTAGTGGTGGTGGTTTTGGTAGCAGAAGTGGTGCTGGCAGAGGTGGTTCCAGTGGAAGCCATGGTGGTGGCTTTGGAAGCAGAGGTGGCTCTGGCAGAGGGCCTACGGGTGGCAGTGGCTTTGGTAGTGGTTCCAGCAGTGGTCACACCGGTGGTTCTGGAAGTGGCTACAAAGGTGGTTCTAGAGGAGGTCCCTCTGGCCTTGTGTCTTCTAAAGACCCTATTTTGAACACTCTTCTTCAGAATATGGGTAAGATGCAAAGCCAGCTAGCGAGTCTCTCCCAAGCCTCTACCCAGCCTATCTTTCAACCCTTTTTCTGACATAGCCCCTTATCGATAGCAATTTTAAACACTCCCTTCCCCCAAGGAATGGATATTCCTAAATTCAAAAAATATGGTGGAAAAAGGGACCCACAAACACATGTGTTCGCCTTTAATTCCCTATGTATAGACTTCTTCCATCACAATGCATTGATGGCAAAGTTATTCCCCTGATCTCTTAAGGATACAACATTCAAGTGGTACTATTACTTACCCGATAACTCCATTTTCTCATTTGATCAACTTGTAAATCAATTCCTATGACATTTTCAAGCTAACATCGGACTGAAGATGACCTTTTTAGATATCATTTGATGCAAACAAGGTGATATTGAAAATATTACTAATTTTATAGTGCGATACCGAGCACTCTTTTCACAAATCTCATATCCGCTACCCAATTTTGATGTGCAGAAGGTGTTCATAGGGAACTTACAAAGACCTTGGCAAGAGAAGTTTTCCCTCATGAAATACCCTTCTTTCTCACATTTGTGTGGTGCATTACGGGAGAATCAACAAATGGTAGTTTAGTTTGGGGGATTCTCCTCGTACTCCTATTCAAAAGGAAATTCCATCGTATCAATCTCTGGGAAAGGTAAGGTTGTTGCAAATGTAGTAGTTGCTACGATTGATAATGGCCTCAGGGGTGACCAAAAGTTCACAAAGTTAGCAGAATCTTATTCTTCCATCTTGCAGAAGCTACTAAAGGATAAGATCATAACTTTGGAAACCCTAAGCCTCTTAAAGAACCATTCCCTAGTTGGTACGATCCAAATACCTTCTTTCAATACCATCGAGTTAATGAACATGATACCAAACGCTTTATGTGCTTGTGTCATGAGATATAGGACCGCATCAAAGATAGTATTATTCATCTTGATGGAAGTAAACAAAATATGAACAAATCAGTGGTGAAAGTGAATAGTGAGTTGCAGATATACACAAACCCATTTCCATCACATTTTGCCAACATGATCATCGATCCCTTCAATTCTACCACTTGGCCTGAGGCATATGTTAACATGGTCACAATCACTCCTACCACGCAACTTGCACTCGAATCCCTAGATGTGACATTCATGTCACATGATTTACTCTTAAACAACAAGCCCTCTCCCCTCTACATTCCTACTTGCCTCAATGGAAACATTGTGACAGGGGTCTTAGTTGACCCTGCGAGTCGAGTGAATGTCATTACAGAAGAGACGTTGTTGCTTAATTGATTGTATAGAAAAGAGTACGAAGAAAAAAAATCTACCATCTGCACTTACGATGGTATTTGTCTAAAGATGTACGACTCAATAACTCTGTCTATCCTAGTAGGACCTAGGGCTATAGACACAATTTTTGATGTTATCCCATAGTCGGATTTGTTTAGGATGAATTTAGGCATACCTTGGCTAGCTTCCATGAATGGAATCACCTCTATCATCCACAAATGTTTAAAGTTCTCCCATGAAGGTGTTGTGCACATAGTGCATGACATTGGATACCAACCTCTGGTATCCCATGCGTATATTCATTAGACCACTTTTGGCTTGCCTAGGTCAGTTTGCTCCCTCCAAGAACAAACCTACTTTAAAAAAACTATGTGAAGTATAAGACTGGGGACAAGGGACAACTGAAATTGGCTCTTCCGATGATATAACAGCTAGTTTCCTCCCCTTCTCGAAAAGGAAAAATGAAGCTACCCCATCCTCAGGATGACTCTCCTCCTCTTTCTAGGGAAGAGTTTTGGATGAATATGCCTGGCTTTTATCTATTAAGTTTGATGATACCACCCTGGCGTAGACCTAAGATCAAGATATTAGACCTCCCTACTAAACCACCCAAACCTTGGTACTACTTGTATAGTGGAGGAAAAGGTCCTCGTGGAGAATTTTCTATGTCTTGACCTTCACGGCCTCCTACCACTTCTACTCCCAAGGTAGTAAACAGGAAGAGGCCCACTGCTGAGGCATTAGGGACGAATCCCATCACTGCTTCTCAACCTGCTTTTCCTACTCCCATTAAGGAGTCTGTCCTTCCACTAGAAACAGTTGTGGAGAACACTCCCATGGTTGAGTAGGAGCCTTATGTTCCTTCGCAACCCCTAGTCTCTAGCTCAAAAAGTTGTAGAAACTACCTTACGCATGAGCAAAAGCGCTAGCGAAAGGATCTCACAGTTGAGCAGGCCACGTTATAGAGGAAGGAAGAGGATTCAACCACCCCTGTTTTAGGGCCTCCTGTTGAGTCCTCCTCTCTCCTCCCCTCTACTTCCATTCAATCTAGTTCAGTCTCACTTCTGAATTCCACTATGAGTATGAATGTGCTTGACCCCAAAAAGGTGTAGGTGTTCATTGCTCCTTTGGTGGAGCCACCCTTGTTGATGTCCCTTCCAGATGTCCCTCCTTTCCCAAAACTCGTAGATATGATGAACACTTCGTTGGTATCTATTGCGGTTTTATCCTCCTCTTCCTTCACACCTCTTGTCTTGTCTGTGGGGAGTTCACCTCCCCCTATGAAGCAGGAGGTGGAGGGTGGTCCTTCAAGCAATAAAGGACGTAAGAGAATCCCACCTTCTCCAAAAGGTGGTCTCGCGCTAACTTGTTTTGTTTTAGTGACGAAACCAGTCCCAACTTTCACTGAGTTCGTCATTTCTCCTTAGTCACTCGATGAGCCTAATGGTGAACCTCAGGCACAGCTTTCCCTATCCATTGAGGTATGACATGGCACTCTGGTGAAGTACATGTTTAACTCTTTGGATGAAGTTCCATCCTTGTTAGCGATTTTCTTGAAATAGTTGACATTAGCTCCACAAGAGCCAAGTGGAGGAGACCTTGCAGGGCCTTCTTCCTTGGCCCTTATTGTAGGAGGGTTAGAAGCTCCTCCTCTTCGCATCCCACCACTGCAAGCTTGTCCTCCTTTCCTTTATGATGATCTGGAGTGGGAAGCGAACGACCTCTTGGTCGATCAGTGTTAAGGGGAGGCCTCTTCTTTATCTTTAGATTAGATGTGTGTGTGTGTGTGTTGTGATGTGTTTCCTTGTGATCATGCTAAGTGTTCCTAAATGACCCTTGTCACCCTTTTTGGTGCTTGGATACAAGAGTGTATTTTGTGTTGTAAACCTTCTTCTATTTGTATCATCATTCTTCCATGTTTGTGATTGAATTTTAGTAAAATTGGGGACGATGCGAAGCGTTGGGGGCATTTAGGCTTCCCTTCCATGCCCATTTTTTAATTTTTACTTTGTCTTCTCGTGCTTTCTTCACATGGTCTGATATAGTAGGGGGTTGATGACAGTTCATTTTATATACTATTATTATACTTATATATATATATATATATATATATATATATATATATATATATATGAGCAACTCTGACCCCGAAATATCAGATCACCCCTATGTCTCTTATTTGTTATCTTATTTTTTCTCTTTTTCTCTTCTCTTATCTTTCTCTCTTCTTTGCTTGAGTTGCCCCTTTCATGTATGACAACGCCATTTCTGTGACACTAATTCTCAGAAAATGTATTTTTTGCCAAGCAAATCTTTTCTCACAAATCTTTGCAAACTTTTCCAAAGAATTGCATTCTCAGCTTGGACCCCTAACAGAACGTGTTTCCTTCATCATGGGTTCATAAAGAAATAACTTAATAAGTTCCCTCCAAGGTGGGATCAACTTTGACCTTCCCCTCACAAGGGGGCATCTTCTTCCTTTCGAATTCCTTGATGAAGTAAACATCTTTCAAAAGGATTCCTTGATGTTGAATCAATTTGAGAAAAAACATCTTTTCCACACTTTCAAACAGTGCGTCCTTTGAGTGGACCCCTTTCTTCATATCAGATTCCCGAGGGAACCCTTTGAAAGCTTTCCAATCTATTGACAGTGTACATGGTTGTTCGCTTACTTTCTTGTGTGGCTGCTTTCAGACATGTTCTATTGGCAAGTAGACATGTCACTTTGTAGGTGTGCCTGTGAAGCTGCTTTATGACTCTGCAGAGTCCCCTTCTTTGGGTTTCGTCCATGTGAGAGATCTTGGGGATACCTCCTTGCAGGTTTGCAGGTCTGTAGGGAGCTTCTTCTGAGCTTCCTCCATGCAAGAGATCTTGGGGGTCACTCCCTTGCAGGTCTGCGGGCCTGTAGGGTGCTTTTTCTAGGGTTTCCTTCATGTGAGAGATCTTGGAGGACACCTTCCTTGCAGGTTTGTGGGTTTGTAAAGCACTTTTTTTGGATTTACTTCATGTGAGAGATCTTGGAGGACACCTTTGTGGGTCAGTGGGTTTGTAGGGAGCTTTTTTTGGGTTTCCTTCATGCGAGAGATCTTAGAGGACACCTTACTTGCAGGTTTGCGGTCCTGTGAGGCACTTACTTCTCAGGGATTCTTTCATGCGAGATATCTTGGGGGTCACCTCTTTGCAAGTCTATGGGATTTTAAGACGCTTTCATTCTACAACTTCATAGTTCTGCGAGGCTATGGAGTCCTTTGCCTACCCTGCACTTTCAAGATCGCCAGATTGTGATATGCTTCCTTGACGATTCAGGTATGAATTTCTAACCCTATTCACTCTTCGATCTACTTTGTTGAAGCACTCATCAGTATTCGTGCTTGCTAAAGTGGGGGGAAAATGTAGGAGCGAATTTTCACCCCTTACATAAATTCCATTTTTACACATTCTCACCTTAGAAAACCAAATCCAAAGTTGAAATTCCACATTAGCTTGTTGACTTCCTTCCACTTGGCATCTGTCTATTGTGTTAGTAGAAAAATATTTGTCGGGGATGCTTGCACAATGCACAGATGTTTGCTAAGCGTGCTTACATCCCTCTTTGACCAACTGACCCCAAAAATGGTAGATTCTCTCTCTTCTCCTTCAAATTCTTCCATTCTTCATTCAACTCATCTCTTTTGGAAATCTTCAAGCATTCAACTTCATTCTCTTGGAATTCTCCACTCTCAACAACACTTTAGCACTCCATTACAGTAGCAACAACACTCTGTCAACTCTGTAAAGCAAGTGTGAGGCAAGCCATTGCAGTAGGGGATTGAGGTTTTGCAACACCTCCCTTCATCACAGTCGAGGCTTTGATGATTGTTCAAGCCTTCTTTCTCCATCATTGGCTAGTGAGCTCTTGGTGGAGGTGGTGACTTTTTGCTCCTCTCCTTTACGATTTGGTTGAGTAGCTATATATTGTTTTGTAGTGTTATTTGTGTACTTTCTTTCTTTACTTCTTTATCATACATTCCTCTATCATTTCTATTTGGCTATCTGTGGAGGCGGAAACACCAAAATGGGGGTCTAACTAAGGTAGGCCCCTATATAGCCCCAACAAATTTTCACTCTTTCTTGTGTGTAGGAGAACGTGCTTTTTGGAGCTAGCAGGTGAACATGCATTTTTGTGAGATTATCTTTGTCACTCTAGTTCTTGTCTATTTACTTTATCATCTTAGTATCTATTTTGTATACTTTCTCATTCTGTTTTTACCATCTAGATTGAACTAGCTAGGCTGTTAGTAGGTCTTTTTGGCATTTTTACTATATTCATTGCTTTCTGGCTATACGGACGCCAGTGCGCTGAGAGAAGCCAATGCGTTGCAATGACATCCTAGAGTTGTGCTACCATCCTCGAACAGAGAGCTATCTGAGGCACAGTACCGACTCCAAAAAACTAGCTCGCCTAGCCCAAACTAAAGTTCGGATCTATAGAGTGATCGAAGGACTTCATAGTCCTCATCATTCTTGTTCCTTAAACACCCCTTTAGAGTGAGGTAAGTTAGGAAAGCCTTTCGCTCTTGGCTCTCCATTACCTAGGGCCTTGATGTGGTTGGTCCCCCTCTCTTATAGAATGATGCAAGGCCATTCAATAGTAAGGAAATATAGATTGATGTGAAATCGTTCACCAATATACATATAGAAGAACTTCAAACATTACATGCTTTACACAAAATGGTGGGAAACGTTCCATAATATGCATCAAAAAAAAATGATGAAAAATCATTTGAAATCATGCAATAATGTTGGATAATGGAATCATCCATTAACACAGAATGAGAGGGATTGTTCCAAGCTGATGTTCAAGCCTAAACGATCCTTAACGTTCAACTCAAAAAAAATAGGGTTAAGTTATGGTTGCCTCAAACGATGGTTGTTGTTTGACTGGTTATTAAGGAGTAACAACACCATAAATGATGTTCACATAAGTAGAGAACCATTCTTTGTTTGATGACATTACTCAACAGGTAAAAAGGGGTTTCATTAAATCAACTGATTCTTATGTTGAATAGGTTGTATTTTCAGAGGATGGGTCGATCGGCTTTGGCAACAAAAAATAAATGAAGCACACGGGTTAGAGCTCGATTACAAGCATTCAACTCGATCATACAAATGCATGGAAACAAATTGACAATGTAGAAAGAATTAAAATGGTGGTTTCACCCATCAAGCATGGCTAACTAGGGAGGGTTAGGATCGATCAACACAAGAAAAAGATCTGAAAACCAGAGCCATGGATACTCGAATAAGTGCTTAGACATAAGATAAAAGCTAGGCACTCAATACTCTATTCACTCAAGGCGATACTCATGAAGGAAAAGTAATTCGTTATAGTTAAGGAAACATCTGAGAAAAGCTTGAAATTACCTCTTGTTTGCAAATTTTGATGCTTTTTTCCTTGTTTGAAATGGAAACTTCTTCCCCCCTTTGTTCCTTTCTCCTATGTTCGCTCCTCAATCTTCTCCATGCCTTTTTGCTAAATTGTCTCCTTCAAATTTGTCCACTCCCTCTGATTATTGATTTTGCATTCTAAAAATGGAGGTGGTCTTAATTCTCCACGCCTTCTCCAGCCTAGCCGCCTACTCCATGCTTTTTGAGCATAATTCCATTTCCCAATATGGGGAGAGTCGGTTTTATTTATTTATTAAGGGAGTTATAAATAATATTTTTTTTATCATTTTTTCATATAGTCACATAAAGAGTTTTGAATAAAAGAAAACACTTTATCATTACAACCCATTATAATATCTATGTATTCACAAACTTATATCTTTATTTCTTTTCTTTTACCAAAGATCTTATTTTTCAAATTCTTTTAAAAGAACATATAATTAAATCATTCTTCTCACAAAAATTAATTAGGTATAAACAAATGCATTTCCAACACCACTATTTCCTTTTTCTTCAAAATGAAATTAGCTTCGAATAGACAAGATAAGGCAAATGATTCAATAAATTTGTTTTTCATTAGCTTGCCAACTTAATCATTTACGATTTCATACAAGCAAAATGATATCTACCAATTACAAGTTAAATACAGATGTTATGGTCTACAGTGGTGTGTGCATTCCATATTCCAATCTTTCTTACCGTTCATATGGTTAAATACTCCTACCTCAACCATGTTCTCATTCTTTAAGCTATTCCTATATCCACACTCTTGCACTTGCAATTTTCATCAATAACCTTTAACCGATGCTTAATACGAAATGATTCACTAAATCATAAAGTTGCAAAGATAATCATTTTTCAAATATCATTGAATTTATCAAATTTTATCATAAACAAAAACTGATAAATTTCATTTTCCAAATATTTCAATTAACTTAACATTATTAAATGCAAGTAAAAAATTGAGATGTGACACATACATATATGTACACAAATACATATAGTGTGTGTGCACATATATGTATATATATGTGTGTATGTGTGTGTGTGTGTATATATTGATTTATATATACATATATAATATTAGACACACATATATACATGTGTACATGCACATACATACATACATGTATACCTACATTATACATGTATATATATATGTACAATATTAAATACATACATGCATGAATATATATACAATATACACACATGTACATATACATTCCATATACGTGCATACATGTATGCATGTGTACATATGTGTATGTGTATATATACATATAGAAACATACATTTACATATAACATGTTAAATATACAACATACAAACCAACATATACATGCATGTACATATATATATATATATATAACATAAATATCTATATATACATATATATGTATGTATGTATATATATTTATCTATATATATATATACATGTATGTATGCATATACATATATATACATCTATACATATGTATATATATATATATATATATATATATATATATATATACTGGATACTTATATATATATATATACACTTTAGAAGGTCTTCAAAAATATATTTATCTACATATATTTATGTATTTGTGTATATGTATGTCTCTAGATACATGTACATACATACATATATAAGTTTGCACACATGTCAAAAATATAGATGTTTGTACAATACATCCATAAATATAAATATAAATATAAATGGACCTATTAAATTTTAACCCTAAAATGTCAAATTGAAGTTCCTTAAATAGATAAATTTTGAAACCCTAAAATGTTTAATTGAAACTCGAAATAGCTATTTTTAACAATACATCCATAAAAGGACCTACCCTAAAATGTCAAATTGAAGTTCCTTAAATAGATAAATTTTGAAACCCTAAAATGTTTAATTGAAACTCGAAATAGCTATTTTTAACCCTAAAAGGCACATGCATATTTATATATTATATGTACATGTATATGTTGTTGGGAAAATGTGTCTCAACCTTGCAATTTTTTACGGTTTATTGTTGATAGGATGTATGTTGGTATGTGGCGACTAATCATGCAAATATTGCACACTCGTAACAAAATGTGGGGTTCAGAGCATCATCCTAGATTTTTTTTTCGTTGACATGTCAAGGTTTTTTCCACTAACACATCAAGGTTTTTTCATTAACACATCAAATGAAAAATGACCTTGTAAAACCCTAATTTTAGAAGGTTCCAAAAAGCTTGTTATAAGCAGTTGGGATGTATGTAGATGTGTGTGTATTCTGAGAGTGTGATAGCAGTCGTGTTGTCTCTTGATCTCTAGTGGTGATACTCTTGTGAGAAGCTTGCTTTGCAAGTATATTGTAATCTTTTGATTTTTGAATAATATATTGAGTGGCTTTTGGAGTGCAGGGTTTTTCTCCCGAAATGGTTTTCCTTATGTAAATATTTGTGTTGTGGTATGGATGATACTTGTGTTTAATTTTTTGTAACTGTTAAAGATCTGTAAAGTTTTGCATTTTTCTCCTCTCAAAATTAGTGTATGAAGTTGTTTTGCTACCTTAACTTCCTTACATTTGTATGTATATATGTATATGCATACATATATATGTATGTACGTACATACATACATATACATGTGTGCATGTACAAACATGTATAAATATAAAATTTGTCTATTTTTAACCCTAAAATCTTCAATTAAAACCCTAAATAACTATTTTAAAACCCTAATTTAAGATATATATATATATGTATGTATGTATATATACATACATACACATATACATGTGTATATAATGTATATATATATATATATATAAGTATATACATATATATGTAAACATATGTATGTATATTTATGTATGACCATACATACATGTATAACTAGGATATATATCTACCATGTATTAAAAGATGAACTATTTCATCATTCTCATAAATATGAAATTATGATAGGACTTGGAGATACAAATTCTTTAGTGAACTATTGGTAATGAATTGTAGATACTATTATTTAAGTATCACTGAAGTGTACACGCAACATGTGAATTTAGTGATGCTTTTAATGTTTAAGGATGAATCTATGCATATATATACCATAACGAAGCTCATATGTATGTGGATAGATCCAACATATATTACTTATATATACATATATTGCATATGCATGTGTGTTCATGTATATGTATAAATGTATGTATATGAAGCCCATAGAAGTGGATAGATCCAACATATATTACATTTGAAATTTTAACACCCTATTTTTCATCTTACCCCACTCAAACTCTAGTTTGTCATATGTATATACTACTAGAGGTTTGAAAATCTATTTAATTAGGCAACATGATCAAGTGGGAAGCGAGTTAGATATCAACAATATAAATTAAAATATGATCAATTTCTTCATTCTCATCTAAATATGAAATTATACTAAAGGAGATATAAATTCTTGAGTCTTGTTGGTAATGAAATGTCTACTATTTAAGTAGTAATTTGGAGTGGGTGCACAACATGTGAACTTAGTAAGGCTTGTAATGTAAACGATGAATCTATGCATATATATACCATAATGAAGCTCATACATGTCTAACTTGGATAGATCCAACGTATATTATTTGAAGCTTTAACCCACTATTTTTATCTTACCCCCCTTAAACTCTAGGTTGTGATATGTATGTATATATGTACTAATGGAATTTTGATAATATATAATTAGGAAACATGATCAAGTGGGAAGCGAGTTAGATAGATCATCAAAAAAATAAAAGATGATCCATTTAATCATTCTCATAAATATTAAATTATGCTAAAGGAGATACACATTCTTGAGTGTTGTTGGTAATGATTTTTCTACTATTTAAGTACTAGTGAAGTGGGTGCACAACATGTGAAATTAGTAATTCTTGTGATTTAAAGGATGAAATATGCATCAATGCCATAATGAAACTCAAATACATTTATTACTTGGATAGATCCAACATATATTGTTTGAAACATTAACCCACAATTTTTTATCTTGCCACCCTTAAACTCTAGGTTGTAAGATACATACATGTATACTAATGGAAGTTCAATAATAGATAATAAGGCAACATGATCAAGTGGGAAGTGAGTTATTTATCATCAAAAAATATTTAAAGATGCTTTATTTCATCATATTCTCACATAATATAAAATTATTCTTTAAATGAGATACAAATTCTAGCGTTGTTGGTATTGTCTACTATTTAAGTAGCAATGAAGTAGATGCAACATGTGAACTTAATACTTCACTTGTTATACATGTAAAGGATGAAGATGCATGCATATACCATAATGAAGAGGCTTCAAAAATAGACCTATGAATAAGGAACTTACGAGCCATTTATAGTGAAGGATATTATACCTACTTCCTAATTTAGTGTGAGGAAGGCTCCAGGCCCAAATAAATGCCAAGCTCCATTTCCATGGCCACCTACTCCATTCTAATCAATGGAGTCTCAAAAAATATCCTCCCCACCAAGAGGGAAATTAGATAGGGGGACCTACTAATTTCCCCTTTTTATATTACTATTTATAAAAAAAATCAAGGAAAGGCCCCTAAAAGGGAGATTGTATGTAAGAACGTAAGAGGACTCTAAGTTTCATCAAAGCTAGAAAATATAACTCACTGAGCTAGTATGTGTATGACATGTGCTTCTCTTGAAATAGAGCTCTTTAGATCTAAGAAGCTAGAGATGTTAGGGTGTTAATTAGACATTTTAGAGTTTGAATTAGAGATTTTATGGTTTCAATTGAAGATTTTAGGGTTTCAAATTTGAAGATTTTAGGGTTTCAATTGAGTATTTTAGGTTTCAAATTAGTTATTTAGGGTTTCGAAATAATTTTTTTATGATTTCAATTAAATATTTTAGGGTTTCAAACTAATTGTTTAGGGTTTCAAAATAGTTGTTTAGGGTTTTAATTGAATATTTTAGGGGTTCAAAATAGTTGTTTAGGGTTTTAATTGAATATTTTAGGGGTTCAAAATAGTTGTTTAAGGTTTCAATTGAATATTTTAGGGTTTCAAAATAGTTGTTTAGGGTTTCAAAATTGACTATTTTAGATTTTAAAATTGAACATTTTATGGTTTCAAAATAGTTGTTTAGGGTTTAAAAATAACCATTTAGGGTTTCAAATTAACTATTTAGGGTTAAAAATTAGCTCGTTAAGGTTTAAATTAAACATTTTAGGTAGAAAAGCATATAAAATTTTATTATATATCAATTGAAAATTCAATGATTCGGTATTGAAAAATACTTGTTAAATAGAAAATTTTGCAAGTAGTTGGGTGTAGCTAAGCTCTATTTGAAGCCATGTGACAAGTTGACTACAAATGATTGTTTGCAAACCTGTGATTTAGCAATGTTGAAGTCAATGAGAGCACTATGCGTTGTCTTGCCTTCAATATGAAAGTGAAATGACAAATTTTATTTCACTTTCAAAAGGTCATTTCATTTTTGTTTACTTTTTTCAATTAAAATAAGACCTTCATTCAAAGGTCATCTTTGAATGAATGTATTGTTTTTTTTTAACAATAAAAAAACACCTTTGAACAAAGAGTTGCTTTTGTTCAAATGTGCTTACTGTACTACCTTTGAAAGAAGACACTTTCATTCAAACATGTTTGAATTTTTTGAGCACACCACACCATCAAAAAAATGATGTCCCACAAGTGGGACTCACTATTGTGGGTTCACCTTGATCTCAACAAATGGTAGGAAATGTTGGGCTATGAAGTTATATAATCACATGTAGCAAAGATTTTTTTTATGTTTTATCTTTCAAAAGTAAAAGACGAAATTGATCTACCTCATTGGATGTTTGGAGAGGTTGTTATTTTTTAGGGTTATGAATGAAATCATTCCTCACAAGTAGGTTTTAGGAAAAATTCCCAATTCTATTTTAAAAAAAAAATTATTAGCTTTAGGTAAAACCTATTTGACCAAGTATGTTTCACTTGAAATATATTAAACTAAATGTATCATGCCACATATGCTCCACTTTAGAGCCACAATTGAATATGTTTCACTTGAAAGCCTCTCACTAGAAATTGCCTTGTTGGTTGAAAGTGTGACGCAAGTTTGTGCTTTTACCCTATCTTTATTTTGATTGTCCATGTCCTCATTTCAATACTATGAGTTTAGTTACTTGGTGGAAAAATTCCCTCCCCAATCATTTGACTATGGATGCCTCTATTGTTCCTACCTCTCTGGTTGATAAGGTTCCTTGTCCTACCTTCCTGATGGTGGATCATGATGTGATTTTGGAGACTCTAGAGGTGGCTTCACTTAGGGATGATATGGGTTTGAATATTTTATTGAACCGTGCAAAGACTTATTCATAATAAATTCAGGCTTCTCCTACATCTAGCCTCACTACCTAGTCGAAGGGTTATGGGGGGACTCTTGCCCTTAAACAATTAATGGATTCTATAACACATATGACTTCCTCAAGTAAACTTTCTTCCTCATCGAGTGAGTTGAATTTTGATGAGGTAGTAGTGGAAGACATTCATATCTCCATGATCAGAGGAGTTAGAAAAAGGTGTATCTTCAATGATTGTTCAATGAAGGAAGTGAAGCCTTCCTAAATATATTGTTGAAATCATCCTTGGGTTAAGGGTGTAAGGAATATAAGGTGTCAAGAATTATGTAGGTTGAATAAAGTGGTTTCCAATGACAATTTGGCTATAAATTTCATGTTGTGTGGCTTTTCTAGTAGCTATTTTTTCTCATGTAAAAGGTTCTGATCCCTTTCAAAACCTATTCTTATTTATTTTTATTGTTGTCTATCACTTATTCTTATGTTGATATTTTGATGTAATTGGGTTTTAAGAGCTTGGTAAAACCTATTTACTTATTAAACAAAAATAAATAGAATAAATAAAAATATAAATTTATATACATATTCACATTTAACAGTCAAGCTATATATATAAATATTTAACATGCATATTCATGCAACGCATTTATTTCCAAAGATGAGAGAATCTAGATAATGAGGTTTCTTGGACTATTGTCCAAAGATGAAAAAAAGGATTGTTAGAATTGTGAAACACACACTTGAAGTAGGATCAAACAACAAACAAGAACACCTTCCACGCACGAGAGTTGCAAAGAATGATTTACTATTTTCTCAGAAAGAAAAATTTATAAAATTGAGTAATACAAAGATGGAGAATGCTTATAAGAGAAAACCGTAAATGATAAAGGGATTAGATCATGACAAGTCTCGTCATCCTATGTGATGAGACATAATGATTTAATAATAACTCAATCTAATAAATGAAAAAAACACTCCTAAGTTTAGCTTAAATGCATAAAGTGAAATACCTAATAATGAATTAAATATTAATTAATTATTAGCTAATAAATGATTACTCTAACACCCCCTCCTAAGTGTAACTTTAGGGAGTAGCTAGAAACAACTCTAAAATTGAATGCATAGAAAGCAAAGAATGCATGAATGGGTCTCGACAATAAAACATAATGAGATGCATGTGTACAAACAATCTAATCTCTCATAACTAGAGAAAAGGAGAAAACCTCATGGGAAAAACTCCTCTCCAATAGAGAGAAAGGTGGATGCAGGACTAAAAAGCATCCAAAACAATGTCCCATAAAGAATAGGAACATGAAGAACATCAGTGAAGAGCAAATAAGTTGTAGAAAATTGTTGAATGATGACTATTATAGTGTTAAAATGAAGAACCTCCTTTGAAAATAGATGATGATTAGGATCAAAAAGGAAAAAATCAGCATGAGTGCCCCCAATGACACTACTCGAACAATGATCAGATGGAAAATAAAGGAAAACATCCAACAATCGAAGATACAAATGGCACATGAATTTGCATGAGTGACCTCAATGGCACTACTCAACCATGCTAGATGTAATTTGAAGAATATAGGTATCAATAGTCTAAAGAACACCGATTAAGTGAAAATAAAAGGTTGCCTTGAGAAAAAAGGAATGCAAGAGTGTCTATCTAGTAAGTGCTCCATCTCACTAAAATGCATGGGTAACTAGTTGCTATCTACCTAGTATATAGGAACAAATACTAGATACAAAGCTCACTCCAAAGAAAAACCAAGAAAGCATTGGCACCAACATTAGAAACCCCCCCATAATGCTGACAAGGGAGAGGCAAGACAACTCCACTAAAACTATGTGTCACCAAGAAGTGCATGAAGGAGAACAAAGAATATTTGAATGTGCACATGAAAGTACCTAGAACTAGAAAAGGGTGTGCAAACTAAGGTACACATGCATGAGGCAAAAATCACTAAAATTTGATAATGTTGTGGAAGGGAAACTCACTTGAAAAAGGTGTGATGGAAAAACAAAATCACTATACAACCCCCAATGGCACTTTATAACATTGTGTGAGTACAAAAAGGCACAACAAGATGTGCAAAAATCCCCAAAAGCATGTACAATAGTGGCAAGTTTTAATTAGTGCATCTATAAAAGAGAAAGTGTTACAAAAGATGTCTACAATGCCTAAATAGGATAAAATTTTGGAAATACATATAGAATAGCCTAAAAAAAATTCATCCCACACAAACGTAAATTTTCCATGAGCTAAAACGTCCAAGTAATTC
Source organism: Sequoia sempervirens (assembly GCA_007258455.2). NCBI lineage: Eukaryota > Viridiplantae > Streptophyta > Pinopsida > Cupressales > Cupressaceae > Sequoia > Sequoia sempervirens. The sequence goes on along the minus strand of VDFB02086081.1, from coordinate 190,093,093 downwards.
CCCAGAATGTGAAAACACAAAAAATTGAATAAAATATACTTGGAGAAAATATGGAAAAAATGCATGGATAGTTGTGAAGAGCCTTGAAAGGCCTTTCCAACATCAGAAGAATCGTGAAAAATGGAGGAACTGGTCAAAATTTGTGAGCTCAAGAGTGAAAACAACACATCTGATTTTGATAAGTGATAAAATGATTCAGTACCAAAATTTGATGATGAGACCCATACCACTAACCATCTTTCCAACGATATCTCATTAATAAAATTTCAATACTCAAGCTATAAGTTATGGCAATTTTCTTGATCTTGCTAAAATTGTAAAAAATAAAATAAAATTAGGCCCCCTTGGCCTAGTGTTGGTCGCACATGTGACCAAAGGCAACAACTGCAGGAACTAACAATTTGAATAATAGTCACCTAGCAACTAGTAGACAATAACTTGGAAGCCAATAACAACTAGCAGCTGAGTAGTTGTCATTGGTGGTTAACAGACCACAATGGCTAGCTGCTAGCGGCTTAGTGTATAAGCACTTAAAATATATATTTTTTATTTTTTATTTAAAAGTGGTCATACATATAGCTTGTACAAAGGTCATATGGTCCTTGTACATAAAAACATACCTCAAAAGTTCCTAACAGCGAATATAGGCAAATTTATAGTCAAAATTTGTCTATTTGGCCTCTTGAATGAAATGGCAAGTTTCATTTTTCTCCAACACATACCAAAAAACTTGTTCAAGTCCAAAACCTACAAAAAATATGAAGAGTCTAGATTTGATGCCTCTATAACCCCAATTGAAGAAAACCCTTAGAATTCGAGAAGGGGTTTGTTGAATCCAAGATTTGATACCATGATGAAATTATGAAACATACAATAAGGAAAGATCAAACAACAAATGAGAACTCCTTCCACACATGAGAACTGCAAACAGTGATTTGTTATTTCCCCATAGAGAAAAAATTACAAAATTGAATAATACAAAGAAGAGGAATGCTTATAAGAGAAAACCCTAAATGAGAAAGGAATTAGATCATGACAAGTGTCATCATCCTATGTGATGAGACATAATGATTTAATAATAACTCAATCAAATAAAATAAAAAAGCACTCCTAAGTTAGCTTAAGTGTATAAAGTGAAATTAACCTAATAATTAATTAAAGATTAATTAATTTTCAGCTAATAAATGATTACTCTAACAAGGTCTTTTGAAAAATGTATTTCAGTCTCACACGAGATTCGAGGGTGTGAAATTTGGTAGTTATGGGTTTGGTATTATTTAGTCATGTTTCCTATTTTGTCTTATCAAAAATATAGTTGTGTTTAGTTTTTATTTTATATTGTATTTTATAAAAATTAACTTTATTTATCAAAATTTATCTTATATTGTATATATAAAATGTTATCTTATAAATTACATGTCATAAATAAGAGTTTTATTATTTATAAGACTTTATGTTACAAGTAATAGTTTTATTATCTATAATTTGTCAATATGTACATGCATGAAATATAAAACATATATACATGTATTTAAAAAGTAATATGTTAAAAAAATTAAAAATTATTAGCACATTTATCTTTTAAAAAAAATATAAAAAAAATGTGGAGAGATATCTTTCTTAAAGAATTTATTTAAAAAAACATATATAAATGAAATAAGTGACTTGAAAAGGATGAAAAAATACATTTTTAAAGATAAATATGCTAGTTTTGAAACTAGTTAATTAATTATTTATATATTATAAACTTTAAAAAAAAACTTTAGTCATTTTTAACTGAATATTTATTTATTGAAAAAATAGTAATTTAATTTTTTAAATAATTTAAATTAATTTTGATTTAGATGTATAATTTATTTTAATTCTATTTATTTATAATTTTTTTTTTTGGTCAAACTGCTAGAGTAGCACTCTTTCATTGAAACTTCAAAAGGAGTTACATAGATACAGCCATTTGAAACTACATCCTCAAGCTTGTGTGTACAATAGACACATAAATTCGGAATTATTCCCCAAACTTTGTTGACCTTAATGTCATTGGATGTTTGATTCGAGAAAGAGTCGATCTTTTCCTCTTTACTTCTGTACATTCCTGATCAGACCTGTGGATGGTATCTTCTTCCTTGCACATTTCCTTTTTTGAGGAATCTCCCACTGCTGACCGTGATGGAGACCCCGAAGACACAACTTTGATGGTTTCTTTTGAAATGCTATGATATTTGCCAAGTCCATCGGCGATTGCCACCAAACACTCAATCTCCCAAAACTGTAAAGGGAGATAAGGCAGTCTTACCTAAAGAGATGCTGAAGAAAAAGTCTCAGTTTTGGGGTCGAAAGAGGGGAACCATGGCTTAATTCATAAAAAATCGCCTTGAAAGAACCAAGGGCCGGTGTTGAGAATGAGTGCCTTATCTTCCAAAGATTCAAATTCCAGTATGAAAAACCCTTTAGCACAAGGGTAGATGTTGATTTCTGCCTCCATGTATTCTTTCCATTTGTTGCTTATCCAGGCCTGGAGGTTCACAGTTTTGGCCAAACTTTCATAAATCTGCAAATTAAGGCATGTTATTGTAGGTAGTCTTCCCTATTGCAGGCAATGATATCCAGGCAGATTTTTGGCACCGAATTCGAGTGTCAGATGGAAAGAGGGAGACTCTAGGAGGCATGGTAATGTGAAGAATCCAGATGAGAAGAAGTATCGTCCTCCACGCACCCGCTGGACGGGTGAGAGGCGCGCAAACCCAAGGCATCCTTGTATTTGGGCCGCAAATCCTTCTGCAAGGTTTCAAATTTACCTGTTTTTCCAGGAAAACGTGGCCTTGAAACCCTCGTAGCAACCCGTCCAGGCGAAAAAAACCTTAGCAGAGTCTCCATCAAGGCAAGCTGTATCAGGAACGCCATCCTTCGTCACAGGTAGGAGAGAATGTGAAGCCATTTCAGAGGCGAGAAGACCAACGCTGATCACAGGAGAGGCCACGACAGTTAAGAGGAACAAAGCGTGCCATCACAGTTTTTCTAAGGACAACTCATAAAATCTAATTTGATTTAATATAATACTTCAAATTATATTTATATACTACTCAAATTTTCTTTTAATTTAAAATATAAGTAATTTTATGTACATAAAATAATGAATTTTATTTAGATCAATATTTTACTTAATTTTCATCAATTTTAAAATATTTAATTTGAAAATGTGATTTATTTAAGACATAGCAAATACTACCTAGTTGTAAACAATAGCACTCAAATCCTCTTTAACTATCATGCCTTACACTATTGCTATAAACATTATTATCTTGTGATAATATGAACTACATTTCATCACATTGTTTGGAAATTCAATTTCTTTTTTAAAATACAATATAATAATAAGACTTGTAATTCATGGATTTAATTTTACAAGTTTTTTAATTGTAGTAAGCTTAGAAGAAAAATTATATAAGAAAGTAGCACAACAAATTTAGATGTTTGTTACAACACAAAATCAAGAAAATATTATAAGCTAAACTTATCGTTGTAATCTAGACAAGTAACTATAATAGCACATAATACTACAGATTCACCAATACAAAATTGATAATAAAAGGATAAAAATAAATCATATAATTTTAGGTGTCCTTAATCACCACTCAACCTCTTCAATTATGGGGGTGCCTATATCAAAGTTTGGATTCATTTGAGTTACCATTTCATTAACTATATTGTGTTTGTCTTTTATGTATTGGTAGTTGGCTCTTTCCGCTGTCCTTCATTGTACAAGGTTTTACCAATTTTAGAGAGGTCATATGTGCCCTTAATGATCTAATCCATCTTAGAAATTCAACTTAATCTTTTTCCACCATCTCAAGATGTTTTTGGATGTTTTTACCTATTGGGACAATTCTACATGAGCTTTGAGTGTGCCCTATAAAAGGCAAGAAAGATTCACCATCTAGAGGTAAATGTTGAAGTAAAGTGATATGATGGATACTTTTGAAGATAAATTGTGTGTTAAAATGTTGCATTGCATCTTCTTTTTAAATGAAATAAATAATAAATTAATTATCAAGTTCTAACAAACTATTTTTAGAAACATTTAAACCAAGTACAACTTATTTCTAAAACAAGATTTTACCAAAAGCATGAGGTATGTGATTAAAGATAGAGATCCATATGGATTGGGTATAGGAACAATACCATATAATATGCTAGATTATTGGATTGTTTTAAAAAAATGGAGATAGTTACCAACAATCAAATTACAATGAATGTTTTTCTAAGTGGTAAGTTGTGCTTGCCCTCCAACTTTAGATTTCCAAACAACAAGACTATGTTTGGTCTATTTGGAGTTGGGAAAGTAACACCTCCACTTGTTCAATTTTTTTATCATAAGTTAAGGGATACAACAAAGATTGGTAACTAAGTTGAGGGGAACATAGTAAACATTTCTTGTTGGGCCATCTTCAATCCTTTCTAAAATTATGCTCCATATTTGTAGACATCTTATCAAGAAGAGTGGGAGGTAAAAGAGACTATAGAGGAGAGATGGTAGTCATGAAAAGTGCTTTTGAAATTAGCCTTGAGTTTTTTCTAATACTTCAAGCAAAAATTGGATAAGTCTTGTAGGTCTTTAAAGTCTCCAAGCCTTTTCTAGGGAAGAACTTTTCTCAAAGTTGTTTGAAGAACCTTAAGGGTTGATTATTCAAATGATGTGTCTACTTCACCAAATTGAAGAGGAATGAAAGCTTAGCCAATGTTGTAATGATTGATCAAATCATTGAAGTTTTGGGGAGACCTAAAATATTTTCAAAGTACTTTTGAATTATGAGGAAGAAAACTTGATGCCACTAAGACATTGTTCTTCCCATTCACCTTGGACTATTAGTTGTTGGCTGCAACTAAGGTAACAAATTTTTTGAATTTAAAACAACAAATATTACATTCTATTTTTTAGTAGAGATTTTTACCATTTTGAAATGACCTCTACTCCTTCTCTTCCTACCCATGATGAGCTCACTGTTAGTCATGACCTTATGTCTCTTAAATTGATTGACACCCTTAGGTTGAGTCATGTTAGTTCTATTAGTTCTCAATTAAAGAGGGATAGACCAGGAGGATCAATTTTTCCACTATTGTGGTAGTTGGTGTTGATGAAGATTCCTCTATTTGTAGCAAACATGATATTGCATTGATTGTTGGCAACGATTCTTTTCCCTCATCTATTGGTTTGATATTTTTGAATGGGTTTGGGGAAGCTCCTCCCTCCCTCCTTGATGGGATTGTGTCTTAAGTGGTTCCATAGTCTTTTGCGAGTGTTATCCATTTTGATGGTTTTGTGTTCGCCCCTCCTATGTGAAAGACTATTCACTTGGGTGTTGTTGGCTCTCCTATAAAGGGTGTTGTTGGTGTTGTGCCTTTGAATACCCACATAATATTTGGGAAATTGGTAGTCTCACGTTCTTTGCCTCCCTCGATGGTGGTATTGGGAGAGGATGTTTTAGATATAGATTTGATAAGTTGTGGTTGCAATTCCTAGTTCTAAATAATTGGATTGTAAATTGTGGCATCCCCTCATGGATGGGAAAATCAAAATTTACACCTACCAAGGGGGATTTTTGTGGTGGTTTTTCATTTTGGTTTCTAGTTAGGATTCTATAGTGGAAGGGTGTTCTTAGGTTTGGGGCCATCAACCCTTCTTACTAAAGTCCTAGTACCCCACTTTTAACCCTCTACCTCTATGCCAATATGGATTTGTCTCTTGAACCTCCCTATTTATTTTCGATATGATTCTAGTTATGAGGCTATCAATAATTCTTTGTGTTGATTTATCAAGGTGGACCTCATCATTTCTCATTTCTCTCATACTACCTATGCTCTTGTTTTAGTGGACTTAGATTTATTCAGGTCCCTTCCCACAAAGATTATTCTACAAGTGGCAGATTAGTCTTAGAGCTAAACTCTTGATTATAAAGGCATCCCCTTTTGATGCTAGAGGTGCTTTGCTATAGGACATTTGGTGTTGGAATGTCCACACCACAAGGTCTCAAGATCTTCGTCTTGTGGAAAAATACTCTGTCAAATCACGTTACAATGGATATTATTTTTGAAGATTCTACTTCAGAGTCTCCTAAGCCTCTAGGTGGCACCAAGTTGTTGAACCTTGATGTAGTTGTTGTGGATCTATCCTCCAATCTAACGATAATTGTTCCTCCTTTAGATCCCACCTCCTTCTTGGTGGGTGGTGTTGATGTTTCTCTAGCTCTAGTAGTGGCTCTCATTCAACATTTTCCTTCTCTAGCTAGGTGTCCTCATGTGAATCCCCCAATTGAAGCATCAGAGACAAATTCCCCTCCCTCTCTACTCAATTTGTGGATCCAAAGAATGATATATCTTGGACCAATGCCCAACAAAAGAATAAATATATTCCTAAGTCAATTTCTCAGTCCCACACTCACACCAAGGGTGTGAATTGCTAAGACAAATTATGACATTGTTTAGGGTGCCATTTTTTCTTGGAGTTTGCTTTGGCAACTTAATTGAATTTATAACTTGCTCATAGGTCTTTGGTGTCTCTTGTTCCTATGTTTTTTGTAAGCTATTTTATTGTTGATCAGTTGTTTTTCTACTAATGCTAATGTTTTATTATAATAGAGTTTTAGAGGCCATTTAAAACCTATTTGACCTTTAATAAAAAATATTATTATTTTCTATTACCTTATATATCTATTTGATAGGCTTATGAAATAACACATTTGAAAGAGATAACCATGTCCTTGTAAAAACCACATTAGGCCACATTCTTTGATCTAAACACTCTTTATACATTTGTCATATAATTCCCATACCATTTCCCATTTGGTCCCACCTTGATAGGAATGTCTTGATATAATAACATATTAATAAGGGGCATATTATCCATACTATCGTGCTTAGTTTGGTTTGTAGCATAATTTCTATCCATATTTGTTTCACCCCTATTTACAACAATTTCCATACTTTCACTTTCTTTATCTATTCTAATTTCATCCTAATTTGCACATCTATGCATTCAACCCTAACCTTTGTGATTCACTTTATTCCTAGTGTTCATTTTTGCATTACTTGAGTTTGACATATTTTAATCCAAGGCATGTGAGATGACCTTAAACTCAAATTATCAAATCCAAGTTCAACTTTGTGCAACATGTAATGTTTATTTAAAAGATTACTTCTATGTCATCAAATCTTATAAACCATTTGCATGTTTTTGTATGTTGTCTTTGATATTGTTCAACATGATTAATTCAACCTATCAAGAGGTTTGATCTAAAAGATGTTATTCACCTATTGAGTCAACAATCTCCTAAATGATATCACTAGACAACACCATATAAAATTCAAATACTAAGAAGACAAAGGCAAACAATTATAACATTCTATGAACGAACTCACTTATATCAATTCATATTCAAAACAATTAGAATTGAATTCATGACACTCAAAATCAACCTATATCATTTTTCATGTCATTTTAAAATATTATAGATAGTTATTAAATGAAGTTATTAAATACCCTTACCTTCACATTTAATTTTTACATACTATAATTATTTGTCCCAACTCTAATATCCAAATTAATTTGTATTAAATAATAATTATTTTATTAACCAAAATTATTTATAAAAAGATTTTATTTCATTACATATATACATATGGGGTATGCCACTCTTATGGTGTCGTATGGATAAATATTCAATATAATAACTTTAAAGATTTTATTATTTTTTAAGTTTATAATATTAGGAAGTTTGGCTAAAAAGATAGATAGTGCTTAACTAATTAATAGAAAAGGTTCATTTCCTAGTGAAAGAAAAAGAATATACACATAAACTTCATACTTCTATTATTTTAACATGGGGTTTATAATGGCAATCTTGACATGGGGTTTAATGTTTGCATTTAAGCTACATTTTAATTATTTGATTTAAATAAAAATCTAGTTAATTTTGATTGAAAGACTATTATTTATGCATATATAATTCAATTTATTTTTCTTTTATATATATATCAATGCTTCATCTCTGCGAGCATCATCTAAATGTAATGAGCACTAAGCGGGTCATTCATTATCATGAGACATGGATTCTTGTGAACTACTACTCATGAACCATGGGTCAATGACTTTGGCTCATAAAACTGCACAGTTGAATCCTAATAGCAATATCACAATTTAACACAATTTGACACACTATGGAAAACACCTCCTACTTATCAATAAATAGATTTAATTCACATGACAATGTCATATGATCATAAATTATATATTTATGTTAATATTTTACAAAATTTGGTAATGATAAGTGGGTTAAAAATAACATATTTTTTAGCAATTAGAAGTAAGGTGGGAGTTTGGGTGGCAATATAGTCAAAAGGTGGTATAATATAGTCAAAAGGTGGTATACTTTAAAGGGTTTGGGGTTAAAGCCCACAACATAAACGATGGGCAGCACTTATAGAAGGGTTCCTATTATAATAGGGGATAGCATCAAATGACAAAGCCTCTCTCTGTTCAAATTAAGGCCTTCCAAACCCCACAAACTTTCTCGACACATTCAAATATTCAAAAAACAATTCAAAAAATAGAAAAAATAAGTTTTTTTTTGCAAACAAACTTGCAACATGCCCAAATTTTTCTCTACATTTCAAAAATTACTAACAAATTTTTACCAAAAATTCACCAATAACTTGTCATCAAAATATACTGCCAAGCCATTTTTTCTGGTGAATACCAGCAAGTTTTATGAGTTATAGGTTAGTTTTTCATCTATACTTTTAAAAAGCAAAAACATTGAAACAGTTTTTAAAAGGTTAAAACAGTTTAAAAAAAGTTTAGGATTGTAACCTCTATTTTCTAGATGAGGAAAAACCCTTATGCTACAAGGAGCTTTATCACACTACAAAAAAAAAATCCTTCATCTTGCATTTTTTACCCTCAATTTAGGATTTGCTTCACATTTGCTCATTGGCATCTAAGTTCATGAAAACACATATGCTTATTCAAATATAGTTAAATCCAAAAGAAATAAATTAGTGATATAGAAACTTGAAAAACACTCCGGTCTTCATTTTCTCCTCTTTATTCCCCTACTAAAGCTATCCTGTAAGCAAGCTCCCCATTTCTTTTATCATCATCATCTGCCGCAAATCTCCATCTAACCAAAGTTCACGCCTTAAACAAAGTTTTGACCATATGACAAGTACAAGTTCTTGTTTGGTACAGTCAATCACCCATCTTAGGCAATTGGTGTGGTGGAATCAGATTCCAATGTCTCAGAGTCTTTCGTTGCATACCCATTCGAGTCGGGACCCTTAATATTCTCTTCACCCCCAACTACAAACTTGTCTTGGGTTTCCTCTTCAATTTTTCGGGTTGGTTTTGGTTGCAAATGTAAATTAGCAACTTCGACAACATCCTTTTCTTGCTTTTGTTGCTGCTCCTGCTCCTGCTCCTCCTGTAGAACAGGAACGCCATCCACCACAGGTACATATTTACCTTCTATGAATCCCTTAGAATTGAGACTACTCATAAATCGATAAGCCACCTCTTGCTTTGCTTTAAGAGAACCTTTCAACTTGGATGTCACTGTGGACAGCTTACGCTCCAGATATTTACTCTTGAGGTCTTTCTTCACCAATGGAGTGAACTGACTGTCCAATGATCTTGCAGCGGCTAACCATGCCACCACTATGACCAGTAATATACCACCAAGGTAGGGAGTAGAGTTGGCAAGTGAACCAAAGGTTAAAATCATAAATTGCTGAATCAGTGCACCTCCAGATTTTCCAAGGGGATTGCAGACGACATCTATTGCAGCCTTGCCCTTTATCTATAAGCAGAAGATTGATACAGTAACAAAAGTCATCAGACTAGGCACAAAAATTAATGGATTGCAGAGACCAATATTTCAAATATTTGGTCCTATTATTATTGTCATACATCCTACTGTATAATTATATACTCCGTTGTAAAACCCAAAAAATGAAAATGCAAATAACAAACACACAGACCTCTCTAATTTGAGGACAACTAATTTACCTTGGTATCCTCATCAAGAGGAATATAGGCCATCTCTTTGCAAGGATCAAACAAACTGTACTTGGCACTCTTGCTAAAAATATTTTGGAGAGCCCCAACATACACTGCTGCCAAAAGAGGTGTCAAACCAAATTTACCCAGTACAGGAGCAAGTGGCTCCCCACAGAGTATAAGACCAAAGAAGGCTACTCCTGTGGCAAGCAGCACAGTTGGTGTAATGGTAGCTGCTACTCCCCACCCATACTTGCGGAATATAACTCTGCTTAGCAACATCATGGAGAAGGTGGCGATTCCTGTGCATGTCGAAAAATCTCCCATGAAGGCAGAGTACTCATTTGGACTTGGAAACTGTCAGAAACACAAAATATCTTTAAATCATATTGCCAAAAAAGGTCCCCAAAACCAAGCAGACAATCTTTGCTTAAAAAGTAATTCTGAGCCTGATGGCTTGATGTTGTGGTGCTGGAGTAATCAGAGATAGGGTGCTCTTCTACTGTATAAATAAGAAAGCAGAGTCCTTTGGAAGAGCAGAGCATGCGAAATTTCATGACAACACTTTTAGGTGTTTATTTTTCATAAAAAAATTCAATGAAGTTTTATTTAGATTTATCAGAAAAAACCCAAATGTCACTACAAGCGAGGAGCAGTAGGGCAGTGCAATAACAAGAGTAACTAAGGAGCATTAAGTGTATGAGTACAGGTGGAACTACAAATTTCAAGATAGATCAACAGTCTACACTACCTGCCATTAACAAGAATAAAACTCTGCATGGGCATTGAGAGAAAGTATTGGAGGGATAAACAGTGGTTTTCAGTCATGATTGGATGCAAACGAAAAGAAGAAGAAGAATGAAATGAAATTTAGTGTGTTATTGATGAATGTATCGGTAATCAGATAATTAGAATAATGTTGAGCTGGTAAAGCCTTCTGTACCAATCTAGGTCGTCAGTTGTAGTAAATCTTTGACATGTTCCTGAGCAAAACATTCTAGCGCAAAAGCACACCATGCAAAGACTTGTACTGCATTTGCATGTTTTATGCTTTCAATACAGATTACAGTTGGTGTGCATAAGTGACTCAGATATAAACAATACAAATATTATTATATATTACCTGGGCCTTCAGCTTTGATTTCCAAGTCACTTCAACAAGGTTGATGCTAATACCATATGCAACCACAAGAGTGGCGAGATCTCTCACATATCTTGAAGTTAGTAGAAACTTGAAACTTTCCATCATTCCCATCTTTGGCTTTTCCTGTGACAAACATCAACAAGCTTGGTTGAGGATTCCTCCTGAAAATCATGTTTTAAACACTGACTCTGTAAGAAAGCAAATATATTTAAGCATACCTTCTTTTTACGAGCTTCTGCCTTAGGAAGTGTGGGATCATCCACTACATATTTATTTACCCACCAGTAAATTCCACAAATGGTAAGCCCCAGAATAACCACAATACTCATCATTCCCTTCAAGGAGACTGCCCAACCATCCACACCAGGACCCAGATTCTTCCGAAGATTGGAGAAGTACTTCACAGTTCGCCCAGAGAAAATCAGGGCTATGTTGGCTCCCAGGCCAAAAAGAGGGTAAAACTGCTTTGCCTCATCCACGGTTGTAATCTGTGGTCGATTAAAATAAAACAAGCCATCTTTAGACCTTAACATTTAAGTTGTATTTATTTCCATCTAGGATGCTGCACACATTCTAGTCAAACCACAATTACCATAAGACAGCTTACTTCAGACTCCAAAATAATAAAAATTTAAATAATTTTTCCATTAGCTATGATTTTAAAAAGTAAACAAGATTTGTTGCTATATTAATCTAGTATATTTCAGTTTCAGGAGCTTGCAACATCTATTAAAATAAATATAGAATTTCCAAAGGCTACTCATCCTAATTGCCAACACGCTTTCTTTCACTTAATACCAAGATTAGTAATTTGCCAATTAGATTTATTTTCATTTTTTAACTAACTTTAATAACTACAAACCAATTCAAATACTTTTCAAACATTCAAGACCTAATTTATACCTACTGTCTTATGGCTTAATAGTTGCATAGCCATGCTATAAACATATACCATAAAATAGTAAAATACCAACTGCACTACAGTGACATGTTAATAAAGTTGCTCATACCATCTTAAACATCACAAGCCAATTTCTCTATTAAAAATTTATTTGAAACCTATTAATACAAATAAATTCTGCTCGGTCAGGAAGGTCAGTTATAGGGCAGTCCACCAGCAGAAAAGTTCAAATCCTAGCCTGTAAATTTTCTAATATGATATCAGAGTCAGGTTAAAGTTTGTCATGGAATACAGTAAGCAACTCAACAAGACCGTCGCTTGATGGAATATGTCGTGTCTATCAGTCCAATATTGTAAACATAATCACATCATGCAGGGATAAGCAACCGAGGTGTAGAGCAGCTACTCTAGTAAAACAAATCTGAACCTGCCCAGTTTTGTAACAATCCTGCTCATAGCTACCAATCCATAAATAAAACGACTGTAATAGTGGATCATGTGTGAAGATAAATATTCGATTGGTCTATATCATTTAATTCTCTCACAAACTAAAACTCAATACCTGGTAGTCATAGATATGGGTACTTAACCAAAAGATCGGACCTAGTTCCCTCTTGCTATCTATTTATACACTCCCCCATGTGTTTGCAATTAATATGCCGTAGGGTAAAACACAGAAATAAAACTGAAGGAAATACAGAGGATTGAAGACTGAAGTTGCATACCTGATTGGCAAATCCCCAAAAGAGGACCGAAACCACAACGCTTCCCCAAAGTTCTGCCATAACGTAGAACAAACAGAAAGACCATATCCTTAATATTGCAATAGGCCCCAAAAAGCTAGGACCCAGAAACTGGAGCAGTGAGTCAGCCAATGCTGTTGGATGGATTACATTGTTCAGTGGGTACAACAAGAAGGCGAACGCCCCAAAGAAGGCAATAAAAGGAATTATGCAGGCATAGAAAAGAGCCTTCTTTGACAAAACATTTGAGAGCTTCGTGTACACAACCATGAACCCAATGGCCATTGGTAAATTCACCCAAGTTTTCAGAAAAGGAATGATCTCAGCACTGCTTCCCTTGGCAGTCACCACGAGCACATCCTTGGTATCTCTCAGGATCGTGTAGTTGAAAAGAATACAGAAAAACATGAGCCCGAGAGGTATGACCTTCTTCAATGTGATTAACTCAACACCCATGTATTTCTTTGGGGCTGCAACTGCCAAACCATCTGAACCTTCATCCCCAACTGAATCAACGACCGCAGAGGCCGAGGCTCTGCATACTTGCAACTCTGATCTTTTTCGCCTGTAAAGCTTTCCATTCTCAGGCCTTGAAGAAGAAAACAGATTTTTGCTCTTAAAAGAACCCACCAGCCCAAACTTATCATGTCTACTAGCCAGACACAAAACCTCAGATTTTTGCCTGGAAAAACCAGAACTCAATCTTACGGAGACCTTACTGGCTGCCCCAAGGTTTCCATTTCTCCACATTGGAGACCCATCTGCAGCGCGGATGAACCCATTGCCTAATCGTCTCACTGCAACTGCCTCCATTGCTAAGACTATCTACAAACACCCTGCCCACTTTCTATCCCCTTCTCACATTACACGCACAAAACCCATTTGATTAGGCGACCCCTCTTTTTGGCCTCGGACCAAAAATCTAAGGAGTGCTAATTGTGAACTCCTAACGAAACTTTTATACCCGTCACAAGCCCTATATAAGCAGAAAATGCTAATCAAAGACCCCCTAAACCCCAGTTGCAAAACTACAAAAACCCATCTGAGCACCTGCTCGTGAAAGAGGGCAGAGAAGAGATAATTTGAACCTTTAAGTTGTATCGAAAACGGGGATGATGCACCGGCCTTGGGAAACCAACCAAATATCGGACTTTACCTTACGTAGCCCCCCCGCCCTAGTTCGTTTCGCTTCCTGGAAATACGCTCGGTTTTCGAGCCTGCCGTAGGGAGAGGTCACACGGATGGGCTTACCGCTTTGAATTGTCTGCATGAGAGATTCTAAAAATATATATATAGATATAGATATATTTTTTCTGAAAGACAAGTTTTAGATCTTCATAAAGAAAAGTGTGGCATTTGGTTTTGACGTTATGGTTTTTTGGAGTGAGGGAAGTGGCTATCCAGTTCCGTGAATACACCGGAAGTATGGATGAGGTCATACATTAAGTTAACTGCTGACTGGGCAGGGGGGTGTATGATGCTGCTGCTCAACATTAAGTTAATTACTGATTGGACGATTGGATGCATGATGTATGGCCTCATCCATGCCTTTGAGGCATTCACTGGGCTGGATAGTCATTCCCTAGAGTGAGGAGGGGAGCTGGTGTTCTCACAATTTTGAAGAGTGTGGGGGGTTACAATTATTGTCTTATGGATTTTATTGGAGTAGGAAATGCCAAAAAAATAGTTCATAAAATTTTGATAAATCTATAGATTTTTTTTAATAATTAATTTTTAGTAATTAAGTAATGTTATGTAGTTAAAAGAAACTTTAAGTGGGTAGGTACAATTTCCATCTACTCTAAATGCAACTACTTAACATCCACTCTAAGCACAACTACCCAATATTGAGAATCAAAAAGCAAGGCTCACATTTTAGATGATAAGATTTCAATTTATCTTTGGCATTTTTTCCATTATTTCATAGAGTTTCTAACTCCATATAAATAGATCTAGGGTAGCTTGCATGTGATCTATTCTACTAAGAAAATTAGGTAAGCACTTGCATGAGACCTTGCTATTAAGCAACCACCCCATGTAATCACTTAGCTAGTTTTATTGGCAATAATTATTCAAAAAGAATTAAGAGTTTTTTTTGGACTAGTAGTCTCATGATTTTTATATATATTTTTAATTCATTTGTAAATATTTGTGTACTCTTGTTTTTTTTTTTAAAATTCATCAATACATTACAAGATTAAATATCATTAAGTTAGTAAAGTATTCTGAATTGTAGGTGTTCCACCATTTTAGAAGAAGAATTCATATTATACATTATGATAAAGGATTTCATGAGATCACATGTTCCTCTAAAAAACAGGCAGTAAGAACCCTCATGGAACCATAAGATAAGTATTTTAAAGCATTAGATCTTTCCTATGATTTTTCTTGTAATTTTTCTCTAGTTCTTGTGTGGTTTAAAAAATTCAAAAAATATTGTTTTCTATATGTTCAAAAAACAAAATCTTCTTGTCAAGCTTACCTGAAAATTGTGCATTTTAGAATTGTTTTTATGTTTAAAAAATCCCATATTTTGGTTGAAAAGTTTTGTCTACAACAATGTAGTCTAATATACCATGATTCTAATGACAAGGGCAATGTTGCATTAGAAGTGATCTTCTTACTAAAATAATGGTTGATTGGTTGCATATAAGTATGTTTGCTTAGTGTCCCCTCTCCTCTTCCATAGCTAAGAAAATCTAAAATAAATACTTACTACAAGCTTCTAAAAATACATTTTCCCTCAAGTTAGATAAGCCTAAAAATTGTGTCTTGGAATTACTTATACAACTAAAAAATTCTCATATCTTAGTCGAAAGGCTTGGTGTGCAACAACGTAAAGTCCAATATGTCTTATGTCAATAGGGGTGATGTCATAATAGAAGTGTCTCTCCTACTAACATTATGGTTGATTGGTTACATATGAATAGGTTTGCTTTATCAACCTCCCCTCTCTTCTTTTGTTGATAAAAGAATACTTTAGAAAAATCTTCTTCCTACAAACTTCTAAAAAATGTTATACCCATCAAGTTAGATATGCTTAAAATTTGTGAATCAGAAAAATGCTTCTGCAACAAAAAAATTAACCATGTCTTAGTTAGAAGCTTGGTCCATAATAACATATATAGTCCAATTTATCATGATCCTTATCTCAATCTAGGTGATGTCACAATGGAAGTGACTCTCTCACTAACATTATGATTGAATGGTTGTGGATGAGTATGTTCTCTTATCTTTTGTGACTTAAAAATCTATAAAAGAAATCTCCTTTCTACAAGCTTCTTAGGTTGGATACGCCTAAAAATTGCACATCTTGGAATTACTTTTACTTACTAAAAAATCCTCGTCTTGTTCGAAAGGTTTGGTCTATGACAACATATATAGTCAAATATACCATGATCCTTATGCAATACGGATAATGCCATAATGAAAGTGGCCCTCCTAGCAACATAATACTTGATTAGTTGTGGATCAGTATGTTTACTTACACAACCCCCCCTTTTACCTATAAGGAAAGCTAAGGTGCGGAACTAACTCTCCTAACGTCAAAACCTTAGGGAAGAATGCAGAGGTGCTTTTAAATTTTCAATTACAGTCCAATTAAGATACACTTGAAAGAAATAATAGAAACAAAGGAATGACCATACACACATGAACACCAGATTTACGTGGGAAAACCCTTACAGGAGAAAAACCCACCACACCAAGAAAAAACCCCTTTGTATTACAGTAAACAAAATTACATACAAAGTACAAGCTTCACTCTTTGATGTCAAATTACAGCAACACACACAATGATCAACCTTGTACAGAACATTCAAGTTACAATGCTCTTAGAATTGAATTCACACTGATCACTCTTCGAACTCTTCAACTGTTCATCGAACTATTCATCCCATTGATTTTCTAACCAAACATCATCATCGATCTTAGAGTATATCCATGTCGCTCCTGGTCTGTTGATCTTCCTCACAGGAATGGCCACAATAGTCTAACTTCCATCGGTTCCCATTTTGCTCCCTGATTAGTCGAAGTCACACCACGTAGGATAGTCTTCCAATTGGTCAAGGCACTTGAAACATTATTCGCATTTCAGTGAGACACAAACCGTGTCTCCCCGATGCCACAAGACCTGACAATTGTTATTGCCAAGAGTCATCACCTTCGGCAAGAGGTTACACCAAACAAAAATCCATATTGTGAAGCTCTATCGGCAATATTTTTCCTATCGCTGAGAGTCACATAGATCTTTATGTCATACTGATATCCATCGAGCAAAGCAGTCAGCGAGACAAGCCATATCGCTGAGACATCATACCAACAACCAACACATGTAGCGCTACCAACAAGACTACCGCTTTCGGTGAGACATCATACCGAGCTCATAACAGTACGTGAGACTACCACTTTCACCAAGAGATCATACCGATGTTCAAAAGTCACATCGACACCAATATTCCCATCAGCGAGACTTACATTGTCGCTGAGACATTATACCGAAGCATGCATGTTACTCCGATGACTCCAAGTGTAACACTGTCAGCGAGACATACCATCTGTCGCCAAGAGTTCTTACCGAAGTCACATGCTACACCGATGACTCCAAGTGTATAACCATTCGACGAGACATCTCTTGTCGGTAAGACTTCATACCGAACATTCATATCTTTCCCCGATAACTGTTGTCGCCACAAGTCTCCCTGACAACCACTATGAACCACAGTGGACAAAAGTTCTTATTGGGCTGAGAGAGATCACAATGACAAAAAATGTCACAGCGACAACTCCAGTCGGTAAGACAGCAACAAGGTCTCGACGACCTAAACATTCCACAAGATTGCACAACTGCTAGTCGTCCAGACAATAAGGATGTCACACTGACTTGGCTCTTTTAGAGGTTTCAACTTGTGAGATTGAGGCACATAATTCCAACATTATCCAGTGTGACTAAGAAAATTTCCTTCCTACAAGCTTCCAAAAGTATATTTTCCCCTCAAATTGAATAACCTAAAAATTGTATCTTAAAATTACTTGTACATGTAAAAATCCTCACAAAGCCTCATATCTAACCAACATTAGGGTTTCCCTTAAAGAATGTGTAAATAGGTTTTAATTCTAATAATGCAAGAAATTAGACTTATTAGGTGAGAGGAGGCCCTTAAGCACTTCCCTTATGCAAGGGAGGGTCTCAAAGTTTAAGTTGAGATGCGAGTGTAGCAAACTAACTAATCAATAAATTTATAAAAATAAATAGAAACTAATTAGATGTAATTAGTCGATAGACTTTTCATATAGGCTTTCAAGTCCAAATATACCAAAACATTACCTCACACTATAAAATATATTGACAAAATATTCTCACTAAAAAAGCACAATGAAGTGATGGTTTCAATTCCCTTGCTATTATTTCTACAAAAATATTAGAAATCCCTTTGAAATATTTAATCTTTTTATATGATTTTGTTTTAGATATAAAAATGTCATAAAATTTCAGCCAACAATCATTGTGTATTATTTATGAAAATAATAATGCTAACATCTTTGTTGATATTTCGTATTTATAAGAGTGCAAAATAAGAGAGTTAAAAATGAGAGTAGTGAGTTTCAACTTAGAATGATTACAACTTTAAGTATTTTTGTTATATCATTTATTTCAATTGTCATTTATAGTAAGGTGCTCGTCAACACTCTTGGATTTAACTCAGTACCTTTCAATTGAACCCAAGGAAAATTTCATTAATTTAGAGCTAAGAAAGTATTGTAAGGGTATTCCTTTATATTAAACTTTGATGTCAATAATTTTTTGCCAAAAATTAATCTTTTATCAACAATATTTAATTTCACACTCTTCAAAATGGTTGCATGTATCTACTATTTATTCCTTTCTTTTCAAAACATTGTCCTCCTCATATATCTATCAGTCAAATTTAAAAACCTTAGATTTGACTTAGGTGTTTATATAATAACCCTGGTTAAATTATAATGTGTTAGCATAAGTGAAGGTAAGGTTTTGCATGCATTCTATTGTGTCAATAATTGTGGGTCTCTAATGAAAGTTATATCTAGATTTTTAATCTTTTCTTAAATAGATTAAGATCCATACATATGCATTTGCAAAGAATTTTTGATTTATTAATACATACACAATTTTCAATTTAAAGTATAAATACATTTTACCTCTAATCATCCAATAGGTTTTTATATATGAGATTTCAAGTAAAAAAATTTGTAAATGTTTTCTCATGCTGAAAAATTAGTTTTGTTGCTAACAAAAGCATAGCTTAGTAAGATAATGCTCCAACCCTAACATTTCATTTTCATCTTTTTATCAAGTTGAAGTGAATAGAAGAGGTTTAAGCTTCAAATTTTAGAAGGTTAGATATAATGAAATATCTACAAAGGGTGACGGGAGGCGTAGAGATGGAACCCTATGATACTATGTCCCTGCAAGGGTTATGATGCATATGAACCATGACCCACTTCAATAGTTAGTGCTAGCAAGGGAAGGATCCCCCCAATCAATACTTTCATTTCTTTGTATTTCATTTTATAGGATAATATTATAGATATTTTTTACCAAAGTAAATAAGCATTATTTTTTAAAATACTGTATTTTTTCTTACTTGAGTAAATGAGGGAAACTATAGATGATAGCATTGTATATGGTCCATCTAGTTGTAATCATGAAAGCTAAAAATATGATATTTTTGAAACTCTATAAGTGCCATATATTTATTTGTATTTGAGGCCAAATTCCCAAACCTCAATTCCATCAAACCTACTATAAAATGCCCCATTATATCTCTATTTTGTCAAGAAACAAATATTCAATGTTTTAAGCAACTCCTCTATACATGGTTTCCCTTGTAATTATCATTTGCTACTAATATTCCACTATATGCACCCATATATGTTAATAATAAGTACAATATAAAATAATTTAAAAATAAGACTAAATCATTTATGGGTGTGGTATTCTAATTGGATGTCATTAATGCCATCAAAATTCATTGTAGTACCCCCCAAAAGAGATGTTGCAATCTTGATTTGGCCCCTATGGTGGTTTGGATGCCATTAACAATCAAGCAAAGTAGTGTTGGGAAAAGATAAATATATTAGTGCATTTTAAACTTCTATATAGGTTTATTAAAGTTTAGTTTTATATTTTCAAACGGTAACATTCTATAATATTTTCCAAATAAATATTCAATAGATTTTCCTTATGGTATTTTGAGTCTAGAATTTCAATCCTAGGCATCTTATTTTGTGCTAGAAAAGTGGTCTCATGCCATTAAAAAAAGCATTTTCTTATTGACACAAATATTGTATCTCCTAATAATGTGAGAACTAGTAATAAAAAATGTGACATTAATTTTTTTCAAGACATTTTAAAGGGTATGAAATATGAAATTGTAACCTAGTGCTCATATGGAGGGATCATTCCATTGTTTTCAAACTAGAATGAATTTTATCAAAAACAAGATCTTCAATTTTATTATAGTTTTTTTAATTATTTAATATATTTTTAGTTAAAATAATTATCGTCGATAAAAATACACTCATAGTCATTACATAAGTTAGAAAAACATGTCATTCATGAATCACATAGTATTTTTTAAACTCAATATACCCAAAGATTAAATGATATTAAAAATAAACAAAGAAACAATGGATAGATACAAAGTAGAGAAAGAGCTACAAAGTCCATCGTGTAGTAACTATAAGAGTGATGAATAAAACATAGTTACATTGCTAATTTAACACAAAGATTAGTACAAAAAAAATTCAAAACCTTAAAATATTTAACACACAAAGTAGAGATCAAAATGCCCATCATGTATGCATAAAAGAGCACTAGAACTACCATTTCAAGTCATCAACCACTAGGCAAGCAATGGAGATTCCTGACGAATTAGCCATGTAATTGACAATGGCTTGAATTCTTTCAATATAATGGTGATTGGCTCAATTTAATAGAGCCTCATTGTGGAAGGTATCCCTTAAAGTGGAGAGAACCATAATTCACTTGACTAACTTGTCCATTGTTTCTATCAAGTCATCTTATTTGGATTTGAGAGCCTTGATTAAGATTAATTGTCATATATTTGTTGGTTGAGCTTTTTGTGTGTTACACAGTGTTTTCTTAGAAAAGATGATAGAAATTAACCATCTATATAGAGAAGCTAAAACAAAGTGTTTGTAATTCCATCTTGTGAGGATGCATAGTATTATCAAACAAAAATAATAATGTAATCTCTAAATGAATTTCACTATTAGTTGATGGATGGTCTCAAAGAGTTTGAGGCCCAATATAACAAATTTTCAAGACCATTTGTAAAAGAAAGATGGCAAGGATGGAAGATGAAAGAGAGAACCAAAGCTAATGAGAGTAAGAAAATAACTAAAAAAAATATGTTTGAAAGTCTCAAATTGGTGATATATAATAGGAAAATACGTGGTTGAGTAGTAAGAAAGTAAATTGATAATAAAGAGTTTGAAATAAAGAAATTTCTAGACTATCAATTGAGATTAAACATTACCCTTGGATTTCCAAAAGGTATATACTGAGAGAGGGCCAATTTGAAGTAGAGATAAGCATTATGCCTTTAGAGGGAGAGGCAAAAGGATTACACAATAGATTAGTTTCAATGGGAAATTACAAGGTGAGTGTTAGAGGTCCATTTCTAGTATTTGATAAATTTGCAATACAAAATTGTGGAGAGTTTGAGTAGAGTTGGAGAGAAAAGTCTTTGAGTCTCTTGAAGGATATGGTGGTTTGGGGTTTGTAAATAGAATTCAATGTAAATTTGATGCCATGGTTTCTAACAAAGGTGTAGTTGATCCCTTAATTCACTAAATGAATGGACACACTTTCAAAGGATAAATTTATGTATAGATAGAGGACACGAGCCAAAGTAACTTCATTCACTTGTTGAATCAATTCCATCAAATAAAGGAAGTCAAGAAGTTGATCATGTGGTAGCGAGTGGTCATGCCACTAAAGCTTATAAGACATTGATTACCAGGCCTTCTATTTACATTTGAAATGAGATGTAGGTTTTGAAGTGGAGTACCAAGAATACTATCTTTATAGTAAACTTCACATCAATGAACCCTAATAGTGGTGGTGGAGATTTAATGGTGAACCAAGTGTTTCCATAGTGTATCACGATTGGGAGATAATGTCCCACTTAGATATCAAGCACATGCCTTAAGTGAGAGAGTATATAATTCCAAAGAACCCCTCATCCTTGGGTTGGACATAATTCCACCAAGAGGATATTGTCATACCATGCTTTTTACCCCAATTAAACCAAAAGAAACTCCAAAATCAACTAAAATAATTTCTTTGTAACAAGTCATGGTTGGAAGTAAATAGGAGGAAATGTAAACATGATTTATAATAAGGAACTTGTTTGCCACTTGGATGTGACCAACCATAGATAATAAATGGTCATTCCAAGTCAAGAACTTGTGTTTAAGTTTGGAGAAGAACCATTTCTACATGTCATGTAAAATAACCCCCTAATTGAATAAGATGATGAGGTATCAAGTGATGACAGTGCCATGTTGGATGAACTTCCATTCTAATGGGATCCAAAGTGGTAGGAGATCTATATGATTCATAAATAACTTGGTCTTATGCATGAAGAGTTGTGATCTTAAGGAAATATAATATAAATTCAACACATCAAGGTGTGTGCAACTTCATGAAAAGAGATGTGGAGGAAGATGAAGATATCATAAAAAATTGGGAGATAAGAATTATTTATGGGGCATCACCAAAAAAAATTTAAATTGGTAACCCTTGCATAAGACCCATCCATATGTTTTCAATGCCCACTCAAATCTTTTAGAAATATTTCTATGTACAATACTTTAAAAAAAGAGTAGATTGTCTAAAATAATTGTTTGTGTTATTTGTAAGAAGACAATTCAAATGAATATAATTATGGTCACATGACCAAACATTCTTTGAGATAACATGGTTACAACTCTCTTAACTACTAGCATGAATATCTTAAATAGATATATTTAAAATATTTCAAGAGATATCAATCTTGAAGCTTTAATATTAGTTTTTCACCTAGGTTAGATAGGCACCTTGAGAATGATATCTTTCAACATATTTTAGATAAATCTATTCATGATATCTATGGTAGTAGCATCTATGGGTATGACATGTAAAATTTTAATTTTGTCTCCGAAATTTGTGTTTTTATCATGCAAAGATTTTCTTTAACAATTAATGAAGCATTTGGTATTCATAAAAATGTATAATATACATCACATTAAATTAAAATTAATTAAGCGTTTCATGATCATTAAAATGTTTAATATATGTCACATAGGGAGAGTGAAGCATTTAAAATATAATTTTATGTTAATAGACACAAAAGGCATAACATTATTTTTTTTCTAAGGACTCAAGTCTCTCTTACTCAGTATTTTGTTTGGAAAATTATTTTATTTTTCTTGTCTTCTCATAGCACTCATATGAAAGTGGTACAAAAAAATATTCATTCCAAGAACTTTACATGACAAATAGTCACAATGTTAACCATGTTCTTTCTCTTTGTCCTATATTAATTGTTTCATTGGAAAGGTCAAGCCTCGTGGCTTTTGTATTGTTAATTTCTAAACCAATATTAGGAATACTTTTCATGTGTGTCTCATTTCTATCAGTATAATTAGAATTAAATGTGGAGATGTATCTCCAAATAACATTTTAGAGTAATTGTCAAAATCCATCATTACACATGTCTATGGTTCTAATGGTGCACTCCTACGTTTAAATTTTATGCAATGAATATATCATAGAGATCCATTTACAATTCCCATTTATATCCATAGATTTGACATTAACATCATCCTTGCATCCTTGACTATTATGAACTCCACATCAAATTCATCATCATGACCTCGTAATAGATTGGTACTCTCTTCTTTGGTCATAATGTTTCAAGTAATCAATAGTTTTAATGAATGTTAATTCCTTATGTTATGGTAATAAAAATTATTACAAATAATCAATACTACATTGTCAAAATCTTCCCTAGTGGGTAGATCTCATGAAACATCAATTCTCCTCATCAATAACTCTCAATCACCAGTTGTTGGATTTACATCTCTAAGATTTTCGAGAAGAAATATTTTGTTAGTCCTTGCTTTCTCCTCCTATCTAAATACCTTATCTAAAGAGCGATTATCTTGAATTCTTTTCATAATAGTTTAAACATAAGGTAATTGTTGTTGAAATTGTGAAACACACACAAAGCAAAATCAAGCAACAAACGAGAACACCTTTCACACATGAAAATTGAAAACAATAATTTACTATTTTCTCAAAAAGAAAAACTTACAAAAAATTGATAAAACTTTGTCCATGTGATACTGGAGGGTGTGTCGCACCAGTATCACCGATCATGTGAAAAATGTTTACCAGACACACTGCAATTTATAGAGAGACAACCTGCAGTTTAAAAAAATACAATGAAAAAAGTATTTATATCATAATTATAAATAAAATTAAGAACAACATTCTTAATTTTTTATAATCCTATTTTTCCCACACTACTACTCTTTCTTTCTTTCAAAGTAAAGTGAGATCCCTTTTAATATTTTGCTACCACTTATGAGATTACTTTTAATATTTTATTTTATAAGCATTACAAGACTAAAAAATATTTTTTTCAAAGTAAAGTGAGATCCCTGTCAAGTTCTGCTAAAACCCGGGCTCCTTCCATGGAACCATTACAATTATTTGCGGTTAAAAGACGGCAAAAAGAACGTTTAAACGGACGTCAACTAAAATCAGTGACTCCATTAGGCTTGGTAGTGCAGATCCCAAAGCTAATGCTCCACGTGTTCGGCCCACAAAGTTTAGTGGACACACTGCCCACTGTCCTCTGCTGCCTGCCCGCTGCCCAACCCATGGACTACACGTTACCTGTCACAGAGTCCCTCGCTTTGACTGGCGGGCAAAGGCGAGGGAACCGGGCAAACAAAATCACGGGCAGTTGTTGCCGTTCGCTCGCGTCATTCTCGTCAATTATATATTTAATTTTGGAAATATACGTATGCGTTTGTGTATCAGATTCTTTTCGATGACATTATTGTACATGGATATTTTGTGGGCTTTACTTAATGGAGAATATGAAATATGCCATAAGGATCGTTTTGCTGACGTCATTTAAAAAAATCTTTGTTTTTTTTTTCATAATATTTGATTTTTAAGAGAGTTGTTTGTGAATCGTTAGTTTAGTTATTTGATAGATTTTTAAATGGGAGATAAATTTTTTAAATTATTATAATAGTATAATAGTTTGTTGTTATGGGACGTGAATCAAAGATGTATCAAGGATTAAGAGGTATTCATTATGTTAAAATGGAAAGATACACAATCTCGATCTTGTCTCTTGAAAACATCAGATGTACATAAAAATGGTTATGCACATCAAGACTTAATCCTTAATAAACTCCTTACAAAAAAAAAGAGTTTTTTTTTTTCTAACTCATAGGTATCCACGTGACCCAGCCCAATGTCCAATTGGGGCGAGACTAATCCCCTAAGGATGCACACAGTTACCCGCCAACCATGTACATCAAGTTAACCCCTCAGACTTCAGAGTCAAACCCAGAACTTATGAAGACCAAACACACGACCCAAACCAACTCTACTACTTGTAAGGTCCCTTATTTATTTATTTTTTTGACTAAAGATCACATATTTTGACTGGTGATTTTTATTAAACATTGAAAAAACTACATTAGTTTTTCCATTTTCTTAGGGATGAGCGTACTAGAGATTCTAATAGTTTGTTTCTTTCCATGGTTACATAGTATCAATGCTTTTGACTCTTTGGCATTACCCATATTCTTAGAGCTTGTCTTGATATGGATTCCTCTTTGACTAACGTTAGATGCTTTTCCAAAGTGTATGTTAGGTGAGAGCAAATTGTTGTTTAAGTTTAATGAAGTTTAGTGTAAAGTTAAGCTGCAAATGACATAAAATTGGCTTGGAAGGACACGTGACATAAAGCTATGTAAGTGGATTGTTGGTCTAGTCAAAGGAGTGTTTGAGCTAAGCTTGTTTGGAAAGAAAATGACAACAAAATTGGGGAATAATGCCTATAGAATATGGACATGTTAGATATGCAAGCATGAATACAAGAATTTCAATGTTCTATTCCTATAAAATATCTAATAATTCTAGCTTTATCATTAAAAAATATAGAATTTGAACAAATAAGATAAAAGTAGTTAGCTTTAAATTTAATAAAGATTTTGTTATGTTATATATTGTTTTAATTGATTTGTCATTATGTTAGGTAATTAGGATTTGTTAAGCAAATGTTTAGTCATTGAGAAATTTGTTATATATTGTTTGTGTTTATTTTTATAATTGTAGATTTAGACTTTATGTATAAATTTGAAGTGGTTAATGGATTTAAATTATGTTAATTTTGATCTTAATATTTTGTTTATTTTGGTGTTTACAATTTTTGTTTTAAAAGGGTGGTGTTGATAGGCACTAGTTAAGAGTTTGTTAGTGCACAATAACTCTATCTTAGTCATTAACTCTACTATATGTTCCTCAAAAATACATATATTCAATCATCTTACGTCTTGAATATCAAGTACCTCAAGTAACTCAATATATTTATAAAATTCATCATTTGAATACTTATCAATAAGCATATAAGGAAGGTATGTGCAAAAGCAAAACTTGTTAATTTATTTCATTATGTTAGTAAACATATATGCACAAAAGGTGTATGATCTAAATCCATACATTACTATATAGCATATCATGTCATGGCTCAAAATGTCATCATAAGATCATAATGAACCTTATTGTGTATGTTAATTGGGAAACATGACAGGAAAGATTTTGGCTAGTAGAACATATTGCATTTTGACGTAAAAGACTTACGAAGCATAAGATTGTAAATATATTATCTAGACTAGGGGTATCATGGATGGGTCACGTTCCATCTTGTAGATATATGTATAGCAAAAGATATGAATGAAATAATGTAGGAGAAGAGAGAGAGGATATATGTAATAGATAAAGAGAAGTATATGTACAAGAAAATAATGTATGGAAGGATAGATGTATAGAGGACAAATAAGAGTTAAGCAAGAGTATAGGGGAAGGTATTATGTTGTACCAATTTTGATCTGATTAATAGAATAGATGTCAGAGTTTTATCTATATAATGTGATTTGTTATTCTATGGATGTATAAATAGTTAATCATATGTCTGGTTATATTGGTGTTCATCTTTATATTATTGAGTCCGGGGTATAAACTACAACACTTAGAAAATACTTTGGGCTTAGAATTTTAGTTCGTGTTTCCCCAAATTTCTTGCTAACATTGGTTTCATTGTCGGGACCTTGGTTAGGTGATTTAAAGAACATAACACTCCAAAATTTTAAAATTTAAAATTAGACATCGAAAAAAGAGATACTCAACAAAGATATGAAAATCTAAAGAACTCTCTTCTTCGTGCTTACATTGTGAGACGGGGGTTAGGCACCAAGGGGATAGGGAATGGAAAGGGGGAATATTTCGAAAGGGATCTTCAAAGAGATGCGACTCCTAAGAGAAATGATACCAAATAAGTACCATGGGAAATGATAAAAGGATTAATGAATCCCCAAATCAATTATACCCATGGTAAAAGGAAATAAAACAATTACAATAAAGATTAGAGAACAAATTGATTTTGCAAAGAAAGTAAACATGGCTAATCCAAATGAAGAAGAGAAAAGAAAATAATAGAAGATGGAAAGAGAGGAAAGACACTGCAGAATAATGAAGACTATAGAAAGAATGAGAAGTGAGCACACCAATGAGGGTGTTGTTGAGCGCATCAAAGGGGGTGTTTCCAAGGGAAAAGGAAAAGGGGACAAATAAAATAATTGGGAAACTCTGCAAAGATCAAAAATTGTTGGGAAAAAGTATGACAACTGATAAATAGCTTAAATAAGAATATTAATGATTATGGAGAATCCAAAAGATTATTATTAGGGCCTTATAATAAGACCAAAACTCTATTATTACCACAACCTTTTGGAATTCCAATAATCATACTAGACCTATCAAACCTTACCACCAACTTGGATGATAGATTTGTGGAATATTTTAAAACTCCAGAGAATACCCTATATGTCAAAGGGAATTATTTAGAGGAGTTAGTCAATGGAAGTGTAAAGAAATTGAGAGAAGAATAAATAAGAAAAAGTAGAGAAAATAAGCTAAATTTGGGTGAAGGATTATGTTTACAATAAAATAGAATGGCATTAATAAATAAGAAAATGAAAAGATATTTTGAAGAGTCATAACCCCCTGACTAGGATCCATCCCCCCAGCCATATAAAAGTTGAAGAATTCTAAAAGAAAAGATACTGCAAGACAAGAGGAAAAGAGAAGAAGGAAGAGAAGTGGAGTGGGAAGAAATACTAGGAAACAAATACTTTGATATAAAACAAGCAAGAGACAAGGGTAGAGAACAAAAACCCTACATGGTAAGAAAAGTAAAGAAATCAAAAGAAGAAAAATCTAGTCCACAAATTTGAGAGATTGGAATCAAACAAAGAAAGGAAAAGATGGATTCTTTAATTAAGATCCCTATATTTTGAAAAGACACAACAAAAGCAGTAGAACACATATTCTTATTAAAATCTCTATGGGAAAGATAAGATATTCATGAAGATAAACCAAAACTACTTGACTTTGTATCCTCACTCTAGAAAGATGTTTTAGATTGGTATAAGAAGACCTATAAACATGGGAAAAAATGGAACGAAGTAAAACAAGAATTCCTTGCTAATTTTGATACTCCGAACATCCCAAGGGAAAGTGTAAGTAAGATGAGAGATCTAATATAAAGGGAAGAAGAATCCATAAAAGAATATGATAAACGATTCAAAGAAGACTGCTACAAAATAGAGGAACCGTTGACAAATAGATAGAAGATAGAATGGTTTACCTCCAAACTTCAAAAAGACATACAAACAGTTTTAGATGGTAGAGTATTCAAAACCTACATAGACCTAATTGTTATGGCCTACCACATTGAGGTCCAAACTTGGCATAGACCTCAGAGGGATGATATGAAGGAGAATATCAAGAAGTTACAACTCTCAGAAGAACAACTAACCTTACAAAAATCTTTTTTGGTGAAAGAAGAAACAAAGAAAACCAAAGAAATATGGTGTACCTACTACTCATGAGAGGGTCACCTTCGAAATGACTACCCTAAAGCTCAAGGAGAGAGAACTATCGTCACATTACATGTACAACTAAGGACAACTCTGGCCAAAACTAACTCAATGTATTGTGGGACATATCAAGAATGGGATAGTCACCTCACAGAAGACTGTCCTACCAACCAATTTCTGGTCCAAAACATAGTATCATCCTGATCTAAGATGCCCTATGCACCACAACTATGATGCAGACATAGATAGAAATATGGCATACATTAAAGGATTGGTGAAAAGACCTCTATACAATGTAGGATATAGCAACCACCATAGAGGGACAACAAAAATACATATGTGTTACAAAACAACCCACTACAAGACTATATGGGAGATAACAAACAATCTAGCTATAGAGGAAGAGGACATGGTAAAAACAACCGCCGAAGGAGAAAATTGACATTTTATAATTGTGATAAAATAGGTCATTATACCACAAAATGTTGTTCAAAAAAGAGAAGAAAATGTTCTTTCTACATAGATGATTCACATGATATATTCAAGTGTGATAAGGCTCAACAATATTATCAGAAAACCCCATGTTCAAGAAGTGATGAATTACAAGACAACAAAGGAGCTTGAGTGATTAGAAGAGTAGCACAAGGAGTCTAAATTTTCCAAATAATAGATAACTAGTCCTTAGACACATCAAATGAGGATTACTCTAAAGAAGAACAGTCACTACAGGGAAGCAAAAATAAAAAATCCAAAATGAAGAAAAATAAAGCCACAGTTCTAACAAGATAGGGAACAAATATCAGGAAGAATAAAAAAGAAATTGAAGTGATTACTAAACAATCAAAATCGGAAGAAGAAGAAGAAGAGTATGACCACTTTTGACCTACTAAAAAACAAGACCAAATAGTGGAAAGAGAAAGGAAACACATTATCCAATAGTAGAAGGATGAAATTGCCTATTTTTTAGAGGAAGAGGTAAGGATGTTGAAGAGTCTAGCCTCATTAGGTCAACAAAAATATTTGTTAGTAAAATTGAAACAATTAGGAAAGTATTGGAATAAACAGAATCAACAAGTACATCAGATTACCAAATATTAGAGCTAGAAAAATGGCCATATGCTAATTATTGCCAACCTGAATGACAATAAAATTAAGCATGTAATGATTGATATTGGTGCGGACCTCAACATTATTCTGGAAATTACTTGGGAGCGTCTAGGATGACCTAAAATTGTTAGAACACCAATGAACATTAGTCTAGTCAATGGGTTTGGCATGGAAAAATTAGGCATATGGAAGAACATATAAGTAAACATAAAAGGGATCAAACAAATTGTTGATTTTGAAATTATGGAGATGAAGGAGCCCTTCAACACATTTAGAGCATTGCTTGGGTTGAAATGGTTTGCAAATTCTAATGGTATAGTAGACTCTATAAAAGAAGAAATCTCCTTAGTAGATGACAACATAATAGTCCACATTCATCTAGGGGAAAGAGAAGACATAACCTACGTAGAGTAAATGGCACAAGACAAAGAAGAATAATATATAAGGAACCTTTATTCTATCTCAAATTTAACCACTACAGAAGAGGAGGAAGATCCTAATAGTTTCGAAGAGATTGAATTAGACAGTGACCATACTAGTACTGATAGCGATGATGTTTTAGAGGAATGGATACAAGATGAGCAAAAATTAACATCTTGAAAGGTATATGGCTTTCAAAGAGTATTCATGATATACGGTCAACCTATTAAGCCTCCACAACATACTGCAAATCCAAGA
This sequence comes from Sequoia sempervirens, assembly GCA_007258455.2. NCBI lineage: Eukaryota > Viridiplantae > Streptophyta > Pinopsida > Cupressales > Cupressaceae > Sequoia > Sequoia sempervirens. The sequence continues at coordinate 190,062,239 of VDFB02086081.1, read as the reverse complement.
ATCCTATCGTAAATATAGCAAAACATTAGACAAACACCAATCCAATAGGTTTTAGACTTCTTCATAAGGAAAAACACAAAAACATAAAGAAATCCCATTATTATTTTAGGTATGGGACTCTCTTGATATGTATCAAAATCATGAAACAATTGTCGAGGTATGCGGGAAAAACATGGAACCCAACCTGGGGATAGTGGCAACCCAAATACAAGATTGTGTGAAAAACTTCCAAGATGCCACTTCATTCACCACAACCTATTGGGGATTCTTTAAATCCCTCCAAAAAAAGTTCCAAGATAGGGAACACATCTCATACGATGTGGTTCACTAGTATATCATAGATATTATCTTCTTAGTGGACAAAGATTACACTTCCATAGAAGCCACCAAACCTAGGACTTCATGGATACCCCAACTTCCATATGAAGTATTCAACATAGAGATCCACAACTATGATCTACAATCCTCAACCTCCCTAAAGATCCACGAGCAAAGAAACTTATTACTTACTGAGAATACATGGATAACTTGGCTAAGAAGAAATTCGAGGAATAGTTTGACAAAAATAAAGAAAAGCTACATGAAAAATGGGGTCTGCCAAAGCCAAAGACAAAGGAGTAGAGCATGTCCATTCCCTAGAGGTCCAAAAGACTCCACCTGGGCACTCCATTGGTAGACCCTTTCCAAAGTGAACCTAGTAGGTTATGGAAGAGGAGAATCCCAACCACCCCTCCCAAAGTTCCACCAACAAAAGAAGCTACAAAATCCCTCCTACAAATGAGTGTGGAGAAGAAACCCAAGAGGAGAAAGGAATAATCTCAAAGATAGGTCTCCCCCCAAGTGGTAGATATAGAAGAAGAGGAGAAACCAACTCCAAAAAATATATCAATCTTGGAGGATACACCCATCTCAGAGACTACATCTATTCCAGAGGTCTCCCCACTGGTAGATTAGGACCAACTCTTCAGTGGACTATTCTGAAAAGAAGTGATGGACCTGAAACTCTAGAAATATCCCCACATGACAACACCTAATTAGTCAGTCATGGAGAGGGAAATAATCAAGTATCTAATAGAATCTAGTCTATCATTAGAAGACCTCTTGGATGAATTATTGGATCCCCTGATCACTAAATTAAAGAAAAGAAGAGAGAAATAAGCAAATTATGAAGAGTGGTTAAAGAACCTAGCCATTGGAGAGGTGGATACCACGGTAACCTCCCCACAAATTCAAAGGATTGTAGAGATAATTACTAAGGAGCTTTGATCTAAACAAAGACTAGATAAATTTATGATGGAAAAGACAAAGTTCACACAAATAATATATAAGGAGATAAAAGAGGCTACAAAAAGAGCCTATCACAAGCTACAAAAAGGGGAGGAAAACCTTAAGGTAGTGTCATCAGATTATGAACACTCTTCTCCTCTTCTGTACTTTGAGACACCATCATCCTCTACAACATATTCTATGCAGTTCATCAAGGATTTCTTGGCTAAGAAGAAGCAAATTTAGATAGTGACTTCTTTGCAACACCTACAACTACTGTTGGTAGGTTCACAAGTAGACCTGGGTAGCATATCACCATTACATAAGTTTCAATTGGGAGAAATCCTCCACTAAACAACAAGAGAAGAAATTTTGTAGCATCATGTGGAGAGCTCTAACCATTTAGAGGAGCTAGTGAAGGAGATACAAGGAAATTTCCCTCACATCTCAGGGGGCTCGTCACAACCATTGGAAACACAGTTGAGAAATTTGTTAGAGGGGGTGATTAATGACAACCAACTACATAAGCAAACAATGCAACAAAAAATACAAGCATAGTTGCAAAAGGTCACGATGGATGAGGAAAGAAAGAAGTGTGCTACAACACACTTTGCTTTGGAGTCACAAATCTAGACCTTGAAGAACACAAACGGGGATATGAATTCCCTCTACTAGTTTTGCTTACAATGGCCAACAATAACAATACCAACAAAGGCTCAAATGGATCAGCTAGAAGTCCAAATTGTTCAATGATCAATAACATACAATGCATTATAGGACACAAATGGTCAATAAGGGTACAAATAGAATCCCTACACACATAGTTTCAACAACTACAACATCAAAGAGATAAAATCCAAAACAAATTCCACCAACTCTGAGAGGTATTCAGCCTAAGAATAACACACATTATTGGAAATCTTTCAAGAGGCACAACTACTTGCACAAAAAATATAAATTCCTTAGACATTATTGAAGGTAGAGAAAATCCTACTACAGATCCAAGTACAAGCACAACAACTACACCTGGCCACAACCCAATGGGACACCACATTTTCTAGTCTCAAGGACATCTACATAGATATAATCCTAGCAGAGTAGCGTTGACTTGAGGACAAGTCAACATTTTGAAAGGGGGAATGATGTTAGTTGAGAAATAGGATAAGAAAGTTATCGGCTAGTAGAACATACCACATTTTGGCACAAAAGGCTTGTGGAGCATAAGATTATAAGGATATCATTTAGAATAGGGATATCATGGATGGGTTACGTCCCATCCTATAGATATATGTATAAGGAAAGATATGAATGACAAAATGTAGGAGAAGAGAGAGAGGATATATATAATAGACAAATAAATATATGTACAAGAAGTTAATGTATGGAAGAATAGATGTATAGAGGATAGGTAAGAGTTAAGCAAGGGTATAGGGGAAGGTATTATGTTGTACAATTTTGATCTAATTAATATAATTCCATACCGTATTTTTATCTATATAATGTGATATGTTATTTTATGGATGTATAAATAGTTTAAAATCGTATATTTGGTTGCATTGGTGTTCATCTTTATATTATTGAGTCTGGAGTATGAACTACAACACTTAGAAAATACTTGGGGCTCAAAAATTTGGTCTGTGTTTTCCCATATTTCTTGCTAATAGTGTATATTAAAAATATTGAGACTTTGGTATATTCATTCTAAGTATTATAGGTTATTTCTGTAGATCCCTTTCATGGATCTCTCTTACTACTATGGATTAAGTCTACATGCATCCTCAAATGATCCTCTCCAACTACCATAGAGTCCACAAGCATCCTCACAAGCTTCCCTTTGACTACCATAGATCAAAATCACATGCTTTAGCCAAAAAAATTATACTTGAATCACTTTCACAAATGATTCTCCAAAATTAGTTGAGTTACCACATCATAAATTTTTCTTGTATTCATCCTTAACAAATATTCATGGGACCAATAGATAAGCATGACTGATTTAGAGGGTGTTAAACTTATTAATATGTCATAGATAATCCATTGTTGAAATATAGGGTAAATGTCACAATGGAAATAATGAATATAATATAGAGTTTAATTTGATTAAGAAGTGATTAAACCAATAAAATTATATCAATGAAATAATGGATATAATATATAAAGTAAATTAACAAACTCATAGAACATAAACCATTATAATGAATATACATGGAGAAACCCTTGCGAAAAAAATATCCCTAAAGATGAAAGAAATGTAATAGCAGAAAAACTTCCTACTCTAATAGAATAAGAGAGACATTAGTAGTTCAAACAAATACAAAATAATAAAAAAGAATTCACCACAATGAAACATTATTTACCCTAGAAAAACACTTTCAAGAAAAACCCAACCTTAAAAAATGAAACCAATTTATTCACTGTACCAAATCCAATTACAATATGCATTAGTGAGATCAAGCCCTCACGAGAGAAAAATAACATAATTCTAAAGAATTTTTGGCATCATAAACTTTTGTTAAATCATACAATCATAAAAAATATACATCTCCAAAATATGAACCAATATTTATAAGCAAGACCCAAAATTAGAAACCACTAATGGACTCTAAAACTATGGGCTAAAAGCAATAGCAAAATTCCCATACAAATCTTGATTCCCAAATTAAGAAGATAAAAGTTAGAAACTTTCTATTTCAACTAAAACACTCCACTTAAGATCTTATTTTCCTTTTTCATAATGTTTACACGTGAACTAAAGATATTCCTTATCTAATCGAAGTCCACAATTAATTATCCCTTTTCATGTTTTGTCTAATCCAACAACTCTTATCCACCATACAATTTGTCATAGTTGTGTTTGTCAACTTTCATGAAAATAAGTAATAATTATAAATTTCTAAATTAAAACTACACATGACAATCAAAGATAACTAAATATTAATATTAAAAAAAACAAGGTTGAGACATCTTTTTTCCCAAAATTTTCCCACTTGTCAAATACCTCGCACAACCATAAGGGGAACACCAACATCTAATTTCTAAGGGTTGTTAAGCCCTTAGATTCACTACACCATTTAGACTTCTCTGCGCTCAAGCTTTGTCAACATATCTACAATATTCATCAAATTGTTAACCTTTTTAAGCATCACCCTTCCATCCTCCACCATGTCATGAATGAAATGATACTGAACATCTATATGTTTCATCCATGAGTGAAAATTTACATTCTTTTCTAGGCTAATGACACTCTAACTACCACATTCAATTCAAATTGATCCCTAACTTCTAAGTCTAATATTTGAACACAATCTTTGAAGCCAAATTCCCTTCTTATAGGAATGAGTATTTGCAATGTACTTTGCATATATAGTGGATAAATTTATTATAGCCTATTGATTTCTTACCCAACTAATTGCACCACCAAATAGATTAAAAATAGAACCACTAGTAGATCTTCTACTATCCATATCTCCTACCCAATTTGAGTTAACAAACCCTTCAATTTCCAAGTGATACAAGTACTCTCCTTAGTAGCAAATAAAATACTATGAAGTTCCTCACAAATACCTAAAGACACTTTTCATTATTTCTTAGTGCTCTTTGCTAGGATTAGCCATACAATGACTCAAGGCTCCTAATGCTTGGGTGATGTCTAGTTTGGTGTAAACCATAACATACATTAGAATACCAACTACAATAGAATAAGGAATATGAGACATATGCTCCATCTTTCTAGGTGAAGACGAATATTATTCGACTAATAAATTATTCCAGGCAGTAAAATGGGAACACTCATTAATTTATAGTCTATCATACTAAACAATGTAACAAAGATTCAACACACTTACTTTGACCCTAGAGCTTTCTATTAGCTTTATCTCTTTTTATATTCATGCCTAAGATGAAATTATCATCACCCAAGTTCTCTATGTCAAACTATAATGAAATATGCAACTTCAAATTTTGAATAATCTTGTTATTGTTACCAAATATCAACATAATATCCACATACAAAGTGATAACAAGGAAAATATTACCATCATATTTGAATTACACATAGTGATCTAATTTGGAAACAAATCCTAACTTCAATGCATATGCATCAAAATTTTGATAACACATTCTAGGAGAATGTTTAAGACCATACATAGATTTTTTTAATCTACAAACCAATGGATCCTTACATTTTACCATGTAGTGCTCAAGCAATGTCATGCAGGTTTCTTCCTCTAAGTCGCCATGTAAGAAAGTTATCTTCACATCCATCTACTCAAGATAAAAAGTTGTTGCAAATTATAATAAGAATAGAATGGATGTTAGCTTGAAACTTGGAGAAAATATAGATCCTTGTAATCAATTCCCTCTACCTAAGAATATCCCTTTATAATAATATAGTCTTCTACATTTCAACACTACCATCTAAATTTCTTCTTGAAAGTTGATTTCCAACCAACTTGCTTCTTACCCTTTGGAAAATGGACTAGTTCCCAAGTGTCATTCTTCTTTAAAGAATCCATCTCATTATCCATGACCAACTTCCAATATTTTCCATCATCCATCTCTATTTCCTAGAAGTAACAATTTGAGGCTTATTAGTGTTAGCAATCAAGGCAAAAATGTATGTAAAACTATGTAAATTGCACCTCTTTGTTTTTTTTATCTTGCTAAGTGAATATCCTCAAATATTGAGGTAGAGGTTCTTGTCAACTCACTAAAATCCCTATATTATCCTCCTCATCATATCCATCCTAAACCTCTAGTTCAACCTTAGGTGCAATTTTCTCAATCTTTGGCTATACTTGCAATATAGACTTTGCACTCTCATACAATTTATCAAGTATAGAAGAAGGCCCAATCTCTCTAAGATCACATTATAACTATATAATACCTTTCCAATCTCAAGATTCCATAACTTGTATCATTTCACATCATTACCATAATTGATGAAGGTACAATTTACTACCTTATAATCCAACTTTGACTTCTTCTCCTTAGGCACATAAGAATATGCCTCACAAAAAAAACTTAAAGGCACTAAAGTGAGGTATTTCTTCCTATCCAAACCTCAAAGGGTATTTTATCCACAAGTGTTGATGAAGGCGACCTTTTAATTAAGTAACATGTAGTGCTAACTACCTCTACCCAAAGTTTTTGTTCCAAACCAATCCCATTGAGCATAAGTTCCATAGCCTCTCCATAAATGACATGTTAATGTGTTGTATAACTATATTTTTTAAAAGATTTTATGGATTTATCTTATGTTATGCAATACCATTCTCTTTACAAAATCTATCGAACTCATATGCACAATATTCTCCATTGTTTTTTATTCTCAATACCTTGATATTTCTACTTGTCTATTTTTTCATAAGATCCTTAAAGTATTTTAACCAACTAAAAACCTCAAATTTATGCCCAATAAAATAGACCCAATTCCTCCCATATAAATCATTAATAAAAGAAACTTAATGCAAGGATTTTTCCAATGAAGACACATTTACAAGACCAAACACATCACCATGAACAAGATCTACATACCATAAGACATGTTGGATTGAATTAAGTTGAATACAAATATATTTTCCATAAATAATATTTTCTAAATGTAAAAATAAAATAAAAAAATCAATTAACTCAGGCTCTACAAGATTTTAGTTTTTCAAGGTCTTAAGACCCTTCTCACTAATGTGGCCCACACACTCATGCCATAGCATAGTATTCTTAGTAGTTAAATTTCTTTATGAGGTGAGAGAATGCTTTGGAACCCCACCTTATGTTTTTCCTTGCTACAAAATGTATTTTTTATTTATATATTTGCTATAAGTCTTGTTGCAAGTGATCCCTTTTTATAAGTATGGATCTTGTAGGTGTATATGCTAGAGGTGCAACTAAATTGTCAAACTAAATGTAGGTATTAGAATTATAGTGGAAAAGAGTTCCAACCCAAAATCCCTTTTCCAACACCATGGGTTCATGAACCATATTACACCCATCAACAACAAAGAACACCCACATCATTCATCTTGCTAACAAACAACAAGTTTTAGGCAAAACTTAGGATGTGTAAAAATCCTAAAATACCTTTGGTCCTTCCATTAGAGGATATAATCTTCACTCAACCACACCCAAAAATGCTTAAAAATGTTTTTCACCAAGATAGACCTTTCTACCATTGAATTTCTCATACTCAAAAAACCACTCCTTGTGGAGATTCATGTGGAAGAGATACCATAGTTGATCATCTATGCATCCTCATATGCATGCATGGAAAGGGCTGCAAAAAATGCATATGATTCATCTTGAGAATCTTTAGAACCTAAATCATCATCCAAATCATTCTTTTATTTCTTCTTCTTGTAATCCTTCTTGATGTGGCATTTTTTTACCACATTTCCAACATACTGCCTTGGATTTACTAAGAGACTTAGATATTTTTTAATCCTTTTTCTTATCCTTCTTTCATTTTTCCTTTGACCATCCATGAGAAAATATTGATTCCTTGGATAATTAAAATCTATTCTACCTCATCTCCTTTAAGAAAAGAGAAGTTGCTACCTCATCAAGCACATTGTTTGAAGTAGTACTTTTAATGGGTATCAACAGATTATCCCATGAGTCTAGTAGAGAAGATAAAAAGACCATGCATCAATATTACTCCTTCATATTTACACCAACAGACCGTAACTAGCTTAAAATAGTGTTAAAATATTTAGGTTCTCAACAACCAAATCTCCACCACCTATCCTCAAAGAATATAAATTCTCTTGTAGAAAAATCTTGTTCACCAATTATTTGTCTTGGTACATCTTTCTTGGCTTTTCCTAGATGGATGTGGTAGAGGATTCTTCTACAACATTTAGGAGCATTGAATTTTCCAAATAAAATTGAATGGGGCTTCTATCTTTTTTATCTAACCTAACCCAAGCTTCATCCTTCATACCTAATGGTTCATATTTAAAGATTTTTTTCCATAGATATCTATCTATCAATAAATTATATATTTTAAGCTTCTATAACTTGAAGTTTCTATCATTAAATCAATTCATCTCCATGCATGACATACTTTCCATTTTTCCTAAAAATATTTAGATCTTGTACACACAACTACCACTCAATCTGTGATTAGTGAACAAAAAAAAAAATCTACCACCTAGGAAACAAATTTGATCAATATTTGATACCAAATTAAAGGAAGTTGATATCACAAAAGATTCCTACACTAATTGAATAGGAGATACATGTATGCAAGGTCTAATGGTTCAAAAAATGAAGAAATAAATACAAAAAAATTCACCACAATGACACAAATTTACTTGGGGAAAAACCTTTTAAGAAAAATCCTAACTTCCATAACTCAAACCAATGCATTCACAATACCAAATCTAGTTACAATACACCAATAGGCTCAAGAATTCATATGAGAAAATAATAAAATTCTAGAGAAGTTTTAACAACATATCCTTCTATAACATCATACAATCATTAAAACATATATATCTCCAAACTATGAACCAAAATAAATAAGCAAGACCCAAAACTAGAAACCACCAAAAGTTTCTAAAATCAAGAGAGAAAATTAGTTGTTAAAAGCAAGATCAAAATATCCATACAAATTCCAATTCCCAAATTAGGACTTGACAAAAGTTAGAAATTTCTCTTTCAATTAAATCACTCTGCTTGTGATCTTATTTTCATTTTTTTAATGTGCATATGTGAACTAAATATATTCCTTATCTTATCCAAATTTAACTCCCCCTTTTCATGTGCTTTCTAATCTGGAAATAATTATCCACCTTACAAGTTATCATAATTAAATTAAGAAAATTTCATGACAACTAAGTGATAATTACAAATTTCCAAATTAAAAATGCACATGAAAATGAAATATAATTAAATACAAATATTGGAAAAAGTAAGGTTGAGAGACCTTTTCCCTAACAAAAGAGACTCGAGCTTGTATTATTCTCAAAAGATAAAATATAATAATATAACCCAATTATCCCTCCAATAGAATACTATTTTATAAAAGTAACTACAAAGAACCATACTATCCACTATCCCATGCCTCCAATATATATGAAAATTGAAAACAGTAAACCATTAAGTGGTATCCAAAACCATGAGACAAAACCATGAATTGTAGCAAAAATCCAATACCCCTATGGTCTTGATTATATGGGAAAAACAGGTTTTGAAGGAACTTGAAACCCTTTAAAAATGTAGAAACAAAATGTTGCTCAAAAGATGTGACACTAAACTATCAACAACAACCATCAGTAAAAAACAACAAAATAACAAGAAAGAAACCGAGACCCAACAACAAAGAAACAACCACCAAAAAACACACAATAGGACACTACTTCATGCTTATTAAGGTGTTGGCCACCTCAAGTTCCTGGTTCCTATGAAGCCCAATCATGTCAAACAATTCTTTTTTCTCATCCTCAAAAGACTTCCTCCAATCACCCGCCCCTCTAGCAACAGGGCCTTTAACATCATCCTTACCACCTTTTTTCCCTTTTCCTTTAGACCCCTACTCCTTCTCCATCAACTCAAAAAAATAAAATTGGTCCTCTCTAAGCTCACTGATCTTGCGGAATAGAACCTCCAAAGAATTTGTGCTATTCTTAACAAAAATATGACAAACATGGAGCAATTTCTTGATATCCGCATTGGTATCCAATACCTTGGCTTCTAAATTAGCTAGGCATTGTTCACATAAGGACTTGAAATTAGTGAAAGAATGCTCAAGATCAACAATTCTATCAATCATAATATCCGAGGTAGTTCCTTTCAAAATATTCTGGACATTCTCTTTCAATCCCCTGATTTTGATGTTAACCCTATTGAATTCCTATAGAGTCCATTTTTCCAATTTGAAAGTACCAATGGTCCCCGCCCTTGCCATGTCAAGTAGCTCGAACATTGAGGTGGTGTCATCATTAAGATAGGAGAAGTACTCCAATAGGGGGTTAACCTTGAGAGGTTCTGGCTTCACATGCTTCTGCTCAACATCCTCCTCCTCCTGCACAGGTTTCTCACCAACAGGTTTGACATTTGGTGAATTTCGAACTGGGGAATCATCAATTTCCACCGCCTTCTCCTCAAAAGACTTCTCCTTGCAAAGCTCCATGGTATCCTTTACCACATATTTTGTGGCCAAGTTCCTCATCTTGGTAATGCACTTAGAAGCTCTTCTAGGCTTCTCCTTGGCCTCCATGGTCACAACATTCTCCTATAATCCCTCCTCTTTACCCCTTGCCTCAGTGTCATCCTAACCAATATTCATAGCATCATCCTTGGACCTGGAATCCCCAGAACCCACATTTGTGTCATTACCATCGGACTGGGACTTCGACTCATGAAGAATAAGCTGCATGTCTTCCCATTTTTCTTTAGGGTTACCCTTCTTTCTCTTCTTAGAAGGGGCAACTGCAGGGGAGGGAGACCTATCCTCACCTTCTTCATTCCACTCCTCTTCCTCAACCATGTTGGTATCCGAACCAGATGAGCTAGAATCCTCACTTAAAGTATTATCCTTGCCCTTAATTAAGGTGGTAGGAATTAAGGCTTTTACATGTTCCATAATTAACAAAATGAGGCCCTCGTGTAGGACCGATGCCTTCCTATTTTTCAAGTGCACATACACAGAGACCTCCATGGAGGACAAGAGAAAGAAAGGAAAATAAATAAACAACCCATGCCTAAAATGATTTAAAAGAGTAAAATGATGGCCAAGGATTACAGTGAACCTGCCTTCCAGAGTCATATACCGCATGATAATTTCTACTATATCCACCCATATCTTCTTGAGAGACTTCCGCTCATAGCTCCAAGCCTCCATCTTGATGAGTTTTATTTGTTCATCATCTTTAAAGAATTGAGCCATTGCCTCCTCATTGCTCTTCTTATATTTGAAGAATTTGTGACCAATCATAGGCAACCTAGTCACAATAGCTATAAGCTCCTCATTGATGTCAACTACCATTCCCTTAATCTAGAGTTTACAATTGTGCCAATATGAAACAAACTTCGTCAAAGCATTGGGATCATGTCCATGAAGCCTTTCCAGGAAAGGTGTAAAATTCCTGTGTTGGAGAATCCTCTAAATTTTCTTCTTCTTTCTCAGATTCGCATAAGAATGGGGCTCAATTCTACTTCAGTCACCCCTCATATTCAGAAAAACTAGTAGCACAAAACCCTTGCAAGAAGCATTCAACTAAGAGCCAACAAGTTGAGTGATACCCACAAAGCGTGCAAGTATAAAGTTGATACTGATGGTAAAATAAAGCCACCACATAAACTCAACCGAATCCATAATTTCACATTAAGATCTTAGTTGCTTTGGGAAGGAGAGAGTAATCCTCCCATGCTCTATACTCATTAACTTTGACAGCTTCATTAGCAAAAAATCAGCCAATGAATTACCCTCTTGATATATGTGAAAAACATGAGTTTCCTCACAAGATCTCAACATCATAATAGCATCCTTAATCAATTGATCAATGTTCTAGCTAGGCTTATGGGTACCATGTATACAATTGATGATGTTTAACGAGTTTCCTCCCACCCATAATTTAAAGTAGCCCATATCCATGACAAATTTAATACTTATAAATGTAGCCTCAACCTCAGCACAGTGATTTGTTTGATTTCCAAACGAGAGTGCCATCATGCGTAAGAGCCTACCATCCCCACAATACCCCTATGGTCATGGTCAAGCATCTTGGAATATTATGTAACTCCTAATACACACCCATTATGAATTATAAATTTTATAGATTTGTTCATAATGGACAAATTGACCAAGATCCCATAATTAGATGTTTTGTGAGGGCATTGTTTTCCTAAGCATATCACTAAATATGAAAGATATTTTTATAACTTATATCTTGATTGATTATTTGTAATATCAATATTAAATCTCATTTTATTCAATATCTCAAATATCTCAAAGAAAAATAAATCCTCTCCCTTACATGAGCATCTAACTTAGATCCATTCCATGATGTTTAGAAATTAGACAATATTTATCATCTACATAATTACAAGGCTTAGGGCTTGCAAGGTTAATGCCACAACTAGTCCTAACATTCATGATACATAAAGGAAAAACTTATAATTTAATTCCATCTAATTTTTGTATGAATACCACTTTATATAACCATTGCCATTAGTGTTCAATTATATCCTTAAATGTTAATAATTATTAAATTTTTTAATTTAACATTATAGTCATATTCATAATTAGACATAAACCATAATAAATTTGAAAATGTGCATCAATGATTACATTTATCCACTATAATAAATTGGTTAATTCATTCATAATATGTATGCCATTTATTATGTTAGTTAATTAAATGAAATCAAACATATGAAATACTTTATGTGTCTTAAATTTAATCCACTAATATAAGTTAATTTATTAAAAGAAAAAACATATATTTTTAGGGTTAGAAAATAGGTATATAGTATAAGGCTTTAGGGAGTGGAAGCAAAAAGAAGTGTTTCAATTTTGGCATAAGTGGATCACTCAAATTGTATTTTTAGCCCATTTTTTATTTTTAATTAAGAAAGAATGTGAGATTTGGCTATGAAGCCAATGAAGCCACCCAAAGAACAAATGACTAAAGGAAACCAAAGAACAAAAGAATAAGTTTTACTCTATTCAATAAAAATTCAATGTATATCAAAATAAGTGATTACAAATGTACTATAGGTGAGTATATATATATGATATATAACTTAGGAGACTAGAAATACAAACAATTTGGGATAATGTAAATATTCCCCAAGTAAACTTAATTTAGTGCAAAAAGAACCTTAGTGGAGAAATAACTAGAAAATGAACTAGTTAGATAATGTACCTTGTTCACACTAACACCCCCCTTAAGTGCAACTTAGGGGAAGAAAAGAGAAAAAAACTCAAAGATGGGGCTTGAAAATAAGGTATAATGAGGTAGACATGTACAAATATCCTCTCAAAATAGAAGAGAATGAGAAAACCAAGTGGGAAAAAACTCCTCTCCATGAGATGAAAAGGAACAAAGACCTAAGTGACCCTCCTAAAAATATGTCAAGTGCACCTCAAAAAGAGATTGAAATTGGATGTAATTTCTCTTAGTGAAGGGTTTGGTGAAGACATCCACAACTTGGTCTATTATTAGACAATAACACAAATCAGTGACCTACTCTTGAATCAACTCCTTAATAAACTACTCTCTTTGAGATCTGAATGGCACTTTGGTTGTCTTAGTAGATGATTGATGGCTTTTGAAAAGTTATTCCAAATTCAATGAGAATATTCTAAAGCTATGACCTCAATGGTACTATTAATAGATTCTCGATACTTAGCCTCAATCAAAGAGAGAATAATGGTATGCTACTTATTTCTCTCTAAAAAATGGGATCGTCTAAACCAAGGTAAAAACTATAGCTAGATGCAGACTTATGATCATCAAGAAAACCAACCCAATTGGAGTTTATGTATCCAATTAGATTTGAACCTATGCTTATTCCATAATGAATCCCAAAACTATGAGTGCCTTTCATGTAGTGCAAAATCTATTTGGCTACCTTCTAATTAAGCTTATGAGGCTCTATTATGGAGCGTGAAACTATGCCAATTGTAAATGAAATGTTAGGGTGTGTATGTGGATACCAATAAGTTGATGTTATAGAGTCATCAATAAGTGATGTGAAACACTTTTCCTCAAGCTTGATTCCAAATAGAAAGAGAGTCACTGCATGCTTACAATCAGTCATGTGAAAATAAACTAGAATATCAAGAGCATACTTGGGTTGGTAAAGAGAGATCCTAGAAGAGTTTTGAGTGATCTTGATCTCAAGAAAATAGTGCAAGAGATCCAAGTTAGTCATTAAAAAAATGGTCATGCAAAGTAGTAATGACTCCAATGATAATGGATGAGATGCTCCTTATGCCAATACCATCATCAACATAGAGAACCAAGAAAAGAAGAGCATCCTTGTATCTCAAGATGTAGACATTTGGATATGATTGGCATATGAATAACCCAACTAAGAGAATAAAGGATTCCATCTTGTCATACCAAGCCCATGGGGCCTACTTGAGTCCATAGAGAGACTTCCTTAGTCTCAAATCAATGAATAATACGAAATGAATCCCTATGGTTGTTCCAATAAAATATCCTCCTGTAGATCCCTACAAAGAAATGTACTCTTTACATCCATAGATAATGTACAACCCAACCATGAGTTGCAATAATAGGAAGAGTCAGGTGAATCAAGTTCATCTTGGAAACAAGGGCAAAGGTTTGAATGTAGTCAACACTAGGAACTTGTGAGAAATATTTGACCATATGTCGTGCTTTAAACTTGTCAACTAATCCATTTACTATAAATATTAGTTTGATAGGTCCACTTACACTAAACTAGTTTTCTTCCTTGAGGAAGTGAAACAAGCTCCCATGTGTTGTTTCAAATCAAAGAGTTCTACTCCATGGATAAATCCCAATTATAAATGTTTGGTGTCTCGTGAAAGGATTATAGATTTGAATATGTGGCAATATAGGAATGTGGAATATCTTGGTGCTATGACTGAGTCATCCTAGTGTCTAAAGGATCCCCAACAAGAGTGCATATAGACTTGATTGTTTGATGAGCCCAATGAGGCATAGTAGAAGGAGATGGAGGAGGAGATTCCTTATTCTTTGAATGTGAGCTTGGTGAATGGGGAGGTGAATCCTCATGACGATTCCTACGAGTAGAAGAAGCTAGAGGAAAAAACTCTAAGTTAGTATCATCTGAATATGCTATGGAGGAAGGAAGAATGTGAGAGGATGAGCTAGGTGAGCTTTCCTTAATATGCACACTACACTTAATCAAGAGCTCATGCGTCTCAAGATAAAAAATACAATATCCTTCGACACCATCTAGATATCCAACAAAGATGTAGGGCCAAATCAGAGGTTTTAAGGCTCTATGCTTCTTGAAAGGAATGCATACCCGTGCAAGTGAGCCAAATAATATGAAATGTAACACAAGTTTCCTACCATACCAAGCTTTAAAGGGAGTGACTTCCTTCAATACATTATGGGGAACCCTATTGTATATGTGAGCAACATATTTGATAACTCCAACTCAATATTCAAGTGTAAGGGAGCATGCAATTCAATATCTATTTATGGGATCTATTTTTTCTCTCTACTACACCATTTTCTTGAGGTGTATAGGTGACAATATGTTGAAGATCAATCCTTTAAAGAATACAAAAGTGCTAAAAGTGGTGGTTCACATATTCATTGACATTGCTAGTGCAGAGAATCTTGGCATACTTTCTAATTTTTTTCTCAACATGAGCCTTACACTCTAGAAATATATCAAAGAATTTACCTTTTTCAATGAAAGAAGATCCATGTGTATCTAAACTAGTCATAAATGAAAGCCAACAAATAGTGATCCTTATTGAAAGACAAGGATGAAAAGGGACTAATAGTTTGCAAAAAAATCCATCTATGGCCATGAAAAATGTGGTCAAAGATGTTTACAACTTGGCCTGTGCATCCAACACTTGATTTTGTTTGCAGAGAAAAGTTTTCCTTAAATACTTGATCACTTATTTATGTTCATGAAGTTATTTGAGGTCAATGTATAATGATGAGTGACATTAGATTGATAATTACAAGAAACCCCTCCTATCACTTAGGAGATAGAAACCAATGAACACAATTGCTTTATTTATTTAAGTTTATCTTAATTTAAGATAATTTTCAATACTACAAGAAATTTTTCATGACTTAGTGCTTTTTTATACTATTTTATTCTTAACATTAAAATAAAATATCTTTGGATGAGTAATTTTTATTTGACTAATTTTTTATTTTTTTTAAAATATTTTATTAATTATATTTAAATAATACAATTAGAAGATCTTATTTCCATCTTCAAAGGAAATTGAATTTAACACTTCAAATATTTAAATTACAATAATTTAATTTTTTATAAATAAAAATATTAAATTTTACAAGATATAATTATCGTTTTTTGACAAGATATACATGGTTGAAGTTTAAAAAATTACAATTAGAAGATCTCAATCATATCTTTGAAAAAAACTAAACACATTTCTCCCCAAATAATTAACTTATGACAACTTAATTTTCTACAAACAAAAATATTATATTTTATAAGATATAATTGTTCCTCTTTGACAAGATATATATAGCATAATATAACACATAAAATAATATCCATTTCATGTCTTTAAATAAATAATCATACTATCCTTTATACCTTTGATTATTTTCCACCTATTTTTTTAATATATGTAAATATTATTCTAAAGACACCATAAAACTTTCGCCAACAAAAAGTAAAACCATTCTTGATGAGGATAACATAAAATAATATTTGTTTAAAAAAGAATAAAGGTGAGAAGTCTTTATTCGAAATATGTGGCAACACGTTTAGAGTCTCACGATAAACATACATTTGTGCTATGTATTGCCGACAAAATCCTGGTATCCGAACAACATCAAGGGCCTATAGCTCAGTGGTAGAGCATTTGACTGCAGATCAAGAGGTCACCGGTTCGAACCCGGTTGGGCCCTTTGTGCTTTTTGAACTGATCTGCGACCTGCTTTAAAGGTATCCGGATCACTTTTTATTACCTTTTTAACACCACTTTTCTGTCTACGGTTTTTTTTTTAATCATTTCTTTACTCTTTACACACAGCAAGCACGGAGAAAACTTTCTCTAAATTTATTTTTTCAGGTTTCTCACAAATAAAATAAAATAAAAATTATTTGCTGTTAGTTATTTATATTTGATCAATTATTTATGAGGGTTATTTGTATGGTTGCGAGGTTGATTTAACAAATTGTAGACTTTATTTATTTTTTATTTTTTAAATTAAAGTTTACACTTTTTTGATAATTTCTTTAATCTTTTTATCTTGAGTCAATTAAATATATATTTTAGGAAACTTGATGTTATATTTATTATAAGCAATTGAACTTTTCATAGTATAATATTATTTAGATATTTTTATGTTTAATGGAACTTCATTAATTATGTTTTAAAAGATGGTGGAAATCAATAATAACATAAACACTTAGAATTAAAAAGTATATTAAGGATTGGATTCTTATGCAAGGAAATCTTAAAGTTGATCAATTTTTACAACAAATTTAACAAGTAGAACAAAAACAATCAAACATTTTGAAGAAAGAGAGTCGTGAAGATTTATGGATCTAACACATTAATTGTGTAGAGAGGAACATTATTAAAAAAATTATGTAGAAGGTTAGGGCTAGCTCTAAAGAGTTTGAATGTAATTTTCATAAAATTTTAATAATAGATTGAACTCATTAGTTTTCTCATGCTATTAGTCTTGGTTTGATTGATTGTCAAAAAAATAAAATAATTTCACAATATACATTAATGAAGGAGTAGTTATAATAAGACTAAAGGGTAAACACACAAATGATGGGGAAAATAAAGCCAAAAGAGGTAGTGAGAACCTAAGAGGCATGACCACCCCAACACCAACATAATCATAGAGGGAAAGAAAAAGACTAGGGAAACATTAATAAAAAGTAGAAAAAAGATGCATTAAAAACCTTGAAGCAATATGCTTTAGAGCATGAGATGCATTAAAAACCTTGAAGCAATATGCTTTAGAGCTAAGAAAATTGTATAGGGAAAAAATGCTAGCTTAAAATAAATGGAAACAAACCCACTTTTCATGCCAAAAAAGCTTTTATGATTTTTCAAATCTCATTTTTAGGCTTTTAGCATTCATTAGAACTCTTTCTTCCTTCATTTGAAATGACAATGTCTAAATTTTTCAATTTGTTAATTTCTTTTTTCATCTCCCTTCACAAAGTTGATTTGACACCAACCCATATTAGCCCAATTTCCCCCATTTTGCACAATTGAATTTGAGCTTGTACTATCCAATCATACAAGCCTTCCAATAAATATTTTCCTTAACAACATTATAAGAGGAAATCATTGAATCAAATTTCTTTTGGAATACATCTCATCCCTTAAGTTCCTTGTAGTCACAAAGTTCTAATTCCCTAGCTTTTATTTTTAAGGAATCTATTTTTCTTTAATGATTTATTTTGCTCCTTGTAGAACTTCATTGGTGGAATGACATGAATTTCAAAAAATATTTTTATTTCTCATTCCATAAAGACTAACAAAACATTGTTGGGATAACATTTAGTTAAATTCTAAGGAATTTTGGTTTGGTTTTATAATCCAAACATAGATAAGATCCATAATGCCATCAGGAAACACCTAGTAAAAAAATTAGTCCATTCTTGGAGTATTAGTACATGACTAGAAGATTATTTACTTCTTCATATTTAATTATACATATCTCACATATTGAAGGACCTACACAATCTCTCTCTCTCTCTCTCTCTATATATATATATATATAAGATTGTTTATAGTTAATATTTTTTCCATGCATCATAGTCAAAACAAAAACTTGGTCTTGGGTCAACCTTTAAATCCCCAAACCATCTTCCAAAGATTTGAGGAGTGGGCACAAGCATATTGCAAGGTCATCATTTTGTATCCCTCTTTGGTCCTTTACTATACTAATGTATAGAAGTTCCAAAGTAGTTGTCCACATATAAAATATGATTAATATAATATATGATTAATATAAAAAATAGAATTCAAGTATAAAGATTCTTTCCTTATCTCCTTGTGATTTCTTTATAAGAATAAAATCCTACAATATTCTCAATCTAATATTTCACTCTTTGAATTTCATCCAATTTTTTTTTATTGTCTCTTAATTGAATACATGATTCTTGTATGAGATTAGCAATATTAAATTAAAAACCAATGTAAAGCCATTAAACCAAGAATCTTCCCAATATGGATGTTTCCCTACTTGCCTATTTTCCACAAAATATTCCACCAAAGAAAGAAAAGAGAAAGAAAAACTATCTCATATAAATGTACCTTTTGGGGAGTTAGGAATTATGGAAAGATGCACTAGGTCAACATTGTACACACTACTTGAGGAGTCTTGTACATTCACTAACATTATTTTACACAAAGAGTGGTGTTAGCCCATTCAATGTTATGAATTCTCATCCCTTTCAAATATTTTGGAAGGATAACCTTATGCCATGCAACAAAAGAAAAAAATATTTATTGTCTAGTTTCTTTCCAAAAATTAAAGGCTTTCAAGATATTTCTTATCTCTTACATTTTGTGTTCCTTGATAATAGCAAATTGATAATAGGAATTGATTAGAGCATATTTTTAGTAAGGGTGAATTGAAACCCATTTAACCTTGTGTAAATTTAAAAATTGTATACTTCACTCTCATGTTTTCTACTCATTTCTATTCTTGCCACCGTATTGGATCTAAATGTCACATGAAACCTCAATTCCTTAAATACAAGATATACCTAAGTGCTAAGGATGCAAATATAAAGTGGGTAGCTTGAGGCTTATGACTAGGAAAGGATAACAACTAGAAGTGTTTAAGACATTAAAATTACACATAATTGAATGAATAAGCTCAAGGTCCTAACAACCATACCCAACTCACTATGAACTCCAAGATATGTCACTAAGTTTAGTTAGTGTGGGATGCAACTAGACCACTAAGACTTTCTAATGAGTAGATGAGAAATCTCTTGCATATGCACCCAAAGATAATAGCACTAATATTCCCTAGTAAGTGAATCCACTTAGCTACACATACACATATGCAAGAAATAAAAAAACAATTGTATGATCCTTAGAGGATTCATCAATTTTATGAAATTATAAGATACTTTATGAATTGCATCACTAGACTAGACAAGCATGGTGGGACCTAACTCTACTCCTAAGTCAATGAAAATAAGAGATAGTATGATGGGGATATGTTTGGTCTTTCTCCTCCTAAAATGGGGCCTACTCGAATGAGAAATAGTCACATCCAACAAATAAGAAGAAAACACACATGCAATCCATAAATGGAACTAGTCTTGCATACCCACAACAATAAGAAATAAAATCTTTTTACAACCAAACATGCTTAAAAATTAATCTTAAAGCTACAGTAACCCATATGAAATAAGATAAGATTATTATAAAAGGTTTGAAATGCATTAGAGTGTTGTCACACATTCATCTAACTTCTATAATTACAATCATGACAACATGTGTGGCAAGAGAGAATCAATGACTTAGAACCCTTTGAGTTGCTACAATTTTCCATGGAGACATTCAATTACAAAGAAAAATTCAATTAACTACTCTTCCTATGATTACAAAGCGTGTTCTTATCCCTTACATAACCAACTTGTATGAGTTGATTCCCTAAAATAACATGACACACATACAACCACAAAGATAGTTCAAGTAAATATTTTAGCATACTGCATCCTTGCATATATAATATTCTATTTACATTACATTTATTCCCTTGGATGAAGTTGCAAGGGTTAATTACAATCAATACATGCCACTTTTTAGTAAAATCATATGGACAATAAAAATACCATAGATCTATTGATAGGTACCTTGAGTCATAAAAAAACATCCTTTCCATGCTTGGGGAAGTCACTAGGTGTCATTTTGTAGGCCTACAAGAGGGAATTCCATAGTCACATTCAAGTTTACCATGCCCATTTCACAACACATGGTCTTGCATTTGAATCCATGTCCTTGAGGTGTTCAATAGTACCTATGAGTGATTTGGATGCTTATAAATCTCTATTACATCCATTTGAGGGTATGAATGAAATGTCAAGATGTGTAGGGGAGTAGATGAGAAACCTTATTCAAATGATGGAGCTTTAAGTAATACTTGTAGTTAGGGTTGATAAATTAAAAAAAATGCTAGGAAGTGCACAGAGTAAACTAGTAGATATTTGTAATGTAGCATGCAATCTATAGTTGCAATAAAGGGAAAAAATTTGTGTGTCATGTGCATAGTGAAATAATAGATTTGGGAAGCAATGATGCAATTTGTATGAAGGAATAAAAAGTCCAATAAGACTAGTTGTCAATTAATAAAATATGGGAAGTAGTTTGTAAAAAAATTAGAATTTCAAAGTTGCCTCTAGGGCTTGAAGCTCCACAAGAAAAGAAGGTAACAGAAAATGGAGGTTGGGAAGAAAATTGAAATAATTACAAAGTTACATGTGGGGTCCAAATTTTATGGGAAATGAAAGGGGTGAAAAGTGGAGGTTAGGAAGAAATTTGTAAGAATTATAAAGTTGCATGTAGGTTTTGAAAATTCACAAGCAAGGAAAGGGGTAGAAAGTGGAGGCAAGGAAAGGGGTAGAAAGTGGAGGTTGAGAAGTAACTTGCAATAATTCTAAAGTTACATGGAATTTTTGAAGTTCCATGGGAAATGAAGGGGGTTGAAAGTAGAGGTTGGGAAGCAATTTATAAGAGTTGCATGGAAACTCTACTGCTTTTGTAGGCTATATAAATTGAGAAAAATCCCCTCAAAACTTTTACTTTTAAAAAGATGAACACAACATAAAGATCTAGATTGGTGTAAAGCACAACATTAAACATGAATTAACCAAGATGGCCTATTTATGAGTTCTTAGATCAATAGTCTATGATGGGCCAAAAATAAGGACTTGGGGCAACACTTGCAAGCATGAGATGTAAATTTGGACATGGTGCCAACAAATGGATCATATTCATATTTAGGTACATTTAGCCCATTTCTATGCCCTAAAATTCTCACATGTACACAAAATATCATTCAAACCTACTCTATTTTTTTAACCCTATTCCCTACATTATGTTGTCTTGTGTTTATTAGGACACTAGCACACCAACACTAGTTTCTAGCTTGATTTTGAGCTTGTGAAACATACCAATGGTCAATTAAATATATACTTATCTCACTTAGTATGTATTCCTAATAGACACCTTATTTATGAAACCTTATAAAATTCCTCCTCACCCTCATTTAAATCTCCATTGCCTTCTTTCTCATCTTCTCATTCTTTTATGTTATTCAGTTTTCAAATTATCTCTTATGCTTACCTAATATTCTTCTATTACTAAAACCTAATTGTAAGACCTTGATTGTTGCATATAAACCATAATAAAGACTATTTATAATTCCCTTGACATATCTTATAATCTCTTATCATCTTGTTCTCCCCCCACATAACTACACACATCACTATTGATGTAGTAATACTCTTAGGTTTTCTATTTGCGTCTCTTGCACACATTACATTCAAATTGCATGATAGGAATCTAAGACTAAAAAATTACCAATAGTTGTTGGTAGGAACATGCCAAAATAAGGGATTGGTTAAGGAAGCATCCCAAATACATAATCCCATTTATCCCCTTCATACTTTAAAAGGTGATATCTTGGTATAAGTAACACTTTTTCTATAATCTACACATGTCATAGGGAAGAGGAAAATTAGTCAATCAACCCCTAAAATTTTAAGCATGATACATAGGATCACTGCCACCTATCAAGTATCACTAGTGCTCAAATTAGTTCACTAGAACATATAAAGGGTCTAGAGAAAATCCCTTGGTCATGATTTTGTTTACAAGGTTGTTACCATTTGTTTCAACTTTGACAATCACTATAACTATGTAGAACACTTCTAGAGAACCTCGTGACCATTCTCTAGTCTTCTACTACCTCCAATTTTTTATTATACAACCCAAAATTGGCACACATCCTTTTACCCTATTAATGAGAAAGGTGTCTCAAAATTACATCCTAATATTTGCATTTATTAAAAAAATATCCTCACATGGGAAAGAGGGCATTCCACTTCAAGGTAGTATTCTTGGCCATGTGTCATATACTATGGGAAGTGCATAAGAGAATATAATATCATTATGATGTGTAAGAGCATCATGTGAAATCATAAGATGAGAGTTACTTATGAAAAAATATATGATGCATACGAGCATGATTGTAAGGGGGGTACATTGGAATCCTAACCAACTTTATGAAATATTTTATAGGGCATCTTTGAATGGATAACATGAAATATCAGGGTACCTAATTTGGGTGCTCAAATATGACACATTATGATAACACAAAAAGGTGAAAATGAGTCCCCTAAAAATAGCTTAAAAGACCAAAACTAAAAGGGACATTGAAATTTATGCCAATTCAAACACCACTTTTAGGCTCATGAATTTATTACATGGTTTTGTAAAACCATTTAATGATTTCTTATTGGTGCTTCATCTATTTATTGGATTCTTGAGTTGGAGCATGCATAGTGAACATGCTACTTGAATTGCTCCAAATTTATATGTTGGTGATACTCCTATAAGGGTCAAGACTCTTCAAGTGTATTTTAACCAATATTTTTTATAATTGAATAATACATTGAATTGCTTTAGATTGTGGTATTTTTCTCTTGAAATAGTTTTCTCCATGTAATTCACTCTTATGGTATAATTATTTTTGTGTTATTTTCTTTGTACCAATATGATACAAATATTTTTGCACATATATACTCTCATAGATTAGTGTAGGAAGTGAATTATGCATATTTTCTTTGTTTAATTTATAATTAGAGCTTGATCACCTCAAGTCCTAGGTGTTAGGGACAAGGTTATTTTTTTTATCTAATCTTGGTTTGAGTGGGAACTTGCATAAAAGGATATATTTTTGTAGGAAAATGGAAAACACATTAAGGATAGAGACAAAGAGATTTATTGACACTAAATTTGAGTTACGAAAACTCGAGATGGAGAATATTCTTGTAGATAGAGATTTATAGGTTGCTATATTAAGATCCAAACCATTAACAATGTCATAAGTCAACTAAGATCTATTGGATAAAAAGGTGAAGGGTATCATTAGGATTTTATTAGTAGATTCAATTTTGTTAAATGTACATGATGTTCCAACCTTACAATCTCTTTAGAATTAATTGAGAGACTTAAACAATACTAAATCCCTATTTAACAATTTTTTCTTGAGAAAGAAGATATATACCTGGGTAAACCCACAAAAGTGGTTTATAATTTGAGTGAGGAAGGAAAAGTAGCAAAAAACAACCCCATACAAAAAAAAATGGTTTTTGGGGTTCGAATGAACCCTTCGGTTCGAGCGAACCAAAAAAGGGTTCGAATGAACCCTGGTTCGTTCGAACCAATCAAATGCAAGGTGGACCCCATCCTGCCAAAAAAAAATAATGAAAACCCCTTTTTGAAAGGGTTCGAATGAACCCTGGTTCGCTCAAACCCCCTTGGTTCGAGCGAACCCCCCTTTTCCCACCTCCCTACTCTCTGGCACAAAAAAACAGAATTTTTTCCCTTCAAATCTCGGGTTGAGGATGAAAATGGAGGAGACTTCACAAACCCAATTGGAATCAGGTAGTCCTCAGAACGAGCTATCCAATGACTATAATTTTAATATGTTTTGGTTTTATTATCTATTTGTTTTTTTAGTTTTATTAAACATAGGATTTTCACCTAAAATGAAGCTCTCTTTTTGCACATGTGGAAAAATAGAAGATTATAATTTTTTGAAAAATATGAGTGCACTAGATATTGAAGTCCTTGATCTAACAAAAAAAGAATTTCATACATACAAAAAAATTACGCGTTATATTGTATGTCTGAATTGTAATTGGTTTGATGTCGAAACTTGATTAAGAAAAAAATATTCAATAAAACACTATCTAACCAAGTGGAAGCACTAGATATCAAAGTTACAAATCTAAATTCGAAAGAATTATAATTTTATCCTTCATGGAAAAAATTTTATGCATTATATGGTGAGTGTCACTCCTTAAAAATGTTGTTTTCTAAAAAAAACTAGTTTTCGAGGGAGATGGAAAAAGAGGTGCAATCTGATTCCAAAATTTTTGAAAAAAATATATTTAGAATCTACAGACAAAATTTCATGAAACTCTAGTTTGCATCATCTTCAAATTCCTCACAGTTTAGCTGCTATAGGTGCCCGAAAGTGAAGATTTGGTTAGAAAAAAATATTTCAGTGTCCAGTTTGGCCAAAAATTGTAAACCACTATTGTGGGATCACCCACCTTGAAAACTGATGATGGGGGTTCTACAAAGGAGTACTTAAACATTATTAATATGACCATGACCAAATTACATTAGGCTAGAGTGAATATGGAGGAGGAGGTTTAACTATATGACACTTCTATGTTCTTTTCCAAACCCATGGGATAACCCAATGATAAAAATCAAGAGAATTGCCTCAAAGATTCAAACATAATAGGTAGTGGTTGCTATACTCTCAAAGGATGTGGAGAAAATATTTGGAATCTACTAAGGATTCCCTATTAGTTTATAAAATATTAAAAGAGAAAGGTAAGAAGTAAAAGAAGAAATATCGGTCTAGATCTAAATATCCTAGAAATTCCAAGGATATGTGTTGGAACTATAAAAAAAACTAGGCACTTTAGAAGAGACTGCAAGGAGGAGAAAATAAATAATTTTGATGATTTTGATAGATCTTCATAAGAGGATGGTGGATTTTCTTTTATTGCAACCTTAGGAACACATGCATTTGAAGGTGTGTGGTTGATGACTTTTGAGCTTCCTTCCTATGACCTTCCATTGGGGGTGATTTTCAAAGTATTAGTAATAGTATGATGGGGTGCATCATTGGTGACTCTCATATGATCATAGTTGGCCATGGTAGAGTATTGATATGATTTATTCATGGTAGAGTGGAGGGGATCAATGAATTTATATATATATATATATATATATATATATCTTGGTTTTGGCATGAAACCTATTATTAGTTAACAAAATTAATAATGTGGATGTGTAGGTTATTTTTTCCAACCAAGGGGGTAAGATGGTGCAACGAGGCATGGTTCTTCCTAAGGGTGTATTCGTGGGAACTATATTTTATCTTGATGTATCTACTATTGAGTGCATTTGTTCTTCTATTTATAGAATCTACACCTTCATCATCAAAACCATCAACAAAGAGGAGTGTTCTATAAAAAACTTATGGCCATACTATTTGTGTACTCAAGCAAACTCTTTCTTTAAAATGAAGGTCACTTGTAGAGAAGACAATGTTATTGTACAGAATAATGAGTCATATATGTGAGAAGGATCTATGAATCAAGTGAAAAATAAAAATCTTGTTGAGGGGGTGAATGGTTGTACTCTTCAATTTTGATTTCTAAAAATATTGTATATAAGGTAAACAAATCCATATTAAATTTTATTTTATTTAGATTAAAATATTTTGGTTTATATATTTGATTCATTTAGATGTATTTTGTCTTATTAATGTTCCTTTGATTTCTAAGTTTTTGTACTATGTATATTTTATAGATGACTAGTCTAGAAGGAAATGGGTGTATTTCCAAAGAAGTAAATTTTAATTCTTTAGTTAGTCTGAGGAGTTTAAGGACCCTTTTGAAAATTAGAGTAGTAGGAAGATTAAGGTTTTAAGGATTAACAATGGCAATGGATTTTGTTCTACACATTTTGAAAAAATTCTATAAGGAACATACAATTGAGAGAAATAAGACAACTCCATACACCCCTTAGCAAAATGGATATGCAAAAGGAATGAATAGGATGTTGATGGAGAGGGCTAGGAGTATTCTTAGTAGACCCAACTTAGAGTACAAGTTATGGGAAAAGTTGGTTGATATAGCTTGTTATCTAATTAACAGGTCTCTGACATAAAATATTGTTGACAAGACCCCTATAATACATGTATGGGAAATATATATCATTAGAGAATCTTCATATTTCTAGATGTGTGAAATATGCACATTTGCATAGGGATAAGGAGTAAAAATTAGAGAACAAGGGGGTGAAATGTATCTTCATTAGCTATGATATCAACATGAAATGGTACAAGATTTAGAACCTTGTGGTTGAGGGAATTTTATAGATAAGTGTTATTTTAAAGAGAATAATCCTTCTTCCATAGTGTTGTAGCTAGAAGAGGATATAAAGAAATATGTGGTTAAGCTACCACCTAAGATCAAGAAAGTTGAACTAGACACAGCTCCTAAAGGACCTAAAGAAAAGGAGAGATCATATAGTTTATAAAAGGAGGCAGTGAACTCAATAGAGATAAAAATTAGAAAGGTATACCCCTCTTGATTGGAGATGCAATTTTTTCTTTGATTACTAAGAATAATTAGGCTAGAATTTTAAAGGAGTCAATATATATGGATGATTCTAAGCATACTAAATATTTGATATGGATGAGGAGATGGATCCATTAAAAAAAAATGACATGGATGAAATCCCATTGGATGTAAATGGGTGCTCAAGAAGAAGTTTAGCGCTAATGGAAGTATTTAAAGTACAAGGAAATTTAGGTTATGAAAGTATGTTCTTAGGTTGAGGGGATATAATTTGGTGAGATTTTTTCCCTTATTGATAAGGTGACATCTATCATGTTCATTTTATCTACTATGACAACCTTTGATTTAGATCTATAAAATAAATGTACATGACGACAACATTCCTACATGGTGAATTGGAGGAATATATCTATATGAAACAACTAGAGAACTATATTAAAAAATATCAAAATAAAGGACTTCAGGATTACCTTGAGTATATATCAGGCATGGCGATTAAAAGAGATAAAGAAAATAAAAAGCTTTATTTGGTCCATAGTAAGTATGTGAAATCTATATTCAAGAGATTTAGCATGTTTGCTTGTAGACCATTGAGATTTTCTATTTTAGCAAGGACTAAGTTATCCATATAGTGGTTTTTTACAACACCTAGTGAGATGGAGAACATGGCTCATGTGCCTTATGCTAGTTCTATTTGAAGATTCATGTATGTTATGATTTGTATTATACTATAAATTTCCTAAGTAGTAGGATTCTTGAGTCACTTTATGTCTAACCTTGAACAAGATCATTGGGGTGTAGTTAAGAGGGTATTTAATTACTTGTCAAGTACTTTCAAGTAATTTGCTTTTCATCACAGTAATTTATTCAGTACCAAGACTCAATGGATATTCATGGAATCATTGTTTCAAATTGGGTAGGAGATGTCAAAAACAAAAGATCCATTATGGATATGTTTTTAGTTTATTTGGTGGTGCTATTAGTTGTATGAGTACATGGAATATTGTGGCCAATTTGTTGACTACAAAGGATAATTACATGGAAACTATTCACTCTTGTAAGGAGTTCATATCACTTAAGAGATTTTATTCAAATGTGGGGTTTAGTTAGGGAGCTATTAGAGTTCTTTGTGATATTTAAAATGTTGCATATTCAACAAAGAGCATGAAATTTCATGTGGGGATGAAGCACACAAATTTATAGTTCCATTTTGTTCATGACATGGTAGAGAATAGGAGGGTGATGTTAGAGAATAAGAGGGTGAAGTGGGAGAATATTGTGAAAGGTGTCTCAACCTTACATCCTAATATTTTTATTTATTTATTTATATTATTTATTTATTTTATCCTTATATGGGCAAGAGGGAATCCTACTTTGAGTTGAAACTATTACCAACATGTGGAATTTAGAAAGTTTATAAGAATTTATAAGAGAATATAATTTCATTATGATATGTAAGAGTGTCTTATGATATTATAAGATGGTGTGAGTTACTTATGAAAGATTATATGATGCTTAAGAGCATGATTATAGGGAAGTTACATTGGATCTTGACCAACTTTGTGCTATTTATGACATGTGTCATAGAGCATCTTAAAATGAAGAATACGAAAAATTGGGGTGCCTAAGTTATGTGGTCAAATATGAAAATTTATGAAAACATGACCAAGTATAAGATTGAATCATCTAAAACAACCTAGAAGACCAAGAACAAAAGAAGCATTGAAACTTGTGCCAATTTGGGTGACACTTTTGGGCTCATGGATTTTGTACATGATTTTTTAAAACCATCTAGTGGTTTATTGTTGGTTCTTCATGTATTTATTGGGTTCTTGGGTTGGTGTATCCATAGTAAGCTTTGTAGTTACCATTATGCTACCATAATTTCTCTAGATTTATATGTTGGTGATAAGTTCCAATAAAGGCTAAGACTTTCTAAGTTTATTGTAACCAACCTTGTTTATAGAATAATACAATTATTTATTTTAGAGTGTGAGTTTTTTACCCTAAAATGGCTTTCCCAGTGTCATTATCTTATGGTATAATTATTTTGTATTAATTTTCTTGTAACTACATGATCAAATTATTTTCAAACATACCTCCTCTCATATTATATTTTAGGAAGTGTATTCAACACATATAATTCCTTTGTTCTACCCCTCTCTATATTTTCATTTCAATTTTCCCATATTTTGTGTTTTGTGTACTTTAGATCAAATCTTTATTGTTCTACTTTAACAAAATTAGATTGTTAACTGGGTAAAAGCAAAAAGTTGGGTCCACAAAGAGAAGTTCTGGCCAAAAAAAATATCATAAGAAATGTGTACGCGTTATTAAAAAAATGCATGTGTTATGCTTTGAGTACCTAAGCCTAAAAAAATGTGTATGCATTATGCTTCAGGTACACACCAAAAAACACGTATGTGTTATATAACGTGTATGCATTTTATAACACATACAGGTCATTTATTTAAAAAATTAAATACCTTTTAGAAACACATATGCGTTATAACACATACACATTTTAGAAATGCGTACGTGTTTTGTAATGTGTATGAGTTATAACAAATATGCATTTTGTAACACACATGTGTTATAATGCATATGCGTTTCTAAAAGGTATTTAATTTTTTAAATAAATAAGCAAATAAAGAACACGTATGCATTTTTAAAAATTTGAATTCCCAAACCACATGCTGCCTCAATTTTAGGCTTAGGAAAGGCTTGGCAACTTGACCCTTAGCCTTTGACCTGTAACTATAAAACTAAGGCAGGTTCAAGAGAAATGTCCAACTTTGGCAATATAGTTGATAGACTTTTTTTTTTTCTGAATTAATCTATGAAATTAAAACCCATTATAGAACACGATGTCTAGTTTCCAAATATATAATTTTTGTTAATATTGGATTATGTTTTTTATTTTTTAATTAATTTCTAAGCAAACTGGTTCATAAACTTGAAATATTAGACTTTTTTTTGGTTAACTTTTTTGCAAAAAAATTATATGACATCAATCTTTAGACAATTCTCTACAAAATGAAAATAAAAATAAAAAAAAGTTTAGTTTAGGTCCAATTATGCTATCCATACACATTGATTTTTTAGAGCAACAATTAGGGCCAATAAAAATTCAAAATAAAAAAATTATTTAGAAAAAAATTACAAAAAAAATCCTCATCAATCTTCATGTTGTTGCATATCTTTCCCCAAAAGGAATTAGAAAAATACTTTTATTTAGGTAAAAAAGTGGTGTTCGTACATGTGCATGGTATGGTAAAAATAAAATGACTTTTAAAAAGTGGTTTGTATACATTCTATAAAAAATTAATTTATATCATCTAGGTATTTGAATAAATTACATATTTGAAAACTAGATTCAAAATACTAAATTTCATATTGTATAGTCGTACAATTGCACCCCTTGCAATTTCACATAAATTTTTGTATCCGCTTTGGTGTCCACTCCCTTAGCATCTTGAGTAGGATTATTTTAGCTCCTGCATGAGCCTTTTTCCCCTCTCAAGATGCTCAAAGGCTCTCTTTTCAACAACTACCCTTGTATGTCAGCTTTGCATCGGACTTTCCGCCTTTCCTGTTTGTGTCATTTTTTAGCGTGACATGTTTTGAAACTAGTGCACCATGTGGATGTCTGCGTGCTACACTAGCGTCTTGCGACGTTTCAATGTTCAAACGACCATTTTTGTGCATGCTTGCCACTTGTTAGCCTCTTTTTTCGGTGGTAACAACTCAAGATGCCTTGTAACCACCTAGGAAGCTTCTTTTCCCTCCTTAAAAGAAGTCTTTTCAATTCATTTGGCCTCTTCCTCCACCTCTGGCCCCATTTCTCTACTTCTATCTTCTCTTGCTTTGGCTTTAGCCTTCTACTCTCCAACTCTTGCTTGCATAACTTCATATAGCTTGCTACACCAACATTCTTATATATTTTGAAGCCCTCTTTGCAACATTCTTGGCTCTTGCAGCTTCATCTCCCTTATCTCATACTTGTGAGCATCTTGGGATCCCATATCTCATTTCTATTTCACTTTTACTTTGTGATACAGGTTCTCCTCCTTGAGCGGGGATTGCTTTTATCACCTCTTTTGTGATATGGGTTCTCCTCCTCGAGCGGGGATTGCTTTTATCACTCATACTTGGTGGTGTGGGTTCTACTCCTATAGTAGGTTTTGTTTTCACCACACACTTTTTCCTTTTCAGTTACATTCTCTCTTTCTATCTGGTTGTCTGTGGAGGTGGGAACACCAAAATGAGGGTTTGACTGAGGCAAACCCCTATTCAGCCCCAACACTTTCTCCAGATATCATGCATGTAGGTTTTGAAGAAATTCATTAACTGGAGGTTTCATCACTTGCGTGGTTGTAAAAATTTCCTTTCTTCTTCTTATCTTTATCAGTTATACTTCACTCTATTTCAATTCTATTACGTTCTGTTAGTTTTCTGCATTCTGTAAGTTCTCTGTAGTTAGAGCAGAAGTAGTCATTCAACCATTTTCTATGATATTCTCCCTTTTTGGTTTGTACAAGACACTAGCGTGCTTCTGAGATGCCAACACACCATGCTATCGTTCGTATCCCACGTTGACGTCCTCTGGCCGAGAGCTTGTTAGTTTATCTAGAAAATCTCAATGACTTGCTCTTTCGGATTTTGAAACTCTCATTGTTGTTCCTTGAGGTAGTTTAGGGAAGTTCACCTCGTGAGGCTCTCTGAATGAAGAGAATTCATGAGTAGTGAATCCCCCTTCTCTACATTTTGGTGAACCTGACATGAAGAGGGTATTTTTTAAAAAAATATAGGAATTTATTTACCCCTACTTGGTGGGGTTATAAATTTTGACCCGGTGCTTGGAACTCAGAACCGTTTGCACCATTGGAAAGGTCTCCTAGAGGACTAGTTCAATACCTAAAATACTAGTGCCTTTGGCAACCAAATTTTAGGGGCTGACACAAGTTCTGACCTCAAATTCTGCTCCGAAGACCTCCAAAAATGTGAATTACTAGAATATAAAAAATACCAAAAAAATCGTAATAAATTTAATATCTTCTTTTATTAGTTTAGTATCTAGTTTTATTCAAAATGTTAATGATGTCCCATTTAATGCATGTGATAGTGACTTGGATTTTCCCCCGTCACTTTGTATCTTTGATCCTTCTCATGAGAGTCCTCTTGCTTCAAAGGATGTCTTGTTGCAAGAAGATGAAATCACTGATACCTTTCTTAATGCTACTTTACCCTCTCTTCATTCCAATACACTCTTCTAAATATGATGCATTTTTGAATGATGAATCTACCCTCCATTCCATTGCACTCTCTTGTAGATATGTTGCATTGGTGAATGATGAATCTCCTTCCACGTTTGATCCTGTTTGGATTGATGTTGAGAATATGTCTTCAAATAATTGTTCCACTGGTTGTGATTAGTCTATAAATATAATTTGTCTCTGCTGCCCCTCAAAGGCCTAAGAGACTAGTCATTTATGTGACTCCAGCTAGTCCTTCTCCTAAAAGTATTTGTTCTATTGATGGTCTTCCATTTGATAGTAATTCACTTGATCGTTCTAAGGACCCCTCTTATAGAGCGGTAGCCCATACCTATGAGAATAGAATGAACAAACAAAGAAGTCTTCCCTCAGTACCTAAACCTACAATTGAAGCACCCGATGATTATGATCTTGTTAAGAAGCCTTGGGTTACTCCAGCTGAGATCTCACTGTGGGACTTGCTTCAGTCAAGTCCAGTTTATCAAGGTATGCTTTAGGAAGATTTGCAGAAGATCCTCTTGCCTTCTTCCACTAGGTCGATAGATGCTGATGCGTTGATAACTTATATTTGTGCAGATTCACTGAATATTACATTCTATCCACAGGAAATCCTGCCTCCAAAAGTATAGAAGCAAGAGGACCCTTTAATGATTATAGTTAACATTAATAATATTGGTATTAGATGTACTCTCGTTGACATTGGTTCGACACTCAATGTGTGTAGTATTGATCTATTGCCTAAGATTAAGCTTGGCCCATCTTCTCTTAATGCTTCTTCTATTGTTGTCCATGGGTTTGATAATGTCAGTTGACAAGCCCTGGGCATGATAGTCTTTCCTTTGAGGTTGGGACCCATTACCGTACCCATGCTTGTGTATGTTATGTCAGAAAAGCTATCGTATAACTTCTTCTTAGTAGACCGTGGATTCATTCTATGGGTGCAGTCCCGTCTACCTTGCATAAATCTAGTAAGTTCATTTGTAATAATTGAGCAGTCACAATCAAGGCTGACCCTGATGCTATGCACTTAAGTGGGATGGCAACTGTCGGTTAGGCTTCAGTTTTTCCTACTCTTATTCCTTTAGTGTCTTCCAATGTGTTGATTTTTACTCCAACAGTACCTACTACAAAGGATACTCTTGAGATAGATGTCCTTGAAGATCCTTTTGAAGAAATAAATCTTAATTCTACTCTTTCTACTTCTCAAATGAACGCATATCTTGGTGATGATTGGGGTTCCTTAGACTTTACAAAATCCTTCATTGGGGAATATAAAGTCAACCCAATCCACTCAGACCTTTCGATAACATCACCCAAATCCGCTATCAAAGATGGTTACTCTTTTGTATCACAGGGTAATGTGAGCAATAGTTGTAATATCCTTAATGCCAATCCTCCTCCTTTTGAGGAAGATTATCACACTTCTATTAAAGATGTTAATGCTGGTAATCCTTCCAGGAAAGATAATGGTGATCTCGTAGAAGAGTATTGTTGGCCTCCTACAATGATTTAATAACTAAGCCCTTACAACCAGGATTCAGAGATTGGACATCTAACTTGAATAGCTATTTCAATCATCATGAAGGTGCATTTAACTTGTCAACCCAAGGACATGAACTTAAAATGGGTCAACACAATATGTGCATTAGGAACCCAAAGTAGCCATTTTCATTCTACAACTAAAGAATTCACAATATTGAAAGTAAATTGCTTAGAAGGGAATACCATAAATTTCCATCATCAATCAACAACTAAATCAAACTAAAATGCATAGCAAGAATGAAAATATGAGCAAAAAATAGGGCACTACTCTGTCTGCTTTGGTTGCAGGAACAGACACAAAAAGGAATTCTAGTGGCTACAGGAATAGTCGGTGCCATACTTCTAACTAATTACTAAACAACAAGTAATACTAAACTAAGAGGACAAATTACTCACCAAGTGGGCCCCTTGGATAAGTATCCTCTAAAACTAATGAGAACTTAGATGCTCGAACTTAGAACTTTATTTTATTCACTGTAAATCATGGGTACAAAAGAGTACTATATCTGAAAACTTGAGAGTGCAAGTACAATATCCAATCATGCAACTCCTAAAGAAGGAGCATCAGATCTTTATTTATACTATCAACTAGACAAGGTAGTCAACTCCACAACTGGGAGGATGCCATTTAGGGAAAACAGAGAAAGTGGAGTGGTGGCGGTTACGCGTGCATGGAATCTAGTCAGACATGCAGGTCCAAATGAAAATTTAGCATGACAGTAACGCCTGTGTCTGCTCAATCATTAAAGTCCACTACAAGGTGGTTACATTTAGTTTCATGAGGAATCTTCTATCGTTGACTCTTTAACCTTGAGTGATTCCTTTACTAGACATTATGGTGTATGCCTAGCTGGTGATGTCCTCCTTAACTTAGCATCCTCAAATTAAATCTGCATGGTAATTTTAGTACGCACAATAACTGCATATCTAAAACCACCTTAAGGAACATTCATTAACCCATGCAAAATCAATATAGATAATCCACATAATATGCCAATGTCATTAAAACTTGTAGAAATAGGATTAAGCCCAATGTTTATGGTTTGAGGGAAACATTATGAAAATATCAACATTTAACATCAAAGTCCATGACAATTGCTAGCAAATAAACTATAGATTCTACCCAAAATTAGACCAAAAACTAGGCTCATCACTCCCCCCAACTTAACGTTCTGCTGGTCCTCCAGAAGGGGAAGGGTTATTCTTCTACTTGGTCAAAGCTCTGAAATTTGCAACTAATAGTTGTCCAACATCAATGGCTATTGAGCATGAATCAGGGTCCCAATAGAATCCTCCCAATCTGTCCAATCTGCTCCATCTCTATTTTTCTACAGCAACGTCATACTGGTAGAACCTAAAGTTTGGCACGGACCACATGAGAATGGGTGGATGGAAAGTTAGGGGAAGTCAAAATTGCCCCTTCATTCTCCCAATCTGAATATACCTATCAATCCTTTTTAGTGTTGTAGCATAATTGTGGATGGAATGAGGTTCAACTTGCTTCAGCTCATTAGTTAGGCTATTCCATTGTTTTGATAGGTATCTTCTCATAGTTTCCTCCTTTGTTGTTGCCTTTACCTCATACTCACTGTAAACTACCTCAATCCAAGGCATAATCCTATTGCCATAACTAGGTCTGAGAAGCATTCTGAGCCATTCTCAATAAATATCCTTTGGGTTGTTGATTCATCCCTAATGGGCAAAGGGATGTTAGACTCCAATTGCTTATAAGCCCCATGTTGTTGTCCCCAACTAATCTCATTTTGTACCCATGACATAAATTCCCTTAATTGGACATCCCCAACATACAACAATGGATTCCAATCATGGTCTTGAGTTACAACATAATTATGCAAATAAAAATCACACAACAAATTCTTCATTTCAGGGGAGGTAATTCGATAAGCATTGAAAAATGCACTAGGAGTGTCAATAAAAGGATTCAAACTTGAGACAATCCTTGACAACTTAAAAGAGAGAAATTTCTCTTTTAGGTGCAGAGCATAGACCCTTGGAGGGGTCCTACATTCCAAAATCTATGGTACCAAGGTTGTCATATCATTCACCCTCTTCTTCAGGGTGGCAATTTCTGCATCCTTATCTTCAATCTCCTCATCCCTCTTTTGTATCTCCTTTTTCAATTTCTGTTTTTCCTTTTTCCATTCTTCCTCCCTCCTTTGTATTTCTTTCCATAAATTCAAAATTTTCGTATGTATTGTAAAATCAGGAGGATTATAAATTCCCACAAATATTTTTGTCGATGGTTGCTCCTCATATAGTACTAGCTGCATGGACTCAGGTTGTCGAGTTGTCTCTGGCTACAGGGGTACTTTTCTTCTTCCACTTCTTGTTGCAGGATCTCCTGTTCTTGTTCTTATTGTGGCTGTAGGAACTCCTGCTCTGGTTCTGGCTGTTGCTACAGGACCTCTTGCTCATGTTGTAGGAAATCCTAATTTTCCCCAAACTCTTCTACAATGTTAGCAAGATCGACCAGTGTTATACTTGCTGCTCTCTCAAATATGTCTTCTTCTTTGACATTCTCCTGCCCCATTGGAGCTTTAGAGTCCTCATGTGATGTCTCACCAGGCTTAGGGATTTCCTGTGGAGGTGTACCAATCGCTGGCCCAACTGGTCTTAATTTCCTGGGAGGTCTCTCACATTTTTCTTTGGCTATAAGATGAACAGTGTCAACCTTCCTATTCTTAGAACTTGGCATGTTTCTTTCTGTCGACTTCCTTTTGGCCTTTCCTTTTCTTATTTCTACTTCTCTTCTATGCCCTATTTTTCATCAGGGTTCCAAGTGGAATGTCGTCATCAAAATCTAAGGAGGAGCTTTCTTTTTTTGAGTGCTCTGCTCCAGAAGAACTAATTTCTATGGTTTCTTTTGTTGCAGGAGGGTTTACACTAGGGCCTACGCTAGAGGTTGAAGCACCAAGAGTGGCTTTAGCCGTGCTCAATCTCCTGCTAGACCTATGAGGTTGAGGCAAAACCCTAGGCTGCAAGTGCTCAAGTCTAATTTGATTAACATTTATAAATTCTTCCCAAGTCATTCCAGACACATCATGTAGAGACTTTTCAACTAGCAATTTAATCAAACAATGGTGGGAAACAAAATTGTCCCTACCTTTTTGGGTCTCGACCACCATGATTGAGAGAAGATTGTATAGCACGTTAGGCACATTCATCCTCCTTCTGTGCCTCATGTGACTCAAGAGTTTAAAATGTACTGAATGCAGGTTCAATCGACGACCTTCACAGGTGAGATACCTTATAATGTAGACGACTGCTTGCTTCCATGGTTCAGGCATAGAGGTTCTTTTTACACCCTGTTTATCCACATTGATTGGAGGGTCACCATGTATTGTAAATTTGGCCCTAGCTGACCTGGTGTCTCTAGAGGCAGGGTAATGTTCACCATCAGCAGGTAACCCTGTAACCTCTACAATTATTTCGTCAGTTGCCACAACCTCCAACCCTTTTACTGTGGCATTTCCTTCAGAAAATGTTTGGGCGAATTCTAGTGCAATGCTTTCATCAAAGCCATCTAGCTTCAAGAAGTAATCTAACCATCCATAGTTTCTAAATTCGGCTAGACATTGTGCATTCTATAATAAAACATCATGAACCGAGGGATCATTTTGCAATATCGACTGAATTTTCCCTTTCTTTTGTTTTACCTTTTTGCTTGCAACTCAGGATTACGACAAGGTCAATAATGGCAAGAAAAGGAGTGATAAAGGAGAATTATGATGGGATGAAATGGTGGCTATAGTTAGTGTCACTTCACACATGCGAGTTGTCCTTTCACTCAGATTTCAAATCGACTCATTTTAAATTTTCTAACGTAGCCTAGCATAAATTGACACATGGGCAATATATTTGCATCTTTTTCTTTCCCCCCCAACCTAAATTTGGACATGTGTCTGCACATGTGAGACGGGAGTGGCAATTTGACAGGGAATAATGACATGTTATGTGAACGTCTATACTAACGTACAATGATTAAATGAATGCACTTAAAAGATGATTAAAAGACAACAATTAATGCACACATACTTGAATGTGTGGAGGATTTGTTGAAAAGATCATGGAGAAAGTACCGTTCACCTTTTTAGGGAATAAATTGAGCAATTAATAAAAATGAAGTGGAATGAGGTGAGGTGGAATGAAGTGATGGAAGAGAGAGAAAGGTGGTGATTGATAGGTGAATGGGCGGATGGGTGAAGAAATGAACTTCCACAAGAGTGAAAGTCTTTATTATGACAAGTACGTACCTTAATTATCCAGAAGGAGAGACACTAGGTCCACTTCCTTCGGCTATAGGAAGCTCAGGTGCTGAATGCTGGGTGAATTCTTGCAAGAACTCTTCTTTGGAAGCTAGCTTGTGATATAATATGAGGCAATGACCATTGAAAAGTAACTTGAATCTGACAGGGTCAATGGTAGTAAGCTGAATAGTTCCATTAGGAAAGACCTCAGTGACTTCATATGGTCCTAGCCACCTTTTCTACAATTTTCCTGCATTGTCCTGATATCTTGAGTGATAGAGTAGGGCCCAATCTCCTGGTTGGAATTTCTTATACTTGATAATTTTTTCATGCCACTTGATTCTCTGAATCTGCACTACCTTTGTATGATGCAGGGTTGCTCTCCTTATCTCATCCAAAGCATTTAGCTACATGATTCTTTCTCTTTGTGCCTCAAAAATATCCATCCCCAAATCTACTGCAATCCAAAGAGTCTTATATTCAAATTTAATGGGAATCATGGCTGTCTTTCCATACAACAACTCAAATGGAGTGAAGCTTGTAGTTGTTTTCCAAGTTGTCCTATAGGCCCAAAAAACTTTTGGTA
Organism: Sequoia sempervirens; assembly: GCA_007258455.2. Lineage (NCBI taxonomy): Eukaryota > Viridiplantae > Streptophyta > Pinopsida > Cupressales > Cupressaceae > Sequoia > Sequoia sempervirens. The sequence goes on along the minus strand of VDFB02086081.1, from coordinate 190,023,237 downwards.
ATCTATTTTCCCAATCCTTTCTATGAATAGCTACCATTTTGGTCAGAATGGCTTTAATTTCTTTGTTGGTCACCTCAACTTGGCCATTAGCTTGGGGGTGATAAGGAGTAGACTTCCTATGCCTTATGTTGTACTCATTAACTAGTGCTACAAGAAGGGTTGATGTGAATTGAGCCCCTTGATCAATCACTATTTCTCTTAGAACTCCATATCTTGTGAAAATCTCCTCATAAAGAAATTTTGCAACCTTGTTATCTCTTGCATGCTTCATGGCCTTAACTTCTACCCACTTTGTCACATAAATAGTGCATACCAATATATAAGACTTACCATTTGATGGAGGGTCAACGGGTCCCACAAAATCCAATCTCCACTTGTCAAAGGGAGTGATTATTACTTGAGGGAAAAGTGGCATCTCATCAGATCTAGTTGGTTTGTTCATTCTTTCGCATCTATCACATTTTCTGGTATACCTTCCTACATCCTTATGGAGTGTTGGCCAATAATATCTTGTGTTCAAAATCTTTATTGTTGTCCTCTTGGCTACAAAGTGTCCTCCACATGGTTCACTGTGGCATGCATGCAAAATGTCATATGTCTCATCTTCTCTCACACATCTCCTCATGACATGGTCTAGTCCAGTATAACACAAACATCCAACAATCTAGGAGAAAGGAAAAGATTTTTCAATGAGTTCCCTTTTCTCTTTTGGAGAGAAGTGAGAAGGAACTCTACTTGTGACCAAATAATTGGCTATGTCAGCATACCAGGGTGTTTGTATACTAAGGGAGAATAGATGCTCATTAGGAAAAGAGTCATCTATGGGCTGATTGTCTTATGATGTAGTCAACCTTGAAAGAAAACTTGCAACAACATTGGCCTTCCCTGGCTTATCCACAATGGTTATATCAAACTCCTACATCAACAATAACCATCTTGCCAACCTCCCTATGATCAAAGGTTTATTCATGAGATATCTACTGGCTGCATGATCAGTGTGCACAAATATTTGGTACCCTGTTATGTAATGTATGAATTTGTTCAGTGCATAAATTACTGCCAACATTTCTTTCTCTATCACTGTATAATTGAATTCAGCTCCTTGTAAATTTTTGCTGACAAAGTAAATGGCATTTTCAACAGCTCCTTCTTTTTGTCCTAAGACTGCTCCTATGGCATAATTTGATGCATCAGTATGGATGTGAAAAGGAAGTTCCCAATTAGGCCCTTTGAGTACAAGAGCATGAGTCAAAGTTACCTTCAAGTCAGAAAATGCCTTGTCACAAGCTTCATTCCACTAGAATTCAACATCTTTTGTGAGAAGAGTATACAATGGTGTTGCTACCTTGCTGAAATCCTTGATGAAAAACCTATAATATCTTGTATGACCCAAGAAACTCCTAACATCTTTCTATTTTGTAGGTGTGGGAAGATTTGTGATTACCTCAATCTCTGTAGGATCTACTTGAATTCCCTTGTGGGAGATGTAGTGGCCAAGAACTACACCTTCCTGCATCATCATGAAGCACTTTTCACTATTTAAGGACATGTTTTTGTCTTCACATCTCTGTAGGACTCTCCTGAGATTTTCCAAGGCTTGATTAAAATCAACACCATAAGTGGTAAAATCATCCATATAAATTTCCATCTAATCATGAGAAATGTATGAGAATATGCTAATGACTGCCCTCTAAATGGTTGCAGGTGCATTGCATAAGCCAAATGGGAGTACCAAATAGGCATAGGTCCCCCATGGATAGGTAAATGTGGTCTTCTCCTGGTCCTCTAGTGTAGTTTGGATCTGGTTGTAGCTGCTGAATCCATCTAGAAAAGAAAAGTAGCGCTTTCCTACAAGTGTGTCGAAAACTTGATCAATGAAGGGTAAGGGAAAGTGGTCCTTCTTGGTGGTAGCATTAATTTCCCTGTAATCAACACAAAATTTCCATTTCCCTCATTTCTTAGGCACAATCACTAATGAAGACACTCACTGACTATTTGAAATGGGGCAGATAAATCCTGCATCGAGTAATTTCTGCAGTTCCCCTTTTACAATTTCTCTTAGTGCAGGGTTAATTCTTCTTTGTGGCTATCTTACTAGGGTGAAATCATCTCTGATGTAAATTCTCTGTGTACAAAGTTTAGGGTCCAATCCATTCATATCATGATAATCCCACACAAATGCATGCTGATGGGTCCTTAATAAGTTTTCCAATAACAATTGTTGTTCTTCACTTAATTTACTGTTAACATTTAGATATTTTCCTTTTGACACCTGTACTTGTGTATTTAACTCTATCATGTCTACTTCATTAACACATGGTACCTTTAGTTCATATGGCAGCAATGTATGGGACATGTTAGAATTGTAAAATTTTGAAAATTTTATAGTTGTTTGTACCCATAAGTTTGCTAAGAAGTCCATGCCATAAGCACATGAATCCGCTTTGCATAACAAATTTGCCCATATTTTATCATTTGGTCCCATAGAATTCACTTGTCCTTGAGCATTTCAATGTATAAATCATATTGGTGTAACATGTTGCAGGTCTCCCCAATCCAAAAAATCATTTTATACTAACACGTCTTTTTTTAGCATATTGGCAAGAAGTCAGAAATGTCTCAGTGACTAGAGGATACACATCGGCATGATGCAGTTTACAGTCTCAACGACACATGGATCCTATTGGCAAGACAATGGTCATTGGTATAAGTCATAATGAGCTTATTTGTGTCTTACCAATCGAAGCATAAAGAGATGTGTCAGTGAGACTTGAGTCATTGGAGTAGTGTTCTGTAGCATTCGTTTAGTCTCGCCGATAAAGCAGAGGTAGATCCTATCGGTAGTATAATGTCATCGGGGTGAGTTCAATGAAGTCTTGTCAACTTACTATGTCGCTATAATGGAAATACATCAGTAGGTGGACTTAGCGATATTCATGGTCTCATCGATAATGAAATTCATCAGCCAGACTGAAGCCATCGAAGTGAAGTCTCGTAGCATTCATTTGGTCTTGCCGACAAAATAGAGGAGAATTTTGTCATTGTCATCGATATGAAGTCATGAAGTTTTTTCGATTCCCTATGTCACACCGACAGAGTTGTACGAGATTCATACTTGGTGATGCATGTGGAAGAAATAATTATTGGTGAGACTTGCTTCATCGATGAGAGCTAAGAGAGTCATATTGAGTGTTGCTTCATCGGTAGGAGAAACATTATGTCTCGATGATTAGAAGACAGACTAAAAGAAATCTCAACAAAACATAAAGTAATCTGTGGAGCGTTTTCTCGACTCACAAATTCATAGCGATAGGCTTCATCGATGAGAGTTACAGTGACATATTGAGGACCGAAGGAATAATTCATGGGGAGACTTAGAACGTCAATTAGACTGCATGAATCCATAGTGATATGTGATATATTGACTATCAGGAGGACTCAGAGTGTCGGTATGACTGCAAGATGTCTCAGCGAGTGTTTAACAAACCTTTGAAAAGGCCCGAATGAAATAATTGCCTGAGATTTGAATACGAATGGATGCGACCCTTCGTGATGCTGATATATAAAACCCATTTTTGATAGCAGAGAGGGGAGGCTGAGGGTGAGAATAAAAATACAGTAGGATACATAATGTATATAATTTTGAGACTATGATGCATGTCTAAAAAAATGGAGATTTCAATTGAATTTATTTGATGTGATGACATTTTTCTGGTTTCAGTTGTTTGTTGTGTTAATTAAAAGTATTGCTGAAGTTGTCTCCAAGGTTGATGTTTTCTAATTGTTTAAACTGATATATCAAGGATATTTTTTAGTTTATCAATGCACACTTGTTGTATCTATATGATTGGATTAATTGGTTCTTTCAAGGAAAGATTAAGTCCTTTTAGTTAGTCATAGTAATTAGGAAATCTCATTTGGATCATTAAGAAGAACTCAGTAGTCACATCCTTACATGTTTATACTATTTATAAACTTAAAATTGTATGCCAAACAATTTGAGTATCTGCCAGAAAGAAGTTATTCATTTCATATTTTCATTTGACTCCGTACACCCAATAAGGCACTAGTCTCTACTATTTCATTGTTTAGTTTCATTCATTTTTACATATGAACACATTAGATTTTAGCCTTGATATTGCTTATACAATTTGCACTAGAATAAAACTCATTTATCCACTCCTATTTTCTAGTGTTGGTAAATTTCTTTAGGAAATGAACAAAGGTCAAGTCTACTTTATTCAAATAGGTGTACCCGCCTAGGTCTAGCAGCACCTAAAGAGAAGAAGGTTCAAATCATTTGGCCTTGTCTGTTACCCTGAAACGTTGTGAGAGCTTGGAAACCTCTCATGGTTCAAACCTGCATTTTTGAGAGCTAACATGACATACATGTTGCTGCAGGAAGTCTATCTATAGGAACCGTGGTTGCAGGAAGAATATCTACAGGAACAGTGGCTGCAGGAAGAGCAGGAAAAAGTGTCTTGATTGGAGTAGTAGAATGAGAAGATGATGCTTCCTCCACATCACAGTGGTTCTGAATGATGTTAGCCAATACTTCATCCTCATCTTGGAGCTGCATGAAAGAGCTTCTTCCTAGCATCATAAGTTGCACCACAAAATTAACTTCCTTGGCCTCTTCACCAACATGTGGCCATATAGGATTATCTTCATCATGAGATGGCTGAGAAGGAGGATAAAGAACAATTTTTTTACTGCTCTTCCCATCTAAAATGGTCATGTCACTTGACTGACTGACATCCAATGTATGTATCTGCAGTTGCTAACTAGGGTCTTCCAAGAATAATGGGATACCTGCCTAGTGTAGCTTTAGGAGAAAGAATCATCAAGTTTGTTGGGTATTCCTAGGAGTCTAAAACTACCACAAGATCCTCCACTACACCATCAGGCTTAACAATAGAGCTATCAGCAAGCTGCAGGATAGTAGGAGTAGATCTCATGCTTGCAATGTTTAGTTGTTGCAGGATGTCCTTGGTGATTACATTTATTGCTGCCCCTAAATCAATCAAAGCATTCTTAATTTGGATCCCATTTATAACAACTGCTACCATAGGACTACCTAGGTCATTATACTTAGGGATAGTTACTTTTCCCAGCATGATGTCGACTAGCTGTCCCACCACATGAACTGTAGTTGGGTCTTTCTTTTTCCTACCTGGCTTCTTGAGGCATGCTTCCTAGATTTCCTTGCCATAAATTGGGACATCCTTTATGGCATGAAATAGAGGTATCTGGACACATATGTGCTTCATCTGATCCAAGATGTCAAAATTTGTATCCTCCTTTTCTTCTTTCTTCTTGGAAACTTCCAATCTCTGAGGAAATGGTGGTTCTTGTTCAATCTGCTTGACTTGGACTGGTTCAAGATTTTTAGGTACACTTGGCTGAATGGGATCATTCAGAGGTTCCTCCTCCTCTTCCACAAGAAGCACAGTGATAATGGGCTTGGAAGGGGCTGGTAGAGTAGTTCCTGAATGCAAGTGGATGTCACTTACAGTCATAGCATGTACAGGGAATTGATTTGAATCAACAGAATATGTAGGATGCTGCCGTGGTTTGTTATTTGGATTGGGTGTGGGCTGAGTTGGTAGCTAAGTAGGTTTAGGTGCATTTGAGCTTGGATTAGTAGGTGGAGGCATTATAGCAGGCTGCTGGGGCTGATAAGGTGGCTGCATGTAACTGGTTGTCTGGGTAGGCCATTGTTGTCCTCCCCTCCATTGATTTGTTTGCTGCCAATTTCCTAGAGGTGGCTGCCAATGCCCTTGAAATTGCTGCCAATTCCCCTGAGGTTGTTGCCATTGGGGTGGAGAGTTTTAATGATTGGGCCAATCATTTGGAGGGTTACTCCAAGGTTGTGGTGGATATCCTCCATAGTTGGATGGATATGGAGGCTACCATTGGTTACCAGATGAATAAGAATTAAAAAATGGCCCAACATAAGATAGTGGATTTAGTGGCATACCTTGTCTTGGAGCCCAAGACTTCCTTTCTGTAATATAGTAGACTTGGTCTTCTTTAATCTAGATTGGTTTGAACTCAGGTGGAATTTGTTTGCTTTCAAGATTAGCTACCATCTTACATCTACAATCCCTCTTATTTTGTTTGTAGTAGGGGTAATACTCTATCAACATTGCCTCTGCCTCCTCTTGCTTCTTCTTGGCTTGAAGTGTATCTAGCTGAGTAGTTAGATTATTTATAATGTCTTGCTTGAATTCTGCCAACAAATGAGTAATCTCCATTCTTGAAACTCCATCAATAGTTGACTGACCCATGGAAGATCTGTAAGCTCTCCCTTTCTTTGAAGCTACCCTAGAGTAGTTCTAACATATTTTCTTGATATCTTCCCAAGGAACTTGGGAGATATCTCCTCCTCCCATGAGTTCCAAGGCATTAGTGCAACTATCATTGATTCCTCTAAGGAAAAACAACTTTTGTGAGTCTTCATTGAGTGTATGGTGTAGAGATTTTTGTAGGAAAAATAGAAACCTTACAATATAATCTTCCAGGCTCTCATCTTCCTTTTGCTGCATCCTGAAAATGTCACCTCCTCTCATGTCATTTCCCCTACAATATTCCTTGTATTTCTCAAGGAATTTTGTCTTCATGTCTTCCCAAGTTTCCACAATATCTTTGCCTAGGCTCATGAACCATCTTAATGGAGCCTCTTTCAGAGTGGTAGGAAATAGCTTAAGCCTATGGGCATTAGTAGTATAATCATAACTCCTGCATAGTATGTCAAAATCAAACAAAAAGGTATTAGGATATTCTGTGACAAGTCCATAAAACTTGGGGAGTGTTGAAGCATGCATGTTCTTGATGTTTTCAACTTCATTTTGATGGGCAATGGAGAAAGGAAAAGATGGTTGGTTAGGTCTATTCCTATTTGCATCACCCATGCCTGCTTGATGTAGTTTCAAAGAAAATGGGTTCTCAAGCTGATTTTGGTCTTCAGAGGAGACTTCAGAGCTAGTCAGATTAGGAAATGTATTAGCAAAGGGGTGTGGATCTTCTTCTTCTTCTTCTCTTGGTAGGTTCTAATATTCAACTAGCTGGAATGGATTAGGGTTGTTAGGAATGAATCTCCCATAAGCATCCCTTCTCCTTCCTCTATGCATACGGTATCACTCACTATCAGCCAACTCACACAAAGGATTAGTAAAGAATAAGGGGGATGATTACTTCCTAAATGAGGATATACTAAGAACAAATTCTAGAAACACTACAGCAAGAAAAACTACCAATGACTCCAAAAGACTCCCTAGTTTGACACCATCCCCAACAACAACACCAAAAATGTTGTCCTCCTACAATGATTTAATAACTAAGCCCTTACAACCATGATTCAAAGATTGGACATCTAACCTAGATATCTATTTCAATCATCATGAAGGTGAATTTAACTTGTCAACCCAGGGACGTGAACTTGAAATGGGTCAGCATAGTATGTGCACTAGGAACCCAAAGTAGCCATTTTCATTCTACAACTAAAGAATTCACAATATTGAAAGTAAATTGCTTAGAAGGGAATACCATAAATGCCAATCATTAATCAACAACTACATCGAACTAAAATGCATAGCAGGAATGAAAATCTAAGCAACAAATAGGGCATTACTTTGTCTGCTTTGGCTGCAAGAACAGTCGCATAATGGAATTCTAATGGATGTAGGAACAGTCAGTGCCAAACTTCTAACTAATTACTAAACAACAAGTAATACTAAACTAATACTAAACTAAGAGGACAAATTACTCACCAAGTGGGCCCCCTTGGATAAGTATCCTCTAAAACTAATGATAACTCAGATGTTCAAACTCATAACTTTATTTTATTCACTATAAATCATGAGTACAAAAGAGTAATGTATCTGAAAACTTGAGAGTGTAATTACAATATCCAATTGTGGAACTCCTAAATAAGGAGCATTGGATCTTTATTTGTACTATCAACTAGACAAGGCAGTCAACTCCATGATTGGGAGGACACCATTTAGGGAAAACAAAGAAAGTGGAGTGGTGGTGGTTACACGTGCATGGAATCTGGTCAGACATGCAGGTCCAAACACATATTTAGCACGACAGTAATGCCCACATCTGCTCAATCATTAAAGTCCACTACAAGGTGGTTACATTCGGTTGCATGAGGAATCTTCTTTCGTCGACCTCCTTTGACCTTGAGCAATTCCTTTGCTAGATGTTATGGTGCATTCGTAGTTGGCGGTGTCTTCCTCAACTTAGCATCCTCAAATTAAATCTGCATGGTAATGTCAGTATGCACAATAACTGCATATCTAAAACCACCTTAAGGAACATGCATTAACCACATACAAAATCAATATAGATAATCCACATAATATGCCAATGTCATTAAAAATTGCAGAAATAGGAGTAAGCCCAATGTCTATCGTTTGAGGGAAACATTATGAAAATATCAACATTTAACATCAAAGTTCATGACAATTGTCAGCAAATAAACTATAGATTCTACCCAAAATTGGACCAAAAACTAGGCTCATCAAGTACGATCCCTCTAGCCGAAATAATACTCTCCATGAGGATCCTCCATTGTCTTCCACCTTTGTATCTTCTTCTTGTGAGCAGTCAAACTTTTCTCCACAAGAGAAAGGTTTTCTTCCTACTCCTCATTCTTTATCTAAGCAAGAGTGTATTTTGTTGTGACTTCTAAAAGCTCGCTTGATCACTCTTCCTTCTCCTATGTGCAAGAAATTTCATAAGCATAATAAAGTAGAACATTCTTTCTATGCATACCATCAGTGCTTGGCCATTCCACTAGTGAATGTAAGGCCTTGAAAGATAAAATACAACTTCATGGTTCAGGTCCCATCACTCATTTATTTGTTGATGTTGATGCACCTGCCTCTTCTTCAAATGACAAGTAATATCAAGGACTACCTCTATCCTGGATGTTCTAAGTATCTTGCATGGTTCTCCTCCTTTGTAGGTTGGGGGCAGTGATAACTTGATTTGGAGATGTGTGTCCTTTCAAGGAACCCCTCTCTTTTCTCTATCATTCAAATGAAGTGTCCTTGTAGTGGACCCCCTTTTCTTCTGAAGGGTTCCCAAGGGATCCGCTTTGAAAATTTTTCTCTCAAATGAAATCATTTGTGTCTAGCTTGGGGGCAGCCTGACTAGACCTCGCTTTTCAAACAGTGCGTCTCTTGAGTGGACCCCTCTTCTTTTGAAGGGTTCCCAAGGGGCCCCTTTGAAATCTTTCCAATCTATCGACGATTTGTGTGACTATTCGCTTACTTTCCTGTGTGGCCACTTTCACTTTGCAGGTGTGCCTATGAAGCCACTTTCTGACTCTACGAAGTCCCTTTCTTTGGTTTCCTCCATGCGAGAGATCTTGGGGGATACCTCTCTATAGGTCTGTGGGTTTATAGGGTGCTTTCTTTGGGTTTCCTTCATGTGAGAGATCTTGAAGGAAACCTTCCCTGCAGATCTGCAGGTCTATGGGGAGCTTCTTTTGAGCTTCCTCCATGCAAGAGATCTTGGGGGTTGCTCCCCTATAGGTCTACGGGTTTGTAAAGCGCTTTCTTGGGGTTTCCTTCATATGAGAGATCTTGGAGGACACCTTCCCTATAGGTCTACAGGTCTATAGGGAACTTTCTTGGGGTTTCCTTCATGTGAGAAATCATGAAATGAACACAGAAAGAACATACACTTGAAAGCCTGATTGCTATTCTCAGAACAACCTCTTTCAGATTTAATGCTTTAGTCCTAACAGGTTTGATCTACATACACATCTCAGGAAGGAAAGATTAATTTCACAGCTCTAAGATATGAATACAAAATTATAAAACACAGTTAAAGACTTGCATGTTCAAAGGAAAGATACAAAAATGAGAATTAATACAAATGCGAACACAAACTTCCCAGGTAAGCTTTAAGTTATATTCAGGATTCTAGTTGAGTTACATAAACATACATTAATTGAGGAAGGATTGATAATAAATCACTAACTCCCTTGAATGCATAACTCGAACTAACTACAAAAAGGCAAAAAATGCCTTATATATAGACTAATATCGGCCCATTAGGGCTTACAAAAATATCGGAGCTCAGAAAGATCCACCCTTAGATCTTTTGGATGAAGTTAATGCTGAAGCCTGCGTGTCTCTGCTGTATGTGTCGGTGAAGAGTTACCCTCGTAGAAGCCTTCTTCAGATATTCTTTAGCTACCGCATTCATTCGATCCATCGTGTCCGGTTGAGCTACTTTGGCTACACCTTGAATGCTCTGAGCCTGCAACAGATACACGTCACCCTTCATCCTGTTGATGCTCTTCAGACTGCCATGGTTTACCTTTAGATTTCTCTAATTGGCTGAGTGAAATCCATGCAGCTTCTTCGGGTGGTCAAAACTTCCCTTGTTGAACTGCATATCGGTGAGACACTAATCGTGTCTCCCCGATGCAGTTAACTCTTCTCGCAAGCATTGGCAAGACATGGAGCCGTCGCTGAAGAGCTCCCAGCAAGACCTAAAGATCATACCGATGCTACTGGAGCCATCGGTGAGACACTGTTTATCGCCAAGAGATCAGTGGGTTGACGAGTCACATGGAGATCCCTCTCTGTCACTGAGACCACGTGATATCGGTAAGACATCACTCCGACAGTTAGTCGCTATATCGATGAAATTCATGTAGGGGAGACCCTCGCCGACGTCTGTAGAAGTCATCCCGTCAGGCTCTTTTTCTTCTATTGGCTAGACATCCTTTTTTCGGGAAGAGGTTGTGCCGAAGGAACTTTAGCTTTGGCGAGCACATATTTCATTTCACTTCGGCAAGACTCCTTGGTATCGCTGAGACATCACACATAAATCCTTTCCATTCGGCAAACTCTTCATTCGGCAAGACACCTAGCGAGACCCCCTACTGTTAGCGTGACCTCTTGTGTCACCGAGACATTTCATAGAACTCCCCCCCTTCTCAGTGAATTCCTTTTTGTTCTGAAGGCTTCACTACTCGGTGAGACTCATGTCGAAGTATGAACCCTCGGCCGACTTCTTTCCTTTCGACCTGACTCCTGCCGGTTGGGAAGAGGTCCTCCCAAACTCCAAATGTTATGCCAAAGGCCCCTCACTTCAGGGAGACCCTTTATAGTCACCAAGAAATCTCGATGAATCCCCTTAGTCGCACCGAGGGCCCTTTCTCTTTTGTGTAGGGGAGATTTTTTGTCGGCCAGAACTATCCCAAAAAATGCTTCCTTTTGATTATCGGGGAGACCCTTTGGCTTCGGCGAGAGGTCCTAGCAAATCCCACTTGCTTTGCTGGGATCTCCTGACTTCGGTGAGACATCTTCGATTGGTGAGACCTCACATAGATTGCATTTGCTACACAGAAAGGTCTCAATGCATTCTGAGTCACCGGGAAAAGGAAATCGTTACGCCGACAAGGACCCTTCATATTTTCCATCGGCGAGACCAAATGTCACTCGCTGAGACCTTACGGCGATCGCTCCAACCTACACCGATGGGAACATCCTTCTGCCACTGATCGGTGAGACAAAAGTGAACTCATGCCAAAAGAAAACCGTTTTGCACACTGTTCCTCTAGTCGGCGAGACAAGAAAACCTTGATGAGACATAATGCCGATATTGCCTAGCTCCACTGATGAACCACCATATACATAGTCGGGGAGACATGTTGAGATCGGTAAGATGCAACCCCGACAGCTAAGACATATGCCGATAGAAGCCTCCACGGTTGCCAAAACAATAGAACCGTCCTGCCAAATGAAGAATGCAGAGGACTTGTGATCACCGTGACACTCCTAGGGTATTGGTGACTCTATCCTTAGAAGATTTTCATGCCGAACCAAAACAAGGTAGGCTTCTTCATTGAATTCCCTGTGACCTAGCATCAGATTAATGACCCTTGCCCTAGGCTGAATACTTCATTTGGCCTCCTCGAACCTGTTAACACAATTTGCTTTGCCTGATTGAGCCAGAGGGTGAAAATTTAGGCAACAATTCTAGCGACCTTTGTGGGATGTTTGCCTGCTAAACATGAGAACCAGTGACTAGGATTATCCATTGGGCATGGTGTCATTAGAAGGCTTAGAAAACAAACAAAATATCAGTTTTGCACATGGCTTCGACCTCATGAAATCCATGGGTCATATCAGGTTGCCAAAAATGAAACAAGGGAAAATGACAAAGAGAAATATAGCGTAAAAAAGCATTCTGGGAATGGAGCAAAACAGAAAATAAATGAACCATAGTGCGAAGCACTTATTGAAACATAAAACCTAACTAGATATGTACAAGAAAGGCACTTATCAGGCTTGAAAGCAAGGTTTAAGGTGTATCCCATTGACTGGGATAGGAAGAAAATCCCCTTCTATTGTAGCCAACTGATAAGCATTGTGCTCCTTACAGCTTGTGATAATAAATGGACCAGTCCACATATTGTCGAACTTAGTGTGATAGCCAGGCCTGCTTTTAAGAATGTCCCACCTGAGCACAAGTTCTCCCTCCTTAAAAGACTTTGTTGTAGCCATTTTGTCGAATGTCTTCTTTGTCTGGAGCTGATGATACTCTAAAGATTTCATTGCTCTATCCCTTGATTCTTTGAGCTCCATGAGCTTTGCATACCTTACAGACATTGGGTCCTGCTCCTCAAACATCTCCAACTTGCGAACAATATCAAGAGCTAGAAGCTCCACGGATAGTGGCAATCTTGCCTCTTTGCCATAGACCAACATATACGGCGAATTACCAACAAACCTCTTAGGGGTCACTCTATCTGCCCAAAGTGCATTCTTTAAACTACTGGGCCAGGTCCTTTGGTTGTCCTCTATGGTTCTTTTAATAATTCTGATGAGGTTCTTATTTGTGCTCTTAGCTAGGCCATTACCTTGAGGGTAATAATTTAAAGATGTGCTCAAATGAATACCATGCTTGACGGCCCAATCAGTTACCCTTAGACCCGTGAATGCAAGGGTGTTATCAGATATGATGGAGTCAGGTACTCCAAACCTAGTGACTATATCCTCATAGAAGCTCAAAAATGAAGACTCTTTTACTTCTTTCAGTGCGACCACTTATGTCCACCTTGTAAAGTAGTCAGTGGTTGTAAGTACCCACTTGTGACCAGCACTGGAAGGTGGGTTTATTGCTCCATTAAAATCAATGCCCCATCTCATGAAGGGCTACTCCACTTGAATTGGATGGAGAGGCATAGTAGGCAGTCTTTGCTTCCCTGAAAACATAGCACATTTGATACACTTCCTTGCCCAAGAGTAAGCATCCTTGAAAAAGCTGGGCCAATAGTAACCAGCTCTCATGATTTTCCAGGCAGTAGTTCTAGGAGCAAAGTGACCTCCTGCAACTCCATCATGAAACTCATGAAGCACTTTTTCAATTTGGTCACTATGAATGCATCTTAACAAGACACCATTCAAATCTTTTTTAAAAAGAACATTGTCCATCAGCACATATGGTATGGACTATAGTCTAAAGTATCTTATTTTGGCTCTGTTCAAACCTAATGGGCATTGACCAGTTTGAAGAAATTGGGTCATATCTTGAACCCAATTAGTTATCCCCATGGGCACATCATCTTGAGTGTTCTGAGGCTCATTTGTATTGGCAAGCACAACATCCTTTTCTAGTTCATGTTCACTGCTTGATCCTGAAGCAAGTTGTTCACAAAGACCTTTACCTCTAACTAGCTTGGTGATCTTAATATCTACATCGTACTCCATGACCTTAGTGATCCACCCTGCTATTTTTTCATTCAGATCCTTATTCAATAGAAATTCCTTCACACTTGAGTGTGCAGCCAAAATATGAACCTTATTGTTTGAAAGCAAAGGTTTAAATTTCTTCAGACTTCTAATCACAGAGAGAACGTGCTTTTCAACAAATGTATACCTTTCTTCGTAATTAGCAAGTATTTGGCTAAAGAAGGCTATGGGTTGCTCCAAATTGTTGCTATTCTTCTGAACCAGCATAGCAGAGATTGAACCACTACTACCAAAAGCATATAAAAAGAAGTCTTTAGAGAAGTCGGGTTTACCAATGTCAGAGCAGATGCTAATGCCTCCTTAATTTCTCCAAAACTGTGCCTTGCCTCCTTTGTCCAACTGAAGACTGCATTCTTCTTTAACATGGTTGTTAGAGGTTGTAGCAGGTTCGCCACATCTGGGATGAACCTTCTTAGAAAGTTGATCTGTCCCAGAAAGCTCTACAGACCCTTCTTGTGATTAGGCAGTGGCAACTCAAGTATGGCTCTGACTCTTTCAAGGTCAATAGTGATTCCCTACTTTGACACTATGTGTCCTAATAGTTTCCCTTCGTGGATAGCAAAGATACTCTTCTTTGGATTGAGGGAGATACCAAACTCCCTACACTTTTCAAAAACTTGCCTAAGATGTAACAAATGTTCATCAACATTCTTGGAATATACTGTAATATCATCTAGGTAAATCAGTATAATCTTGTTGATCAAACTTTGAAATGCCATGTCCATGGCCCTCTGAAATGTGGCACCAGCGTTGGACAAACCAAAAGGCATCGTTTTGTATGCCATGGTGCCCCACTTAGTTGTGAAAGCGGTTTTAAACTAGTCTTCCTCTTTAACCAGTACTTGATTATAGCCCGAAAAACCATCCAATAAGGAAAATCTTTCAGAGCCAACAACTTCTTGTAAGATTTGTTCCATGGAGGGCAGTGGGTAGTGGTCTTTTAGAGAGGATCGGTTAAGATCCCTAAAGTCTACATAGAGCCTTATCTCACCACTTTTCTTTCTAACCGGTACAAGATTAGAAACCCATGAAGTGTGCTTGATAGGGGAGACAATACCCCCCTCAACTAGTTTAGTCAGCTCCTTAATCATTAGGGGATCAAGTTTAGGATTCAAGGGCCTTTGTTTCTGCCTTACAAGCTTAGCATCCGGCTCTAACTCAATTGTGTGCTGAGCAATGTGGGGATCAAACCCTTTCAAATATGAATATTCCCAAGCAAAGACATCATAAAATTCTTGACATAAAGCAACAAAAGCTTGTTTATCTTCAAGTGAACAATTTTTTTCTTATCTTAAGGAGCTTACCCTTGAAAATCTCCAGCTCTTCATAGTGCTCTTGTTTGATCTACAAGCCAACTTTACCCTTTTTAAGCTGATCATCAGTACTGAAAATCGATTCTAAGGTAACAAGGCCTTTGGGTAATTTATTTGTCTTTAGCTGTATGACTTGATCACCATACTGCTGCTTGAGTTTTGCTTGATTCACCGTGGAGAACTAATCTTCTTCGAGCAGGAAAGAAAGGATCTGCTCATCACTGTCAAAGACTTTCCAGTGAATGTTGTCAGGAATTGATGGTCTAGCTACAACCTTCACATACTGCTGCACCTTCTCTTTTCTAATATCTCTTGGAATATCAAATTGTGCTCCAATGGCTGCAAGCCTATCAGCATGTTTGTTCTGATTTCTTGGGATAGACACTAAATTAAAGGCATCAAATTCCTCAAGCATGTTCCACACTCTATTTCTATAAGACTTTAGTGTGTTATTTTTAGCCACATTCAGGCCCCTTACTTGATTAACAACTAATTCGCTGTCTCCATACACTTTCAAGTGGGTTATTCCTCTCTTTCTTGCCCACTCGAGACCTTGAACCAGGCCCTCATATTCAACAGTGTTGTTGGAGCATGCAAAAGCAAAATGAAAAGTAGCATAGTACTTATCACCTTGCGGAGATACTAGCATTGCACCTCCTCCAGCGCCATTTTTGCTTCTTGAACCATCAAAATACATTTCCCATAGTCCATTTAGTGGTTGCAACAACTGATCCACATCTTTCTCCAAGTTTGGAATCTCTGTGTCAGGCTCAAGAATGACATAGTTTCCCATACCAACATCTTGAATAAGGTCCTCAAGACTGTCCAATACATTTTCAACTGCCCATTCATGCAGCAGCACGTCAGGAACAACTTTTGATTGGAGTTCTTGCGCAGCAGCTAGTTCATTGTCAGAAACAATGACACAATTTGTGTTTGCAGTAGTAGGAACAACATTAAAGGGACTTGGATTATATGGCTCAATGTGATCTTTAGCCAGTCTCTCAGATTTAATGGTAACCTTGGTTCCATATCTTGTTCTAAATAAAATATGTGACCAATCAGCTGATACATAACCACCTATCTTGGCTGTACAGTCTCTAAATAAACACAAGGAAAAGAAGGGTGGAAGATCTATGACACATATGTCTTGAGGAACTGAAAAATTTGGACAAGCATGGAGGGTGAGGTTTAAATTCTTGATAATACCCAAAGTATTAACTGAAGTACCATCCAATTGGGTCACTCCCTTCTCTAAAGGCTGGTATTTTAGTCCAAGTTTGTCAGCAATCTGTTATGGCATGATGGAGTTGCTAGCTCCACTATCTACCATACAGTTATGGACTAATTTATCACCAATAATCACTGACACGTAGAAAGGAGGTGGTTTGACTTCTTTTCCTACCTCTTTGCTGGACTGTTTATCATCTGCCTAAGCATTATTTGTCAAAATAGCCCTATCTTGACCTAATGGGGATTCAGACTCACCTGATAACTTAAGATTTGACAAGGCTGAACATAGAATATCCTTTTGACCAGGGATGACCAATGAATCCCACATAGACATCATCACATTTGTCTTTTTCATACTATCAAGAATGTTAAAAGGTACAACTGGATTTTTATTGTGTACCTTTACACCAGTGTGATCAGCTTGTAAGCGTGGCTGCTCTTTAACTGGGAGTTGCTGATTTCCTTGCAAAACACTAGTCACTCGAGATGCAAATGGTTCCACATTTGATGCCTTTCCTTTGTAGGCTACAGGATCGAGCTCAAATGCTCTCTTCTTTGCTCCCGTATTAGCCGCAATAGGAGATCTGTCCACATTCAATCCACAAAACTCTTCACCCTGCCAGTTAAGTAGAGTAGCATCATTTGCAAAATGATCTTGGTGTTGTGGAGATGACTCATTAGGTGCATGATGTTGTGAGCTTGAGGCATTCTGCACCATAAGTGCCTGATTGATGAGTCCATTTGAGCAAGTGGCCTGATTGTGGGGCTGATTGCAAGGGTAGCACCATTCATAATCTGTTGCTAAATTATTTTGAGTAGGAACCAGGTCTTTGACTGCACTAACAGGTGCTGGAGCATAGGCCTGAAATGGTCTTGTGTTCACATTCTATCTTGTGCCTTGATAATTGCCTTGATAAGCTTGTCTATTACCTTGGAATTGTTGTTGTTGAGCTTGAAAAGGCTGGCTTGAGGCCTGATTCTGCTATTGATAAGGCCTAGAATAGGTATGCTATTTTTCCAAGTTCACCAACTTGTTGCCAAATGTCTGTAAAAGACTTTTGATCTCTTGTAGCTCCTATGATGAGCCTGAAGTAGCACTCTCTTGTCTATCAACAACTGGAACAACAGCTAGCAGCATTGGTACAACTGGTAGAGGTGTGAAGGGAGGTATTTGCAAAGGAATGTTTGCATGAATTTATGGGAATATTGGCATTGGTGGCCTAGGAGCGAGTTTTCCTGCTTGTATCAAGTTGTTTTCAGCTCTGATAGCTATTTCAAAGGCGTCTGGTAGAGAGACCCCTCCCATTGACTGTATCATGACAACTATGTCGCTGTTTAGAGCCCTTAAAAAATACAAAAATGTGTATTCTGGAGGTGGCCTCACCGTTGCAAGGATTCTATCCCAAGTTCTCTAAAATCTAAAGTTGAAATCATTCATTTGCTCTTGTGGAGCCCTCTTGATTGTAGTTAATTGCTCCAGTAGAGACAAGTTGTCAGACCTGTCTTGGAATTGCTTATGCAACTTATCTCCAAATTTTTCCTATGTTGAAATTGAAATAACTGGTAGGCTCCTATACCACTGTACAACTCTTCCTTTCAGTGAAGCAGCCAGTAGTCTCATTGCAACGTCCTCTTGGGTTATGTGATGGACTCCACATAGCGAAGCCACATCTCGCATGTGTTCAATTGGAGTAGTTTGGTCTTCTCCCCTGAAAGTTGGCAAACTCTTCAAGGCTGCCATTGGGATGTCGTTGTGCTGTGCCAAATTCAAAGGGCTACCTCTATTGAAAGCGACAAAGGGTTGATTCCTTGGAGTGGCCATTGGAGGTAGCTGAATTGGATTTACTTGTATAGTAAAATGAGATCCCACTGATGGAGGAGTAGACTGAGTTCTTCTAGAATAGATAACTGTTGTTCCTCTTTTTTCTACTACTCTGCCTTTCCTTCTTGGTGGTGACAGCTGCAAATATTCAAATGGACCTGAACTGCCTCTAGTCTGAACTTTTCTCATAAACTATAAAAAGCATTGATTTCTGGGGTTATTCTTCCTTATGGAGTCACCAAGTATGCCAAAGGACTTCTATAAAGTCTGAAATTTACTGGTTGCATACTAAACCAACAGTTCAATTTAGTTCACAGTCCCACCGGGCGTGCCAAAAACTGTTGTCACCTAGAAATGCACCCTACACAAATTTGTAAAACTGAGCTTTCTAGAGCAACATGGGATCATCTCAAGGCTGTGGGTCACCTATAATTGAAATGAACCTCCAGAGAAGGCCAGCTTCCTTTGGTATCACCTAGACTACTAATTCTTTGAAGGGAAAGGGATAAGGAGTACATAAATTAAAGGACTACACTAGGGCGATACACCAAACTATTTGAGAAATCATGAAATGAACACAAAAAGAACATACACTTGAAAGCCTGATTGCTATTCTAGGAACAACCTCTTTCAAATTTAATGCTTTAGTCCTAATAGGTTTGATCTACATACACATCTTAGGAAGGAAAGATTAATTTCACAGCTCTAAGATATGAATACAAAATTATAAAACACAGTTAAAGACTTGCATGTTCAAAGGAAAGATACAGAAATGAGAATTAATACAAACGTGAACACAAACTTCCCAGGTAAGCTTTATGTTATATTCAGGATTCTAGTTGAGTTACATAAACATACATTAATTGAGGAAGGATTGATAAAAAAATCACTAACTCCCTTGAATGCATAACCCGAACTAACTACAAAAAGGCAAAAAATTCCTTATATATAGACTGATATCAGCCCATTAGGGCTCACAAAAATATAAGAGCTCAGAAAGATCCACCCTTAGATCTTTTGGATGAAGTTAATGCTGAAGCTTGCGTGTCCCTACTGTATGTGTCAGTGAAGAGTTACCCTCGTAGAAGCCTTCTTCATATATTCTTCAGCTACCGCATTCATTCGATCCATCATGTCTGGTTGAGCTACTTCGATTGCACCTTGAATGCTCTGAGCCTGCAACAGATACACGTCACCCTTCATCTTGTTGATGCTCTTCAGACTACCACGGTTTACCTTCAAATTTCTCTGATTGGCTGAGTGAAATCCACACAGCTTCTTCGGGTGGTCAAAACTTCCCCTATTGAACTGCATATCGGTGAGACACTAATCGTGTCTCCCCGATGCAGTTAAATCTTCTCGCAAGCATCGGCAAGACATGGAGTCGTCGCTGAGAGCTCCCAGTGAGACCTAAAGATCATACCGATGCTACTAGAGCCATCGGCGAGACACCGTTTATCACCAAGAGATCAGTGGGTTGAGGGGTCAAGTAGAGATCCCTCTCTGTCACTGAGACCATGTGATATCAGTAAGACATCACTTCGACAGTCAGTCGCTATATCGACAAAATTCATGTCGGGGAGACCCTCGCCGATGTCTGTAGAAGTCATCCTACCGGGTTCTTTTTCTTCTATCGGCCAGACATCCTTATTTCAGGAAGAGGTTGTCCCGAAGGCACTTTAGCTTTGGCGAGCACATATTTCATTTCACTTCGGAAAGACTCCTTGGTATCGCTAAGACATCACACATAAATCCTTTCCATTTGATGAACTCTTCATTCGGCAAGACACCTAGCGAGACCCCCTGTTGTCGGTGTGACCTCTTGTGTTGCTGAGACATTTTGTAGAACTCCCCCCTTCTTGGCGAATTCCTTTTTGTTCTGAAGGCTTCACTACTCAGTGAGACTCACGCTGAAGTATGAACCCTCGGCCGACTAATTTCCTTTCAACCTGACTCCTGCCTGTCGGGAAGAGGTCCCCCCGATCTCCAAATGTGATGCCGAAGGCCCCTCACTTCAGGGAGACCCTTTATAGTCATCGAGACATCTCAGCGAATCCCCTTAATTGCGCCGAGGGCCCTTTCTCTTTTGCGTCAGGGAGATTTTTTGTCGGCTAGACTTGTCCCGAAAAATGCTTCCTTTTGATTATCGGCGAGACCCTTTGGCTTCGGTGAGAGGTCGTAGTGAAGCCCGCTTGCTTTGCCGGGATCTCCTGACTTCAGCGAGACATCTTCGATCGGTGAGACCTCACATAGATTGCATTTGCTACACCGAAAAGTCTCAATGCATTCTAAGTTGCTGGGAAAAGGCAATCGTTACGCCGACAAGGACCCTTCATATTTTCCATCGGTGAGACCGAAGGTCACTCACCGAGACCTTATGGCGATTGCCCCAACCTACACCGACGGGCACATCCTTCCACCACTGTCTGGTGAGACAAAAGTGAACTCATGCTAAAAGAAAACCGTTTTGCACACTGTTCCTCCAGTCGGCGAGACAAGAAAACCTCGCTGAGACATAATGCCAATATCGCCTAGCTTTGCCGATGAATCACCATATACATAGTCGGGGAGACATGTTGAGATCGGTAAGATGCAACCCTGACAGCTAAGACATATGCCGATAGAAGCCTCCACAGTTACCAAAATAATAGAACCATCCTGCCGAATGAAGAATGCAGAGGACCTATGATCGCCGTGACACTCCTGGGGTCTTGGCGACTATGTCCTTAGAATATTTTCATGCCGAACCAAAACAAGGCAGGCTTCTTCACTGAATTCCCCGTGACCTAGCATCAGATTCATGACCCTTTCCCTAGGCTGAATACTTCATTTGGCCTCCTTGAACCTATTAACACGATTTGCTTTGCTTGATTGAGCTAGAGGGTTAAATTTAGGCAGCAGTAAAAATTTAAATAGTACAAAGAAAGTGTGAATGTCGACTCCCAAAAAGGTTTCAGGGATCAAAGATCAACGTTAAGGATTAAATTGTTCAGGCATATGAGATTGACCTTAAGGCTTACACCTTGACATAATGTTATGAATTAAGGTTGAGGGAGACCCAAACCTCAACACCCAAAATGGTCTCGGAGGTTTTGGGTAAGTGTTATGGCTTATGCCTTACCGTGAATGTTAAGAAAAGGGGTATGATGACTAAAGTAAGGCGGTATACAACACTAAATGTTGCTTCAACTTCTAACATGTGTGACTTGTGTACCTTACCCATCCTTACCTTAATTAAAGGATACATAACACATTTATGTTGTTTCCATTACCTTGGGAAACTTCAGGAAGGGAACCTTAATCGAAGATCAACTTTCCCCTCCCCACACTTGAATTTTCTAAATCATAACATTCCCTAAAGTTTGATGTTTTCTATTCACACGTGCTTTATAAATTAACTATTCAATGTTGTAAGGGGTTAGATGAAACCCTAAACCATGACACCTAAAACAGATTCAATGTTCGTAGATTTGGCCTTAAGGTTTATGACTTAACCGTTTGTTAAGTTTGTAGCAAGAGGAAACCCCAAACACCGACACCTGAAATGATTTTAGTGTTCATGGTTCAGATTGGAGGATTATGCCTTAACATCCTTTCAAGTATTCAATAATAAGGAATTTCAAAGGCCAACACCCGAAAAGGGGAAGTTAAAGCCTGTGAAGCATAGACAAGGCACACAAACTATTTGAAAAAATGCCTCAAAGCAATGTTGTATTCCATTTTACTAGAAGAGTTGCTTTTGTCAGAGAATTAACAATAATTTTATTGAAAAAGAGTTGATGATTCCACTATTTATAAGCCCAAGATTTAAACCATAAACACATGAGATCCAAGCACGTGAAATAATCATTCTTAAACCTAGAACTATAAATATATATTTTAGTTATTTGTATCTTGTATGTGGGCATGGATGCATATGGTTGGGTGTATACATAAGTGGATTCTAACAAATAAAATTTTTATACATACAAAACCAACCTTTATTTAATCATTGTTACCAAGGGCTAAATAATAAGTGATTCATTGTCTAGAGAGATTAATCTTATTAGAAAATTCAGATGCAGTGTGTGTGCATAAGTAAATATGTATTTGAGTGAGTTTTAAGCCCTCATTATGGTGTGGGCTACAAACAAGTTAGATTCCACAAGTAGGATGGCTAGAATAATAATTTGGAAATAAGGTTGTAAAATGGATTAAAGTTTCCTTATCTTTATTTGCCATGAAATATGTCTATAATGATAAGTCTGTCAAGCATCACAATTCAATACGAGGGCTTATGCCTTGTCGAAAGGAAGGTAAGTGCTAAGAGTTAAGGGTGAACCTCGAAACCTTGAATAGTTTTGGTGTTTGCGGTTTAGTGTTAAGGCTTATGCCTTAACATGAAAAAAATGAAGGAGTAAGAGGTAACCTCGAACCCTGAGACTTGAAATGGCTTTAGTGTTTGTGGATTCAGTCGTAGGGCTTATGCCTTGCTATTTTGTTGGGATGCAGTAAGAAGGATGTATGAAGGCTGAAACCCAAAAGAGTTAAGTTTGACAATGCTTGCAAAGGATTGTTTTGGACTTTGTGGGTTGATAGGTTGGATTGTACCTTAACCCAAAGGCATGAAAGTGATAAGGTGGAAGAGAGAACCCTGACATCTGAAAAACTCATGCGTGTTTTAGACATTGGTGGGAAGGTTTATGATGAAGTAAAGGCAGGCAAAAGGTAAAGGGTAAGGACGATGGTCAAACCCGATAGGTGTAAAGAGCTTCAAACATATGTTTCCAATCTTCCTTGATAAGCTCTACTATACACTTCAAGAATGAGGTAAGAGGGATTAGCGATCCATGACCTCCAACAACTTAAAGCTCTGATTGGAGTTTCACACTTCAGTGTTTTGGAGGTTAGTGTGTTGGTTTGCAATGGTGCACAAGAAGGAAAATGGTAAAGGGTAAGGCCAATGGTTAAACCCCAACATGCATAAAGAGGATCAGACATCATGGTTTAGTCTTGTTTCTTGAGGCCTTCAAAGCATGTCAATCATGAGGTAAAAGGTAGAGGGTAAGGCCGATGGTTGAACCTTGATAGGTAAGAAGATTCAGAATTAGGTGTTTGGGCTTGCCTCTAAAGTTCTTCAATACACTTCAAGCATGAGGTAAGGTGGATACCCAACACCCGAAACCCAAAGGTTGATAAATATAATGTCATAAAAATAAAGGAGTAATCCTTCCATTCCATGAATGCTTGCATTAACTTGGGTTGATCAATGTGGGTATGCGGGATAATGACACATGTAAAGAATTGATTTCCTTGATTCACACGTTATTGTGAATCAATAGAGATCTATGACCAAAATTAAAGTAGGTCATTGAAATAGTAGTGTTTTAAAGAAAGACAGGTAATTGAGATGTGCTTGATCATGGTGCAAGTTTCAAGATCGATGGCTTGCATTCAAAGGCTAGATTGTGTCACCAGATAGGCGAATGGAGTTAAGACACAAAAAAATGATATGTCAACTCTAGGTGACATTATTGCAAAGGAATGAAGGAAATATACACCACCATTAATGTAAAGGTAGGTCATGTAAGCTAAAAGAGGTTGATAATACTAGGGGATGGCATTTAATGCAAAAAAACCATAGATGGTGATACACTAGAAATTGTAGGTGCAATAAATTTGGTAAGACTTGCATGGCTCGAAGTGTAGAAGTTGGTCGATGAAGAAAAGAGGAGGGGATAGGCATGGGATTTTTTCTCAAAGGGGTGGAGGATGGAAGGCACTAAATCATACTGACATTCTAGGTTATTATATGAGGGAAGCCATTTTTGGGTTTCCATGAAGGACAAAGAATTATGGAGTAG
This sequence comes from Sequoia sempervirens, assembly GCA_007258455.2. Lineage (NCBI taxonomy): Eukaryota > Viridiplantae > Streptophyta > Pinopsida > Cupressales > Cupressaceae > Sequoia > Sequoia sempervirens. Next base: position 189,999,239 of record VDFB02086081.1, on the reverse strand, counting down.
AAAATAGGTTCAAGATCCTATCTCAGGCCCTTGGAAAATATTTATGTAGGTATGGGGGTCTTTATTAATTGGTTTTAAATATACCCACCTGGTATTTCATACATGTAGATGCAATTGCATGTTGGGACCCTATTGTATGTTTTTGGGGTGTTGGCTGTGTATTTCATGTATTTTTTTAGTGAGGATAATATTTGGAAGTTTCTGTTATACCTAGATTGTATCTTTGAGTGTTTTGGGATTGTGTTTAGAATTTTGGATTCCATCGACCATTTAATTGGTCTCTAGCCAAACCCTTGTTTATAAGCCATTGTATGGTGATTTTAGTTTCATCCTTGAACGAATAGAGCTTGGGGTTCTATGTACTTCCTGGTTTTCAAACACCAAAAACAATAATTTATATATAAGTTTCAATACATGATAACTAGTAAGAATAATGAGTGTTGAAATACTTTGTGTAGTAAAACTTGAGTATCACACTTATGGCATTGTTTGATAGTCATTTAGATATATCTTGTCTCGAAATACCATATTATATTATTTGAATGGAAGACCCTCATCATGGGGCTAAAATATTTCTTTCTTGAGGGTTTGGCTAGAGCTCATGAGGCTTCATGATGCCAATATGGTCAGGTGGAGAACAAGTTTGATTCCTTGAGTTAAATCATTGTTATTACTAATCTTGTGGTTAGATATGGTCATTGAACATTTCTCTTAACTAGGATTGTTGCCTTGAAGAGAAACAAATATTAAGTCTAGACATTAAATTGTTGTGTATGCGTGATATGCATAGTGTATAAATAAATCATCTTTTTAAGATTCATTTATGTTGAGTATTAGACTTTATTTATTCATGTAATATGCATGATTGAGTTTTGTAAAATTACTTGGGATCGATTCTATACCTTTAGGTTGTTAAGTTATCCTTAACGAGTTTTCTGATCCCTGACTTCACCTAAGTGGGTGGTAGTTGATTGTGAAACTGTTTGGGGTAAAAGGACCCTAGAAAGGGTTGTGTACCCACTCTCATAGTTTATAATTAATAGAATAGAGGCATAAAATGAATTGGAGTAGAGAAACAAGTTTTGGCATATGTTAGTTTTATTGGGTTATTAGTGTGACTGAGGTAGAGTCATCTTTGAACCTAAGGGTTATACCCCTTGTGTTAGTCAACCCAGTATAGTATGATGGTTGTACTGACTAGAAAGATTCATATGAGAATTTCCTTGTTAACCTATCACCTCATGATCTTTTAATGTTATTTTATGACCTTTGTGTTGTTTGGATTAAAACCACAATTCCAATGAGAATCATATTTTCAAGATATGATATGGTTACCTTCATCTTGGACCATACTTGGCTACCTTATTTTGTCAAGTGATCCATGAATAGCATTAGCAATTGAGATTGTTAACCACCAATTGAGATTGTTAACCACCACTCCTTTTAGTTAAAGGATCCCTTGTAGCTTAATTGATGTTGACCATTGTATGTACTTATTGCCATTGTGAGTAAGTTGTTATGTAAACCTTGATGCTATGTATGATTATTGACCAATCAAATATGATTTGAGTGAACTCAAGTTGTCAAACTACAGAGCCTCTACACAATACGTAGGTAAGGTCGTCAGAGACAAGCCCCCGAGGACTAGGTTTGGCCCCTAGGTCTTGTTCTCTTATTATTAATTTTAGATTACTATTGGTATATATATTTTATTTCATAACATGTGACTTGATTTGCATTTTAGATTTTTAATTAGTTAGTAGAACTAACTATGGTTATCTTGGTGATGTGGATTCCATGTCTTCACTTAAACCCAACAATGTTTGTCACAATAGTAGTTTATCTGACCAAGTATTTTAATTGATTGTTCAAATGTTGTTATGCTTGCATGAAATGCATGCATAGGAAGCAAACTTTTGTGAATCATGCAAGTGTTTGGGATCAAAATTTGGAATTTGTGTTTTTCCCTTATTGGTATTTTGGTGTAAAATTTTGGGCATGACACCATGCTTTCTCTCCTTATTCTCAATTCCCTTCATGTTAAATTTATTGGTCCCCACTTTTGTAATAATATCTTTTCTATCCATCCCCATATATCTACCATATTATTTCCTTTTAAAATCATGCTCTATCTCCTTCTTGTAATAGTATCATGTCTTATGATATCCTACTTTTTCTCATTTTCTTAACACTCTCCCTCATACTAATCTCCTTATCACAAGATATTTTACCTTTTCCCCTTCTCCCCCATCTCTTCGCTATCTTCTTCCCCTCTTTCTTATCCCACTACACCTTATATACTATTTGATGATGACACTCCTACTTCCTCCTCTCCCATTCCTCATGATCACTTTCTTATATTTAGGCTCCCATACTTCTACCTATATGAATTATACCTTTTGATGGATTTAGTGTCTTCACTTAGTAAATATGGGGTCCTTGAGCCTTATGATGCACATCTTTTTGATGAGCCTCCCTTGTATCTTAATGCATATCATACCACATATTCTTCATCCCTTTATCTTACACATGTTCCTTTTGATAAATAGGATAGATATCATAACATTTTGAAAAGAACAAGAATCCATCATGTTAACCATTTCTTAGTTGTCACATTGGATGCACTCCACTATGATTTAACTATATTGGTTTTACAATGTTTATACTTTAATTATGAATAATGAAATTAATTAAAACTTTCATATCTAAAAATAAGTAATTATTTAATTAAAGTTAGAAAAAATAGAGAAGAGGATATATAATAGAAAGAAGAGCACGTAACACATCATATACATAGGGAAATCCATCATCAATTTCATGGTCAATAGAAATTGAGGTACCTATTTATTGTTGTTTTAAATTTTTACACCATAAGAATTTTGTTAGAAATGTAGGGATGATCTATGAAAAATGGTGCTTGATGGTGTACAATCATGTTTTTAGAGACCCATGACTAGATCTTGTATAAAATTGTCCTATTATGTTTTTGAAAAATAGTTAGATGATTTTTATTTCATAATAAAATGACAATCAAGGTGGAAGGGGCCATGTTTTCCCCTCATATTATACCATGATATGTCACTCACTATATGGAAATAATAGAATTTTTGAATATACTTCAATTGGAGTAGCTCTAAGGTTGTGAAATCATAGAGAATTTTCACTTTCTTTCTTGCTAAGAAAAGTAGGAGAATTCACCATTCTATCATTTATAGAACTAGATGAGATTACTAATCACTTAGTCAAATATCATTTCCTTATTATAGAATTTCGTTAATGGGATTCTCATGGAAGGGATAAGGGTTACCACAACCATTTGAGGGGAAAATACAAGTATAATTGTATTCATGCTAGTTATATCAAGGCAGAGAATTTGTATAAGATCTCCCTAATAGATGAGCAAGTGATTGGTAGGATGCTCAAGAATTTGAGGCTAGAGCTAGTTACAACAGTGATGGATAACACATATAGGGAATGTGAGTCTCAGTTTGTATATATATTCAACTCTACTGAATACTTTATCCCTCTTGCTGCTATCATAACTACACTTCTTGACCTCATAGGCTTGTCATCTAAAATGACAAGAATATCAGTGTAAAAATGTGTATAGCTCCCAAAGAATGTTCCCACACTAGAAGACGTGTCAAAAAATTGTCAAATAAAAGGAAGAGATTGATGACAAATATATCTCATATATATAACATTAATTGAGAAGAAAAATACAATTAATGTGACATCATAGAAAAAATCTCATGGAGAATGTTTGGAGAAAACAAAAAAGAAAAGATGTGTCATAAAAGAACATTATTGAAGAATTCTCTCATGCTATTATTCTCTAAATCTTAATTGATAACTTAGAGGAGTTTAAAGATCAAGAGTTAGAGCTAATGTAAGGGAAACATCAAAGAAAATTAATGACCATAGTGAGTGTAGTGGTGAATTTATGACTACTAAGTAATCATCTTATCAATTAAAAATAACAATGCAAATTGACATTTCACCACCACTAGGCAATAAGGTAAATATTCAAACTCCTTATGTTCTTGATTGTTTACAAGTGCTACTTGTTCATCTGACTATGGTATTGTTTCATCACTTGTGACATAAACACCCATTCATTTCTCTTTTACAATGGTCCCTTCATTATAATAAGATAAATATTTAGATACACTTCATAACCAAGTAATGTTAGTAATGGATGATGTTATTGTGAAGTTGAGATATGAAAAAGCTATACCTATAGTATACAATAGGTCTCCTCCACATTGGATCATCCAGATGGACAAATAATAATGTTTCAAAAGGAATATGAGTTAAATTAATTGAAAATAAAATTGGAAGAAATTAGCCTTACTACCTCAACATTGGCATCACTACACATGCTTGCCAAGCATTAGTTGTAGGTGTTGTCTAAAAGGATAAATATTGCTTGATAGAATTTGATGATGAAATTCATAGTGGCTTGGCACAATTGAATCATCCATGCCCTTAATTTATTATTTGAATTATGATGTAGCTTCAAGTGGTTGGTGATAATATAATGGAAATCCATAAGGCAATTACCACTAGGTAAAGTGAATTTATTGAAATTAATGATAACTTAGATATGATATTGTGATGTTATATCAAATTCCACCTATATAGGTCTAATTATGAGAGAACTAGAATTTTCTTGAGGATATTGTCTTTGATTATGTGATTGCACTCAATGATCATACTCTTTAGTTATAGAGTATTGATGAGATTGTGGGTCATCATTCAATCAATGTAGAAAAATATCTCACAAAAATTGGATTCCTACACCTCATGGGGAAGATGGAAGAATGAAAATGGTGGTAGGGTTTAATATATTGGTTACCAATTTATGGACTCTTTTAAAGTGTAGTTGGTTGAAATAGAGAAGAACAAATTTGACTAGGTGTCATAACTCAAGAGTATGTGTATTGGGATATTAAAAGACTACCATGTAATAAATATAGAAGATCCATTTCTAGGTGGAATGATCGTGGATGATAAAATTATTACAAATTGAAGAAGATTTCACTAAATATTAGCAAATGACAACTAGCAAGAATTTTGTATTCAAAGGGATACTTAAAGTGGTGGATGATAAATAAGATTAGATTATTTGTGTTGCTACTTCCTCAACATGTTAATTTAACAATATAAAACATTTTTATTTAAAATATTTATAATAATTTTGATTAATTTTATCAAATATGTATGTTTTCTATACATACTCAAATAATTTTATTAACTTGAATAAAAGTTTCATATATTTTCTACTATATTTTATGTGTTCTTGAAAATTCTATTGACCACTTCTAAAAACTGAATGCAAAGGTTTCTTCTTGGAGCTAGGTGATTTGATATATATCATTTATTTTAATATTTATTTGATTTGAGTGCATTCTAAGTAGTTGAAGTGAGTGAGTGATTATATTTCACATAAATGAGGTCTTGCACTAATTTCATAGACATCAAGAAAGTATTTAATTTGTATGTAGTTTAGTTTTCAAAAATTGTTTACAAATAAGAAAAGTGTTCAACAAATATTAAAATAGCAAGATATGTTAGTATTTTCTCCACCCTCATATTTTAAAGCTTCTTTTGGAAGATCTAAACAACTTAGGATTAACATGAATTAATCTATTTAATTTTGAATTTCAATGATAGATCATTTGTGGTTTTATCTTTTTAGTTTAATGGATAAATCTCTCAAAATTTTATTTTAGAGATGAAAATAATGAAATTCATTTTGATTAGCTAAAAATTCATCTTAGATCCTACATGAATAATTGCCACAATCAGCTCTTGAAATTCCCATTAATATCTTGATTACAAAGGAATTTGAGTCTTGGAACACATATGAACAAAAATACATAATGAGATAAATAACTCTATGAAATACTTCTTTTCCAAATTTGAATTTATTCAATGATGATTTTCAAACTCATACTTGTATTTTTTTCAAGGTTACTAGGTGTAGAGAAACAACCAAGTTATCATCATTAAGTGTAACCAATTAGAACACATCAAAAAACCATTAGGGGAAATTTACATAAAAAATGGGCCTCCTAAGGATGACATCATTAGCTTTTTAAGTTATCAAAAATCAACTAAAATATGACATCAACCTGTATGGTGACATCATCCAAAATAAAAATAAAATTATTTATTTTATAAAATAAAACTTTCTAAAATCTTATGAATTAGCTCATGATGGTTAATTTAACTCTACATATCCTATTCTATCTCATTCATCTTTCTAAATATAAAATATTCTTTTTGTTTTTGAGATTTATATTCTTAAGTTCTATTATAGAAATTTTTATATTTTCAAAAAAATATTTTTATTCTTTAAGAAAAAAATATAAAAAACATTAAAAAATCATAAAAATCATTTATGAAGTGTTGCAAAAATAAAAAATTTCATCCACCCACGCTTGTTGCATGCTGCAGCTCTTCCAAAATCAACTCTTATATTTCCTCAAGTATTTTTATGTATTTTGTAGAGATCAAATAGGTGTTGCAAGGTTGGATGATGTAGAGCTCAGTCTTAATCTACCTACATTTTGATTAAATTGCAAGGTGGTGTATGATGCGCTCAGGGAAATAAATTATTGTGGGTTTTATATCAAATTAGATTGTGGGTCAATATCCACTGAAGGGTTTATAAATTGTGTAGGGGACATGGACCGAATTTTGCGCAACTCTTTTACAGTGACAAGCAAGGGTTTTTCCATAGCTCCTTCAATTTAATGGTCCAACTGTATATACTGGATTTGAGTCGTGGGTTGTTCCTAAAAGCTCCAGAGATTTCAGGCATAAATTTTGGTTCATTTTATTTTTTTATTAGATGATTCAGAGCTTGTTTGATGAATATTTATGGTGGTTATAGGGTTATATGCTGCGAGGACACTTAATTTGCTAGCTATGTAGAAGATTTGTTGTTGAAAGGGAAGGATTTTCACTAATTTCTTTATTTTCCCTTCTTGGGGTTGCATTATTTTATTTTGTTCATTTTTATCTTCATGGTTTTATTCTTTTGAAAGCATTTCTACACACTCAATTGATTGAGTTGTGGTCATGAGTTAAGCTCAGGTGGAGTTTTTGTTAATTTATTTTTATAGTGGGAAAGTGTATAGATCTTTGTTGTATTTTTTATAATATTGTGGTCAAGGCCAAGCTTAAATTTATGGGGAAACAATATATGCAATAACTTTCCAATTTCTTTTCTTGCCCGTGGTTTCACGGATCAGTAAAGTTAACCATATTATGATTGCCATATTGTGTAATACAAAGTGGTCCTTTACTTTTTTTCTTTTTGTCAAAAAGATTTGGTCATTCCAAGCATTGAAATATATTGATAATGTACATATTGTGGTTGTATTTTCTATTTGTATGGTTTAGTGTTATTGCTGCTTTGTTCAGCAGTGGTCTTTTGGACTATTTTTATTTGCAATCTTTGACTGCTTTCATTTTGTAACTTGGTCTCTATATGGCAGAAATAAATATATTGATAATGTACATACTCTGGTTGTATTTTTTGTTTGTATGTTTTAGTGTTATTGCTGCTCTCAGCAATAGTCTTTTGGACTGTTTTTATTTACACCTTCTTCATTTTGTAACTTGCATTTTTCAATACAAAAAAATAGATCTTGTCATTCCAATTGTCCTGATCATGCCTGTGATTTCAAATGATCTCAATTTCAATTTCAATTTTAGTTATTAAATACATTATATATAAATCTTATTTTAGCATATATATATATATATATATATATATATATAACTTCAACTTCTATTTCTTATTTTAAGATTTTTTTATTCTATTTATTTAATTGTGTTTTCTTAGTTCAATTTTTTAGGAATAAATGGCACTTAGAAGACCTTCAAGTGAGTTGAAATCTATTGTGATTTACAACACAAAAGATGATGAGAGAAATTGGATTCCAATGACCTTATCTATCAACTCCATGGTTACGATGAGGCCTTTACAGATTGGAAAACATAAGGCTAAAAAAAACACTTTTTTGATGTCAAATATCATTGGAAAGGAATGATCAAAGAGTTCAAAACAAGTCCAGGTGGTAAAAAGGTATCAAAGGTTAAAATTGCACATATTTATGACAAGAAAGAGATGTTGAAAGAATCAATTGCAGAAAAAATAGACTTCTTTCGATTTGGCTTTAATTGTGAGTAAGAAATATTTTTGTACTAAAGTGAGAATGCTTTATAAATTGTTTATTTTAGTGCAATGTCATTTTTTATATTAAACAATTTTTTTACTACTAATGAACATTTCATTCTTATAGGCTTGTATATTTCAAATTGGGAGGAGTGGGAACCTATTGATTCAATTACAAGTACCTTCCAAGCTATTCATTTTGAAGTTGGAGAAATTATTGATGCTGGAAAGGACTCCATATGGTTGATGAAACAAGGGATATGGTTTTATAAATATACATATATCCTTCCAAGAATTGGTGCAACATATGGAAAACTTGAAGAGATTCCATTACCAATGCTTAATTCATTTTGAAGAGGTCCAAGCAGGTATGAAGTTAAAAGGAGGAAATCATGTCCACATTAGTGTATTCATGCCAATCAACATTTTTTGTCATATGTTCAAAACTGAGTCATCCATTCAGAGAACTAAAAAAACATATAATATTCAATCACCTTCGAATAGATTGCTCAAGTCTTTATTTTGTTTCGAGTGGGACAAAAGAGTACACTATGAAAATGGTGAAGAAATAGAATGTAGATTGTCTCATGACACAATTTCCTTTAGGTAAATTTTTGTGTTTTTTTTTAGTAATTCTCTTACTTATGATGTTTAATAGTTTCTATATAAAAATAGTTACATAGTTTAATATATTATTCAGGTATTGGATTTCAAGACAAATTTTATACATGAGATTCCAATTTCAAAGGTGGAGACATGTTCACCAATTGGGACAATGGACATAGATTCCAAATGACCAAGATGAAAATGATGGAACCCATTCTCCAAAAGTATCATTTGATATTTTGATGAATAAAATTCCTTTTAGATCTTTATCAATGGAAGAAAATTGGATATTGTTTGAAATAAGAAAAAAATTGGAAATGGATGAAGAGCTTGGTGATTTCATATTTTTGCATAATGGAAATAAGGTAGATTGGTTTTTTTTCATTATATATTTGGTTTTTTCAATATTTTATTTCTTCATTGTGATGTATATGCATATAAATTTTGTTAAATTTAAAGTACAAGGAACTAAAATCATTATTTTCTTCTAAATTTTTAGGTTGGCAAGCATCGAGAAAATATTATTCTTTGCAAGGATTGTCTTCCTCCTGCAACATTAGAAATAAAATAAAATTAAGAATAATTTCATGAAAGATTCACTATTAGTCTTTTTAAATTTCTTTAGGATTTGAGTATTTCATAGTTTTAGTCTTATCAAGTCAAATCATTCACTAATCATCATTCCAATGTAAATGAATTGATCTATACATGTGATGTGAAGCATCCAATATTTATAAAACACTATGTAATCATACATTTATTTCTATATAATATAGTATCATGTTTTTTCTTCATCATTTCTCAATGAGCAAGATTGAATTTTGTCATTATATGTACTATGGTGATATTGAACTTTAAAATCCTTTATGAATTTGGAATTTGCAAATTCTTCCTTAAGCATAATTTTCATAACATCATGCATAAGTTTAAATCAATACATTTCATTATCATTATTGTTCTTGTTATAGTATTGTACACTAATAACATTTTGTTGTAAAAAAACACAAAATGGTTTAAATGGTTTTAGTGGTAGCTTCAAACTCAATATTATTTTTTGCTACAATTAAAACACAACTCATCGATTTTTAGCTGCAATTAAAGCACAACTCATTTATTTATGCTTTAATGTTTTCACAAACCTGAAGGAAAAAATTTAGAGGTATTTCTATTGATAGTGTTTTAGGTCAACATAAGCAAAGTGAGAATTTGTAGAGAACCATTAGGTACATTAGTGAATCATACTTGTGTAGATGCTTACTTATACTATCACTGTCAAAACATATGCCATTTTCAGAAACTTTCATTTGCACAAGAGACATTTCATTTTCCACCAAAGCAATGTTTCTTTTGGCTACATTATCTAACATCAAAAATTCTATCTTGGCTTACATATTCTCTTTCTATTGTTCTTATGTATGTGGTGTTAGCAATGCAAGTGACTTATGGGGTGTTAGTAGTGCAAGTGACTTATGAGATAGGCTGTAATATTTGTATGTAACATCACATAGAGGGAGGGCATTTTGTTTGGTCTTCTGATTAAATATGATAGAAATGAGGATCTGTTTCCAACCATCTACTAAAACTAATAATTATGGTGTAGCAGTTTCTTGCAATTGTAAAGACAATGGATGAAGAAAATGTGATTGCAATAACATTAAGTAGTTTTCTACCCCCTTTTAAGACCTTTGTAACCACTTACAATGTTAATAATAGAGCTTCAACCATTGATGCTATGAAAAACCTTTGAAATGTCCTTAGAAGCCCCTGCATATTGTTGTTGACTATCCTTTATTGACATATGTCTTGACACTCTATGGTATCTGAATCCTATAGGTCTCTGCTCTCATGGTGATGGTGTTTGGATTTCTTGTTGATATTCTTACCACTATCTTACTCTAAATTCACTTTCCCATCACTGCCTAGGGTGTTAGAGACCTTTTCTCTCTATTCACTGCTTCACTATCAAACAGTCTTGTATGATAGTCAAATAGTTTTGTATGACTGGACCAAACTTGTTTTGTATCACAATGGCAATAGAATATGTTTATTTAGCAAAACCATAAAGCCTAATAGATGTTTTCAATTTTTTTTACTGTTCTCACAATCCTAGAGTCTGTTTAAACTCTATTTGATCCATACTTCAATCAAATCTACTAAGTCAAACCTCCCCTATCTAAGACTCCTTGAAAAACTCCTTGAGTGTGTTGAGGAAGAGAGTCCTTGTAGTCTTTGACTTGCTTTACTTTACATGTCTTGATTTGAATCCTAGATGCTTTTAACTACTGTCAACTGCCTCCTTGATAAGTGGGTGGTTTTCAACTATCATAATACCTCCAAAAAAAACTCTAGAAAGTTCTTAAACCTTCTACACAATGATAGGGCATGTGACCCTAATGAGTTTTGGTGCAAGAGCACCTTGGAATTTTATGCCTCCATGAGGAAATTTTGTTAAATTATGCTTTAACATTGTGTCTTTGATGTAATAAGGTCAATTAAGACCATTTTATATGTTTTTGAGTCAATATTAGGTTGTTAGGTGGTCTATGAAGTCATAATGCAAAAGTTGCTACATTGTTGTCAAAATTGTCAAAGTTGCTATGACAACCTTTTGAAAATGTTGTAAAAGGTAGTTGTGGATCAGTTGATGGTGAAAAAATAACTGTAGGGGCATAAATAAGACTTGTAAGCATGAATTCCAAGGTGGGGAAGAGTTGGAATGAAGAAAACAATAAATTTGCAGGCTCAAAACTATGTTTTTCTTGCAGTTCTGACTGTTCTTTCATTTGGTACGGACTTGTATTGTATAGTATGACCATAAAAGTTATTGGAAATTTTGAATAACACTATTATCTTTCTATTGCTTTGGTTTGAGTGAATTTCATCATGTTTTGCAAAAGTTATGATCAAATTATTGTTGCCATTTCCAAATTTTCACTACATAACAGTCAATTTTTTTTTGCTTAGTACAGCCTGGTATGGTACAATATGTGCCTAAAAATAATTTGAGAAGATGAAGACATGAATCTAGTTTCATTTTATGTTTTTTTGGTTCATTTTCATCAAATTTTGAATGAGTTATGGTTATTTTATGGACAACAATTTTCTAGATTTCTTTGTAACAGTCACGTAGCAGCGTTATGTATGGTTTTGTACAGATGAACCATGATCTGAAAATTACATGGTTGGATAGAGGAGAGAGTTAGCTTTAATTTGGAAGTGGTTAGAGGTCGATCCATTAATTTTTAAGGAAGATATGCCAATTTTGGTGAAAATTGCCATAACCCTGTCCTAGGGTAACCCAAGAGCAATAAAACTTCATATCTTGCATTTTAACAAATGGGTTCTCCTAATTTTGGGTTTGTAAGACTGTTTTGAAGTGTTCTTGAATGTTCTCCAAGTGGCTGGTGTTGGTGAAGAGTTTTGGGCAAAATCTTTGATGCCCTAGGTTGAAATCAATGTTTTTGGAGCAAGTAAAGAGGCTAGAGGTAATGGTTTTGTAAAAACCATAAAAAAATCTTGGGAAATGAATATTTAAGCATGTGTAGACCTGTTGAAACATGTATGACTCATTTTTTAAGGTTGATAGGCAGTGGAAGCATGATAACCAATAATCACCCTCCCTTGGCATAGTAAAAGTTGCCTAAACTGTGATTTTGTGTTTTAATAGTTTTGTGCTCATAATCATTGTATGAAAGGATGTGATACAGTTACTCATGTCTAATTTATTATGTTGGAATGAGGATTTAAGGTTTGGAAAATATTTGTAAGAGTGTTGAAGAGATACTGAAGCCTAGTGCATGGATGTTTGAAGAAAGTTGTAACCTTGCTATTTGGATGAATAGATTATGAAGTTTATATTAAATTTGATGATCAAGAAGAATGATGAGATTGACATTGGTTAAGTCTCAAGTGTTGGACCTCTGATTTGGTCTACAATCAAAAGCATTTGGTTGAGTTGTGGCCTCATTAATGAGGTAAAGCATTGGCATTGCCTCTAAACTTGAAGAATCTATTTTATGAACCTGACATTTTCGTGTCTTGCTTGTTATAGCTGACATGCATATGGAAAGAAATCATCTATGCATAGAGGGGGTGCCTAAAAGAAAACTCAAGTCCGGTTCTAAACAAAGAAAAAATCCAAAACAGTAGGTCATGGCAGAATACAAATAACAAAATGCTAAAAGTGCAACAAAATTTGATTTTTCCAACATAGTTATGGGTTTCATATTTAGCAGGGTGTCTTTGACAATCAACAAAGTAGTGATCCTAATTCATCCCTTTTAGCAAATTCCCTATCAATCTTTTTCAATAGTGACTAAATTCTAAAGAATTTTCATCAAATATTAGTAGCAGATTTAGTTTGGGAATTTCCATTATATCAGGAGTGAATTTTATCATTGAAGAGGTCTTTTACTGTGACTTACAACAATATTCATTAAACATTTAAACTTCTACAACAGTCTTTATCATCAAAAAGCACCTGAGATCAACAGGATTTTGTCATCATTTCAACCAAGTTTTCAAAAATATGACAATAGTCTTTCAAACATGTATAACAACTGTGTGCAATGTCTTTGGTTTCAACCATACATTTGCAAGGTTAAAACATTTGCAATAAGCATATTTTTAGTGGCAGTAACCCATTAAAGGGTAGGGACTTCTCTTATAGCAGCATCAATACTATTCATACTTGTAAGTTTTTTCTTTTGGTTAAGTCTATAAAGCATGTGCCTATAAAACCAATGACTCATTTGGATCAATGGGTTAGATGGTACTAATCATCCACCATGTCGAGTAGACCTATGATAAGCAGTCCTTGCTAGCTTATGAGACTTCTCCATTCCTTGTGTATTCCAAATGCTCAAGCTTCCATACTCTTTAGCAAACCAAGGACCATGTGCATAGAGAATGTGCTAAAAAACACCAAGGGAAAATAAAATAATTAGAACCTAATGCAAATTACACTAGATTGTTTATATAAAACATATAATAAATTAAAAAATCATATGAATTCTTACCATGTAATGAGTGATTTCATTTTTTCCCCATGCTAGAAGAAAATCCTTTGTAAACTTTGTTATAGCTTCAATAAATTGTGTATCATCACCTTTAATGAATCTTTCCTTGTTCATCAGAGGGAAAAAATATGATAATGAACTCCATGCCTTTATTTTCCTTAGCTGAGAGGAACCTTTTTCATTTCAATCATCCTCTGCATTGATAAAATCCTTATATATTTCCCATTGACCCCTTCTACTTTTTTGGTAGTCTAACTTTTTAATAAAATGTCGAGCCTTATCACCTCCCATTGATGGCTTTGATGGAATATTACCACGAGCCCCTAAATGTTTCATATCTTTTTCAATATGAACATTACCTCCATGTAGCCCTGCATCTGACAATACCCTTTCAATTGATTTAATGGAATTTTTTTCCTCCTCTTTTGGTTTTTTGTTCCATGCAAATAAAATTGATAAATAAAAAAGTTTATCAATTATTCTTACAAAAGCATGAAGAGTGCATATGTGTACTCTTTTGAGTGAAATTTGGAGAATTGGCTTTAAATTTGGATCAACTTGATCTCTATTAGGGTGTAATCCTTGGTCACAACTTAATATACCTTTACAAAATCTTCCATTTAATTCTTTTGACTTGTCTCAAGAATGCATGCAATAAATGCAACTATGCTTTGCATTTGCTCCATGACTGATATTATACATGTATTTCAATGTTTTGAAATCAACAACCATGTGCCATTCAACATTATATGATCCATACCCATCAACATATAGTTTCTCTCCCATCATATGAGAGGAAATCATGGATGGTATCTCAGTTTGCTCAAAAGCCCATTTTAGATCTTCATAACATTCCTTGTTTACTCTAAATAGGCCAAGCCACCAAATGTGATTCTCTGATTGTACAAGAAAATATGTTTCATCAGTAACATGAATGTTTGGATTTAGTGCTCTATTCATTAGGGTAATTGACACTCTTTCATACTTGACATTGTTTATCAATTCCATCTCATCTAATTTTAGGACAAATACAAGTTTTCCATTTGCCTCCTCCACTGAAATATCATAATACCTTACTATAGCTTGTAAAAAATTTTCAGCTTCAAACCAAACATTGTTTGTTGGATTTAAAGTAATTGAGACTTCCCTTCCAATATGTGTTTGTCATTTCCTTTGAGAATTATCCTTTGATGCTTGGATGTGAAACATATTTCCAACAAAATCTTGAACTTCTTTGTTCCTGTTAGACTGTTCCACTCTAACATGAGATGGGCGAGGCAAAAATACCTTAGTGATCCCAACATTTAATATTCCAGTCTGTAATGCCTTAAAAATTTCTTCATATCCCCTCCTACTAATTACTGCATTGTCACATGCCCCTTGCACATCATTAGCATTAATTGAACATGATAAATCTTTTATTATCTCATCAACCAAAGCTTTTCTTAATGTAGCACATTGAGGTTGATGAAGCATTGCCAATATCTCATCTTTTTTAAATAAACTCTTCATAAGTGAGGCTAAGTTATGGCTTCTATCTATAGTTCTCTCAATTTTTGTAGAATCAATTATACTTTTCATAGCTTGAACTCTCTTTTTGAAATCACCGCCTAAAGATACTAGAGACACAATACTATTTAACTTTTTGATTCTCATCCTTCCTCCTAAAGGAGTTATCTTCATTTTTCTAATAGTTTTATTGAGAGCTTCAACTTTGAACTTCAAATCCTTATTTTCCTTCTCGAATAATGAGATTTCTTGAACCATTGTATTTTGAACTTTCCAATGTTCAATAGACTCATCTTCTAACCTCTTGTTCACTTCAACTAAATTAGAGACTATATTATCCGTTTCATGCATCTTATTTTCTACAAAATTTATTTTTTTCTCAAATTTTTCCTTGTTTCCTTCAAGCCTCTTGCAGTACCCTAACAATCCACTTTCCCCATTCCATACAAATTTCATAAGCACAGTAATAGTATCAAACTTAGGATAATCATTATTTTTAAGATCAAGAGGATACAAATTTCCCTTAGCCCATATATCTATATGCTTTTTGCCCAATATTCTCAATTTTTTTTCATCTATATTATAATTCTTCACTGCATTTCTTCATCCAACTCCACACGCAACATATATGAATTCTTCTTCATTTTTCACTTCTTTAAAATTGTATCTGCCTATTATACAAAAAAAAATATTTCAATCATTCTATGACATATCATATGGAGATTATTCTAAAGAAGTTGTATTGAAATTATTTTGAAAAAGATTGAAGAAGTTGTAATGAAATTATTCCAAATACTCTTAAAAATTCAAACGAAATAATTATTAAAAAGAAAAGAAAAATCTTGCTCACCTTTTTGTTTTCTAATTTGTTTGTACTTTATACAAATAATTAGAACAAGATTGTTTTGAAAGTTTAAATAAATGGATATTTTAAATTAAACCTCAAAATTTTCCCTCTATATATTCTTCCCTCCACAATTCGACATCAAAATTTTCCCTCAATTTTTTCTCTCCATTTATTTAAATTTTATATAGTTCAAAACTTCATCATAAATCTAAGTATATTTAAAACTAGTATATTTATATTTTAAAAAATATATCTAAATATGGTACAAATTCTTCCCTCCATAATTTGACATCAAATTTTTACCTCAAATTTTTCTCTCCATTTATTTAAATTTTATATAGTTCAAAAACTTCATCATGAATCTAAGTATATTTAAAACTAGTATATTTATATTTTAAAAAATATATCTAAATATGGCAGAGACATCTTCTCAAGTTTTGTCCATGCTTTTTGTTTTCCTTAGCTTTTCTATTTTTTAATTTTTTAAATTTTTTCCACTCTCAATTTTTTTTCCATTAGTTTCATATTTTTAAAAAAAAATTCCACTTTTTGCTTCAACCATTTCTAAATTTTTTTTTGGTTTTTATTTTTTTTAATTTCATTTTTGGTTTTTATTTTTTATTTTTTCTATATATTTACACAAACAAAATGAGTGCTCTCATCTTCACCTGTAGAATGCCTATCGACATAATTATTAAACTTGTTATAAACTTATTTAAAATAATAAATCTAAATCTATAATATGAAATTTGATTTAATATATAAAATTTATATAAAATAAAATATTAAGTATAAAATAAAATATACTTTACCACTATTTACATTGAGAGACACTCTATCTTTGTGTAAATATATAGCAAAAATAAAATAAAATAAAAACAAAGAAAATGGAAAAAAAACCAAAAGAAATTAAAAATTGTTCTCACAAAAACTACGAACTAAATAAATTGGAATATATAAAAAAAAATAAAAAAATTAGACAAAATAAAATAAAAACGAAAAAAACAAATTGGAAACTGTTGGAAGGAGAAAAAGTTGGAAAAAGCCATGAAACTATGGAAAAAATAATTGAAAAAATTAAAAATTAAAAACCAAAAAAAATTGCAAAGGAAAGAAAATGAGAAAATCAAATAGACTATGGAAAAAAAGATATCCCTCATATACTTTTTTAAATATAAATATACTATTATAAAACCTATAAATGTGTTTATTTAAATAAATGTACATAACATAATAAATCTAAATCTATAAAATCATATTATATAAAATAAAATACTAAGTAAAAAATAAAATATCTAAAGTTACTTTTACTTTGCCACTTTTTAAATAAAAATAAATAATTAAAAAAAACAAATAATCAAGAAAAGAAAGTGAACTTGACTTTCTTAATAAATTATAATAGAAATATAAGTTATCAAACTTGAGTTTAAGAGTTTTTAAATAAAAAATAAATAATGAAGAAAGTGAACTTGAGTTTTTAATAAATTATAATAGAAATATATGTTACCACTTTTAAAAAATCACGAACTTTAGTTTTTTAAGGAATTATAATAGAAATGTGTGTCCTCACTTAACTCATGTAGTTAAGTAATTTATATTTTTTATATTTAAATAATTTTTTATTATATGAGATAAGTTTTGCTTTTTTAGAGTTCCTTAGGAGGCCCATTTTCTTTTATGTAAATTTCCCCTATTGGAGTAGTGGAGCCTGCATGGTGGCATCTATCGCAATAATCGCTAATGCAAGTCTACAACATTTTATTAGAGAATTCCTCTCCTGCTTCTCTATTGTTAGATTCTAGTCAGCTGCACCGTTAAGAATCTCGTAGGCTGCATCATTAAGATTCTTGTCGACCACACCATGATTCTTGTTGGCTGCACCATTAATTCATATTAGAAACAAGAAACATTCAAATTACAATTGTAAGTGCACGTGACAGCCATAGAAAAGTAGCAAAGTGGCGAAAAATTGTGATTCCATGGCTTCTTTGACTGGAGGCTGCAACTGCTACCTAGACAGAGGTTTGGAAAAAGACCAAAGCATTCTGCAGAATTAGATTTTGTGATTGAGAAATATATAGAATAATTTGACCATTTAAATATTATTTTTAACCATACATCTTTGTCGTGGAAGAACTGATAAATGCTTCTAGATAAAACCTATAATCGCAACATAGGAACGATTGGGGGATATATACTGTAATATCAGATTGATTATATTTGAGGGCTGGGGCAAAAGGCCTAGGTGGGAGGCCGCAGAAAAGAGCCAGGGTGGAATCCCTCCTTTAAACGAGGCATGAAAATAGATTTTCACATTGAAGTAAGATTGTAGGATAATTTCCTCCATTTTGTAGGAGGTAATATAATCGTTATGACACTTTCAACTACCAACATTCTCAAAGAAGAATCCAAAAATAGAAATTTGACATGTATTTTGTATGCACACACTAAAGAAGAAATAAAAACCAAAACTGGAATCCAACGAATTACCTATGAGTTGGCATTTTAAGGTTTGTAAACATCATTCAACCAGATTGTGGATGGCAACTATTATAACTGGTTTATACATTATATATCTGAATTTTGATCTTAATTTGAGAAGTTTATGTTAATTAAAAAAAGGGTTTATAGACATGAAACAAAACATTGTCATATATATGAGCTAAACTCTTATGGGTTCCTATCATTTCTCCAAGAGAAAGGGTTACTTATTTCCTTCTATGGGTGGGTGTATTTTAAGCATACCATAACATAATTTTGTAAACGAATGCATGGTAGGAAATGGAAAAGACTATTTGATTATTTTAGACACCTATCTCACCTATAAGAAATTCATGATTTTATGAAATATTTGATTATGACTACTTTTTTTAGGGGTTATGAATTCTGTTTTTGAATATTATGACAATGAAACTAGTAGTCTCTCTCTTCAACAATGTTTATTTTTACTATATTAAATAATAAAAGCATAAGTGCAAAAAGATATTGCACCACTAAATCTTTTGGGTTGTTAAATAATTTATCTAAGTAATGCTTTCTAAGACATCTTATCAAAAGCATCACTATCACTTGAAAGTTGTAATCTCAAAGGCACTTGAAATAAGAACATTTCAAGGGTTAAGCATTTTTATATCATGAAAAAAAATATATATTTTAAAATATTTTGGAACCCTTCATGCTAAAAAAGGGTGTTGTATAATTTGTATAGGAAAATAAATATTTTTTGATAATGCTAAATAAACATTTATTTGTGGTGAATCTTAGGAGATGTTTTTAGCAATACTAAATATTTATTTGGGTTCATTTGTAAAATTGCATGT
Organism: Sequoia sempervirens; assembly: GCA_007258455.2. NCBI lineage: Eukaryota > Viridiplantae > Streptophyta > Pinopsida > Cupressales > Cupressaceae > Sequoia > Sequoia sempervirens. The sequence continues at coordinate 189,979,748 of VDFB02086081.1, read as the reverse complement.
GACATTGGTTAGGTATTTTCTTTCTTTGAACTCTGTGAAAATGTTTTTATTGCCACAATATTTTCCTTTCACTACATGTAAATTGGTCTTACATATAAACTTAATATATTTTCTTGATTGTATATATTAACAAAATTACTTTTATTATAAACTTTGATTGCATGAGCTAAAATTTAACATGCTACATTTCATTTTATTTTTAAATTTTTTTAATTTACTTCTAAAAATCCAAAGATTTTCCACTGACAAAACTTTAGCATACCAAAATTATTTAGTCATATATTTTATAAAATAAATATTATTTTCTTTCATGTGGTAAAAAAATACAAGATTATTCAGTATGTGATATTTTTGTAACGATCAATTTTCTCATGTTCAAAAACATAAAAAACATCAAGTAATTGCGGTAGTTAAATTTACATACTTCAACATCTTATATTTGATGATTCAAATGACTCAAATTGTTTATATATTAGTTTAATTTAAATTTTGATGGACATTTCACCAAACAAGTGCCATGTCAACATATTGTTTCTTAGGTGCCATAAAATGAAAGAAGGAACACAATTTAGTCCATAAGTTTGTTAGAGATATATTTTACAAGTACATAGTCCTTAAAGTTATCTATCCAAAATATATAATATATAATATATATTTTAATATTTTAATTATTTATTTATTAGTTCATGTCGGAACTATTGTGAAGGCTTCTAACACTTTAAACAATGATTAAACCTGTAAGACCTCTCTAAACCCAGGCTGGTAAGATAGTATTAGTATTTTGATTTGATATTCTAACTGTTAAATGTTGTTATAATGAGATTAGACATTGATGGTTATATGAAAGGTTATCATGATTAGTTAATATTCTGGATTACATGCTTAAATAGCTATATACTGTTATCATTGCTTTGTATGATTATGGGCAGGAAAGAGATGATTTTGTAACACTCATATTCGAGAGGCTTACGATATTATGACTCCCTTCCTAATGATTGATGTTACTTTGACTATATGATATATGTTATATGCACATGTACTTTGACGTGTAATTGGAAGTGATGCAGGTACTGAGTATCGACTCCGCTTGAATCCACAGGCCTGAGCGTACTCCTATTCCTCGGTGGTGGTTACTAGAGGTAGTCACAGGCCAAATTTCCCCTTTCCTAGCCCACTGTACCCTGTTAGGGCAGTGTCTTCCTTATTGATGTCGTACCATTCAGTTACCTAACGGTAATGTCTAGAGCACCTTTCAGCCGTATGTTCTGAAACACCTTTCAACTGTATGTTCCGGCGCACCTTTCTGTTGCATGTGGTTTACCAGTTTGTCTTGCTGAGGTATTTTATCTTGGTTTCCGTGAATCTGTTATGTGGATATATATTTAATTGGTTGTCGGTGTCTTGATGTGGTTTCCTTGACGTCTTTTCGTGATTTCATTTATGGCTTTTTTATAGTATTTTATTGATGGGAGATTTAAATGGTTTTATCCATGAGATTTTAAAATGTGTTATTTTAAATGATTTTTAATGATCATTCGAGAGAATGATATATTTCATTGGAAATTTTAAATGATTTTACTAATCCTTTTGGGGGAGCCATGTGCATTTTAATGTTGCATTTTGTGAGTTTATTTAATGGTTTTTGGGGAGATTTAATAGCTTGCTTAATAAAATGTTTTATTTCATTTTTATTGTGTGGAGGAGTTGAGTTAAAATAAAAAAAAGAAGGGGCAACCTTGTTTTGGAAGGAGATATATTTATTCTTTTGTTTATTTTGGGGGAGTTATCTTTTGGGGAGATAAATTTTTGTTTTGGGGAAGAAGAAGAAAACCCCACGAATTGGGGAGTTGAGTGGGGAAAGAATCATGGAGAATTTTTGAGAAGAAATTTGTGGGCAGTGGCTCCGGAGGTTCAACATGGCTATGTTGTCTTGTTGCTCCATTTTGGAATCTCACCGTGTCTTGCTGAAAGAGCATTTCTTCATTTCTTATTTGGATAGATTTGAAGTATTCTTTTGTGTTTTCTTTTCTTGAATTTTTTGAGTTATAAATGTATGCATGAGTGCATGTTCAAATGTTTCGGGAATCTTGGCTATTGGGTGTTGTTATGACATTTAGTTTTTTGAGTTTTCTTTTTTGCCTGGTTATGGAATTTATTTTGGAGAAAGTCTGAGTTTTTTTTAAAATCTGTACAAATCCTTCAGTTTAGACTCAAATCCAGCTTTGGGATTCACTTGAAAATGCCCAAATCTCAACTGCGTTGGAGTCCAAAACGAATTTAGATCACTTTCTGTTTTGGCCAAAATTTGTGCAACTTGTTAAAAATGTTTTTCTTTGCTGCTCACTATCCTCTTGAAAAAAATGAATTTTAAAGGTGGATTCCTCATAGAAATGCCAAGATCTCAACTAGGTCTCTGGCAGATTTTGGTTCCGGGCGCTTTCATTTTTGCCCAAATTTGTGCCTATTGTTAAAATACATTTTTTCATTGCTGCTCTTTTACCTCATGTCAAAAATGTAAATTAAAATTGGATTCCATGTAGAAATGTCGAAATACGAACTCGGTCTTCGTCCGATTTTTAATCCAAACACTTTCATTTTTTTCATGTTTTTGCCCAACCTTGCTTTAAATGACGTTTTCCAGTACAACACCTCATTATGGGTCTTAAAATCAAAAATTGAAGGTGGATTCCATCTTGAAATGCCAAAATTTGAACTGGGTCGGGTTTAGAATTTTAATCCGGGCACTTGAATTTTTATATAAATTTTATGCCTCTTTTCCATGTTGATTTTCTGCTATTAAATGTCTTTTTACAACAATATAAGCTTGGCTATTTTAAATGGTTTCTATGACTGAAAATCGTGGCTTCTCTTCATTGTTTCATATTTTATTTTGGATTCCTTGTTTGGTTAAACGAGAAGGCCTATCCGTCTACAGGGCGTTGAGTTATTCATCTGCAGGGCGTTGATACGGGCATGATTGAGTCTCCTTGTTTGTATGAGAGGTGTACCAAGTTCCGTGTGGTGTTGTCCCTTTGAGCTCACACAATGACATTTCATCTGTTCTTTACTCTTGTACCTTATACCTCAGTAGTCATGAGTAGTACCTGTCATGTTCTTGTATGAGCATCTGCATGTTGCGACTTTTTCCTTAAAGCTTTATATTCTATGTTGGCTCTGTGTCTGATGTGAGTGTTGGCCATTTGTTACCCTTGCCTTGTGACTACCTCTAAGCACGGTGGGGTGGCCTCTTTTGAGTCCACATGGTAGGGAGGCATTGCCACTGCCATTGGGGACTGGTGTACAGGTTATTGGAGCACCAGTTGGAGTCATCCCCTCTTCTGTATTTATCTTTCAGATGATGTATTTTATTCATGTCAGTGCTATTGTATTCATACTTATTCCTTTATGCACATCGTACTCTCTTGAGAGAGAGAAAGAAATCATAAATTTAATGAGAAGATATGTGATGATTATGTTTGATTTATGAGTTCCGGTGTTGGTATCAGACTCATGTGTGCTATGATAATTCTTTTATAGTTTTTCCTTCAAAATTTTTTATGCAAGAATTAGATCTTGGTTGTATTTTCCCTTCATGTTTTAGTCTGCAAAAGTTCCAGAGCATCACCACCTTTTGTTAATGTTTTGTGTTGCGGTTGGAAAAGTTCTGGAGCATTGCCGCCTTCTATTTTCTTTTATGTGTCACTGCTGCAAAGTTCCAGAGTAGCACTAAAAGTTTCGGAGCAGCGCTATTAAGGTTCTGAAGCAGCGCTATTAAAGTTCCGGAGTAGAGCTGTTAAGGTTCCGGAGTAGTGCTGAAAGTTCCAGAGCAGCGTTGTTAAGGTTCCGGAGCAGTGCTGTCAAAGTTTCAGAGCAGTGCTGAAAGTTTTGGAGCAGCGCTGTTAAAGTTCCGGAGCAGCGTTCTAGAGCTTTTTCCCTGGAGCTATCTTATTTGCTCTTGTCCGGTTTTTTTTCAGAGGGTAGATTAATCCCCTCCCTTGGGCTGTATTAGGCCATACTTGGCCTTGTATGTGGTCATATTAATGTATTGGAAATTGATTTTTGTGTAAGTTATTCTTTATGTTATCAATTTTTTTTTTATCTTGTTCTCTTTTGGCTCTTACCCTTCGAGGTTGCGTTGCAGGATGTTACATCTGGTATCAAAGCCCATGTTCACACACTGGGAGCTCTGGCGTACTTGAGCCTTTTATGTATATGCTGTGTTTGGCATGTGTGGCGTGAGCTTGTTATAGGGTTTCCATAGTCTTATTGTTTTGATTTCATGCCTTAGTATGGTGTATGGATCACCCTTGCAATGATCTATTTTGATGTGTTCCTTGTTTCCTTTAGGATGCCCCTAAGGGCAGAGCCAGAGGAAAAGTCAGAGGTGGAACCCATGTTGCAGCACTGGGATCCCTGCTTATGGTTGATACTAGCCTGGTTTGTTGTGTGTGGTGGACGACAACAAGTGTTGTTGTTTCCCACCCCTTACATACCATGTTGAGGAATGTTTTGTGAGGGTTAATTAGACCCTCAACCCTACTGAGGAGTGTATTCTGATTGGTCTCCTTCTTGATGTGTGGCTCTTTCATTATGTATAGGGATGTGACCCTTGAGTGTTCCTGAGTGTGGTTGTAGCCCATGTTGTTGCAGTGTGCTTGATGTGGGTGTTCCAAGTGGTTGTTGTGGCAAGATAGTCATAGGACCTCTTGCTTGAGTGCTTAGTATGGCATTTTAAAGGGTCGAGTTTTCTAACCTTGGCTTGTGTTGTGGAGGAATCATGCCTCCTAGTCCTTGCCTTACTCTACGGGATTGGAGTGATTCCCTTGGTTGAGAGTCTCCTGAGGTTGAGGTTGATTACCTTCCTATATCCTGTGTTGCAGGTGGGCATATTGGACCTTAGCTTGTTGGTGGGTTGCAGGTGACATGTGTTGCCTAAATTACCCTTGCTTGGATTCTTTGTTATGATTATGGGTAGGTTTGTTTGACTTTGAGGGTGCCAAGAAGTTGCTTTTGTGTGTATTCTCTTCTTGAGACTTGTTGTTTTTCATCACCATGCAAGTTTCTGGTGCATATTTTCTTGTGCTTTACCTCCTTGTGTTAATGATTGATAGATTGACCCTATGTGGTTTTGGAGTTGCTTTTTCATGTTATATTGCATTGAAATTATGAACTATGGTAACATAAAATAATCATATTGTTAGTTCATAGTGATTATTGTATGCTCTTGCATGATTGATGCATTTGTGTGAAAGTGATAGTGTGATGATGAGACCATGTTTACATTAGTGCTTATGTCAGAATTGTAAATCTTTCTCTCCCTCTCTCTCTTCTCATTGTTTAATGAAGATGGCTATCTTTGAATGTGTGGTATATTGAAATCCATGGTATGCTTGTCTCTTATGAGCAAATGTTTATGTATTCATGAAGGTTTTTTTTATTAGATCAAACCTTGGGTAAAGGACCGAAGTCCCCAAGTTGCATTCATAATCATGAAACATGTATGAATTTGAACAAGAAATCATTATGTATTAAGTAAAGTTTAGAGAAAAAAAAAAGAATAGTGAAACCATTGGCATGTTAATGATAATTGCATAATAGGTGCATCTTGTTGGTGAGGCCTATAGTCCCCAACTTTATTGTTAAGTATTAAGAAATCATGTAGATGCTAAATTATTGTACCTAGATTCAAAATGCAAAAGGTTAAATGAATGTTGAAATGATAATGGTGCATTCCTTGTCTTGAGTAAACATTATAATGATATTGCTCTATGTGTGGGAAATAAATGTGGTTAACATATGTGTGTAGTAAGGTGATTTACCGCTTAATAAAAGTGAAAGTGAATGTGAGAGTTATCATGGCATTGTTGATTTACTCGATGTAGCACTATGATGTTTTGTACGGATGTTGGGAGTACATGTTCTTGGAAAGTTGTATTGATCTTGCATAGTTAGAGGTGGATAATGGTTTTATTTTGGTATGAGGAAATTGGAAAAAGGTACTCCCTGTTATGTGAACATCCTGTGTTAGTGCACATGTTGAGTGTTGTGAATACCCCGTACTTGCTTTGTGTGACCATGGGATGGTGAGACTGTGTACCCATCCATGGAGGATATGTTGTATTTGGGGTGTGGGATTAACCATACCATTATGTGTGCTTGTATGTTTGTTACTTGATTGAGGGCCAACCCATGTGTGGTTGAAATTTATATATGTATTAAGAGTAACCAAAAGTTAGTTTCGTAGAATCTCTTCTTTTGGTTCTCTAGTCCCTTAGTCTGTGATGGGGTAGTGGCAACCACAAAGTTCCTTGGGCAGAGTCTACAATGTACGCATGTTGCGGTGCAAAGTGTTCTTAGCTCAACCAATCCCCAGGAAAGTACTCACTACTTCCCCTTATGATGGATCAGGGTACTTGATCCATATGTGCTAGCCTAATCCCCACAGTTTCGTGTACAACAACATTGGTTTGTTCGTATTGCTTGGCTATCCGTAGGGACATTGAGCTGGCATTAGTGAGTTGACCTCGTCCACATGAGAGGTGAGACTCGTGTAGCCCCATATTTATATACTCATATATGCATTATATATTTCGTATCTGCACGTGTCCTACCACGATGCCATAGATTTGATGCCATGTGCTTAGACGCATGAAGGTGCACTATGAGATTGTGTTATGGTAGCCTACTTGTGTGATGAGCATGATGGGGTCTCGTACACTTGTAGAGGGACACTCATGTTTTCTCTCAACAGTGTTTGGTTCAGTTGGCATATGGGTATGCCCTAGCCATGTATACCTCTGGCTACGATGAGTACCTGTGTGTGCCCTTTCCACGAGGTATCGCTATGAGGGGTGTGTTTTGTGCATGCCTACTTCCGCGGAGCCACAGACACACTGCCATGCAGCATACGACTAGTACGTGCCTTCTCCGGTTGGTGTATGACCATGCTGCGCGGAGACACGATGCAGGATGTGGCCAATGTGCACATTCCATGTGGATAGCCAAGGAGTGTGTGGGCCACTTGGTGAGTCCATGCCGCGTGACTATGCAATACGAGGTGTAGCCGAGGAGTACACCTCATGCCATGTAGTTGGTGTGCTCACTCCGCCACACATGAGGGGCTATTTCGATAGTCAGACGTTGTTCCCTCCTTCCTCATTTGGTGGCTAATTTAGTCACATGGTTATGTATTGTGCCATTTCAAAGATTGCGAATCTTCTTTTGGTTATTGATGATTTTCAGCTTGATTGTGAGGACCGGAAAAATTTGGTTTATCTTGTTTGTGATGGTTTAGCCACAGATGGTGAAGTTTCTTTGCTCGTAGCCCTCGTGGTTACATATGATTTAGTGTTCGAATTGCGTGCATTTCTTGCTTTATTGCTGAAATTGAATCCTTATTTGATATTTATTTATGATCTTTAGTGGCTAAACTAGTCTTCTATTTGTTGTTTTCAAATGCTGGTCCTGTGTTGTAATGTGATTCCTCATCAAGAACGAGAGAGCCAGACTCGGTTGAGTGTATACGAGGAAGTAGACGCAGGGAACCTTGAGGATGGGGGTATGTGAGGCTATTACACAGCTAGGACCCACTACCCACCTATGTGTGATGCTGATCTCTTGGAGGCTAACCACCTTATTCAACAAGAGATAGGTCATTGTGGTCTTGTTTGGATGGTCTCACCGTGTGTGTGTGGCCTAACACCATCAAACCACTAAGTGTGAGGTATGAATTATGTGTGATGGATTTTGGCTCTTGGCTCATGGATTATGTTTCATGGATTAGTATGTTGATTACCAGTGTCCAGATGGACCCTTGTATAGCCTTGTGATGTGATTCCTAGTGATGTGAGTATGAATGTATGTATAAATGCATGTTTCATCTTGGATATGGTTTCATGTGAAAATTTCAAAAGTTGGCTTATTGTGCTTAGAAAGTGTAAATTGTGATATTTTGTTGAAAATAATGTCGAATATGTTCTCTTGTGTGAGATTGGAAGTGTTTGGAAAACAAATATTGTTGCAAATTATGGTGTTTTGGAAAGAATTGAGTGCCTATGCATCTTCTTTACCCTATTCTTAGTGGAGTTAATGTGTATCTTAACCTATCCTTGCATGAATGTGGATGTTTAAATAAATGCTTATGATGAGGATTCTGGCATATGTGATGTTAGTAAGATTAACCATGTTATTTTGTTTCATGTCGAGAATTTATGAGTAAGGTATATGTCAATATATTGATAGTGATTCTTAGAAAGGGTGGATGTTATATGGATGTCTTGTCTATTTCATTCAGTGATGATGATGTATATTATATTTCTCATCTTTGGGATGAAGTACAACTTTCTTTAATGATGATCAATGGATTTTGAGTACTAATGTGCGACATGGCTACATATTGAGTTTGCATGACTTCCAGGAGTAAGTCAAATCTTAGGGAGGGAGGATGTAACACCTCTCTAAACCCAGGCTGGTAAGATAGTATTTTGATTTTGATTTGATAATCTAATTGTTAAATGTTGTTATAATGAGATTAGACATTGATGATTATATGAAAGGTTATCATGATTAGTTAATATTCTGGATTACATGCTTAAATGGCTATATACTGTTATCATTGCTTTGTATGATTATGGGAAGGAAAGGGATGATTTCATAACACTCATATTCGAGAGGCTTATGATATTATGACTCCCTTCCTGATGATTGATGTTACTTTGACTATATGATATATGTTATATGCACATGTACTTTGACGTGTAATTGGAAGTGATGCAGGTACTGAGTATTGACTCCACCTAGATCCATAGGCCTGAGCGTACTCCTATTCCCTAATGGTGGTTACTAGAGGTAGTCATAGGCCAAATTTCCCCTTTCCTAGCCCACTGTACCATGTTAGGGCAGTGTCTTTCTTATTGATGTCTTACCGTCCGATCACCTAACGGTAATGTCCAGAGCACCTTTCAGCCGTATGTTCCAGAGCACCTTTCAGCCGTATGTTCTGAAGCACCTTTCAGCCATATGTTTCGGCACACCTTTCTGTTGCATGTGGTTTACCAGTTTGTCTTGCTGAGGTATTTTGTCTTGGTTTTCATGAATTTGTTATGTGGATATATATTTAATTGGTTATCGGTGTCTTGATGTGGTTTCCTTGACATCTTTTCGTGATTTCATATATGGCTTTTTTATAGTATTTTATTGATGGGAGATTTAAATGGTTTTATCCATGAGATTTTAAAATGTGTTATTTTAAATGATTTTTATTGATCATTCGAGAGAATGATATATTTCATTGGAAATTTTAAATGATTTTACTAATCCTTTTGGGGGAGCCATGTGCATTTTAATGTTGCATTTTGTGATTTTAATTAATGGTTTTTGGGGAGATTTAATAGCTTGCTTAATAAAATGTTTTATTTCATTTTTATTGTGTGGAGGAGTTGAGTTAAAATAAAAAAAAGAAGGGGCAACCTTGTTTTGGAAGGAGATATATTTATTCTTTTGTTTATTTTGGGGGAGTTATCTTTTGGGGAGAGAAATTTCTATTTTGGGGAAGAAGAAGAAAACCCCACGAATTGGGCAGCTGAGTGGGGAAAGAATCATGGAGAATTTTTGAGAAGAAATTTGTGGGCAGTGGCTCCAGAGGTTCAACATGGCTATGTTGTCTTGTTGCTCCGTTTTGAAATCTCACCTTGTCTTGCTGAAAGAGCATTTCTTCATTTCTTATTTGGGCAGATTTGAGGTATTCTTCTATGTTTTCTTTTCTTGAATTTTTTGAGTTATAAATGTATGCATGAGTGCATGTTCAAATGTTTCGAGAATCTTGGCTGTTGGGTGTTGTTATGACATTTGGTTTTTTGAGTTTTCTTTTCTGCTTGGTTATGGAATTTATTTTGGAGAAAGTCTGAGTTTTTTTTTAAATCTGTACAAATCCCTTAGTTTAGACTTAAATCCAACTTTTGGATTCACTTGAAAATGCCCAAATCTCAACTGGGTTGGAGTCCAAAACGAATTTAGATCACTTTTTGTTTTGGCCAAAATTTGTGCAACTTGTTAAAAATGTTTTTCTTTTCTGCTCACTATCCTTATGATAAAAATGAATTTTAAAGGTGGATTCCTTATAGAAATGCCAAGATCTCAACTGGGTCTCTGACATATTTTGGTTCTAAGCGCTTTTATTTTTGCCCAAATTTGTGCCTATTGTTAAAATATGTTTTTTCATTGCTACTCTTTTACCTCATATCAAAAATGTAAATTAAAATTGGATTCCATGTAGAAATGTCGAAATACGAACTCGGTCTTTGTCCAATTTTTAATCCAGACACTTTCATTTTTTTCATGTTTTTGCCCAGCCTTGCTTTAAATGACGTTTTCCAGTACGACACCTCATTATGGGTCTTAAAATCAAAAATTGAAGGTGGATTCCATCTTGAAATGCCAAAATTTGAACTGGGTCGGGTTTAGAATTTTAATCCGGGCACTTGAATTTTTATATAAATTTTATGCCTCTTTTTCATGTTGATTTTCTGCTATTAAATGTCTTTTTACAACAATATAAGCTTGGCTATTTTAAATGGTTTCTATGACTGAAAATCGTGGCTTCTCTTCATTGTTTCATATTTTATTTTGGATTCCTTGTTTGGTTAAACGAGAAGGCCTATCTGTCTACAGGGCGTTGAGTTATCCGTCTGCAGGGCGTTGATACGGGCATGATTGAGTCTCCTCGTTTGTATGAGAGGTGTACCAAGTTCCGTGTGGTGTCGTCCCTTTGAGCTCACACAATGAAATTTCATCTATTCTTTACTCTTGTACCTTATACCTCAGTAGTCATGAGTAGTACCTGTCATGTTCTTGTATGAGCATCTGCATGTTGTGACTTTGGCCTTAATGCTTTGTATTCTATGTTCGCTCCGTGTCTGATGTGAGTGTTGGCCATTTGTTACCCTTGCCTTGTTTTCTACTTGGGCCTTGTGACTACCTCCCAGCACGATGGGGTGGCCTCTTTTGAGTTTACATGGTAGGGAGGCGTTGCCACCGCCATTAGGGATCGGTGTATAGGTTATTGGAGCACCAGTTGGAGTCATCCCTTCTTTGGTATTTATCTTTCAGATGATGTATTTTATTCATGGTAGTGCTATTGTATTCATACTTATTCCTTTATGCACATCGTACTCTCTTGAGAGAGAAAGAAATCATAAATTTAATGAGAAGATATGTGATGATTATGTTTGGTTTATGAGTTTCGGTGTTGGTATCAGACTCAGGTGTGCTATGATAATTCTTTTATAGCTTTTCCTTCAAAAGTTTTTATGCAAAAATTAGATCTTGGTTGTATTTTCCCTTCATGTTTTAGTCTGCAAAAGTTCCGGAGCATTGTCGCCTTTTGTTAATGTTTTGTGTTGCGGTTGCAAAAGTTCTGGAGCATCGCTGCCTTCTATTTTCTTTTATGTGTCACTGCTACAAAGTTCTAGAGCAGAGGTTCTGGAGTAGCAGGAAAGTTCTGGAGCAGCGCTGTTAAGGTTCCAGAGCAGCGTTGTTAAAGTTCAAGAGCATCGCTTAAAGTTCTGGAGCAGTGCTGTTAAGGTTGTAGAGCAACGCTGTTAAAGTTCTGGAGCAACGCTGTTAAGGTTCCGGAGCAGCACTGGTAAAGTTCCGGAGCAGTGCTATTAAGGTTCCAGAGCAGCGCTATCAAAGTTTTAGATTAGTGCTGAAAGTTCTGGAGCAGCACTGCTAAAGTTCCGAAGCAGCGCTGCTAAGGTTCCCAAGCTTTTTCCCTGGAGCTATCTTATTTGCTCTTGTCCAATTTTTTTTCAGAGGGTAGATTAATCCTCTCCCTTGGGCTGTATTAGGCCATACTTGGCTTTGTATGTGGTCGTATTAATGTATTGGAAACTAATTTTTGTGTAAGTTATTCTTTATGTTATCAATTTTTTTTTTATCTTGTTCTCTTTTGGCTCTTACCCTTTAGGGTTGCGTTGCGGGATGTTACAAAACCATGTTGCAATGGCAATCAAATTTCAGTTTTGTTTTTTGATTAATCCTGGTTTGTTAGTTGGGTCAAAAAGATGCTTATTTTTTACCCCAAATATTCAATAACTCTTTTTGCACTCTTCTGATTGGTTGTCTGCAAATTGAAAGGGGTTTGAGGGAATTCCTATACAAGAGAGGGCATGAATGTCGAGGAAGGGTCCTTCAGATTATCAGAAAGGGTTGAAAATATTTTCATTCGTTGGACCGGTGACATTGTTGAAAGCAGTTCATGTGCATTTTATTTGCTACGACATTTTTCAAACATACACACCTGCAACTTTAAGCCTAAGTAAAAATTTTGTTGTGTTAGGAATATGTTATACTCTTCTTGTAAAATTTACGCATTTTTGTTACTGTGTTCGGGTGGAATTTTAGAAGCAGCCCGAAATGCTCACCCATCTTTTCAAAATCAACCTAAATACCGACAATCAACACCACCTACAAATAGGGTTACTAGTAGAGGAATTCATCTAAACACTTTTCAATATTTCAGCCAATATAGGTAGGTTTCTTCTTGATTCCTTGTTTTTCACTCTCCTTGAAATGGTGGATTCAATTACATGTATTTATTTGTCATTCTTCTTAGGTAGATTGAAAACAATAACAATGCATGGCTTCTAGAGGCCAATACAAAGGACGAGTGTAATGGCTGCAATGGGTTTAATTGTAATAGGCCTTGTGATGCAAAAAAAAACAATGAGGATGTTTGCTTTGTGAATTTATCATTTAGATTCAACTTTGGGTCTCAATGGGATTGGGAGGCATCTAATCCAGGGGTCCTGATAGGCTAGCATCCAATCCTTGGAATGCCAAATTTCTCTTGTTGTTGAGGGATTGATGAGGTTGGAGTATGAGGAGATTTGTGTTGCCACTACAGATTTTTCTCAAGGTACTATATAGTTTTTTGAGCTTAATAACCCTATTTTTACAAAAATATTTCAATCAAGAAACTTCTCCTTTGCAAATCTTGAGTTTGAAGTCTTAAATATTCTAATGGTTGACCCATGTCTTTTTCTTTTTTTCCTATTTTCTGATTTTGAAGTCGTTGAATAGGACAACTGAGAGGGGGTGAATCAGTTGTCATAGAATTAAGCCTTTAATTCAATAATCAGAACAAATTCTTAATACTTTTTTAAATGATCAATCATCAAATGCCAATGCAAAAACTTAAATCCAACACATAAACATAGTAACACTAGATTTACGTGGAAAACCTAATAAGGGAAAAACCATAGTGAGGACTAACTCACACTATAGAGAATATCAAAACCTTATTACAAAAGACTCACTGCCTGAAATAAGGACTCACTGTCCAGAACAAGGACTCACTGTCCAACAGGGCTACAACCCAAAGGGCTCACTGCCACTGAGATACAAAGAAGACAAAAAATACTTGTTATAGAGATACTACAATCCCAATGTAGCAAAGGATTCCACCACAATTACTCACACACATGCATGAATGATAGAGTTCTCCTTCTACTCATTGCATCTTGAAACTTAGCATTAAGCTTCACATTGATCTGCCACACTCTCAACACACACACTTACTAAATAGAATCAATGTCGCATCAAAATGCACTTTCTATTTTCTCTTATCACTCTCCTTTGCTCTTGCATCCTCCAACTTGACCATTAACTCATCTTCCATTTATACCATCTTCAACTTTGAAACATATCCAAAGTTAGCCATCAAATTTAAATTCAAATTAGGTCAGTGCCAAAACATCCTAGGGTGGAATTAGAATGAGGATGACCCAAACACATGCTTCAAGGGACCCAAATAGATCCAACATGCTTCATCAACCTCAAAAATAGTATTTCACACAAGGTTGACCAAACCAATGTAAAAGAAATAGAACCATTAAAAACAAATCTTCCAAATTCTGAAACTATCTTCAATAGAACCAGGGAAACACAACTCTAGAACCACAAGTCATAAGACTTCATCAACGAGAAATTTGGACCAACACCATTTCTCCCGGACCTCAACCATAACCACATAAAACTATAGTTCACAACTGGTGAAGACAACTTGCACTGTACAATGAATCAACAACCAAAAACCTGGATATAACATCTACTAACAACCATGAACAACATATTTGAACCACACAACCACAGGAGCAAATCCAGATAAGAAATCGGAGGAACCAACAACAACTAGTAGATAACCAATTGACCGGTTGACATTAGTGACAACACCAACAATCTTTCCATAACACCTTCAGTCTTTTCATTCTTGCAATAGATGTTTCCAAAAGCTTTTGACGTTATTCATATCCAGATATATTGTTCCTCAATAATAATGGACTGTGGAGCTATAATCTTTATGTCTTGAGTGTTCTTAGGCTAGAGGAACCCAATTTTGTTTTCCCCTATTTTTGAAGTTTAGGTTGGGGGTTTCTCATTGAGTGTTATATCCATTTTGTGCAAATCTTGCAACCATTGCAGTCCATGAGATCATATCTATTTGAGTCATTCTGTCAAATTCATGTGCCTTCTCTATGCTTCCACATCTGCATACACGTCTAACATGAATGTTACAACATCTAACAAAATTTCTCAATCCATTATGCTTTGATGGAATATACCCTCTTTCAAAGCTGCTATTTTGGCAGAAGCAGGGAGATGCTGACAAAGGTTGTGGATTTTGGCTTTACACCTATTAAGAGCAGTGCCTTCCAACTAACCGATTTTCTCCTACTTTAGGATTTTGGCGAAGGTTTCCTGAGTTCAATCTAGTTTTAATGGATTCTTTTTTGGTGGGCCTTTAACTACTTAGCATTAAGTTCTCTATGAGTGATTATATATGCTGCAAACTTTAAGAGAATGATGTGTGTTTTACATATATACATATTCTTGAGTTGTAGCTCTTTTACAGTGTTGCACTACATGCTGGGGTTTGATATTTGGTACATGCTTCTTTGGGGCTTCTGGTGTAGTTGAAGAGTGTCTGTTTCCTTCTGATAGAACCATTTTTTCTTTTGTGATTTTTTGTTACTTGAAATACGATTTGTTCATTTACACAAGTTTCTCTATACAAAAACATAAGTTTCATAACTTATTGATTTTAGATTATGAAATTAACTCTGGTTGCTTGGCTTTTGTATAATATAATATATACTTTTGTCTTTGTTTTGTTAAGTGTATTGACTCTTTCTCTTAATTTTTACACTTTCTTCAAGGAAAATGTCAAATGAAAAATATATACAGTTGAATGTAAAAACTAGCTTATCGATTCTATTATAGCTTCAATCCCATTCTCTTGTGTGATTATTTGTGAACATTAATAATATACCAATTTTTCTTTAATTTTTTAAATTTTTACTCATATTCTTTATTGTATGTTTTTTATACTAGATTGTTAGAGTATAATACATTGTAGCAATTTACCCTATTTTCACTGCTTCATTTCTGGATTTTTTATTTTTTAATATTTTTTTTTGTGGGCACTTATCTATTTGAATTTGTATCTCACATTGTTATTGGTCACTACTTTAGTTTAGATTCTTACACTACTATATCCACCTTTTAGCATGGAGAAAGTCAAATCGTCAATGGTTTACAGCTGCAGACATGGACTTAGAGGCTTTGCAGCTCACCTATCGAAGGCCCAGGCAGTGGCTATGGCCAGTATGTAATTCTTATTCGCACATTCATGCAATTAGCTAACTTTCTCTACGCTAATACAATCTGGATTCATCAATTTTATATCTATAGAATTTGTAGAGATGCTTGGAGTTGTTTTTGTATTTCCCAACAAGAAAAGAATGCTCCATACAACACACTCATGGCAATTTATGGGCATGCCAAATGATAATTCATTGGAAATCCCAAATGACTCTACTAGGCTTATTTTACTCCAAAGAGTAGTAGAAATTTGGTAATAATGTCATTTGAATAGTTAGTTATTTTTGATAGACATTATATATGTACATAACATTTTTATTTTATATGAGTGTTATATATGCAATATCTTTCATGTGTGTATATTGTTGGTATGTAAATGTGGGGATATGTAAATTTATCAACATGACAATAAATCCTTCATATGATTTTAATATCAACAATTGTTCTTTTTATTCTTAATCCTTGTGATATATAGATTGTTAAGGCCCATGTCATTTGAGGGGTACATAATCATTTATGATATGGTGGGGTGAAATTTATTATAATTTTCTACAACTGATATAATGCTTCAAAATTTGGCAATTGAATTCATTGACATGATCACCCTATAAAACACAATCAACCACAAATGTGTAAAGTTAGTTTAATCTTGAACTACTTTTGTTCTATTGTACCACAATTACATGGTTTTTGAAAAGGAGACTAGTCGACTCTTGTAACAAGAAGTGTCCATAATCACACCAAGTGTCAATTCCATGTATATATTATTATGGCCCATTATTTTTATCTTAAATAATTCAATAAAATTATAGCAATGAAAATCCTAAAAACCTATATAGTGCATGGTCTTGAGCGTGACTAGTGGTAAAAAAACAACATAAAAGGTAGAGTGGTTGAATCTTGAACTTTATTTTAAACTCAACAAGTATTTATACTTATAAAGACTAGAAAATATTTTTTAATTGTGGATGTTATAAATCTCTGTTTTGTTATTCTAACAATGGAAATTCTTCATAGAGGTCTATTTGTAGGAAAAGGAAGTAAAAGACAATAGTAAAGGAAATCACAAGGCCAATGGCAAGGGTATTGGAAACAAATGGATTGTCCATATTACAAGAATATTTTATTTTAACTCAAATTCTATTAAATATTTCTTACATATTCATGAGATTTTCCTTACTTTGTTAGAGATGGTGATTCTTGTGGTTCAGAAAATACCCATTCTCAAATTTTGTTGCCAATATTTTCTACTTATCTCCACTTTTTAGAGCTTTGAATCATTTTGAACAGACCTAAGAGTGCCAATATGAACAAATAGATTTTCCTTGTACTTTGAAAACATGTGGAATGAATGGCTCTACAAATCTCCTATAAAGATGCAAGGATCAAGGTAAGAAACTTAACATTTTTTCCATGGTAGATTTTAAAAATCATTTTTTAGTGTGAAAGCTTAACTACCCTAAAACTATGATTCAACAATCTCCTCATAGTACCTATTATTTTTGTTGTTTTCTAATCTTTAAAAATAATTGTTGTTATAGTTGCTAAGATATCAATGATACAATGTTTAGAGGATTTGTGGAGTTGTGTCTACATCTTCAAAATCGAAGATTCACACTTGTTTTGGGTAGATAAAATTGAAGCTCACCACACTCAAATTAAGCAAAGATGTTTATTGAAAAATTTACTTGCCACAATGCCAACAACATTCTTTCTTAAGTTATGGGAAATCTTGGTTTTGTGAATTCAAACCTTGACCTTTTTCCAATTCAAAGCCTTGTTAATTCATTTTTATAGCCAATGTGAATAGTTCTCAACTTGTATTCCTTATACCCTCTATTTATTGTCACCTAGCTGATACTTAAAAAAGACATGGAGCCTATGAACATGACCTAAATTTGATGGCCAACATTACATATCAAGAATTTTTTTGTGACATCTATCTATTTGAAATCATCCTTTAAATATTAACACATATTTTATTTAGATGATGCTAGCTGGCATTTGGCTTTGATTGTTGAACAAATTCTCAACCTTTGCGGTTCTTTGGAGTCTATTACTTTCACTCATATTCCTAGAGAATGGAATGGTGTTGCTGATTGTTTGGCTAAATGGGCTTCTGATCATATTCATGATTGGAATTTGGTGGATTGGGGTTAGTTACCCCTGGATCTGTCTCAACAGTTGGATCACTTGGTGGAGCTTGATAGGGCCGTGTAATGCCCTTGCTTTGTACTTCTTGTTTTCATAAATTTTACCCCTCCTTTATGTTTAACACATATTTTATTTAGAATATATTTATCACATAAAAAATGGATAGCTTGTTTGAAATCATTTTTCAAGTGATACAATCTTTCTAAAGTTTTAGTTGTATCAAGGGGTTGTAGTTTAACTGGTTGAGTATAATCGACGAGGGTGACGAGATGTTTCTTGATTATGCCATCCACCAAGGTTTAAGGTATAATAATAAGAGATGAAGCTGAGGTCATATTTTGGACAACTTTAGTAATAGATAGTTCTCAATCTTTAACTCTCAATCGAAGAAGTATCAACTTATACTCATATTCCCTAATTTAATAACAAAAAACAATCTAGATTTAACATAAAACCTTTTAAAATAAAAACAATCTAAATTTAACATAAAACCTTCTATTAAAATAAAACAACTGAAAATCTTAAATATGACTTTAATTGACATATGTAAAAGTGCAAATACATAAAGAGACTAGAGATTCTTGATATTGACAAAGCCAGGAGAGAGTTTAGGCAAATCATTTTTAGTCAATGTTAGGACAAGCATATTATATACTCCTTTTTATCTTTACAATTGCAAGCGCCTTTCTGTGCCTTTATCAATGATTTTTATAAGTAAAAATATGCAGACTTTTGATTATTTTTTTAGACTGTAGGAATCAGGTAGCCCCCATATAAAATTCAGTGCATCTGATAAAACTTTTTTCCACATGACCGCTAATGCAACATGTCATCTAGTACCATGGGAATGGGGAGAGATTAGACCTCGTGACCTCTTGCCTACAACAAGATGCATAGACTTTTGATCATTGCAACGACTATAAGAGTTGAAATTTGTGCGGGAACGATCTTGTTTTGGCCACAGATAGTGAAACGGGTGATCCAAGCCTTTGCTATGCTGTAAAGAGACAACGGTGACGATTTCTCAAAAGACAGGTGCCGGTCTGATGGTGATTTTGTTCATACGGTCATGGTTGACAAGGATGTGGGCATTATTTCACCAGGTAACCTGGGAAAGCCGCCCAGTTTGCGCTCTCTCAATGGCGCAATTGAATGGCCAGTTAAAAGGAAAAAGCTGGCTGCAAAAGTCTACAAAGTCACGGACCCAGGTGCTGGATCCAAACTTTCTTTATTTAAAAATGTTGAAATGCTGGAAGAAAGTGGGCAGAAAAGGATTGATTTGAGGCAGAGAGAAAGATGTCCAGCTGTGTGTGATAAGAACGCGGACGTCGATCATGGCGTCGGGTCATTTGTGCACAGAACACAGGCATTTCCACGTCTAAACAACAAGAAACGTGTGCGATTAAGATTAATTTGATGGTCTTGCATCATATTTTTTGTATTAAGGAATTGTTCTGAGTTGGGATTTTATCTGCGACATTCAAGATGATTTGAATCTTGATATCAAGAACAATAATATTGCAATTTAACCATCATATTATGTTAATATCTGTCTTATTTTTGATATTTTAATTATAGATAATTTTACTAGATCTTTCTAAGAAAAATTTCATCAACATAAAATAATATTTTATGTCTATTTATAATTATCATAACTGAGATGGAGATTTAAATCTATGATCACTATCCATATTTTTCAAAGATTTAAATATCCGATCTTACATCACCATTATAAAGTATTAATAAATTTATTAATTTCGCCTCTGTTTGTAGAAGAAAATTCCATCAGCATATCTTTGAATGACTTAAATCATTCAATCTTATATCATTATTATAAAATATCAGTAAATTTATTAATTTCACCCGCCCTTAAAAAAGCTTCTTTCACCATAAAAATAGTTATGCCTGTGTACAACTATAGCTGTAACTGTTATTTTTAGGAGTGTCGGCTCTTGTTTGTTTATTTTGCTGTCAACGGCTAGGTTTGATTTTGTCTCTTCGACTCAATAGAGATATCAACAATCTAAGAATTTTTTAATAAATATTCAATCAAACAAGGGTGGTAAGATATTTTGGTTTAATCAAATATAGGTGTATGATTGATTATTTTATAGGTTCTGGTATTTTTTAAAATTTATTGGTGATATTATTTTTTAGTTTTGGAAATCTTTTATTGTAGGTATCTTATTAATTAAATTTGAGATTTACTTTTTGTCCTTTTATATGATAACATGTATTATATCTTGTTTATTTTTTTCGAATTATGAATGTTATATTTTATAATGCTTTTAAAGACTTTCATTCTACATCATATTATTAAAAAGTAAAAGGGGTCAAAGAAGAAGATGTGAGAGATTTCTTACTTCAAGTTAGCTTCACTGCTCTTACTTTTTTTTTTATCATTCAAGTGAAGGATTAGGAGCCCCCCTCCTATTATATATTACATATCACACTAAAAAGATTGCATAGCAAAACCTACCCTAAGGAGTAGGAAAGAAACAAAGTTTAACAATGCTTAAAACATTTAGGTCACATAAATTTTAACAAAGACATCAACCTAATACATTCTATTATTAGATAAGCAAGTCTATATCATTGAGCATGTAATACAAAATTGCTCCATCCATAGACGTGTTGTTGCAAGTTTTACACAAAAATGTACATACAAGTCATGAAATTTATAGGATGGAATGAAAAAGGTCGTTCTCCTATTTGAAAGGTGGCTAGCCTTAAGAGACTTCATCAAATAATAATTAAATAATAATCACATAATACAAATGCTTTCCAAAATCCTTTAGTCAAAGAGCACTTTTTTAAGAGGCTACATGAATGTTCTAGAATAATTAATATAAAAAATTAATTAGTGAAAACATAACACTATTGGCCATTGTAAGTTTTTGATGTTAATTTAAATTTCGTAAATGTGTGAAGAAAGATGAACAATCATGCACAAGAATTATTTAATTTATTATCTTTTTTTATTCAAGATAGTTTAAATGCATAAATACAATCAGTTTTCAATCCAAATGATACAACTATGCATCATGTTGTTTTTCAAAAATAGTGTTGTACTAAAAATAAGGCACAAACCATGTTTATACAAAGTGTTCATGCCCACCATAATGCTACAGTTGTACATAATGCACAATTGTGTAAAATATATAAGACAAACTACTGAATACTAAAGTATTGTTTTGCATGCAGTTGTGCATAATGCTATTGTGTAAGTTATAATAAAGTATTAGAAATTTCTACTTTCACTATAAGAATTTGGATCCCCCCAGCCTATTGGAGGCTCAAAGGCTAAAATCTCCTCATTGGATCTGACTACTTCAACGGCAACATCAAATCCATCATTTAGATGGAATCTAATACCATGAGCTTTCTTGGTTGTCTTTGGATTTCCCACTGTATTTTCATTAAATTCCTTCTAGAATT
Source organism: Sequoia sempervirens (assembly GCA_007258455.2). NCBI lineage: Eukaryota > Viridiplantae > Streptophyta > Pinopsida > Cupressales > Cupressaceae > Sequoia > Sequoia sempervirens. Next base: position 189,958,496 of record VDFB02086081.1, on the reverse strand, counting down.
CACTGAGAGCCTTCAGAAAGGTTGAAGTAATGCCAACCTGATTGTAGTGCCATGTATGCCCATTCTTTACTTCTTTGTTTACACACTATCCCATCACTTAGTAGTTTCATGAACTTAAATCTTGATATCTCCATAGTCATGGTCACCTACATAGCAACATTAAATAGTGTGTCTTTTTGAAGACTCAATAAGTGTCATCCTAAACCCTTTAAATTTATCCCCATTTCTTGCATTCCATATATTCCAAAGTATTTCAGTCAAAATTCACAACCAAAACAAATTATTTTCTATATCTAAATTTTTATCAGTCCTAGTAAGAATTTCCTTCCAATTGATTTCCCCATTTTTCCCCCATATCATTTTCCCATCACAAAATATTTTCCAAATTTCTTTGGCATAAAAAAAAACAAAGAAAATGTGTTTAATTGATAAGGTATTCTACATATATTACATATTTCAATATCAAAATGATTAATGTTGTAAGTAACCATCTAAAACAAGCCTTTTTTGGTTCCAACACATTTGACCAAATTGATTTAAAACTCCTTTTCACTTTTTATCTATTAATTTAACATCATAGAACCTATTAAGACACTTACAAATAGAGACAAAGTTAGTTAAGGACTTATATATCATCCTAGTTTTAACATCAAACAAAGGGGTACTGTCCTGCCACTTGAATTCTTTATATTGAACATTATTTTGCATACAGTCTGTAGGAAAGTGAAAGCCTTTGCAAGCTTCCCTCAGAGTTGTATATGTTCTCTGATTTGATGGAGGCAGACCATATTCACAACTTAGGGAGGCCCAATCCTTCAATTTTCCATTAATCATAATATTATTGAAACATTGGATCCCTTTCAAGGACCAACTTTTGGCAAAGCAACCTTGTAAAAGAGTAAGGGGTCTACCCTTACATGTTCAAAATTCCACCAGATAGATCTATTGGAAAATATTATATTATTGTTGTTCTTGATAAAATTGCAATTACTCACTTTGTTCTTGATCAACTCCCAGGATTTCCACAAGCTTTTAAATGCATATGAACCTGCAGGGGTTATCGAGTATTTGCTAATGATAAGATCACAAAATGATAGAAATTTCCAGGACTTCGCCTACTTGGGAATAGAAAGTTGGATATTATTTCTCACCAAAACTTTCCATGGTTCATCACCTTCTAATGCTTTGATGATCCATTTGGAAGCAAGAGTGATGCCATGCATTCTTAGGTCCTTAAGGCCTAGCCCCCCTTGGATATTATCTAGACAACACCACTCCCACATGACAATATGTTTCTTCCTCTTGCCCTTATGATCTGACCAAAGGACGTTTCTTATTTTCTTTTGGATTTCATTGACTTGATAGCTACTAAAATTCCAAATAGTGGCAAAGTATATACAATAGGAAGACATGATTTTCTAATAGATTTGAATTCTACCAGCAAGGGATAGGTATTTACCAATTCTAGCGATCAATTTTGTTCTCAATTTTTACTTTAATCCACATCCACATGTCTTTTAGATTAGGGCTTATTGCAATAGGTATCCCCAAGTATCTGACCTACTTATGTGGAACCCCTATTGAAATTCATACTTTTTAAGCCACTTGGGAAGAGAATTTGACCACCCAAGCATGATGGATTTTGCATTGGAGATCTTTGCACTCAAGGCTCTATAGAAGAATTTTAGCTTTTGAATCAAGTTATCCATATTAATTTTCTCAAGCTCAACAAAGATTGCAGTGTCACCAATGAATTGGATATTCAACAATTCATTGTGGTCAAGGAGTGTCAATCCCCTTACCCTAGGGGAAAGAGATGATTCTCTCAACAAGTAGTGCACAACATCTGAAGCAATTACAAAGAGGGTTGGGGCAAGGGGGAAAACCTACCTAATACATATTTCTAGTGTAAACAACTCAGAGAGGGAGCCATTCACTTCCACTTAAGCAATCACATCACTTAATTGAGTGTCAATCATATTTCAAAACATGCTAGGGAAGCCAAAATCGTTAAGGGTCATTCTTAGAAAGGACCATTTGACCCTATCATACGCCTTTTCAAAATCTAAAAGAAGCATAGCCGAGTTTTCTTAGAATACATTGCCTATTACATGGCCTCCCAACTTGTAATTAGGTTTTCAAGGATATATCTCCCTTTGATGAAACCGGTTTGAGTATTGTTTATAAATGTGGGAAGAATGTTGACCAATCTCATAGCTATGATTTTGGATAAAATATTGTATGACACATTCAACAGGGTGATTGGTTTCCAATTCTTTATTATGGCTTTATCCCCATCTTTGGGTAGCAGTTTAATGATACCTTTGTTGATGCTCTTACCCAAGGATCCCCTATTGAGTGCTTCCTTGTATACTTGATGTAAATCATCACATATCTACTCATCAAATGTTTTGTAAATTCTATAGGTAGCTCATCATCCATGAGGGATTTATCATTATTCATAGTGTTAATGACTTTCCTAATTTCATCTTCGGATATATCTTTAATACATAGTCTATCTACATCTTCCTCAAAAAAATTTCTTGGGGATAATTTGCTTGATATATGCTCTAGCATTGTGGCTAGCAACATTGTCTCCTTTAGATGTAAAAATATTTTTATAAAATTAGAAAAATTGAATTTCAATATCTTCTTGACTTGTATGGATAAGTGCTCCCAAAATAGTGAAAACATGAGCATGTCAACAAAACATGCCCACGTTATGGGTTGGTAGTGACCGAGCCTAGGTTTGATCATTACCAAGTCAAAACGTGAGTGTGTTATGGTTTGAATTTCAAAAAATGACCACATTATAACACACTTGTGTTATAACGCTCACATTATTTGAATGCATTGAAAAAATGCGAGTGTGTTATAACACGCTCGCATTATGGTTTGTATTGAAAAAAATTCCTTCTGTTTTTTTTTTCTCTTTCTTGTCCTTATGTTTTAGGGAAACTATACACATGAAATAAACACTTAAGTGTAAGTTGACATTTACATATGGACATTTACTTTTTATACTTAACATGAGTGAGTTATAACACGCTCGTGTTTTGTCCTACTTTGGGAATTCCCCAAGTGTTTGTCTTGGATTTTCTTAAGATTACCAACCCAAAGGCTTGGAGTGCCTTTCCAATTCCCAAAAACGTGTTTTTGCATATTCTACAAAATTTCATAGAATCTCGTTCGTGCTAACCGTCAGACTTGCATGTGTTTCAAGGTCAAGTAAAATAAAAACCTAGGTAATGTTAAGCTCTCTCTTAGACTATGTTAAGGCTTTCATATTTTTTTTTTTATTGGTGTATCCATTTTTTTGTCAAAAACCAATTATTTGTATTTTTTACTTTATTTTAACCGTTCATTGAAATTTCAAATAAAATACATTTTTATAAACTAGAATCCATTCTACATGAATATTAAAAAAATATATTTTAGATTAGTTTTCAAAAATTATAGGGGTAGCACGGTCAAATTTTTGTTTTCCAAGATGTGTCCACTTTGAAAATTAGTAAAAAATCATATATTCATTAAAAAATTATCATAAGAAATTGATTCCACACAACATGATGTTAACTAATTTCTCACTAAAGCGATTTTAAAAATATTAAAAAAAGTTAACATTTTGATTTACCCACAATAGACACTATGTTATGTTTTTTTGAAATAACAAGACCAATTTGTGTGGGTAACTTTTTGGAACCCCTTAATCTCTACCATTTTCAAATAAAATTAGTAGTTTAGAAAGTACATTCAGAGCACTACGGTCCTTTCTTTTGTTGCATCTTAGAATTTTGAGTGTAACGATCCTCATTTCTCATCCAAGGTCAGTATTTCTCTATTTCAAAAAAAAAGTGGCTACTTAAGACCCCTTTTTGGCCCCTCATCTTTGTGCACTGAGCTGTATGTAGGGCCCCTTCATGCCAATTTGTTCAATTTGTTCCTTGATGCCTTTCTCTTTGATATACCTAAAGAAGAATTTAGTACCTTTGTCTCCACTATTCAACTAGTTTAGTTGAGCTCTTACTTTTAGACCTTGAATCTAATTTACTTGTAGTATTCTTAGCTAGTTCTTGGCTAAGGCGAGTTCTTCACACAATTCCTCATTCATTGGATCATATTGAATACAAGATTATTCTCTCAACAACCTTTCTTGAAGATCACTCTCCTTTTTTCTATCCATAGCTCTCTTCTTTCCAATGGCCCAGAATACTATTTTCCAACCATTCGCATTGTGTTCCCATTGAACTCTATAGCATTCAGGTCCTTTAGCATCCATTTGTTAATTTCCCTAAGGGTGACAATAGTTTCCTTATATTCTTCATCATTTAGTAGGTTTGTATTAAGGATGAAGCAACCATCCTTCTTGTTTTCCTTTATCTTAAACTACTCAATATAATATTGGCCCTTATAGGGTGATGATAAAAAAGTGTATAAGGGTATACACTCACTTTACATCCTTCTCTAGTTGGATCAAAGTTGAAGTAATTTTTGCTAACATAGAATCTATCAAGCCTAAAATATATCCTCCTTCCCCCTATTTGAGCATTACACCATGTGTATCAAATGTTTGTGCTCTCTTTCTTCATCCCTTCAAGAGGGTCAAATAGGTTGAGTTTAGCTTTCATTATCTGCCAAAAGTGTTTCTCATTACCCTTTCAATCCATATCAATACCCCTTTTTTATCCTCATTATGCTCAATCATGTAAGAGTTGAAGATTAGCTCAATACCCAAGACCACCTGAAAATACAATGAAAACCTTCTACAAGAGAGTATGCAAGAATATGAGCTTGCTTGATATTAAGACCTATGAAGATGATAATGAGGTATGGAGTATGTTACATATGAGTACAATGGCCTTTATTATATAGGAAAGGTGGGGAATAAGATTAAACATGATTGTGACATGTGTCTTAATCTTATGACAAGTGACAACTAACAACCTAACTACCTAGGAATCAAGCATTACAAGCTAGATAAGATAAGTTATAGAAAATCCAACTAAGTCTTCTAGAAAGAATCTTATATCCTAAGTAAACTTAATCATGTGAATAAGTCCCCTAAGTCCCTACCAAGATAAATTACTAGGTACAAGACTTTATATTCACACCAACAAATCATATTGAAGTCCCCCTAGCATTCATGGTAGATCGAGTAAGTTGAAAGGCCACTTCCACAAATCTATCATTTCCCTATACTAATTATAAGCAATGTAGCAAATTAAAAATCTAGAACCTCCTTTCTCAATTGTGACCCAAACTAATCTGTTGCACAGAGATTCCAAAAACAGTTACAAATTGGGCCCAATTATTAGACATTAGGATAGCTGCCCCACCTCTCCCTTTCTCATAGTTGGTGGTGAAGTGAGGAATTATTCTAAATGAATTTGAGGTTGGTTTCTAGGGTAAAAATGGTGGCTTTAACTTCTTTAAGGAGGACTACATCTTTATTTTTTCCAGGTTAAGGAGCCTTCTGACAATGTATTTCCTGCTAGAGGATTCAAGGCCCCTGACATTCCATGAAGTTTAATTAAGGCTCGTGATAGTTAGATTTTGGGGGAGCCTCTTTCTCATCATTTAGGAATCTTGTCTTCAATTTTGAGCGTTTTAGAGGTAGGTACTAGGAACACCATGTTAGAATTATGTGTAGTGTAGGAAAAAGTATCCCTTTTTCACATTTAATTTGGGAATTAATATTAAAATGAACTAAAATATGCCTTAATTTAGTGTTGTAATATGTATTTTACATATTCACATTAAGTTTAGGGCCCTACTAATTAAAATGGACTTAATTGTGCCTTAATGTAGTGTTGTAAAGTGTACCCCTTTACACTTTCACACTTATTTAGGGTTCCCTTAATTAATTGAGGTTAATTTTCCTTAATTGGCCCCTTTAATTCAAATCCAAGACTAATTAATTGCATTTTCCAAAGAGGAAAACCCGGCATTCATTAATTCCATAACATAACACATATCATTGAGAAATGTGTGTCTTAGGTAAGTGACCTAGGACCCATTCGCCCATGGGAAAATGCGTCCTCACTTAGACCTAGGACCTAAATTTTAATTATGTTTTTGGAAGTATTTTAATGATTTAAAATATATATTCACGTCGGCTTGTGTTATTTGGATTTTGGGAAATTAATATTACATACCTATAAATATAAGGTCATTTCACTATGTTTCACCTAAGAATTTTATTATTAGAGATTTTTAAGAGTATTTCAAGGCATTCAAGAGAATATTTATTGCAGCAATCAAGATCCAATTATCATATAAAGGTCTTCTTGCATCATGCATGTTATTGGAGCTAATATGTTGATGTAGAGTTCATGATCCATTCAAGCATTCAAGGAATTGTTTCAAATCAAGTTTCAAGATCAAGATCCACATCCATTGAAGCCATTTCATGCTAGTTATAGATTTCCATTCCAAGGTTCATTCAATAGTTTGATTTAGGTGGATGGCATCTTGAAGAGAAAAATTGGAGAAGTTGTCAAAGTTGCAAAATTTGTCAAGAAAGTCGTCTCATAGAAACTCAATTGTAGAATTTATTTTTGGCACTCCAAACCTAAAACCTGGGAAAATTGAGAGATTTAGATATGTTTTAGAGGCTCCCAAAAGCTACAAAAAATCCCTAAAATAGGACCCATTCGCCCCTAGGAAAATGAGTCCCAGATCAACTTCAAAAAATCACTTTTGGTGACTGGTACATACCTTCTTACCTCTCTCAGATCTACAATTTGATTTCTAGTTCCATCATCATTGAGATTAATCTTCAAGATCCAAGTTGTAGATTGTATTTTGGAGTTAGTTTTCTATTTTTAATCTTTCTCCCTAAAGTGTTGTTTAATTAGGGTCCCTGCCCTTAAAAGAAAAGGAAATCAATAGATTCACACTTTGAATTGATTCACCTCAAGGTCATTAGTCATTTCATTGTGTGGATCTCATTTCCTAATTAAATAAGGGAAAATAGGTTTATCTATTATCATTTTGGTGAACCCCACATTTTAACCAACCTATTTTTCTATGTTTCATTTTGGTGAACCCGATGTTTGATCATTGCATTTTTTGATTTTGGAGTCCATTTTCACCCTACATCTAGATTTTGAATTCATTTGCATTGCATTGCATTGAATTAAATCTCATTTAGGGTAGCTTAACTTGCATTAGTTTTCATTTCATTTAGGGGTTTTAGGATTGCATCTTTGCATTCTTTAAATCTAAAAAATACAAAAAATCAATCATTTTGCAAATCATTTACATAACATTGCATCATCATTCATTTACATATGAAAATTAAAATAAAATTTCACATCAAATTAGGTCTCCTAGTTTGTCATTTTGTCATATTTTGCATTTGCATTCAACCTTAATTTCACATAAAATTCAAACTGTAACTTACTATTTTAGATCAAAATATGGAAACCACTGGAATCAACTAAAAAATTTGCAATTTTTTTTTTAAAAACCCTAACCTAGGACACATTCACCCTTGGGAGAACGAGTCCTTGATCAGGGTCATTTCTTGATTTTTTGGGCATTAAAATATCTGTTTCTGCATTTTATTTTGCTAGTTTTTAGATTTTTGTTTCAGTTTACAGAATTTTTGTTACTTGAAATTGATCATATTTAGCTTCATTTGATAAATTTAGTGCATTGTGTGATTTCAAAATTGCATTTGCAAGACATCATTTTCAGGTTTTTACATAGCATAATTAGAAAATTATCTTGCTTGAAATCTACAAAATTGCATTTACGTATTTGTATTTCACTTTACATTCTAGGTCATTACATTTCATTTCACCTTCTTTCCATTTTGGGTGTCTATCAAGTTTGTGAAACTTGTATGAGCTTTACAGCTTGGTGTCCTATTAGCAATACTATTGTGAGACGTAGTTCAAGACTCATGTCATCCCATGATACACCATTCACCGTGGATCTTGGATTCTCCAACTCTTTCACTAATAGTGTTGATAATCAATCCTCTATGGATCATAGTATTCATACCTCATTTCCAATGGCTTCCCTATATACAAACAATGTGCATGATATTGAAACAATCCCACACAAGAAAATAATAAGGATAGATGAAGAAATAGAGAAATTGCAACACTTTGTGACTTCTGAAAACATGACTAGTAGTGCCATTCCTACTTTAGATAGCGTGAGGAAAATGCTTGAAAATGAACATGGAATAGAGATTGTGCAAATTCTAGCTCATATTGTTGATACAAACATCCCTCCCATGATTAGTTGTGCTCAAACTTTGAGGTATACTCAAAGCCAAGGTGGAAATCCAATTCCTCCTTCCACAACCATCACCTCTATTCCTACATACACTAGTACTCATGTTACCACAACCATCCAACCTACTAGCAATGTCAACACTTCCTTAGGTATTTCCATTGGGAATCCTTCTAGCTTTGTGAATTCAACTCTCATATCTCCTCAACCATCCCCCCTCACAAATTTACAAGTCATTTTCCCTTCACATACATACACCACTCCACCTTATTCACCTCCATCTCACAATACCAACAATGATCCCATCCTTAATGCACTTTTGCAAAACATTTCATTGCTCCAACAATAAATTGCCACCCTAAATCAAAACAATAATGGATAACCTTCACAATACATCAAAACCAATCCATTATCCTTGGAAATATTGAGAACACAAATTCCATAAGGTATAGAGGTTCCTAGGTTTGAGAAATATGGTGGGAAAGGAGATCCTGCTAGCCATGTTTCCGCTTACACAACCTTATGTAGTGACTTCATTTTTTAAGATAAACTCTTGGCTAAACTCTTCCCTCGATCCCTGAAAAATGCTGCTTTAGAGTGGTTTTTCTCCCTATCGAACAATTCAATTGGTTCATTCAATGAACTTATTGATGCATTTTACAAGCACTTCCAAATTCACATGGGTCCCAAGATGACCTTAGCTGATTTGATGACATGTAAATAAAAGGTTGATGAAAAAGTAACCAATTTCATAGTGTGATACCAAATGCTTTATTCACAAATAAACATTAAGATTCTCGATGTCAACCTTCAAAGGATATATATTTCCAATTTACAAGATAAGATCTAAAATAAGCTTGAGATGATGAGATTTCCTTCCTTCACATAGTTGTGTACAACCCTTAGTGATTACCAAAATTCAGTTAGTAGTCGTGAAGTGAAAACTCCCTCTAACCATCCCAAAAATTCTGAATCCACACCTCAAACTAACTACCAACCTTTCAAGAAACACAATAAGGGCTTCCTACAACCTAATCCCCCTCAATAAAATCAAAATGTTGACACCCAAGTGGCTGCTATAAAGACGAAAAAACCATATGCCTTTGTGGATAGAAATAGACAATTCACACCTCTACCTGATACCCTTCATAATACCATGTTGCAACTCTTAGAGAAGAATTTTATTTCCTTACCTCCTATTAGAGCTCCTAATCCTACTAAGCCTTTACCTTCAAACTATAGAGCAAATGCCTATTTCCATTTGCATTGAAAAAATGGACATGATATGAAATATTGTAAGTATCTTAAACATCTTGTGCAAGACCTCATTGATTCTAATAATATCCTAATTAGAGGTGTTAATGATCAAGGTAATAAGTTTGTAGCTCCTCCTAATCAAAACTTTCAAATCTTTACCAATCCCATGCCTAATCATAATATATCTTTTATCAAATATGGTGAAACAAAGAATGATGTGATGAATGTTGACACAGATGATGAAAATACGAAAGATAATGAGAACAACCTTATGAATGATTTGATTTCATTTATTGACGCTAAACCTCATAAGGGCCAAACTAAGATGTCTCTTGATATTTCTTTCTCACAACAAGATATACTTAAACATGCACTTGATGGTCCTCTTTACATAGCTTGAAGAATCAATGTCAAGCCTACTAATGGGATATTAATTGATCTCATCTATGTAGAGAATGTGATCACTGAAGAATTCCTATTTGTGCATGAACTCTATCAAGATACATATGAAATACCGAAAGCATGGATCAAAACACATAATGATTTTTCTTTCCCTACGATTGGCTTGATAAATCTCCCTCTAAAGGTTGGACCGAAAGAATTAAATGTCTCATTCACCATCATCTCGTCATTGGAACAATTTCATGTGAAGTTAGGCTATCCATGGCTTTGCTCCATGAATGTTGTCCCATCGGTTGTGCATTAATGTTTAAAGTTTCCATTTGGTAATGAGATCTTTATTATGTATCATAGTGGCTTTAATCCTATGTCTTCCTGTGGGAACTTTTCATTGGATTGTTTTGGCCAAGCCTATAGAACCTATTAGACCTTGTGAAGACTTATTTTTCAAATCCTATCAAAATTTTAAGGCAAAGCGCATAGCATAATTATCCCTAAGTAATATGCCTCAACCCATGATTGAGCCTCCTATCCTTGATGAAACCATGATTGAACCAAAATCCCTTCCAAATATCCAAGACTAGCCTATAAAAAATCCTTTAGCTATTTCCTATAAGAGACCATGAGATAACCAAAATAATCTCATTGTGCCTCCTAAAGTTCAACAAGTTTACAAAGCTAAAGAGAAAGTGGTTGAACAACCTCCCATGGTTCGTTTTGTTTCTCCCTTAAGGGAAGAAAAGAAACCTATGGCTGATAAACCCACTCCCACACACAACTTGAGAACTAGATGAAAATAAACAGAAATGCTAGAGATCGTAGGTGCAAACATCGTGCTATTGCTCGTTCGTTACAAGAAAAATAAGAAAATAATAACATAGAAGATCAAAATCCAAACTTGTCTCCAACATAGCATGATGCCTCTCCACCCTTGTCACAACATAAAAAAAATTCTATGGATATTGTCATTAGACGTCCCATTGTGATTAATCTGGATGATGACATTGAAATTGCTAAGATTGATGAGGAAGTGCATAATGATCTAAATCTAATGTTTTCCTCTTCTATGAGCTTAAAAGATGATCCTCCTAATAAGAGTGTTGAACTTGGTGCTTGTCCTAGTTTGGCACTTGATGTCATCCCTTTGTCTAGTTGTCTTCCTTCTATATATACTGAACAAGATTGGGATGCAGATGAACTGCTATAGGTTGAATCGCATGTGCCTTACTAGTATTTTTTTTAATTTTCTTTTGCATGTTTCTTTGTATGATTTCATGTGCGTAATGTGATCTCCCTGTATTGTTCTATTTGGTGCATCTCTATCTTCATGTGCATTCCTTTATTTGTATCTACATTCTTCTCTATGTCTTAAACATTTACCTTTTCATTTGTCTTGTGTTTTCCTTTTGGGGATGAAACAAGATGTCAAGACATTTAGGTCTCTTCCATGTTGACCCGAAATATTTTTCTTTGTTTTCTCTCTCTATGTTTCATTCTTCCTGTTCTACAAGTATTTGGGGAATGATGATGTTTTTGAGCTCTATAATTACATTGTAGCAAAGAACACCAGATTTACATGGAAAACCCTTAAAATGGAAAAACCATGGTGAGGATTAGCTCACAATATATTATAATCAGTTACAATGGATTACAAAATGGAGAACTCCTTATCCAAGGACTTGCTATCCATAAATAATGGTTCATTTTCAAGGGATCACTTCCTAAAGGACTCACTATCTAGAATATAAAAGAGAGTAGAAGAATGACTCACTACTATATTTTGAACTACTAACAATGCATCTACAACATATTGAAGATATAGTTCCAATTAAGCTCAAAAAACTAACTTTACACACTTCATACTTCACCACTATCACCTTTCACACTTCATTCCACATCACATCTCTCTCACAATATCTACATTCATTTCACACACCAAATCAACCTTCTATATATACCACAAACACCCACAACATCAATTAGGTTGGCCTTATTGCATGAGTTGTGTAACACCATGACCTGTCAGCTCAAAGCTCTCTCACACATACCTTGCAGAAGGAACCAAAATTTTTTCTTCATAAAAATAGGTTGGCATTACCTATAATCACTCCCATGATTCTGTTCCTTACACAATTCAACTCTACATGACCCCAAAACCCTTAGATCAACACCACATAGTGAAATCGGTGAAGCAACAACTAACTGAACCAATTGTTCATCCACAACACAACACGTGGACCACCAAATCACTTGCCACTTGGAGTGCATACATTTCTAACATCCTCAAACGCTTCCTCAAAACTGCACAACATAATAATCATTTGTGGTGAAATTCGGAGCATTCCAATATGCACTTTGCACCTGTAACTTTTCCATTACTAAGCTTGATACATTGCCATCAATATCTTCAGTTGTGGAAGACATACAACCTCAAAATTTTGATATAGATTGCTTCAACACGTACCATTATTACTTATAAACAAGATGACAAGATGATACAAAGTAGAGCAATGCGGACCACAAAACTATTCGTCTATTATACGGTAAATACACACTAGGACTTAGCCAATTCTTCAATACACTTGGTATTCTTTTAAACTACATACATACTGATATACCATCACTTCTAGAATGGGTTGCCATCAATGACAACACCATACATCATCATGCTCATGTTGCCAACAAAACTTTCTCAAAGTATAGAAAATCCATATAATTATTCTCCCTAATATTTTAGCCCAATCGAGCCCCTCCCAACCAATAAAATGGTTTTCTTACATATATTTATGCTTAATAAATTAAGTTTATATAGGGGATATAATTTTAGGGAGAATGCTATTTAGCTTAATTGACAAATCCTTGGCCATAATTTTGTAAAACACATTTAATATAGTTATATTCCTTTAGTTATTTATTAAAGTCCTATCACCCTCTTAAGGACACAATTTTATAACTCCTACATTGATATTATTTCCTAAAGTACCTGCATTAATTGCCTCATCATAGACATCTAAAAGGTTTGACAAAATTTGTTTGATATTTAATTTATAAAATTCAACTAAAAGCCCATCCCAATCAAGGGATTTCCCTTTCTAGAAAGATTTCATAGCTAGAGAAGTCTCATAAATTATTTTACCATCTCTTCAACATCATCGTGTCAAATTTATTTAGCATCCACCTTAGTTTTACTTCATTCAATGGAGAATAAGTCCTTATAGAAGCTAGCTAAGTCTAATTTGATTTCATCTAAGTCATCATTTATTTTTCCATTTATATTAATAGTTTAATTTTTTTTTAGAAAACTTAGCTTTTAACATAATGAATAATTAGTTGATATTTGTATCCCCCTTAAATTCAATTCATTTTGGCTTTCATTACATTTTCTTATGCAATGCAACTCTAATGACATCTCTATTTCTATTTTGTCTTTTCCATCTTGTTTTGTAGTTATACATCACAAATAATTTTTGAAGTCTTTCTCACAATCAAACATTCTTACTTCATTATTACTAATAGTGTAGTAGGCTAGTTATCCAAACCCCTCTTAAATCTCTTATATTGTATGGTATTCCCCTTAATCATAATTGATACTTCAATGACATGGCCATCAAACATGGTTGAAGGGAGTACTTTCAAACACTTATGTTCATCATCACTATAGGGTTGATTTTTGTTCATATATAATATACCTAATCTAGAAGATATCCTTCTATAACCCTTCTAATTATTACATGTGTACCAAATACTTATGCTATCTCTTTTTTCAATCAGGTCTAACAGGTTGAGAAGTCTATTAGATTTGGACCAAAATAGCATTTCATTACTTTTCTAAGTTGGGTTGTTTCCATCTAGTTTATCCTCTTCATGTTCCACCATGTTGAAGTCGCCTCCAATAATTCAAGAAATATTAGGAATATCAATAACCATCTATCTCCATAACTCACTTATTTCTCTATAATAATTGAGTGCATAAAAGGAAGGAATAGCAATTTTGTAATTATTTACGTATAAATTAATCCATACAATTATGTTATAGGAGAAACATCCAAATTCAATAATGTGAGGTGATAATTAATTTCCAACCAAAATGGAAACTTCACAATTCCTTCTATCATGGTTGAAGAAAAAATATTTTACATTTTTCTAAGAAAATTTTAAAATTCAATTTAAATTGAAACCAAGGGCTTTAACTTTTTAAAGTAGTAGATAATCTAAACCACTTTTCGAGTTACAAAATAATCTTCAAACATATTTTTGTGGATGTTTTAATTCCAATTTAACATTCCAACATATGATATTTATCTTCATTTAAAGGGTTAGAAGGGTGATAACTTCGGCCCTTTGTATAAACTCTCAAAACATCTTGAGATATTTTCTTCCTTCCCTTTTCCCCTACTTTAGGATTAAAGGGGATGATCCATATTCCTAAGTTCTTCCACTATTTCAGTAAACACAATGTCTCCTTTTTTAACCATTGAGGCCTTTATCTAACCTAAGTAATTTACTTTTCAAATTTCCTAGATAATTTTAAATAGAGGCCTTTTCCCTCTTTGCTCCTCCCACAAAAATAGTTTGGTCTTCTTCAACTTGAATAGTAGGGTCAAGTTCCTGCATTATTTGGTTGAATAGGGGGTCCTAGGGTTTTATTTCATTTACATCATTTCCTACCTCATTTGACCTAATTAAGGGATCTATCCCCATTTTATGAAGCTTTACATTAATACAATATCATAATATTGTTAACCAAAGAGATACTAATAAGGATGACCTTACATTCTACAAAATACTAGGAATCTTATATATTACATCGGTTCTCTTACATTTTCACAATCTCTTATATGTTGTTTATTTCCCTCTAGACCTATGGACATTAACATTGTTTTCCTTAGGCAAAGTATTTACTAAATCTATATGAGCATTAGGTTTTTTATAATTTTTGGGAAATCTTTCCTCTTATGCACATCACACTTACATAAAATATACACATCAATATCTTTTAGTTGGCATATTTAAAGCTTTATTTTTAAAATAAACTCATATTATCTTAGAGATGAAATGTTAGAAATTAGGAACCTAGGATACTAATCATTATACAAAAATATAAGATAAAGAAAATGAAAAAAATACAAGCATATATTTCACACATTACACAAGATATGCATGGGGAAAACCCTTTTAGGTAAAAAAACCCCATAAAGAATCATTTTATTAAAACACCTACAAAAATAATCTATTAAATAAATAGATTTAACCTAGGGAACAATTATCCTTACTTCCACATGGCCAATAATACCACTTGTGTATATTGATATAATTCATTATTAATCTTTGATGCAGGGGCATTGTTCCCCATCTGTTTTGGCTCACAATTTTGTTTTTAAGTTTTGGTTGTGGTTGTGCTTTTTTTGGTGTTGTTTATGGGGGATGAATTATCACCTTTATCTTGCTTCTAACATGTGTCCCTCTGTGGTTGGCAAACAATATTCTAACGATGTTGCTTTCTCCCAAATTCATTTTTTCATGCAAAGAAAAGGATGGAAGGTAGTTAGGCGAAAGATTAAGAGGGGGGTGAGCTATTCTTGAAAAAAAAGGATCAACATAGTTGTGTGGAGAGATTCAACCTATGAAAGGAGGAGAGATAGGTTGGTAAGAAGCTCGACCCGCTTTGTAAAAAGGAAAAAAAAATAACGATACATGAAGAAGTAAGAGAACAATGAAGGAAGGAGGTTGCATTGGGAACGGGGGAGAAAAATGGAAGAGAAGAGGAATTTGACTAGAGCAATGATTTCAATTGTGGTGTTTGCAAAAGCACAGTGAAATCGACTGTCAACAAAGGAAGTTGATTTGGTTTATGAACAAACCACATGTAACCTTGTTTTCTATATTGCATTATAAACTCTGTTTTCTGTTGCATTGAATAAGAAAGGGAATGTGCAAGACTCTGTTTGCTTCCATTTCCACCCTAAAGTTTATTTGCTATTTCTTGAAATGAGGCATGAGTTTGTGAATGTTTCAATTGTACAAGATTATGGTTCGGCCAAATTGTTTGAACCATTAATTTGAAGGAACTCCATTGGTTGGTTTTTGGTTTTGTTATTGTTTCCTGTCGCCTCATATAGCAGTTTATCTAAAATTAAATAATTTTCCATTATATTTTGGTATTAGACTAGTAAGAAATTGGGATTTTGGGAAGTGGGAAGAATGCCACCAAGAAGGATGAGATGTGGAGGTGCTCTAGGTGGTGGTCGAAGATGTCATGAAGAAGGAGTTTTAGATATGTTGCAGAACCTGACAACAAGGATAGATGCCATGGGACAAGCATAATGAAGGGGAATAGTTGTTGATGATGTTAGTGAAGTTGAGGAAGGAGAGCAACCAAAAACTGATGACAAAGCTCAAGAAGAACCAGAAGGAGTGGAAGAAAGATTAATTAGAGCCATAATGAATGTGGGAGCCAAACCAAGAATCAAGGTTCCTACGTATTCTAGAAGCTTAAATGGGGAAGAGCTCATTGACTAGATCAATGGTTTGGACAAATATTTTGACTATGAAGGAGTTGCTAAAGAACAAAAAATTAAGTTTGCTTGTATGAGGCTTAAAGGCCACACTGCCATGTGGTGGGATTTCATGCAGTCTAAAAGATGAAAGAGAAATAAGGAAAAGATCACTTCCTAGGATTGAATGGTTGCTAAATTGAAGAAAAAGTTCCTTCTGGAAGAATATCAAACCAATCTTTTCAAAAGATTGTAGAATCTCAAACAAAAAGATATGTCAGTCAAAGAATATATAGAAGAATTCTACAAATTGGCGATTCGGTCAAGCCATGGTGAAGAGGATTTGGAAAAGGTGGCAATATATCTGAATGGGTTGAAATATAGTTTGCAAGATGAGTTAAGTCTAGTGTCTCTGAGAACTCTTGAGGAATCCTATCAGTTGGTCATTAAGGTAGAAGATAAGCTTATGAGGAAGCAAACTCAACAAGGAAGACATAGAGGAAGAGGACCACATGTTGGTAGGGGAAAACAAACTCATCAAGATGAAAGGGCTGGTAGTTCTAGTGGACCAGCTAATCAAGAAAGAGGAGGCTATTAGAACAAAGGAGAAAGATCTTTTGGTAGAGGTGGTTACCAAGGAATAGGAAGAGGTTTTGCTGGTAAATGCTTCAAATGCAACTGGTCATAAGAGTTGGGAGTGTCCGAAATTCATAAAGGAAGGTCACCCAAGGTTAGAAAGGAGAAATCAAATTATGCAAGTAGATCAAGAAAGTGTGGGATCACCTGCTCATCACAATGAGGAACCTGAGATTGGAGAGTCTTTGTTGTTCAAGAGAGTTTTGTTCAAGCCACCAAAGGAGAATAAAGACCCATAACAAAGAAAAGCTTTATTCAAGACAAAGTGCAAGGAAAAAAGTAAGTGTTGCAAATTGATTATTGATAGTGGTAGTATGCATAATTTAGTGGTTGTGGAAATGGTGGATAAGCCAAGTCTTAAGAGAACTAAACATCATACACCTTATAAAGTTTATTAGCTATAGGAAGGGCATCATTTGTAGATGGATGAACAAGCCTTAGTAGAATTTTAGATTGGAAGTTATAAGGATTGTGTGTTTTGTGATATCATGCCCATGGATGTATGCCATGTATTGCTTGGTAGGCCTTGGCAATTTGATTGGAAAGTTTTACATGATGGGAGGAGTAACACCTATACCTTTGAAAGGGATGGAATCAAACATACTTTATTGCCTATGTGAGAACAAGAAGAGGACAAAAATAGTAGTAGTAGTAATAGCAAGATATACTGGAGGAACATAAGTATATTTTTGTAGTTGATTTACCTGATGAGTTACCTCCTATGCAAAGTATTATTCATCACATGGATTTGATTCCATGGGCTAGCCTTCCAAAAAAGTCTGCACATAGATTGACTCCCCAAGAGAATGATGAGATTAGAATGCAAGTTGAAGAATTACTCCAGAAAGGGTTGATAAGAGAGAGTCTTAGTCCTTTTTTGTTCCTACAGTCTTCGTGCCTAAGAAGGGAAATGAATGGAGAATATGCATGGAATCAAGGGCCATTAATAAGATAACTATCAAATACAAATTTCCAATTCCCAGAATAGATGATTTGATGGATTTCCTGGGTGGTTCCAAGTATTTTTTGAAGATAGATCTGAAAAGTGGTTATCATCAGATTTGAATCAGACCTGGAGATGAGTGGAACACAACATTTAAAATGAAATATGGACTTTACGAATGACTAGTTATGCCCTTTGGGCTTACAAATGCACCAAGTACTTTTATTAGGCTCATGAATGAAGTCTTAAAACCTTTTCTAGGGAAGTTTTCTATTGTGTATCTTGATGAAATCTTGGTTTTTAGAAAGTCTAAATAAGAGCATCTACAACATTTGAAGATGGTGATGACGAGGTTGCATTCAAAGAGAAGTTGCAGATTAATCTGAAGAAGTGTGTGTTTATACAAACTGAATTGACTTATTTGGGTTTTGTGGTATCCAATGAAGGGTTGAAAATGGATAAGGATACTTGGTTCAAGCTATTATTGATTGGCCAACACCAAAGAGTACACTTGAGGTAAGGAGTTTTCATGGGATTGCTAGCTTTTATAAGAATTTTATTAGAAATTTCAGTCATGTAGTTGTTGCTATAATTGAAACCATTAAGGAGTCTAAAAAGTAGTTTATATGGACTCAAGAGACTGAAAAGAATTTTAAATTTATTAAACATAGAGTAATTGAGCAACCTATACTTCCATTGCCTGATTTCAATAAAGTATTTCAAGTTGAATGTGATGCCAGTGATTTGATAGTAGGGGTTGTTCTTAGTTAGGAAGGAAAACTAGTGGCTTATTTTAGTGAAAAACTAAATGATGCTAAGAAGAAATATTCTACCTATGATCTTTAATTCTATGCATTGGTTCAATCTTTGAAGGAGTGGAGGCATTACTTGCTTCCAAAGGAGTTAGTTGTTTACACCGATAACCATGCATTACAATTTATTGATAATCAACATAAACTAAATCAAAGGAATGCAAAGTGGTTAGAGTATCTTCAAAGTTATAATTTTTTGTTGAAGCAAAAGAGTGGACAAACAAATAAGGTTGTTGATGCATTAAGTAGAATGCATTAAGTAGAAGAAGTTTATTGTTGCATGAAATTCAAGCTAATAGTGTTGGTTTTGATAGTTTGAAGGAGTTGTATGTGGATGATCCAAATTTCAAAGATTCTTATGAAGCTTGCAACAATCCAATCAATAGAGATAGGGGTCCTTGGATTGAGTATATGCTACAATAAGGTTTGTTGTTCAAAGGTAGTCAATTGTACATACCTAGGGGATCAATGAGGGAGAATCTCTTGAAAGAGAAACATTGTGGCAGCCTAGGAGGAAATTTTGGAAAGGATAAAACTTATATACAATTGAGTACACACTACTACTGGCCAAGAATGTGGACTGATGTCAAAAAGTATGTGGAGAGATGCAGACTATGTCAACATGCAAAGGGAAGAAGTTAGAATATAGGGTTATATCAACCATTTCCAGTTCCATCTTGACCATGGGATTCTATAAGTATGGATTTTTTTTTATGTGTTTCCCTAGGACTCAAAGAGGCAATGATTCTATATTTGTAGTTATGGATATGTTCTCTAAAATGGCACTTTTTATCCCATACAAAAATACTAGTGATGCAACCAATATTGCTATTTTTTTTCAAAGAAGTGGTTCATTTACATGGTATTCCATGGAGTATTGCGTTGGATAGGGATACAATTTTTTTTGGGTATTTCTGGGGAACCCTTTGGAAAAATTTGGGAACACACCTTAATTTTAGTTCAGCCTATCACCTCCAAATGGATGGCCAAACTGAGGTAGTAAATAAAAGTCTTAGTGACATGTTGAGGTTCCTTGTTGGGAACTGTAAGAGAGGGGGACCACAACGTGCAAGACCCTAGGTCACGGAGGGCCAAGACGTGAGAGGTTGCCCTAACTTACCTCAACTAAGTATAGTGTAATGAAATGCAAGGTGAGAGTAACGAGGACTGTGAGGCCTATTAGTCACTCTATAGACTCAAAACACAGTAAGGCGCTAGGTGAGCCAGTTTTCAGGTCCAACACTACATCTCAGGAAGCTCTCTGCCCAAGGATGAAAGTGTGGTACGCTGGCATCTCTAAAGTGCATCGGTGTCTGTACGGCCAAACAATAGTGAAGACGAGGTCAAACCTAGAAAAAATAGCTAACAACTCAACTAACTAACTAAAGGTACAAAATGATATGATTAAGTAAATGAAATACTCTCTAATATTATAAAGCATAAATGCAAGAGTAAGAAGGGAAAGAAGGATCTCACCTAGGAATTCATTCGCCAGCTGATTCCTTGAAGATCACGTACTCCTACACACAACAAGAGAGGGAAATGTTGGGTGGCTGTATAGGGGCCTGCCTTAGTCAGACCCCGATTTAGGTGTTTCCACCTCCACAGACAACCAAGAGAACAAGATAAAGAAAATAACGTAATAAAGAGCACTAAAGCACTACAAAATAGTAAAGTGCTAACTCAACCAAGTGATAGAGGAAAGGAGAGGGAAGCTTACCAACTCCACCAAGAGCACTCAAGGCTGCTTGGGGGAGAATATGAGAGTACTCGAGCCTCTATTGCAATGGTGTGGTCTCAAACTTGCTCTACCGAAGTGATGGAGTGTTGTGTTTGTTGCAATGAGGTGCTTGAAATGATGGTTGAGAGTGAGTGAAAGAGTGTGAGAATGGCTTCTTGAATGCTTAGAGGATTAGAATGCTTGTTCAGGGAATGAATTTTAAGAGAGGATGGAGAAAAATGATCATATTTGGGTCAGTCGGCTAGAGGGGGCATTACAACTTGACTCCCAATGAGAAGTATAACGCCTTTGCAGGTTGAGCCGTAGGAATCTACCAGGGACATAAGCGCATTATGCGAGCATCCTTGACAGAAACACCTCCATCGACGCTCAAAACAGGTGCCAAGTGTGATGCAAGTAGCGGGCTTCGGTGGAATTAAGCCTCTGAACTTGGTCTTCTAAGGTGGATAAAGGAAAAAATGGGATTTGCACATGGGGTGCAAATTTTCTCCTAGACATTTTTCCCGCACTTTAGCGAGCACAAATACTAATGAGTGCTCAGTAAAGTAGATCAACAAAGAGTAGGGTTATAAATGTATACTTGAACCATCGAGGAAGCAGACTGCAATCTAGAAAACCTGAAGGTGTAGGAAAGTGAAGGACTACAAAGCTGCTCATAACTATGAAGTTGGAAAAACAAGGCATCTTACAGGCCATGGACCTACAAGGAGGAAACCCCCAAGATCTCTCGCATGAAGGAATCCCTGTGAAGTAAGCACCTTAAAAGCTCACAAACCTACAAGGAAGGTATCCCCCAAAAACTCTAGCATGGAGGAAACCCAAAGGAAGCACTAGAGTCAAGAAGCGACCAAGGAGGCAAGTAAGCACAATCATCTGATAGCCAATGATCTAGAAGTATTTCAAAGGGGTCCCCTCAGAACCCTTCCAAAAGGAGAGGGGGGTTCACCAAGGGACGGTTGTTTGAAAGGGAATTCAGCCGGCTTCCCCAAGCTAGATGCAAAGAAAATGAAATAGGTCTAGTCAAGCTGCCCCTAAGCTAGATGCAAAAACATCGATTTGAGATAAAGAATTTCAAAGGGGGTCCCTTGGGAACCCGTCGTGAAGAAAAAGGGGTCCACTCAAGGGACACACATTTCAAAAGTAGATTTTCTTTCTCATAGCGATCCATCATCAAGGGATCCTTTTGAAAGATGTTCACTTCATCAAGGAATTTGAAAGGAATGGTATGCACCCATGTGAGGGGAAGGTTAAAGCTGATCCCACTTTAGAGGAAGGTTTTCAAGTCCTTTCTTTTCAAACCCGTGATGAAGGAAACACATTCCGTTAGGGTTCCAAGTAGAGAATGTGATTCTGAAGAAAAGTTTGTGTGGATTTTTGAGAAAAGATTCGTTGGCAACAAATCCATTTTTTGAAAATTGAAATGTTCAAGGAGCGTTGTCACACATGTGAGGGACAACTCAATCAAGGAAGAGAAAAAGATAAAGCAAAAAAGAGAACATGCAAATAAAGGACACAAGGGTAGTCTGATATTTCGGGGTCAGAACTGCTCATGAATATTGATATATATGTATGTATAGTAATAGTATATAAATGAACTGTCATTAACCCCCTATTATATCAGGCCATGTGAATAATGCACGAGAAGAAAAAGTTAACATGGGGTCGCCTTATGGAGAAGGAAAAATCCTCTTACATCCTTCATTGCTAGAAGGACCGCCCTCCACCTCTTGTTTCATCAGAGGAGATGAACTCCCCACAGATGAGGCTAGAGGCACCGAGGAAGAGGAAGAAAGATCTGTGGTAGATACAACTGAGGTATTAAATATATCCATAGGTTTCAGGAAATGATAGATATCTGAAACAAACATTAGCAAAGGCGGCTCCACTAAGGGAGTGATGAAGACCCGTACCCATTTAGGGTTAGGTGCATTCGTACTCGCAACGGTAGTCGGGAGCAGTACAAAACCAAACTAGAGAGAAGCAGGAGGAAGGGAGGAAGAAGACGCTGTAGGAGGCCTTAAAGTGAGGGTGGTCATTTCTTCCTCCTTCCTTTGCGAGGCAGCCTACTCAGCCAAGAGATCCTTTTGTCGGCACTTGCGCTCATGTGCAAGGCAGTTTCTACGACTCTTGGAGTTAGAGGCTAGAGTTTGTGAAGGAACAGAAGGTTCCTTCTCAACCATAGGAACGTCAACCATGACCATTTTTGGTGGAGGGATAGGTTCTTGAATGGGAGCAGGGGGAACAAGCTAAGGAGCGACAAGAGGAGTCGACTCAAGAGCCTTGGCAACAAGCCTCTTTTTGTCCACTTCCTTAGGTGTAGGAGCAATAGGAGGCCGAGGATTGATTAGGGAGGTCCATGATCCTGAGCTTGGGCTTACGGCAAGGAGGAATCATCGGACTCAATGGGTAGCTGCCTGGCCGGTTCATCCAATACTCTTCCCAAGAAGGGGGAGAGGATGAGGCAGTCTGGGAGGAGGTAGCCTTCTCTTTACCTTTACAGGAAGAGAGGGGAGCCAGTGTGGACTTCTCTTTCCCTTTTATGGGAAGGGAGAGTAGTCGATGTGGGCTTCTCCTTCTCTCTTCTTTGGGAAGAGGAGGTGACTGACATACCTCTGGCCATGGAAGGGCTTCAACTTTGGCCCCTTTGCCCCAAGTTTTATATTTTATAATTTTTTTAAAGCAGGTCCATTCTTGGAAGGGAAGCTAAACCGACCGGGAGGGCCAAAAAGTGATCCAATGGATATCCACCACTTAACACAAGGGCTTGTATCTAGTGTCATTCACTACATGCATGACACCTTCATGGGAGAAATTTACAAATTAGTGAATAAATGAGGCGACAGATTCATGGAGGCGAAGTTGAGGTATGCCTAGCTTTAGCCTGAACAAATATGACTCTGGGATAACATCAAAGATCGTGTCAATAGCCCTAGGTCCAACTAGCACAAACATAGTGATCGAGTCGTAAGGTTTAAGACACATACCATCATGTGTACGGATGGTAGATTTTGTCTCTTAATACTTTTCCTTTTGTAATGAGTTTAATACTAATGTTTCCTTAGTGATAACATTCACACAGCTCGCGGGATCTATCAAGACTCCTGTCACCATGTTACCATTGACACAAGCGAGAATGTAGAGAGGTGAGGGTTTATTGTTTAAGGGTAAATCCTGGGATGTGAATGTGATGTCCACAAACTGGGTGCAGGCGGAATAGTGGAAGTTACCATGACCATATTGACATAGGCCTCGGGTTGGGTAACAAAATTAGTGTGATGGAAATGGGTCTATGTACATCTGCAGTTCGCTATTAGCTTTTTCCACTGATTTGTTAATGTTTTCTTTATTCCCATCGAGATGAATGGTACCATCCTCGATGTGGTCTTGTATCTCATGACGCAGCCGCATACAATTTTTGGTATCATGTCCATTAACATGATGGTACTGACAATAAGTGCTCCTGTCATATCAATTAGGGTAGGGTTCTTTAATAGGCTTAGGAGCCAGTAAAGTTTATTTTTTATCCTTCAACAACTTTTGTAAGATGGAAGTATAAGATTCTGATAACTTTGTGAACTTTTGGTTGCATTTGAGGAAATTGTCATCAACAACAGCTACTAAATTCA
Source organism: Sequoia sempervirens (assembly GCA_007258455.2). Lineage (NCBI taxonomy): Eukaryota > Viridiplantae > Streptophyta > Pinopsida > Cupressales > Cupressaceae > Sequoia > Sequoia sempervirens. The sequence goes on along the minus strand of VDFB02086081.1, from coordinate 189,934,341 downwards.
CAATAGCTTCACCTTTCCCATAGATTGATATGATGGACTTCCCCTCAGAACGAGAGCATGAGGAGGATCCCCCAAACTGAACAACCATTCGCTGGTACTCTTCTACAGCTGCACACAAGTGCGTGAAAGAAGGGTATTTCATAGGGGAAAAATTCTCTTACAACAGCCTTTGTAAGTTCCCTATAAATACCTTTTGCACATCAGAATCAGGCGGCTAATCTAAGATTTGTGAAAGGAGTGCTTGGTAGTGTGCTATGAAATCGGGCTTATTTTTTCATTATCTCCTTGTTTACATCGTATCTAAAATCCAAAAAGGTCATCCCAGCCTACGTTTGTTTGAAACCATCCGAGATTTCCATTGGTTTACAAGTTGATCAAATGAGAAAATAGAGTTGCTTTCTCAAGAAATGTACAAGACCACTCAAGCATTGTATCCTTTGAGAGATCTGGGGAAACAATTTAGCCATCAATGCATGGTGATGGAAGAAGTTGGTGCATAGGGCGTTAAAGGAAGACACATGCATCTACGAATCTCCCTTACCACCATACTTCTCTAATTTAGGGATGTCCATTCCTTGAGGGAAAGAAGTGTTTGAGATTGCAACCAACAATGGGCTATGTCAGAAGAAGGGGTCGGAAGATAGGCTTGGGAAAGACTCGCCAACTAGCTTTGCATCTTACCCATATTCTAAAGAAAAGTATTTATAATAGGTTCATTAGAAGATAGAGGGCCAGAGGGACCTCCTCTAGAACCACCGCCAAGGCCTCCTCTAGAGCCACCCCTGGTGTGACCTCCACTAGGAATCACCAAGATTTTAGGAGCCACCGCCACCAAGAGGGCCTCCACTGAACTACTCACCATGACCTCCACTGAGCCAGCCTCCACCAACACTACACCTCCACTACCAAATCCACCACCACTACCAAATCCTCCACCACTAGAGGTGATAGGAGGGGTGAAGCTAAAGCCCAAGGGGACCCTCTTAACTTTGATAGTTTCAGGCTATTCAAAGACGAAAGGGATACTAATTGAAGGGACCGTATCGGCCATATAGATGGATGTGGGAGGCATCAATAATCCTAACTGCCCTTCATGCTCTTTGAAAGTGACTCCTTGTGTGAAGCTAGGATTTTTTGAAGGAGCACATGCTTCGGTGAGACCAAGGAGGCTAGTTAGAAGTTATATGCATGTTTGATCTTTACTCATCATATGCTTTAATTTATTGACAACCCAAGTGGCTCTAGCCATCTTCAGATTTATTTCCAAATGGTTTTCTAAGTTATCTAATCCCTTAGCAAGAGTGGAAACATATTATGTAGAATATGAATGACCTCATACTTGTCCATTGATGATGGTGTAGGAGATGCAGGGGGAGTGGGAACATGATCAGTTTTTTCAACAAATCCCATTTCGCTCTCTTTTGGCTAACTGTCTCTAATGTGAAATAAACTAATAGAGGGAGCAGAGAAAAGGCCCATAGAGAGACCAATTGAGACTTTTTTCCTTTCCATCGAGAGGTGTTGTATACTTCTCATAACAATATACTTGAAAGTTGTAGACTGGGTTGTGATGCTCATAAACCTTCACAACACTTAAGCAAAATATAGTCACGAGATACGAGAGAGGTCACAACACCAATGGATGAACAGACGTTGGTTCACATCGGGTTCACCAAAAATGTGAGAGGGGGACCACTACGTGCAAGACCCTAGGTCACAAAGGGCCAAGACGTGAGAGGCTGCCCTAACTTACCTCAGCTAAGTATAGTTTAATGAAATGCAAGGCAAGAGTAACGAGGACCGCGAGGCCTCTCAGTCACTCTGCAAATCCAAAACATAGTAAGGGGCTAGGCGAGCTAGTTTTTAAGTCCAACACTACACCCTCAGAAGCTCTCACCTAAGGATGAGTGTGGTGTCCTGACAATAGCACGACACACACTAGCATCTCTAAAGTGTGTTAGCATCCTCAGACCGCATTAATAGTGAAGACAATGTCAAACCTAGAAAAACTAGCTAACGACCCAGCTAACTAACTAAAGGGCCAAAATGATATGATTAAGTAAATGAAATACTCTTTAATATTATAAAGCAGAAATGCAAGAGTAAGAAGGGCAAGAAGGATCTCACCAAGGAATTCGTTTGCCAACTGATTCCTCAAAGAGCACGTACTCCTATACACAACAAGAGAGGAAAATGTTGGTTGGTTGTATAGGGGCCTGCCTAAGTCAGACCCCCATTTAGGTGTTTCCACCTCCACAAATATCCAAAAGAATGAGATAAAGAAAATAATGCACAAAAGCAATTCAAAGCACTACAAAACAATAAAGCGCTAACTCAACCAAGGATAAAGGAGAGGGAGGGCTTTACCACCTCCACCAAGAGCACCTCAAGGCCACTTGGGGAGAATATGAGCACTGAGCCTTGCTGTGTCGGTGTGGTCCCAAACTTGCTCTACCGAAGTGATGGAGTGTTGTGTTTGCTGCAATGAGGTGCTTGAAATGCTGCTTGAGAGCTTGAGAGTGAGTGCAAAAGTGTGAGAATGGCTACTTGAATGCTTAGAGGATTGGAATGCTTGTTCAAGGAATGAATTTTAAGAGAGGATGGAGAAAAATGACCATATTCGGGTCGGTCGGCCGAAGGGGGTGTTACAACTTGAATCCCAATGAGAAGTGTAACGCCTCTGCAGGTTCAGCCACAAGAATATGCCAGGGACATAAGCGCGTCGTGCGGACATCCGTGTGCTGCACGGGCGTCCCCAACAAAAATGCCTCCATCGATGCTCAAAACAGGTGCCAAGTGTGATGCAAACAATGTGCTTAGGTGGAATTGTGCCTGCAGGAACTTGGTCTCTAAGGTGGATAAGGAAAAAAGGGATTTCTACATGGGGTGCAAATTTTCTCCCATAATGCAGTTCAGTACCCTTAGTAATTGGGCTATGGCTTTAGTATAGGCTGAGTTCACTTACAACAATTCTCCAAATCAGAGTACAGGTTTCAATCCTTTTTATATTGTTTATGGCATGCATCCGAGGGGTGTCTTGGAACTCAAAAATCTTGGTGACATGGAGAAAATGAGTGCAAATGGTGAAGATTTTTCCCAAGTAATTCATGACCTTCATGAGGAGGTTGTTGAACATTGAAGGGAGCAATCAACAATACAAACAGCAGGTTTATAAGAAGTAGAGAGAGGTTCATTTTCAGGTGGACGATCTTGTGTTGGATCGATTTCCTATAGGTGAATATAGTAAACTGAAGATGAAGAAAGTTGGTCCTTGCAAGATTCTTCAGAAGTTTATAGCAAAAGCGTACAAGATTAGTCTTCCTCCAGGCATGGGGATTTCACCAATCTTCAATGTAGCATATTTGTATCCATATAAAGGTGCTACAAATGAAGAAATAGTAGAGTTAGAGTTGTAATCCACTAAAGACCAGCATGTGACCAAACCCGTTCCATTGGAAATTGAATACATTCTTGATAAACAGTTGTTGAAGAAGACCTATGGCAAATAGTATTTAAGGTATTTGGTAAAATGGCACAATCATCCTTTGGAGGATGCTCTCGGTTGTCTCCGTGACCTAAAATCTCTAAATATGGCCATTCCATCGATGATCTCATGAATAGGAGTTCATGATCTTTTGTTTCCCCTTAGAGAGCCTGGTGTAGGGGCATTGTTCCCCATTTGTTTTGGTTCACAATTTTGTTTTTGGTTGTGATTTTCTTGGTGATGTTTGTGGGGTTTGAATTCTTTCCTTTATCTTGCTTCTAACATGTGTCCCTTTGTGGTTCGAAAACAAGATTCTAACAATGTTTCTTTCTCCCAAATTCATTTTTTTGTGCAAAGAAAAGGATGGAAGGCAATTAAATGATAGTTTTAGAGGGATGTGAACTATTCTAGAAAAAAAAGGGATTGACATAGTTGTGTGGAGAGCTTTTCTTGTGAGAGGAGAGAGACTATTGGTAAGAAGCCCAACCCGCTTGTAAAAAGCTGAAACAAAAACAACGAAGGCAGAAGAAGAGAATAGCATCTAAAGAAGGTTGTATTTGGGAACAAGGGAGAATAGGAAGAGAAGAGAAATTGACCAGAGCAGCTGATTCCACCAGGGTGTTTGTAGAAACATGGGTGGGAATTAGTTGTCAACAAAGGAAGTTGGATTTTGGTTTATGAAAACCACATGTAACCCTATTTTTTGTGTATTGTGTTACAAACTTTGTTTTCTATTGCATTGAATAAGAAAGAGAATATGCAAGACTTAGTTTGCTTTTAATCGTCAGCCTCAAGTACTTATTTCCTATTTTCCTAAAATGAGGTGCATGAGTTTGTGAATGTTTTGTTAAAATAATATTATGGTTCACCTCAAAATGTCTTCTGAGCCATTAATCCGAGGGAACCGTGACATTGGTTTTGGTTTGTTGTTGTTTCATGTTGCCTCATACAACAAATTTTATCTTAAAATTAAACAATCTCCCATTAATGTCCAAATTTTCCCACCCCTTTAAATGAGAGAAAACCTCCTTAAATATAGGATAAAGGGTGGAAAAATACCTTAAAAGGTATTAGTCACACCTATTCAAAGCAACCATTTTTAAATAATTAATAATCTAATATATATTAGGTAATTAATTATTAAATGGTATATGCTTTATAATATAAGGTTTTATAATATTATATTAGAACAATATATAAATTTTATAAGGGTATGACCCCTAATAAAATTATGTTCTACCAATTCCCCTTAATGTTAATAGGGGGCATCACATGTCAATTTCATAAAATGTTCAGCTAACTTCAATAATGTAGGCCTTCTTTGACAAAGGATATATAGGACACAAATATATGCCACTTATGAAAACCATGTATTCCGTGCTACATGAAAGCATATTGCCTGTAATTTTCAATCCCAATAATTTCAAAAAGATGTTATGAGGCCTTATACAAAATATATTGAAGCTAAGTCTTCTCAAATTAGCCTCACCCCTTGGTTCATTACATAGGGTTGTGGTGGTCTCAAGCATACTACAATACTTTTATAAGTGGAAGATATAGAAAGAGAATAATTTACAATACACCCAAAGGACTTACTAATGCCTAAAGGTCTTATATTATTCCTATTAGGAATTACATATGCTAGAAGAAGTTAAATATTCCCAAAGGACTTACTAATGACAAGAGGTCTTATGTTTTTCTTGTTAGGACTTGCTTATGCTAGAAGGACTAAAATATGCCAAAAGGACTTACTAATGTCTAGAGGTCTTATGTTTTCTATTAGGATTTTCTATGCCAAAAGGACATAACATGTCCAAAGGAATTACTAATTCCTAGAGGTCTTATGCTTTTCCTATTAGGACTTGCTTATGCTAGAAGGACTTAAATATCCCCAAAGAACTTACTAATAACTAGAGGTCTTATGTTTTTCCTAAATTAGGACTCAATTATTCCAAAAGGACATAAATTTTCCCAAAGGACTTACTAATGTCTAGAGGTTTTTTTTTTGAAGTTAGGATTTGATTATTCCAAAAGAACTTAAATATGCCCAAAGGACTTACTAATTACTAGAGGTCATATGCTTTGCTTGTTAGGACTTGCTTATGCTAGAAGGAATTAAATATTCCCAAAAGACATACTAATTCCTAGAGGTGTAACGCCCCACCACGGAACCCCAGAGAACAACACTTAACATGACTAAATAGCAAAACATTTTTTTTAAAAATGAAATACACAATTGATTTCATAATATAAGATAACATGTATTCTATCCTAAGTCCTCTAAGGTTTCGTGACTACTCTACTAGTGTGTCTATCAACCAAACTAACAAGAATCATTTCATTAACTACAATGATAACATGAGTTAACTAAAAAGTAAGGTTCTTTTAAATCATCACATTATAAAATCCTAAATTAATAATTTCCATAACAAGTCATCAAATAAGTAACATTCAAGATCATTTCAATTAACCATCATATGTAAAATACATCACTTAACATTTTCCATCACAAGAGATTTCATTGCTATCTATTACAACATTACAAGGTTTACAACAATGCTTCCTTGAGATCAATTGGGAAGAATATACATCTAAAGTAAAATAGGAGATACATTGATATGCAACCCAAATCAATTACATGAAATATAATCCACTCGAACTAGTACAGGTATTGTAGTACACAACAGCATGAGCAGACACCAAAAACATGAACAAGCAAGGAAACCCAATGGAGGAAAAAGCACCAATCCTTCCGACCATGTGGAACCTTGAGGTCCACCCCCCTGTGCTAGGAGATTACACAAGGTCCCACTACAGCAAACAACCAAGAATACCACAAGCTAACATGACAAGGGCTATACTCGACTCCATCACAACACTGCAACATCATGAACACCACATACAACACATACATCACTTCCAAAGGCATACACACAACAAAAGGGGATAACATAACTGGTGAATGCTAGACTGCAATAGGGAAGAGTTTCATTGCATGGTCCAAGCATGGGTTACCCTGACATCCTCTTACTAGATGTTGACCCCCATATATGGTTACCTTGACAGTCTTTCACTAGACGTCAGCCCCATAGGGTGACATGTGCATAACCAACATTCCTTTCATGAGGACAAGGAAGTTGATCTTGCCAACTAGGATTTCTCAACCCATCCTTAGCCTAAACAAGCACTACAACCATGGGTGAGGCATCCAATTATCTTGTTTAATGTGAGATCTACCCTTCCCCCTAATTCATTTTAGGTTATCACTTGATTAAGAAACTCTCAGATGGGTTACCCTAGACACCACTTTGGGTTCCAACCCCCATTGAGAGCCACTCCCCCTACTTGCAACTAGTAAACCCTACAACACAGGAAAGGAATATACCATATTGCACACTAAAAATAATCATAAGAATCAATATACATTGCAAGGCATGAACCTTCTTGCACACATAGAGCATTGCCAAACTTCATCCAAAATGAAACCATCAAGAGAACCATACATACAAGATACTCCCTCCAAACCTTTGGAAGCCAACTTTACCACTTGCACAATGACTCCCACTTAAAACAAACTCCAAAAATCACTCCACTACCCAACATCAATGCAATATTTATTACAAGAAACCAATCTCATAATAAGCACAAAATACGTTGTTTCCACAATCACAATTGTTCTCAAACTAATGACATGGTAAATTTATAATTCAACTATAAAACAATTATAAAATAAATCAAAACCAGGCTCACTTATTTGAATGAGTAAATCAACTCTTTTGCTTATTCTTTTTTATAACCATGATACACATACATGTATACATATACATATACATATATATATATATATATCAGTATATATACATATATATATATATATGTACATATTATAATCATAATACTGTTTGAAATACAATATTTCATATTATAATAAAACAATATATATTTATATAAATATATAAAAACATACACACATATATAAACTTATAAATATATATACATATATATATATATATATATATATATATGTAATCAAATACCAATTCATCAATTAAGCTAAAGACAACACAACTCATAAACATTGATTATATAAAATTGAAATTCAAGCACAAATTATGTAAATCGACTATCAAATGGAGTATATCAAATGCAATGGAATGCACAATGATTATCCAATATCTACATAGGGAACATTTGCAATTCAAATAGACAATATAAAGACTCAAGTTTGCCATATTAAGTCTGCATTAGATTGTCAAGCTTACTGCATTATATCCGTCCAAGTAAAGAAATCAAAATCTTCAATGACCAATTTTTGACGTGGGGACTTAAATTGCAAAGCACCAAGTCAAATGAAATAAAAGGAATGCAGGGGCATCGAATTCTAAATACAACGATTGTCAAAGCTTGGAAAATTGAATTAATTTTGAGGTGGACCAATGTAAATCACATGCCTCAAAAATCACATTATAAATCATTGTATGCCTTAAAATATAACTATCAATATAAATTGAAATCAAAGTATCAAATATAAAATAAATATAGTAATCAAAATCAAAGATGAAACAACCCTTAGGTGCATGCAAGAAAACAAAATCACAGTTTAAAACAGGGGCTCGACTTTGAATGTATGGAATGAATAGGACGAAGGGCAGCCACAGTACAATTGGTATACTTGTTTCATATCATCTTCCTTATACAAGGAAATAGAATTAAATCCAAAAATTCTCCATACTAATGCACATAGCACAAAGTGTATACAAAGCATCGACTTGATAAAATAAAGCCATTAAAATAAAATCAACCATAATATGAAATCGAATGCTCGGACCAAAATCTAGGGCGCCACTTAGGCTGTGAATTCACTGAGAGAAGGAATGGAAAATGGCATTCAGCCAAAAGGAAATGACTGTTGTGCTATGCCTCAGATTCGTGTCAGACAAACAACAAGTAGGTGCCAAACCAAAGATACAAAGGCCTCAAGAATTCACTCAGAAAGAAAGAAATATAGTCGCCCAAAGAAAATAATTAAGGGGCTTAAGAAACTTTCAAACAAATGCAATTGTATTCGAATATGGAAAAATAAAAGATTGCACACATTGGATTTATTGAGAGGAATAAGAAACTTTCAAGCAAATGCATTTAACAGGTGGAGGCAATTTTATGATATCAAATGCAATGGCTGCAAGATATACATAGATTGGGTTAATAAAAACCTTCAGAAAGAAATCGAATAGAAGATTTACAGAATATGCACAAAATAATTTTCTAAGAGAACTGGGTAAGTGCACCAATCTGTGACACAATTTTGATGCCAAATTGGAAAAAATTCACAAAAAAATGTCCAAATTGACCATTTGCCACACACTAAATTTGACAAGCACCAAATTTGGTGCACGCCAAATGACTTTAAGTCATTGGGCATGCACCAAATGACTTTAAGTCATTAGTGTGCACCAAATGCAAAAAAGTAATTTAAAATCCAAAAAACATATTTTGACCGCCATTTTCTGTTGAATCCGTGGCTTGGCTTGGAGTTTTCTTCTTTGCAACTGATGCTTGCCAAATATCCTCCATTTTTGCACTCTTAGCTTGCAATTCTTTATGAGGATGCCACTAATATGTCAAAAAAGTCAAAGATTGCAAAGAGTTATGTATTTTTATTCTATTTATTTTGAATTTGATTTAGAATGCAAATTGAAATAGGGTTTTATAATAAAACTTTGTTCTAATTCTCAGGGAATGAATCTCCACCTTGAAACATTGAGAATTCACAATCACCCCCTCACGAAGAGCCTCCTATACAAGAAAAACCTAAAACCCCTCCATCAATTCATAGGCATCCTCAAGGAACACAAGAAAATATCCTAAATCAAATTGAAAACAATAAAAGAGACATTGAACAATTAATTGGAAGATTAACTAAGCATTTCAAAACCCACCCTTATAGGAGAGGGATTATCGAATCATTGAAGTCAATTGTATCTCATGTAGGAGAAATCAGTGAGAAAATAAATTTTTGGTCAAATAAGAGGCATGAGATGAGATAATTTTATGCTAGTGGTTTTTCATATGCAGATGTGAAAAAATAAAAAAATTAGCAAAGCAGACTTGTGTGCCCTATTTATAGACCTGAGAACCAACACACCTTTGTCTCATGCATGTAGGAGGTTCCCCATTCATTGGTGCCACCACAAATTAATTAAAAATAAATTTTGGAGTGGTGGGGGATGGTATTGAACCGTAGATTTTCAGGTCACTATGGTCAACTCTAGCTCTTCTAGGGTTTTTCACCTAAAAGGAGAGAGATAGGACCCAAAAATGCATGGGGTTCATTCAATTAATGTTATGTGTGATGTTGTTATGCATGAATGAAGTAAAATAAATGCAATTAAATGATCTAAATAAATGAAAACGAATGCAAAAGTGCAATTTAAGCTATGTTTGAAAACACATTGTGACATGCAAACAACTATGTAAATGAAAAAATAATGGAAAACAAAAAGTACAGGGATGAATCTGAGTGCACCTGGATGAATTGTGATGATTCTGGAGTGTTTTGGATGCTGATGAAAATTACTAATTTTTCACAATGGGACTCATTCGCCCAGGGTGGCGAATTAGTCCTCTTGGTAAAACAATGTTAGGAACTTGTTTCTGCCAATCGAGATCCAGAATCTTACAAAACTCAAATTTTTAGTCCTAAGGTGGGACTCATTTTCCACTAATGGTGAATTAGTCCTCTCCCAAAATTCTAGAAAATCAGAAGACAACTCTGCAACACCAGATCTAGAAATGTCTACTTGTTGGGTTGTCGAAGTCAGTTCTGCGGGAAACAGATAGAAAACTCTCTTCAAGCTTGAAATATACTTAAGTTGACTTGAAACACCTAGTTGACTTTGCTTTCCACTTTTCAACACATAAATTCTTGATAAATCTACATACCAAAGTCTGCAAACACACATGCAAGAGGGAAAAATGGTTGAGGGTTAGCAAATAGGGGTTTGCCTTGGTCAAACCCCACTTGTAGTAATCAAACCCTTAATAGAATAATGAAATGTAAAGGAAAGATAAAATAATAAAATGCAAGTGCTATTAACTCACCAAACCCTTGATAATGCAAGTCTGAAGTAATGTCAATGGATGCTTCAAAGTGCTTGAATGTTGCTTGAAAAGATGTTGTAAGATGCTTGAATGCTTGTATGAGGTTGCTTGAATGAATGAGATTGTAGATGTAAAATGAGATGAAAAATGCCTATTTATACAATCTTGTGTCATAGTTTCCCATTCATACCTCATCCAGGCCAACATCAAGTGATTTTGAATAAAATCCCAAAAAGAAATTTAAAATATTTTGAATTTGCGGCCAAGGGGGACTCATTCGCCACCCATGGCGAATGGGTCCCACCGAGGACCTAAAAACAAGTGTCAGGAATTAAGTTTCATTTAATGTTGTTAGGATAATATCCAAAAATATAGTTAATTAAAGCATATGAGGACATAAAGGGGTCAATTAAGTCATAAGAAGAGATAAATAGTGAAGTTGTTCTTAGGAAAGTGTGAAATCTTGTTACAAGACTTTACAACACTTCAAAATAGGACTTGATGATGTGTAGACAGGTGATTTTTAGGTGAATTTTAATGAATAGAGTCTAGAAGAATGTAGAATTGTCTTACAACACTTCACAACACCTTCACAAGACATCATTATTTGAATTTTAGTACCTAAATATATATGTTCAAGCCATGTTGCAACATAAAATCAAAATAAAATATATCAAATACCATGAAACAAGACCTAAAAGGCCATGAAAATGACAAGGGACCATTTTTATATGACACATTTAGCCCCCACTTTAGTGAGAGGATGAACCTGCTTCAAACTCACACTAAAGTAGCCATGAACATTAAGAGGAGGGTTCAAATGTACTTACGTTAGCAAGATGGAATACAACAATAAAGAGAGATGATCAAGCCTCTGGGACAAAGATCCCATGGAAAACTAAACATATGAACAAAGGAACACACAAGTGTTTGAAATGAATTGAATGAAGCTTCGATCACTAATCCAACTATTTTTGGATAAGATCTAGGCTAAAAGAGAATGTGTACTCACTCTAGGGTGATAGAACACATGACGGTCCACCGGGTGAGAAAGCTCAAATGTACTCACTCTGGGGCCACATAACTAGTTGTCCGCGGGGTGAGAAAGCCCAAAAAGCTAAGATACATATGCTAGTTGGTATGCAATCACAAAATCACAAAAGTGGGTAGGGGAAAATTCATGCTGCTAGGTGGGCTTCCCACTCAACCATGTTAAAGTTATGCCCATTAATAACTTTAATAAGGTGCCACAAAGACAAATGCTTATGAACGAAAAGACAAGGGTTACCACAATCATGCAAGCTACATTATCCAAGGTGGCAAAATGAAAAAAGTAAAAGATGTTCAAGGAGTCTTGTTAAGTTTATGCAAGGTAAGTCACTTAGTGATTCTACGTGTTTGGGTGCAAAAGAGGACCATGCCTAGCACAAATGTATGAGGCATTGGAACAATCTATTTGGTCACACAAGTTGCAGAACGAAAGTTGCACCACTTTGCAACTTTCAACTACTTGCATTTCACAACTTTTTCCCAAGAAAAAATTCACCACCATGGGAAAAGGCCTCTAAGATAGCAAAAATTGAAAGAGGTTATTGTAGAGGGGCCCAACAGGAACCCATAGGCTCAAACGAGAAGTTTCTAAGCGTCATGGTGTCTAAGTAACAACATGTTGAAGTTTGCAGCCATTTTGCACTTTAGACTCAAGGGATTCTACCAGTTGAATGTAGCTCAGAGTGATTTTGTGTGTTTGGGTGTGAAAAATGACCATTCCTAGCATAAACGTACCCACTTGGACATTTTAGAATGGTTCTTTTGGTCACATGAGTTGCAAAACGAAAGTTGCACCACTTTGCAACTTTTTTCCCAAGTAAAGATTTGTCAGGGGAAAGGCCTTCGAGATAGAGAAATATGAGAGAGGTTATTGTAGAGGGGCCCAACATGATCCCATAGCCTTAAACAATAAGTTTCTAAGCATCACAGTGTCCAAGTAACAACATGTTGAAGATTGCAGTCATTTTGCACTTCAAACTCTTAAGGGATTCAGCCGGTTGAACGTAGCTCAAAGCGATTTGGCATGTTTGGGTGCAAAAGAGGACCATGCCTAGCATAAATGTACCCACCTAGATGCATCAAAATAGTTTGTTTGGTCACACGAGTTGGAGAATCAAAGTTGAACCACTTTGAAACTTTCAACTACTTGCATTTGACAATTTTTTCCCCAAGCAAAAATTCACCACCACGAGAAAAGGCCTCCAAGATAGAAAAAACGAAGAGAGGTTATTGTAGAGGGGCCAAAAATGAACCCATAGGCTTAGACGAGAAGTTTCTAAGTATCATGGTGTCTGAGTAACAACATGTTGAAGTTTGCAACCATTTTGCACTTTAGACTCTTAAGGGATTCTACATGTTGAATGTAGCTCAGAGCGATTCCGCTTGTTTGGGTGTGAAAGAGGACCACGCCTAGCATAAACCTACCCACCCAGACATGTTGGAACAGTTTGTTTGGTCACACAATTTGCATTACTTTGCAACTTTCAACTACTTGCATTTGACAACTTTTTCCCCAAGCGAAAATTTGCCACCATGAGAAAAGGCCTCTGAGATAGCGAAAACTGAGAGAGGTTATTATAGAGGGTCCCAATGTGATCCCATAGGCTCATACGAGAATTTTCTAAGTATCATGTTTTTTGAGTAACAACATGCTAAAGTTTGTAGCCATTTTGCACTTTGGACTCTTAAGGGATTCAACTAGTTGAATGTAGCTCGGAGTGATTCAAAATGTTTGGGTGTGAAAGAGGACCATTCCTAACATAAATGCACCCATACGGAGGCATTAGAATAGTCTATTTGATCTCACGAGTTGTAGAAAAAAAGTTGCACCACTTTGCAACTTTGAACTACTTGCATTTGACAACTTTTTCCCCAAGCAAAAATTCGCCACCATGGGAAAAGGTCGTTGAGATAGCGAAAACTGAGAGAGGTTATTGTAGAGGGGCCCAACATAAACCCATAGGCTTAGATGAGAAGTTTCTAAGCATCACAGTGTTTGAGTAACAACATGCTGAAGTTTGCAGCCATTTTGCACTTTGGACTCTTAAGGGATTCTGCTAGTTGAATGTTGCTCGGAGTGATTCCACATGTTTGGGTGTGAAATAGGACATGCCTAGAATAAACATACCCACCCTGACACGTCAGAATAGTTCGTTTGGTCACACGAGTTGTAGAATGAAAGATGCACCACTTTGAAACTTTCAACTACTTGCATTTGACAAATTTTTCCCCAAGCAAATATTTTCCACCACGAGAAAAGGCCTCCGAGATAGCAAAAATTGAGAGATTTTATTGTAGAGGGTCCCAATGCGAACCCATAGGGTAACAACATGTTGAAGTTTTCAGCCATTTTGTAGTTTGGACTCTTAAGGGATTCTGACAGTTGAATGTAGCTTGGAGTGATTCCACATGTTTAGGTGTGAAAGAGGACCATGCTTAGTATAAACGTACCCATCTGGAGGCGTTGGAATAGTCTGTTTGGTCACACGAGTTGTAGAACGAAAGTTACACCACTTTGCAACTTTATACTGCTTGCATTTGATATTTTTTCCATCAAGTGAAAACTAGACACCATGAAAAGAGGACTTGGAGATAACAAAAACTGAGAGGTTATTGTAGAGGGGCCCAACGTAATCTCCTATGCTCAGGTGGAGAGTTCTTAAGCATCACAGTTTCTGAGTAATAGCCTGTCAAAAATTGTTGATCTTTTGTACTTTGGACCCTTAAGGGATTGAGTTGGTTGAATGTAGCTCGGAGCGATTCAGTGTATTTGGGTGTGAAAGAGGACCATGCCTGCGTAAACATACCCATTCGGGTGTTGGAATAGTTTGTTTGGTCACATGAGTTACAGAACGAAAGTTGCACCACTTTGCAACTTTACATTACTTGCAATTGACACTTTTTCCATCAAGTCAAAATTGGACACCACGGAAAAATGACTTCGAGATAACAAAAACCGAGATAGGTTATTATAGAGGTGCCCTATGTGATCCTGATGCCTCAGATGGAATTCCCATAACTGACACGGTATCTAGGTAATAGGCCATTAAATATTGTTGCCCTTTTGCAATTTGGACTATTAAGGGATTACGTTGCATGAATTACAAATTTTTGAGGGTAGCAATAAATTTCAAAATTTGAGTAAATCTCATTACATGTGTTTATTTGAATAGAATGTATGCTATATTGATATTGATATATAATCATTAGTTTGATTCATTTTAATAAATGAAGTTTTTATAATAAGTTAGTCAATTGGTAAAGTTGATATTACATTCCCATCATTCTATTGGATGTCTTGTACATTACAAATCTTCTATTCCTTCTACCTACTCACTTATTTATATTCCTTCATATATTCCTTGAGTTTTTTCTTAATTTGTTACATTATATTCTACTCTATACAAATATTTTTCTAGTGGGATGAGTCCCTTATAAAATGTATCTCTTCCTAGGGATGACTTGTCGACCAGGAGCTCTGTAACCTATATGTGGTGGTTTACTGTAGGTTTTCATACTCTATATTTGTACTCTACTCTTTTCCCCACTAACATCATCCCTCCTTTCAAAACTATGTCTTGTCCTCAAGATATATTTGTTATCTCAATCGACTAGAAGGATAGATTTATAGATTTATTTGAGATGGGAAAAGGTTTTATCCCACTAAACTTTGGCTTGTTGGAGTATATGATAAGGTAGGGGCAGCGTATGCCTCATAGAAATGGGGTCTCATGGTGATGTACCATGAGACCCCATTTCTATGAGGCATACGTGCCCCTACCTTTCAAGCCTAAATTGGTAAGCTAGTGAGCTCACTAGCTTGCCAATTCGGTAGGCTTGACAAGGTAGGGGCAGTGTATGCCTCATAGAAATGGGGTCTCCTATCATTTATGATCTTGTTCTTGATGATAATGATTCTCTTAGAATAACACTTCCTTGTTTTCCAAGATTTCTATAAGTAGAATGGATTTTGTGGTAGATTTTGATATGCAGTGTGAATTATTTTGACATAAAAAGGCTTTATAATTTCAAAATACCTTTGACATATTTTAATTTCACGAAAATTTTGTACAAAATCAGCAAAAAATTGGGTTTCAGTGGTATCCAAATAATTCTTTGGATGTGGCTCACGGATTTTATTACCAATTCTCCTTCTTACACAATCTCTTTGATTAGGAGAGGTACTTGTGTTATCCTTCCAATAATCTACTATTAAAGATCTCAAGCCTTGAGAAATTCTTTTATCTTTCCATGGCACTCTACCCAAGAATTCCCATAACTCATTGCTATTTGGATCCTCCACTCTTTCACACCTTCCTTTGGCTTTCATTAGAGATGATCTACTTATTTTCAAAGACTTACTTTTATTTGTAAGGTTCACCTTGTTCCTTGTTTGACTACTTAACAGTGTTTTTGTCATCACACTTCGTGTGGCACAACTATCCTTCATGCGTGAGGTAGAACCCACACTCTCGTATGCACTCATCAAGTTATTTACAATGGAATTTTCACTTGAGTAATTTGAAACTCTTAGCCCAAGAGCCTTCATGGTGGGCCTAAATTTGAGTTGCCTCATCATTTCAACAAATAGTTGGCATCTTCCACCCTCACTTAGCTTCTCAAAAAATAAACTCCATATCCTCTGTGCATATCTTTGACATGTACGTTTTGGAATCTTATCAGGTATCCATTTCAAAACATTGGAATCAATATCAATTAAAAATCTAGGTTTTCTATGAAAACTCTAGGAGGAGTTCTCAAATGTAAATTTGTGTCAACGTTAGGAATGTCAGCAACATTGGGGATAGATTGTGTACCTTCAATCAGAGGTGCAATTGATGAAATACCTTGAGATTGACATGTAAATGATGTTGTACCTCCAACTTGAGATGTTTGTGGAGTGCATTCAAAAGATATGTGTTTGCTGATGTACTTTCAAAATGCAATGTTTTTGATGGTGTGTCTTCAATTGGAGATGTGATTTCTGATATACTTGGAAAACCACAAGTTGTTGTTGGTGTTTCTTCAACTAGAGATGTGCATTGAACTTCACCTATAGTTGATGATGTACCCCCAACTTTGGGATCCATTTGTGTCCTTCCACGATATTTTTTCATCTGTGCCCTTTGTTTTTCCAATTGGACATCTCCCTTAGATTGCACGGGAATTTCTAGATGTATGGGTTGCAATTCCTTTGCTTCACGAGCTACAATTTTTTATTGTCTTCTCCTTGCATTTTTAACTGCGCATTCTTTTGGTGTTAGAGGATTTTCTCATTTCCTTGGTATGACGTTGAATGCTACATGTTCACAAACACACATAGAACAAAAGTAAGTAATGCATTTTATGAAACGTATTGATGACGCTGCTCAAATTGCATTTTATAAAACACACCAAAGAATTTTATGAAAGAAGGCAACAAGCTGTTTGGAATTATCAAACATGTCTATGCTACAACATTTTTCATACATACATCTACCTCCATACCACAAGAAAAGTACTTGTAATGCATTTTTTCAAACATATCCATCCCACTGATTACATTGCATTTTGTGAAACACACCAAACATTTTATGAAACATATTGATATCGCTGATTACATTGCATTGCAAATATTTAAAACTCAAAGCATTAATTTACATTGCATAACTAATGTGACTTATGAAACATTGCATATCCTATAAAACATTGTTGTCCCCAACCTAGGGTTTATAGCGAGCTTCAAAAAACCCATAACTTTTGATGCGTCTAGGGAAAATATAGGAAACTTGGCACTAATTTTCTGCAGGCCTATATGCATGTGCTAACAACATGAGGGTTGCTAAATCATCATTTTGTGTGAGTTATTAAGGACAATTTGTTTCTTTTTTGATGTAGGAGCATCCAATGGTGTAAGGGCAATCTTGCATCACCCAAAAATAGTTAAATTTCAAGTTTCTCGATTTTTAGATGTTTTTATATTTTTGGATACCCTTTTCGTCATAATGAAATTCCCAATTTATGGTTTTTT